>OZ005741.1:163687618-164887618 GCA_963930735.1 Dioctria linearis | reverse complement strand
TGTTAGTCCGAATATTATGCTAGCACATGAGACCGTTCTCCAATGCTCAAATGCTGTATTCCCATACAAACGTGTTGAAGTTAAGACTTATACCTTACCTGCAAATACATTCACATTATCATTAGACAACGTAGTTATAGGGCAATTACCGAATTTACTCATTTTTGGTATGGTGGATAATGACGCGTATACTGGTAAACAAACAAAAAATCCGTACAACTTTAAACATAACAACATCACGAGATTCAATTTGACAATTAATGGAGTGCAAGTGCCAAATCAGCCTTTAGAATTTGATTATTCGAAAGAAAACCCTGTTAGTACACGTGGATATATCTCATTGTTTAAAGGTACCGGTATCCACTATTTCGATAAAGGCCATCAAATTTCGAAAAAATTCTACGACAATGGATGTTTTCTACTTTCTTTCGACTTAATAGCAGATCTTTCATACAGTTCTGCATGCGGAAATTTATTAAATCAAGGAATCGTACTAGTTGAGGCAAGGTTCAAAGAAGCCTTAAAAAACACAGTAACTTGTATTGTGTACGCAGAATATGATGGAAGTATAGAAATTGACGAAGTCAGAAACGTTTACACAAGCTTTTTAACTATATAAGGCTAGCATCAGAATTATCCAAAGTTATTCATCATTTTATCTTTGAAGTGAAAACATAATGAGCTACTGCATTGTGAACGTAGAATACTTTTTGGGAGGTCATTTGACTTTCCTAAAAAGGATATGCTTCACTGGATTTACTTCACATAACAAAACTTTTACAAAGGAAATTGCTTATAAATATCCCACGTCTTCTACCAACTGTATAGACCAAGCCGGTAAATTTGGAAACTTGGAGCTTAAACGTCTAGATGAAGATCTTATAAAAACTCTAGCTAAATTTACAACAATTTTTGTTCATGGAGCAGCAACTAAAGAACTGATACAAAACTACATTACATCTTGCACAAAAGTTATAAATATTGAAACCCTTGGAACAAAGGAACAAGAATGAACACGATTGAAATTGCTACTGCCTTGAAAAGTAATGCTAAAACAAAGAAGTGATCAATTACCATCAAAAATACAAAAACCTGCCTGTGTAGTAGCCAACACTGATCCTGCAAATAGAAGTGGAACACATTGGATAGCATTTTTCTTTCCAAAAGCCGGTCCTGCAGAATACTTTGATTCATTTGGAGAATACCCCAAAAACATTTTTAGGAAATTTTTATTGAACAATTCACATATTTTTAGCAGCAATAAAAGACAACTTCAAAACGCTTTTTCAAGTACATGCGGGCATTACTGCTGTGTTTTCCTCTATTCCCGATGCAGCGGAAAGGGTATGAAATCGATCTTGAGGCAGTTTTCATCATCTGAATCTCAACTTAATGATAAAAGAATTGTAAAATTATATCGTCAGATACTTGTCAATGGTTTTAACAAAAATGGAGGGGCTTACTGCAATCCAATCTGTAACAGCAGATCAGATGTGGTATAAATAATAAGTAGCAACTCCACGCAGCCAGTTTATCAGTAAATTTTTCTCAGAATGAAGCAATCTTCAAAGAAGAAGTCAGGAACACAAACTACAATGAGTAATAAAAAATTAGATAAAGCAAAGAAAATTAAAATCCCCTGTGAAAAACTTGTGCTGAGCTATACTTATTATGTGGATGATGGACAGAATCGTACAGTTACGCTAGGTTTTAATCCTTACACATTTGACGCAAAAACAGTATTTCATCGTAATGGACGATTTCCAGTATCAGCTGTTTACTCAGAGTGGACGTCTCTGTATAATCATCTAAAAGACTTGAAGACTAAAATGGAAATTAATGCCACAAAGGGGCAAGATGAACTTAAGACCGTGTATAAGATTCCAGTAGGACGAGGTAGTATGCAGTTACAATTCAGTGAACTTATCAGACTTTTCGAAATGTTCGACTTCTTCAATATTGTAATGTTCCACAATAACAACGCATCTAAAAGTGTAGAGGAATACTATCAAGCTTACCTTGAAAAGTGCCAGCACAAAACTGTTGTCAAGTTATCCGACAACGACTTTTCATTCCAGCAAGAACATCCTATGTACATATAGACTATTCTAGATTGTTTTACGAAATACCTTTACTTTGCACGATTTTTGTTGTTTCTTATTAGACGTTTTGTAAACTCTAAAGTAAATAAAATTATAATTAAAATAAAAGACATGTTTTTATTCTATAATCCCATTTATTAACATGTATAAATATATATTTACACAATTTTGAACAGTACAACGAATAACAGGTTGATTCTTGTAAATTTTACACAAAATAGAAAAGTTAGTTAGATTGCTCAGCCTTGGCATATCAAGCTGCATTATTTCCGCTTCTGGTAAGTATTTTTGCACAAAATTGGCATTGAATCCTCCTTTCAAGTATATAATAGAATTGCGGAAATTTTCAAATATATCCACTAAGTTATTGTAATTAACGTCTCCATCCTCCCAGTCTAGTCCATTTACATTGTTTACGTCGTACCGGTTTTGCTGTTGAGCACTTGGGGAAAGCTCCTGGTGCGGGTGTGGGGATGCCAAATGGTACACCAGCGGTATAATTGCACCATGGGATAAAACTGCTAGTTCCTTTGCAAAATAATTTCCTCTGTTACCACATACAAACTGAATATCTAAAACCACTATACTGATGTTGCAGTGTTGCAGATAACCAATTAATTAAAAACCTTGAAAACTAAATGCTTCATATTTTCTACGCAGCCATTTGTAATTAATAGATGAATTATTACACAATCGAAAGCAATATTGCTATACAACTTTCTAAAGTAAAAATGGTACACCCGTTCTGTATAAAAATCGAGTGCCTTCTTTGAGGAAACTCAGTTTAAATATATTATTGTACAGGTTAAAATATTACTTTCAGCAATTTTAAAATGGAAGTGAATAAGTGTAAAGTCAGTCTTTTAAAAAAATCTAAAGCTTCTAAAGACAGTGATATCTTACACACACTAAACAATATTACAGGAGGCTTAAAGCCGATTCTATCCACAATGAATATGGAGAAAAGGAAAAACTATAGGATATTGAGCGCAAAGAGAAACACCACACGTTTTGGCCAGAAGATAATGTTGGAACTGGAGAAGTACGTGCTGTTTCTTCCATCACACTACAACGAAATTACAGAGAACATTTTGGATACCATGTCTTCAAAGCAAACATTTTTTTGTCTCCAACGATAGGGAATTACAATTTAGCCAAAATGATGTTATACATCATGTGGATAAAGTTGATGTACATCTTAGTGGTTATAGTGAATAATGTAAATAAAAATAATTTAATAAAAATAACACTTTTACTTAATAAATTTTTATTTCTTTCTTTTACAATTAACTTAATCATTTGCAACAACTGGTTCGGCTGTTTAGAAATATATGACTTGCAAACAAGTCAAAAGCTGCTTGAACAGGTCTTGTAGTAGATCCAAAATCTCCGAAATTGCTACGGTTTTTATATGCAGATCTGGTCCAGTAAAGTTTTCATAGCACAGATATTTTAAGAGTAAAATATTACTCAACATCTGCACTACGGACAAGTAAGCGTTAGAATCTTCCACTACGACGTTCACCAACACCTGCTGGTCGTTAACCGATAATAGGCCCCGCCTTATCGATGGGTGCATTGCTACCTCCGCAAACTGGACCCTGGTACGATGGTCTTGAACTAATGCCTAAAAGTGAGAGCTCTTTTAGAGAATGACAGCTTTCTTTGGTCTGCATTTTTTACTTCTTTATATATTTCAGTAAAGTTCTACTTTGAATTATAAAACCATTGGATTACCACTTTGAACAAATTTTCTATCAAATCAATTCTCCACTTTTATACAAATATACTTTCACAACAAGATCAAAAATTTTATTGAATGTAACAAAGTAATTATAGCCTTTAGTCGGAAGTTGCACTTAATTAAAGAATAGTTCTTAGAGTGAATGTATTATCATAGACTTGAAAGTACATCAAGTTTTTGTGCAGTACTACATCGGATTTACACTACTTTCAATTACATTGTTATCGTAAAAATGTAGCTAGCATACTAAGTATTGCCATTCACCTGTTGTACAATATATAATTGTGCGCGTTTACATATTACTACAATATTAAAAATCTTATTGAATGCAACAAAGTAATTCTAGCTTTAATTGGAAGTTGCACTTATTAAACAATAATTCTTAGAGTGAATGTATTTTCATAGTCTTGAAAGTACAACAGGTTTTTATGCAGCACTACGTCGGCTTTGTACTATTTTCAATTACACTGTTATCATAAAAAATGTAGCTAGCATACTAAGTGTTTCCCTTCCTTGTTGTTCAATATAATTGCGCGAGAGTTTATATAAAGGAAATAATTCTTTAATAATCAGTGAGACTGTTTTACGGATTACCATCATCGAGATTTTCAAAATAAAAGTTTTTATTAAATAGGTGTAAAATGTCAGATTATTTTATAGTAACTAAGGACATTTCTACCATGGTTAAACGGTTTAACCTACGCGGGCGGAAATAAGAGTTTAAAATTAATCCTGTTGCCGAAGGCGTCGACCCTGTAACATGGATTAAAAACGCAGTCAAAAAAATAATTACGCACGCGTTGGAAAACGTTTCGGGGGATGATTATGTCGGTATAACGTTTTGCGGGAAAAGTTTTGAAGAGCGTGGCCCCGGATGGATGAAGTTTAAGCCTGCTTCCGATGTAAAAATGGAGGATGTGTGAGAGATGATTGCAAAAATTTTTCAAAGTAATTCATCAGGTAATAACTTTCTACCTATATTTAAACAGAAAGGTTAAATTCTTTGTTAATTTAGGGCTAGCAACGGATACCTTCTGCCTGCAGTTAACATCGGTTCGTTTACCACAGGGGAAAGGAAGAGACTGTGGCAGAAAATATAACACTTTTGATGGGGAGTATTTGAAGCGAAAAGGCATTGTTCAGATAAAAAACAATGATAACCTTTGTTTGTTTCGAGCGTTAGTTGTGGCAATTTCACATGCAAAAAAGGATGGTAAATACATCAGCATCCGAAAAGATCTTGAAAAAATTCAACTTCAACAAGCAAAGGAACTGAAGGAAAAATGCAGGGTAACCATACCCAATGGTGGAGCAGGTGTTGTTGAGCTGCAAAAATCCAGGATTATTTTCCCGATTTTAGAATTGTTGTTTATCAATATGGGACAAAAGGCCGTGATGTTGTATTTGAAGGTTCCAGCGAGGGACTACATCTAAATTTGCTGTATCACAAAGGACATTACATCGTTATAACTTCCTTAACTGCTGCCTTTTGCTGTGGTTATTTTTGCGAGTATTGTCGCCAGCGTTATAACACTAAAAATTTTCACCGATGTGAAAAATCCTGCCCCTGTTGTCAACAGATCCCCGTATGTAACAACAGATCGTTCAGTGTATTATGTGTTAGTTGCAATCGAAATTTTAGAGGACAACAATGCTTTGATAATCATATAAGTTCAAGTTCAAGTTCCTCAGGAGAGGGCAGTGTTTGTGCAAAAGTGAAAAGATGTAATAACTGTCTAAAAACATATAGTGCAAATAAAGAACACATGTGCGGAGAAATTTTTTGTAAAATTTGTGAAAAATATGTGTTGTCAGACCATTTGTGCTACATTAGACCCGCTGAAAAACTGCTTCCTATAACTGATGTTTTATTTATATTTTATGATTTGGAAACACAACAAGAAGAAACAATATCTGAAAAATTTGTTAACGGAGTAAAACTTGGTGAACTTAAAAAACATGAACCAAACTTGTGATAAGTGCATTAATGAAACTAAATTGGTGTTTTTCCAAACGTGTGGTTTTAGAACTGTAATTTACAAGAGCAATGTAATCGAAAAAATTTTAAAATAATTATTAGAAATTAGAAAAAAAAATTAAAAAATTAATAGTGATAGCACATAATAGTCAGGCGTTTGACCACCAATTTATTTTACATTATATACTTCAAAACACCGACAAAACTCCACAATTGATAATGAGAGGAACAAAGATAATTCTAATGAAACTTGAAAATTTAAAATTTCTTGATTCATTAAACTACTTTCCAATGCCACTCTCGAAATTACCTAAAGCATTTGATTTACCGGCAATTTAAAAAAAAGGATATTTCCCTCATTTATTTAACACTGTGGAGAATCACAAATACACCGGAAAAATACCGAATATCAAGTATTATAATGCTGATGAAATGAAAAAAAGAAGACCGTAAATTTTTTTTAAAGTGGTATGAAGAACATAAGGAAGATTACTGTGACTTACAAAAGGAGTTGGTTGAATATTGTGTCAGTGACGTACAAATACTAACAGAAGCTTGTTTAAAATTTAGAGAACTAATGCTGAAAGAGTGCAATGCGTGTCCGTTTCTGGAGGCAACTACAATTGCTTCTGCTTGTAACCTTGTTTTTCGCCGTAATTTCCTTAAATCAGACACTATTGGAATAATACCAAGGCGCGGATATCGAAATTCTGACAATCAATCCGAAATATACATTGGTTGTTATGGGAGGAATCAAAGCGAAAATTAACATCTTAGACGCGTCTAAACAAAAAGAAGTGGAAGTTAAAGGAACTAAAGTTGATGGATGTTGTATGGAAACAAAACAGGTGTTTGAGTTCCACGGTTGCTATTTTCATGGGCATCCTAAATGTTTGAGGTATAACAGAGATCAGCCTTTGTACGATGACACCAATGATTCATTAAACAGACGGTATGAACCAACAGTTTCTAAAACAGAAAGATTACGAACACTTGGCTATGAAGTAATTGAAATGTGGGAATGTGAATTTCATTTAGAAAAGAAAAATAATAAAGAAATAAAACAGTTGGTTGATCATCCCCTGCTCGCCAATATTCCATTAAACCCGAGAGATGCCTTCTACGGTGGAAGAACAGGAAACGTTTTTACGTATTATAAGTGCAAACCCGATGAAAAAATTAAATACATAGATGTGTGCTTCTTATATCCATGGGTGTGCAAGTACGGGAAGTTTCCTATTGGCCATCCAAAACTATACATTGGTCATGAAAATTGCACAAAGGTAGATCTTAAAAAGCTCAACGGATTGATTAAATGTAGAATATTACCTCCTCAGAACTTATTTCATCCAGTTTTACCCTTTAAGGAAAATAATAAATTAATGTTTACGTTATGTTATGCCTGCAGCAAAACTAAAGAGCAAGTTGCGGACTGTAGCCATAATGACAATGAAAGAGCATTATTGGGTACATGGGTGATTGATGAAGTCAGAAAATCTCTGGAAAAAGGCTACCGAATTCTTAAAATCTATGAAATATGGAGTTATGAAATAGAGCAATACGATACTGCAACATCCATCGGAGCACTTTTCACGGATATGATGAATAAATTTATAAAAATGAAGCAACAAACATCCGGATGGCCAATTAATTATCCTACCGAGGAAAACAAGTTAAAGTATATTCAAGACTTTTTTGAAAAGGAAGGTGTAAAATTAGATTTTTTGGAGATTGGTAATAATCCTGGATTAAGATCGTCAGCCAAATTGATACTGAATTCCTTTTGGGGTAAATTTGGTCAACGAGAAAATCAACCTAAAACAAGTATAATTAACAAGACTGAAGAACTTTATTCCATGTTTACTAATCCGGCTGTTATAATTTGTCATATTTTACCAGTCAATGAAGATACCCTCATAGTAAATTGGGAACACAGAAATCAAGCCGCAGACTATTCAAAAACCGTTAATGTTTGTATTGCAGCTTAGACGACCTCGCAAGCGTGCCTCAAATCGTACAGCTATCTTGAAATGCTTGGTGAAAGAGTATTGTATTATGACACAGACTCTGTAATTTACGTAAGCCGAGATAGTGAAGTTGAACCGGAAACAGGCCAAGTTGTTGGAGACATGACCGATGAACTAGAATGCTATGGCGTTGGCAGCTATATTACAGAATTTGTTAGTGGAGGTCCAAAAAATTATGCTTATAACATCTTTAGCACAAAGGATAATTCAATGCAAACAGTCTGTAAAGTAAAAGGTCTTTTGTTTAAATTATAACGCCTCGCAAATTATAAACTTCGAAACCATCAAAAATATGACTTTGCACCCAGACGACAGTGAAAACATACCAGTCCTCTCCTCTGCTATCCGACGGACACAAGAACACTTGATAGTTACCACCCCTGAACTTAAAAATTATCAGCTCAGGTCGGAGAAACGTCGATTCCTGCAAGACCATAGTTCTGTTCCATATGGTTTTAAAAGAAAACGACCATATTAAAAGCCCGGCACTAGTACTATTTTAGAGATGTATGGCGCAATCTCATTTGTTGTTGTTGTTTAGGCAAACCAATCAGTCAATAATTAAATAAAACAATAAATCAACTACTACCAGTTTTCTTTGTTTATTTCCACTCCCGTCATTTCAGCTCGTTTAACAGTACTCAAGGTCAGCAGCCCCGTCGTTTATTTTACCATTCCCAAATGAAAAATTGTTTCCATGGCACGCGCATTCTTAAGCTTGTGACAAAAGCACTACTCACCGGTAAACTTAATTGCTTTCAAGCCGGCGCCTCATTTGCATATTGCGCAAGATCTTTGATTATTTTCAGCCCACCGCTTACTTCTAGCAGCGCTGCGTGACGTCACTGAACCCAGCTACCAGGTGTGCACCTGACTCAAATAATTACCTATCAATAAATCATCTAACAACATACAATAAATTACTCATTATTCAACATTGGCATATTTAATGACTACTAACAATCACCCGTCATCAATAACATACAATTAACTACTCATTACACACCTTTTGCATATTTAATGAACTCACACCAAAACCGGTTTTGGTTCCCAAGCCAAAGTGTCCCAATACCTACTCCACTCCTTCCCGTGGTCTCCTTCGATGCTGGAAATGTAGCAGACTGGGCACCTTCAAAACGACTGGAGGAAGCGAGGACGAATGGAATCAACAGAAGAAGAAGAAGGGGGAAGATGCCGAGCTAGGGAGCAAGCTATTCATCGAGAGACTAGACTGCAACCTCATGATTTTGATATCCTATACCGCAAAGGACGTAACGCAGAAGCCTTTACGTCCAAGCAATCCTAAATGGAAACATTGGGGACGGATGGAAGAAAAGATGACTATGATGACGATAACGAAAGTCAAAAGAAGAAAGGAAAGAAATCCAAAGACGATGATGACTACGGCCATTAAAGCAAAACGGAGAAATGAAGGAAACCCAAAGGCGAGGACAATGAAAAAAAGAAAAATACGAAAAGTAAATGGTCCAAGGATGTTGATAATAACGATGGCAAGGGTATAATGAAGATCGGAAAAGGTAAAGACAAAGGTGATGATATGAAGCGCAAAGGCGGCAGGAAATTGAGGACAAGGAAATCAAAGACAATTATGATGAAGATGATAAGAGACGAATGAAAAATAAAAGCACTCAAGAGTGCTTTAACAGAACATTAATAATAATGTGATCTCAGGCATCTGCTAAGTGCTGACATCTTGCAACTGAACTAGAAATTGTAAATAGGGTAAGTCCGGGTAAGATGGTCAGCTTTGGAAATTATTGAATATATTTCCAGAGCACCAAAAATTAAACATTTCAAACTTGCATTAAAATTTGTATAAACTAGTTGGTTATCGAATTCAAATAAGTTAGCGCTGAATGTTTTATAACTTTTGCTTTCCGATGCGACTGTACAGATATATGCAAATTGGCCATCCGTCCCGCAATGCCAGTGTAGCAATTACACCCGTATGGTCATCTCACCCGGACACACCCTAACATGTTGTAAAAGTATCTACTAAGAATATAAACATGGAGAAATACAACTAAGTATTTAAAACGTACTTTTACGTGACCGGCGGGATAACATGGAAAACATTTACTTTTACATGTCCAGCGCAATGATTCATTAAACTACTTTCCAATGCCACTCTCGAAATTACCTAAAGCATTTGATTTACCGGCAATTTAAAAAAAAGGATATTTCCCTCATTTATTTAACACTGTGGAGAATCACAAATACACCGGAAAAATACCGAATATCAAGTATTATAATGCTGATGAAATGAAAAAAAGAAGACCGTAAATTTTTTTTAAAGTGGTATGAAGAACATAAGGAAGATTACTGTGACTTACAAAAGGAGTTGGTTGAATATTGTGTCAGTGACGTACAAATACTAACAGAAGCTTGTTTAAAATTTAGAGAACTAATGCTGAAAGAGTGCAATGCGTGTCCGTTTCTGGAGGCAACTACAATTGCTTCTGCTTGTAACCTTGTTTTTCGCCGTAATTTCCTTAAATCAGACACTATTGGAATAATACCAAGGCGCGGATATCGAAATTCTGACAATCAATCCGAAATATACATTGGTTGTTATGGGAGGAATCAAAGCGAAAATTAACATCTTAGACGCGTCTAAACAAAAAGAAGTGGAAGTTAAAGGAACTAAAGTTGATGGATGTTGTATGGAAACAAAACAGGTGTTTGAGTTCCACGGTTGCTATTTTCATGGGCATCCTAAATGTTTGAGGTATAACAGAGATCAGCCTTTGTACGATGACACCAATGATTCATTAAACAGACGGTATGAACCAACAGTTTCTAAAACAGAAAGATTACGAACACTTGGCTATGAAGTAATTGAAATGTGGGAATGTGAATTTCATTTAGAAAAGAAAAATAATAAAGAAATAAAACAGTTGGTTGATCATCCCCTGCTCGCCAATATTCCATTAAACCCGAGAGATGCCTTCTACGGTGGAAGAACAGGAAACGTTTTTACGTATTATAAGTGCAAACCCGATGAAAAAATTAAATACATAGATGTGTGCTTCTTATATCCATGGGTGTGCAAGTACGGGAAGTTTCCTATTGGCCATCCAAAACTATACATTGGTCATGAAAATTGCACAAAGGTAGATCTTAAAAAGCTCAACGGATTGATTAAATGTAGAATATTACCTCCTCAGAACTTATTTCATCCAGTTTTACCCTTTAAGGAAAATAATAAATTAATGTTTACGTTATGTTATGCCTGCAGCAAAACTAAAGAGCAAGTTGCGGACTGTAGCCATAATGACAATGAAAGAGCATTATTGGGTACATGGGTGATTGATGAAGTCAGAAAATCTCTGGAAAAAGGCTACCGAATTCTTAAAATCTATGAAATATGGAGTTATGAAATAGAGCAATACGATACTGCAACATCCATCGGAGCACTTTTCACGGATATGATGAATAAATTTATAAAAATGAAGCAACAAACATCCGGATGGCCAATTAATTATCCTACCGAGGAAAACAAGTTAAAGTATATTCAAGACTTTTTTGAAAAGGAAGGTGTAAAATTAGATTTTTTGGAGATTGGTAATAATCCTGGATTAAGATCGTCAGCCAAATTGATACTGAATTCCTTTTGGGGTAAATTTGGTCAACGAGAAAATCAACCTAAAACAAGTATAATTAACAAGACTGAAGAACTTTATTCCATGTTTACTAATCCGGCTGTTATAATTTGTCATATTTTACCAGTCAATGAAGATACCCTCATAGTAAATTGGGAACACAGAAATCAAGCCGCAGACTATTCAAAAACCGTTAATGTTTGTATTGCAGCTTAGACGACCTCGCAAGCGTGCCTCAAATCGTACAGCTATCTTGAAATGCTTGGTGAAAGAGTATTGTATTATGACACAGACTCTGTAATTTACGTAAGCCGAGATAGTGAAGTTGAACCGGAAACAGGCCAAGTTGTTGGAGACATGACCGATGAACTAGAATGCTATGGCGTTGGCAGCTATATTACAGAATTTGTTAGTGGAGGTCCAAAAAATTATGCTTATAACATCTTTAGCACAAAGGATAATTCAATGCAAACAGTCTGTAAAGTAAAAGGTCTTTTGTTTAAATTATAACGCCTCGCAAATTATAAACTTCGAAACCATCAAAAATATGACTTTGCACCCAGACGACAGTGAAAACATACCAGTCCTCTCCTCTGCTATCCGACGGACACAAGAACACTTGATAGTTACCACCCCTGAACTTAAAAATTATCAGCTCAGGTCGGAGAAACGTCGATTCCTGCAAGACCATAGTTCTGTTCCATATGGTTTTAAAAGAAAACGACCATATTAAAAGCCCGGCACTAGTACTATTTTAGAGATGTATGGCGCAATCTCATTTGTTGTTGTTGTTTAGGCAAACCAATCAGTCAATAATTAAATAAAACAATAAATCAACTACTACCAGTTTTCTTTGTTTATTTCCACTCCCGTCATTTCAGCTCGTTTAACAGTACTCAAGGTCAGCAGCCCCGTCGTTTATTTTACCATTCCCAAATGAAAAATTGTTTCCATGGCACGCGCATTCTTAAGCTTGTGACAAAAGCACTACTCACCGGTAAACTTAATTGCTTTCAAGCCGGCGCCTCATTTGCATATTGCGCAAGATCTTTGATTATTTTCAGCCCACCGCTTACTTCTAGCAGCGCTGCGTGACGTCACTGAACCCAGCTACCAGGTGTGCACCTGACTCAAATAATTACCTATCAATAAATCATCTAACAACATACAATAAATTACTCATTATTCAACATTGGCATATTTAATGACTACTAACAATCACCCGTCATCAATAACATACAATTAACTACTCATTACACACCTTTTGCATATTTAATGAACTCACACCAAAACCGGTTTTGGTTCCCAAGCCAAAGTGTCCCAATACCTACTCCACTCCTTCCCGTGGTCTCCTTCGATGCTGGAAATGTAGCAGACTGGGCACCTTCAAAACGACTGGAGGAAGCGAGGACGAATGGAATCAACAGAAGAAGAAGAAGGGGGAAGATGCCGAGCTAGGGAGCAAGCTATTCATCGAGAGACTAGACTGCAACCTCATGATTTTGATATCCTATACCGCAAAGGACGTAACGCAGAAGCCTTTACGTCCAAGCAATCCTAAATGGAAACATTGGGGACGGATGGAAGAAAAGATGACTATGATGACGATAACGAAAGTCAAAAGAAGAAAGGAAAGAAATCCAAAGACGATGATGACTACGGCCATTAAAGCAAAACGGAGAAATGAAGGAAACCCAAAGGCGAGGACAATGAAAAAAAGAAAAATACGAAAAGTAAATGGTCCAAGGATGTTGATAATAACGATGGCAAGGGTATAATGAAGATCGGAAAAGGTAAAGACAAAGGTGATGATATGAAGCGCAAAGGCGGCAGGAAATTGAGGACAAGGAAATCAAAGACAATTATGATGAAGATGATAAGAGACGAATGAAAAATAAAAGCACTCAAGAGTGCTTTAACAGAACATTAATAATAATGTGATCTCAGGCATCTGCTAAGTGCTGACATCTTGCAACTGAACTAGAAATTGTAAATAGGGTAAGTCCGGGTAAGATGGTCAGCTTTGGAAATTATTGAATATATTTCCAGAGCACCAAAAATTAAACATTTCAAACTTGCATTAAAATTTGTATAAACTAGTTGGTTATCGAATTCAAATAAGTTAGCGCTGAATGTTTTATAACTTTTGCTTTCCGATGCGACTGTACAGATATATGCAAATTGGCCATCCGTCCCGCAATGCCAGTGTAGCAATTACACCCGTATGGTCATCTCACCCGGACACACCCTAACATGTTGTAAAAGTATCTACTAAGAATATAAACATGGAGAAATACAACTAAGTATTTAAAACGTACTTTTACGTGACCGGCGGGATAACATGGAAAACATTTACTTTTACATGTCCAGCGCAAAATGTGACTTTAATAATGTGAATTTGAAAATCGATAGCTCCAAAACGAAGTCAAATAGCATCACAATTTTCTGCACATAAAATAAAAATAGAAAAAAAAGTGCTAGAGGCCCCAGTAGAAAAAAACGATACATGACATCCCCTGAGTGCAGTGCTCACATACAGGTTACTTTGGGTATACGGTGACTTTAAAGTTTCATCCAAATTGGAGACGGTTGGGTTCCAAGATGATCGGTCTCGTGTGATAGCTGTATAGACTTACAAAAATAAACGCACTTTTTCGTATCAAGAAATTTTTAGCAAAACAGTTTTGTGTTGAGTTTATTCGCACCGGGACTTACCCTATTTGAAAAAATGTTGTAAAAATATCTACTAAGAACAAGAACATGAAAACAAAACAAGTATATATTTAAAAAGTACTTTTACGGCGGTCGGTTAAGTGATTTTACGTGTCCGGCGCAAAATATGTTAAGAGTCTGTGCTTCTCTTAATCTACTAAACAAAACTTTTCTGAATATATCACGATGATCAGATCGATTCCATCAATAATAAAGGTATTGTCAGACTATTACTATTTGGTCCAAAATTCAAGGCAAGATGTTAGTGTTGGCAACGCATGAGACTAGCCCAACCGAAATAGGTGACTTCAGTTTATCGCTCCAGACTAGATCATAATGAGAACTGACAGTGCTCAAGAAGGGGAGGGGCATTTCGGGGCATTCTAATTATTTTTATTTTGTTTGCCTTCCATAAGCTTTCAAGCTTCTCAAATTTATTTTCAAATAGAAAGTATTTCATACTCTTTCCATGAAGATGTGAGCAAGCATTCTCTTTCACGGTTCCAAATATGCGTCCAACCATAACTCTGTTTCTGTTACTGTTAACAATATTCTTAAAATCTGGCATTTGTACCTACTAGACTTAAAGTAGAAATTATTTGTTGAGATTTTTATTATAAATTAAGAAATTTTGAATAAATAAATTTAGTCTTTGACGAACAACTGAGTGTTTTCAACTCAACAGAGTTTCTTTCAGTGGTGTTTTAAAGAATATCTGTATATTTTCTGTTTCAGTTACTGTATTTAAAACTCAAATTGTAATATGTAATTATTTCAGAGCCATAGAGCAACTTGGAGGGTTAGAGCTGGAAAATGAATACCCTTATAAGGCGAAACAAGATACGTGTCATTTTAACAATAGTCTTGTGCATGTCAAAGTAAATGGAGCTATTGACCTCCCTAGCAATGAAACAGCTATAGCACTGTGGCTAGTCGCTAATGGTCCAATTTCAATTGGTATGATTTGATAAATGTATTTAATGTGTGGCTAAGTAATTTAAATAATTCTAGGAATAAATGCAAATGCAATGCAATTTTATCGTGGGGGCATATCTCATCCTTGGAAGCCTCTTTGTCGTCCTAAAGGAATTGATCATGGTGTATTAATTGTTGGATTTGGCGTTCAAGAATACCCTCTTTTCAATAAAACTATACCCTTCTGGATAGTGAAAAATTCCTGGGGCGACCGCTGGGGAGAACAAGGATATTATCGTATCTTCAAAGGTGATAATTCATGTGGTATAAGTGCAATGGCAAGCAGTGCTGTCTTATAATAATGTCGTTCTGATTTTTTAAAATAAAGTTTGCAATTTAATGTAATTTTAATATTGTACATTATGATACCTTATTACAGTAATTATTTGGTTGATAATTGCGCTGTTTTCTATATTTCAATAAACATTGTATGTAATTCTGTATTTTTATGCAAATTCGACAAAAATGTATTTTTTTATGATATACGTATGAACATATGAATATTCGCGCCCATGCGATCCATAATGAAATTGGTGGTAGGTATACTTCTAGAAAACAAGAACACAATCCGCTCTTCCAACTTGCTGATCGAGATAACAGGCTTTACAATTTTGGAGTATATTTGTATTAGTCACCTTGTCTCATCTGAACGATGCGATGATGATGACGACATAAAGATGCTTTACATTGGAGCTTTACAACCTTCTACTAATATATAAATACAATTTTTATTAAATGAAAAATGCATGGGTAAGTTTTAATAATAAGCGTTCAATGAAGACTAGTCTATAAAAATGAACGTATCTTTTCAAGCGCTCAATAGAAAAAATCACCATTTCATATCTAACATTGTAGTTATTGCTTCCAGTATATATAAGACCAAATAAAGCCCCGCTATCCAACATACATTTACTACAAGCAAATTGCCCAAGCGAATGTGGAACAGCATACGTCGAGGGCTGCGTGGTTGAGGGTGTGCTCAGTCGCTAGTATGCGAACTCTGAATACCAGGCAACCTCCAGTTTTAATTAGCCTTCCTGTGGTAATGCGGATCTCTGCCGTGAGTGACAGTCTTTCTCCGCAGCTCGTGGAACCCAACATGGTTCATTTAGAATTTAACAAATCCACTTGTAGTAAGCGCATAACAAATCCACGGATGTCTGAGGAATCGTAGAATTTTATCTCTGAGATCTCGACATGTGTGGTAAATCTCCTCCTGCAGGGGAGCTCGGCTTATGAGAGCGGTGTGACCCCCGTAGAAAACACTCCTGTTCCTCATGGGTAAGGACAACTTAACTCGGGCGGGCTAGAGTTGAAAGACGCTGATGGCGGAGGCAGAAGTTGGACTTCCCGAGGCAGGACTGTTGGTAGAGCAGAGAGGAAGAGAAGAAAAAGAGTTAACTAGAAGTATTTTGGGAACAACATAAGGTCACTCACACAATTTACCACATGCCGCAACTATCTGAAACTATTTTTCTCTGAGTAGACTTCCTCCAAAAAGCAAAGACGGAAATCTGCCTTTTTGGAGAGACAATACAACCAGGCACCCCACCAAAAGAAACGGCTGCATATACCATTGAAATCGCAAATGAATTAACAAAAGACCAAGAAGAACGATTCATACAGTTGTATGCTACACAACTACATCGGTTCCATGAAATTACTAGTCCCACCCACCCAGCTATGCAAGATGTTATTAATAATTAGATAGATGAACTGTTAAACACCAGTAAAATCGAAACTACCAGTAGTCCGCACAGTTCGCCTATAGTATTAGTTAGAAAGAAACAAGAAGGGTGGAGGCTTTGTATAGATTACCGGTAACTGAATGAAAAATCAGTGAAAGACGCATATCCGCTGACCCAAATCAATTATACTCTCGATAAATTGAAGGGAGCGCGACACATTTCTACTCTAGATTTGAAGCTAGGGTACTGGCAAATTCCACTGGAGGAAACCAGTCGACAATATACAGCCTTCACTGTACCAGGGAGCGGTTAATTCCAGTGGAAGTTAATGCCATTTGGACACCACTCTGCTCCAGTAACTTTTCAAGAAACACTAGACAGAGTCATAAGGCCTGAAAGAGAACCATATGCATTCGCCTACCTAGATGACATTATCATAGTCACGCAAACATCTGATGACCACCGGCTAAATGAAGTGTTTGAACGACTCATTAGAGCGAATTTGAAAAGCAATATCTAGAAATTTGTGCTCCTACAAAGTGAAATAAAATATTTAGGACATATGGTAAGTCAGCATGGCATACGGACTGATCCGGATAAAGTGAACGCCATCAAAACCATACCAGCACCAACTAACGAATTGAGGAGGTTGTTAGGAGTAGTCTCCTGGTACCGACATTTTGTCCAGTCGTTCTCAGAGCTTGTCGCATCACTAAACAAGTTACTAAGAAAAAAAGTGAAATGGCAATGGACAGACGAACAGAAAAAATCGTTCGAAGCGATTAAACGAAAACTCACCGGTTCTCGCTTGCCCCGATTTTACTAGTCCGTTTATTCTCCAGACTGATGCAAGCCAAGATTGACCCGGTGCAGTATTATCACAGGAGCTAGATACTAATCAACACGTCATTGCCTATGCCAGCCGAACGCTCAATGAAGCAGAAAAGAATTACTCAGTCACCGAAAAAGAGTGTCTCGCCATCATATGGGGAATACGAAAAATGAGGCCATATCTAGAAGGGTATCACTTCACCGAAGTGACAGACCATCAAGCACTCCGTTGGCTACGGACAATAGAGAATCCATCAGGAAGATTGGCACGGTGGGCTATCGAGCTCCAGCAGTACGAATTCTAGATTAAATACCGTATGAGAAAGCAAAACATAGTGGCAGATGCTCTATCTCGTAACCACTACCAGTGACAGAAATCGAAAATTTCCTGATCAATACAAAGTCTGACATGCTTTTGGCATGAAAATAAAATGCAATCCGTAAAAGCTAACCCCACCGCATATCCAGACTATACCATTACCAATGACGAGTTATATCGACACTTCCACGATATAACCACGTATGCAGATAACGACACTGGACCCGAATGGCAACTATGTATACCTGCTCTACTCAGACCTAAGTTTCTGAAAGAAAATCATGATAGTCTTACCGCCGGACACTTAGGAGTAACAAAAACCATAACAAGAATTGCAAAATATTGTTATTGGTCTGGTCTGTTCAAAGACATAAACAAATACGTACGTAGTTGCCAATCTTGCATGAAATATAAAACCATACAACAAAAACCTGCTGGAAAAATGCATATGACAAGTGCAAAAGAACCATGGGAGATTGCAAGGTCCGATTTCATCGTCCCACTACCTAGATCTACAAAAGGCCACATCATGATATTAGTATTTTATGACACATTTACCAAGTGGACCGAATTCCTACCAATTCGAGAGGCAACCTCTCCAGCGTTAATAAAGGTGTTCAAAAAGCGCATTCTTTCTCGCCACAGATGTCCTAAAGTTTTAATAACCGACAATGGAAGACAATACACCAACCACAAATTCAGTCAAATGTTGAAAGAGCTACAAATTCAGCACCGTCTCACCCCACCGTACGCACCGAAATTAAATCCGACCGTGTTCTCCGTTTCTACAACTCAAATGAAAAATGCCCCCGAAATTTAGTTAACTCGTTTAATTATTCTGCTTGACCTGTAAAATTATCATTCAACCTTTTTATAATTATAGGAGCCGAGATCACCACTTCACTTGCCACAGTCTTATTTTCTTACGTACCAAAATTTTATAACAGCAGTTGCATCAGCCGGTAGCGGGTAGATATTCTGTTTATGACAACGAGTGGCAAGTGAAGTGCTGTTCTCGGCATGACAATAGAATAGTACAATTGATTTTGATTTTAACGTAAGATAACGATAAGTACATTGCATTTTGATTTAAGTTACAAGAATTGATATATTACAATTTAACAACAAATAATTTTACAATTCAGAAATTTAATATGAAAGATAACAGTAAACCGTGTCATCAAGACTATGATCGCTCAATATGTTGAAAATGATCAACGTAAGTGGGACGAGTTTCTGCCAGAATTAATGTTAGCACTGAACACTAGTAAAAACGAATCTATCGGATACACATCAGCATTTCTTAATTATGGTCGAGAATTGACTCCCGACCTCTGGCTATAGAGAGGCCAACAGAATATCGCCGACACAAGTATAACGTCCCCTGTGGGTAATCAAGCAAAACTCAGCGATATATTTAATTTAGTCCACCTAAACATGGGGAGGGCGTTTACAAAACAAAGCCACATTACAATCAACGCCGGCGAGCATGATGTCCTCAGGTCAAAGAACAAGTACTAAAAAAAAGAGACATATATCATCACGCATCAGAAATTATAATGCCAAACTGGGACCGAAATATGAGGGACCATTTACTGTTACAAAGGTGATTTCTCCGGTGATTGTACAGCTTAAAAGCAATACCAACAAAGGGAGTGAGAGAGCCCATGTAAAAAAATTGAGGAAATATTATGAGCGAGTGGATGCCGTAGGAAATAAGGTTTATAAGGCAGGCACAAGTATAGAAGATTTATCAGTCAGCAAGATGAGTTTAAAGGCGACACACATTCCAAAACTAACTCGGACAATTTAAAATATCGCGGATCCGAACATCAGGGTTAGTACACAGCCTATGAAGCCTGGTGCCGTAGCTGTGAAACGCAAAGATGTCTCCGGAGGGCCTACCTCCACAAATATAGACAAAAAACCCAACATCAGTTTACCAACATCAAGTCTACCACCCAAGCGGAAAGTGTTTTTAACATGGGACAAGGAGAAGAAATTACCGCCATGTTACCACGTGCAGATGGAAACGACGCACGCCTAGATCTGAATTGAAACCAGACGTCCATCCAAAAATAACTTTCAAGTAGTCCAAGACAACTACCGAAACAAAAATCCCGAAGAAATCACCAGCAAAGCTACCTTAATTGCCCGATTTACGACGTCAAATAATCGTGCCCAAAAGAAACCAAAGGGAGACCACAAAACTGCAAAAGAAGCCAACGCAGACCACAAGTTCAGTAAAAGCAGCACTATCTAGCCTCCCAGACCTGAGTCAAGAAGTGGTGATAGTATCAAGCCCTGTGACAACAAACGTGCCTTCAACCAGTATCCCCGCACAAGCAGCAATTTCAGTTACTCCAGAACAAGTCAGCGAAAACCGACATAGTTAAGCCCGGCCAAGCTCCATCCATCACCGACTCAATAAACCATATTCTCATTATCGACGACACAATCAAGCTAAAGAAGAAGCCCATTCTCAACATGAACCCGGGAGCTCGCAAGTCTTTTCCCCAGAACATAAAAATGCGGCTGGTTATGTGCAGATTCCACGATTACCAGATGGATAACCACAGATCTATAAACCTTCATAAAAAAAATTAAAAAATGTTATGTTCTTTAAAGAGATGAATTTTATTTTTGGTATGTTTTGTACTTTTTTTGAAACAAAAAAATGAATTAGCTAAGTTTGTTACCATAAGTTAGAGGAAGGTTTTATTTCTATATAATGAAAATTAATTATCTAACTTTTTAAAAAAGGAAAATTTTCTATGGTAGGAAAAGGGAAAAAAATGAAATCGCTATCGAATAAATCATTACGATAGGCATAGAAATAGATTAGGAAAATCATTTTTTTTTAAGGAAGGGGGAGATGTAACGAAGTGACATGTATGGCATACACAAGGTGAGCTCCGCAGTATTCGCTCTCATAAGTGCCTACATTTATTCAGAGCAAAGTGTGCAGTCTCGTATACAGACCGCTCTACAGCCATACATATTGTATAACCACAGTCATTCATATGATTTCTCCCCACAGAATAAATCATCCTAGCGATACGTGATCACTCGCAATGGAATGACGATATAATAAATGGAAGGTCTGACTAGTCGATAGCGATTAGTGTCCGGGACCATATAAATAGGAGATCATCAGAACAGAGAAATCAGTGGATTTTCAACCGCAGTACCGAGCTAGCACCAGAAATCCGATCTTGTACCAGAAACGCGAAGCAAGTACCAGTTCGTCAGTCTCAAACAAATCCAAAGAAAACCCAGCTGCCCTCTCCAGTACCACCGTTGAGGGAACTACACCCCGCTGGCCTATAAATAAGCCGTCGCAAGTTGGAAATTTGTCAGTTGCCTTCCAGCAGCTCGACAAGACACATCGTCCGTGTGTTAGCGCAAAGACGTATTCTCGCTTCATGCGTGGTGTAACGCTGTACGTTTCTTCCTGTCCTTACCCTCGTGTTAACTCTACGACATATTCTCGCTTCGTTCGAGGTCCGACGTTGCACATCTTTCTCCCGTGTTAATGCTACGACATCTTCTCACTTTGAGCGTGGTCCAACGTTACACTACTTCCCCTCTTGCTAACGCTACAACGTATTCTCGCTTCTTGCGTTGTCCGACGTTGCACAATCTCCTCTAGTGCTACGGTACGACGTATTCTCGCTTCGTGCGAGTTACATATATTAATTCCCATGATTTACTGGAAACTTATAAAATTCCAAAGAAACCCAAGCCAATGGCTTGGTAAGGTATAAACTCTCAAAAATAACAAGTTCCCACATTTTATGCTGCACCGACAGAATATCATAACAATAAAAATATCAAATTAATTTCACACAGCTTGTAAAAACGCTGATGTTTGCAGAAAGTAAAAAGATTAGAAAATGAACTTTTAACAAGAGAAAATCAGTCTGTGAAAGCTTTAACTGAATGTCGGGACTCTTATAATCAGCGTGGCCGGTAAAATAAAAGACGAATGTAGAAATATTTCTTGAATAAAGTTTAGAATAAAGTGCAAGTTTTTGTTGTGATTTAAAAATCGATTTCTTTTCCCTTTTTCTTTTTCTTTCCGGAAAAATACGAAAATAATTAACTTGTGTGGTCCGACGTACATCTCTCCGTCCCCTCCACATAAAGGTATACAAGGACACCACCACAGATGCATTCAGTGTGAATTAATTAACGTGTAATATAGCTGTGTATTTAATAAGTTATTTAATTACAGTACGAAAATATTAGCGTCATTAGCTTAGGATAAGGAGAATAAAATCATTTGGATTCGAGTAAAACATACAGTGTTCTCATTTCATTCTAGCAACGTCCTGGGATTTTGATTTTACCCTGAGAATTCTCCTGACTACTCGCAGCAATTGTCGACCCGACGTTACAGTATTTTAGTAAATGGTTTTTGTCCTACTTAATTTTTCCGTGCGAGGAAACCGTTTGCTTCAATTCCTCCAAGTAGCGCCTTAATAGATCAAGTGGGATAGCTCCTTAGTGCCGCGTGGAGTAGCTATTGAAGCATAACTTGGAGTGGAGTAGCTGTTAAGACACAACTCCTAAGTTAGAGTGGAGTAGCTCTTAAATCACAGCTTCTAGGTTAGACTGGAGTAGCTGTTAAAGCACAACTCCTATGTTAGAGTGGAGTAGCTGTTAAATCACAACTTCTAGGTTAGAGTGGAGTAGCTCTTAAATCACAACTTCTAGGTTAGACTGGAGTAGCTGTTAAAGCACAACTCCTAGGTTAGAGTGGAGTAGCTGTTAAAGCACAACTCCTAGGTTAGAGTGGAGTAGCTGTTAAGGCATAACTCCTAAGTAAGTACACCGTTGGACGTTCACTGAAAAACTCTCTTTTATTTACATTTTTCTCTTTATATTTATACATAAGTAGTCTTATTAATACGCGGAAGCTGTCATTTACTTCCGACCCCACGCTTTGTATACACAACGCATAATTAGTACAAAGTGTTAGGTCATACGTATTTCATTCACCTCTCTTTTTAACAAATATTCAAGCATATATATATGTACATAGAATTAGTTAAACTTTCGTTTTTGCGAGAAAATTCTGTACATCTTCAGGCAAACTTTTCTTTCAAGATTATGCAAGCATATATACATACATATATACAAAATTAGTTAAGTCTACCTCTTTTTCGAGAAAATCCGGCTTTCATGCACAAATCTGATCAAAGCACTTCCTGCTCAGATTTTGAAGCAACAATAAATTCACTTTCATTCGACAACGGAATCCCTCCGAATAGCCCAAGAGCAGAGCAAAGTTCACCCCAAAGAAGACCATTAGCAAATTCATATCGTGAACATCGGTCAGGTAAACGTTTTAGAAGGCACAGTTTGGTTAACTTCCTCATAAGAACCCACAGTTTAAACGCCTTAATAACCGAAAAATTGTTACCCGCTCCAAATTTAGATAAAAACATACAAAATACTTCCCAGGTTGAGCATCAACACAAAACAAACAAAATGCCTGTAAATTAAAGTAGTTTAACTTACTACACAAATGGTGCCTTTGTTCTCTGGAGAAATTAATTCTCAAACCCTCACAGAACTGCAAACTTTCCTAGGCTGTTATAAACAAGTACAACAATGTTTAGCGGAGGAGGAAAAGGCAGCCTTCATGTAAATTTTCCCAACAAAATTGAGAGGAAATGCATATCAATTAAGAGCATCCAGTACACTTACGAAATTTGATGAAGTTGGGCAGTTGATTTATGGGACGTATTTACCTCGTGAAACATACCATTAGCTAAAAAGCAAACTAATCACTTGCCGACAATATCCCCAAGAATCGTTTAATTCATTTATTACTAGACTAAAAAGTTTTAGTACAATACAATATACAATACAATAAAAAAGTTTATTGCCAGTATCCGTACACAAGATTACAAATCTTTTAAGTACTATAAATTTACGAGAGGGAAAATAATTTTAATAGCTAATTATAAATACATATGTATATCTAAGCTTAATAAGAAGATTGTGTGTAAATATAAAAGGTATATGAAGTTATAAAACGAAAAGATTAAAAGTAGTGATAGCAAGATAAAGCAACAAAATAAAAAGAAAAACGTGAAAAATGACAAAGTAGGTAAAGCAAAGATGATTGAGCATACAAGCGGAGCATTAAGTCACATATTAATATTGTGCAAATTGGTCTTTAGTACAATGTAACGAGGCAGCTCAAAGCAAATATGGTGCTGAAAATTTTAATGTGGTAAAACAACAGATAGAGGATTTTGCAATGGCTTCCGTAAAGAGTGATGCAACTAATCCCCATCTAAGCGCCTATTTACTTACAATAAACGAAAGCTCGTTAGAGACTCTCATTCAAAAGGCATGGATGTGGAAAGGTTGCAACAGGGTCTCTTTTTCTTCCACAACCAATAAACTTACCTCAACCTACAAACTCTTTCCAAATGGACCATTTTTCAAATCAAATACCTCAAATTTGTGTAATGCTTATGGTTATTCTATACACGAAAGTGTAAACTCCTCTATATACCCCTACACAACTGAGCCAGGAAAGCCTAATATAAAAACTGAGTGTTGTATACCTCCAATACTAGAGCCATTAAAGGTGCCTTCAGTAGTCTTTAATACTGATTAAAACCCAACAAATAATTGGCGCTCTACTCAATCCATTTTGGCAAGAGAATCCTTACGAAGTCCACCTCCAATCCAGAACTCTTCTTAATATCCAGAAGAGAAACAATACGAAGAGAAAAAATTACTTTTGGGTAGAATGAGTTCAGTCGGATGGCTTCTAGTGAGTAGACGTAGCTGTGATTGCTCCCGCTTTGACTCGTTTTTCCACTGTTTTTAACCGGCCGCTTGCTAGTTTCAAATCAATAGTATCTAGATCTTAGTCTAAAGTGTCGTAATAATCTTTAATCATCGTTTTCCGTTTTTTCTTTCGCTGATTTCGCCTTGCCTTTATCTAATTTGCGGTATTTTTCGCTGTACCATGTCTGGATCTGATAAGGTTACGACTAGAGGACAAAAAGAGAAAGGTAGAGCCAATTCTACAAGCACGGTGCCTACGCTTCCCCCCGCTGGAGTTAGTAACATGAAATCTGCTAGTCATATGGATGATGCAACTATCACAAAATCAATATCTGACTGTTCTCCCGACGCATACTGGATGCGCACGCTTGAATCCATGCTTGCTAGCGTTGAAAATCGTATTCAGTCATCAATTTCGGGTGTGGAATCTCGTCTCTTGGACAAAATTGAATCATTAAGTAATGTTGTGCTAGACATCAAGAAGAAGTGCTCGACGCTGGATAGAGAAAATGATGATCTCCGACGTATACTCCGCCTGAACGATGTCATCGTTAGGGGGATACCTATGATGCCAGCTGAAAATCCTCGTGACATCACCATGGACTTATCCAATGCTATCCAACATAAGCTCTCTCCTTATTTTGACGCTTTTCGTCTGAATCGCAAAGCGCAGTTTAGTCATAACAACAATTCCAATAATCATGCGATGCCACTCTTAATTCGCTTCTCTTGTGCCAATGAGAGAAGGGCGTTCTTTTCTGCGCTGAAAGCTCATCATAGGAAGCTGAAATTAAGTGACTTGAAGGGCTTTACGTCTGATAGCCGAATTTTTGTTAATGAGAGTCTCACACCACTAAACAGCAGGTTGTTGCGTGAGGCCCTCAAGTTGTTCAGACAGCGAAGAGTCAGTTCAGTCTACTCTGATAATGGTTTCGTTTATGTCAAATGTGCAAAAGATAATCCCACTACCAAAGTACGTGATCTGGAGTAACTACATGAGATTGCATCTGCGGCTTCTACTTCCAATAAAGTCAATGCGGGGACGAATGCCAACTAATGAAGTTTGAACTAATCATCGTTCCAGTTTCCATATTTTTTCTTTTTTCTCTTTTTTTTTCAAGCTCTTTATATTTTTTTCAATGTTTTTTATATGCATTCTTGTTGATAATGAATTCTTCTCTAGTTTTAATGGTATTCTTATTTTTAGTTTTCAGTTCTTTCATTTATTGTGATATTCCAGGTATTTATGGGTGTGCATTATTAAGTTTTATTATTAGTTATATACTAGTCCCATTTTTGCAGCAGTGGATCTTGATCGCTTGTTTGAGGTGTGTATGTATAATGGGTGATTTTCGGGATCCGTGTGTCAAGGTAAGAACCATAGCGAATATTTTGAATGGTGACCAGCCTGGATTAAATGTCTTTTACTTAAATGCTCGTAGCATAAAACATAAAATAGGCGAGTTAATGGAGATGTTTGTTCGTACGAATTTGCATGTTTTAGTTATCAGTGAGTCGTGGTTAAACTCAAATGTCCCTAATCTTTTGGTCTCATTACCTGGCTTTAAACTTTTACGGATTGACAGAGTGGACAGGATTAGTGGCGGTGTGGCTATTTATGTGCGGAACCATTTTAGGTCCAAGATCTTACATTGCTCATCCATTCATAATTTGGAGTTCCTTTGTGTGGAGTTGAATACGGGGCTTGATAAATGTGTCTTAGCATCCGCTTACTGCCCGCCCAGAAAATTTAATATGGAAATGGCTGTTGAATTCGAGCAATGTATCTTTGGTTTGTCACATAGATATGCCCATGTGATTGTTGCTGGTGATTTCAATGTAAATATTCTTGAGAATAGCTCGCTAACTGACAACTTCCTTTCACTACTTCAATCCGTCCATCTTTCGTTAATAAATCATGGTCCAACTCACTTTTCGGTCACCTCACCCTCTGAGTTAGATCTTATACTTGTAACCGACCCAAAATCTGCGCTGCGTCACGGCCAGATTGCTCCTCCATCCATTTTTTATCATGATTTTTTGTTTTTAAAGTATGATATTCCTATCGCCAGCTCTCCTTCCCATGTGATTAATTTTCGTAATTATCAAAGGATAAACCTCGAACTTTTATATGAGGAGTGTAGGAATTTGCATTGGAACATCAGTCTTGTGCGTGAAACTGGTACTGCACAGAACAGTAATTAGCCCTACTTACTTTCTACGCTGGATCTGCAAGTCAACTTCCTTAATACTAAAATTTTGTATCTGCTTGACAAGTATGCTCCTCTTCAATCAAGAAGACTTGTTGGAAGTCGTTGCCCGTGGTTCTCCGTCGCAATAAGAAATCTAATTATTGAGCGCGATTTCCTACATCACCAGTATAAGATTACCAAAACACAGACCAGCTTACTGGCATTCAAGCGGACTCGCAATCTGGTCAATAGGAAAGTTCGAGATGCTAAGCGAGCGTTTTATGCTGATAAGCTGGACACTACATTGCCTCCGAAGTAACTTTGGGGTACACTACGCAGTCTTGGTGTAACCAGCAATAAAAATTGGGACTGCGAGCTAAATCCTGATGACCTTAATGCATTCCTTGTGTCGCATAATAATAACGTTATTACCACTTCATCGTGCATAAGTATGGTGAGCCATTCGACACGCCCTGTTGACTCTGGTTTTAGTTTCCGTTGTATTGATGCAAACGAAGCAATTGACACGATTAACTCTATTCGCTCTGAGGCTATAGGTCCGGATAAGTTACCTCCCCGCTTTGTTAAGCTGCTGTTACCTTTTATAATTAAACCTATACTACATATTTTTAACGCCTGTTTAATATACAGTGAATTTCCCTCACTTTGGAAGGAAGCTGCGGTGGTTCCCATTGCTAAAAATTCCTCTACAAAGGAGCCAGGTGATTTCAGACCGATTAGCATATTGTGCTTCCTAGCAAAGCTGCTGGAAAAAATTATATCTAAACAAATTCAACTGTATATATTCCAAAATATCCTTCTCAGCCAATGGCAGTCTGGTTTCCGCGCTGGTCACAGCTGTGAGACAGCGCTGTTAAAAATTACGACTGATGTCAGAATAGCTCTCGACATTGATAATCTTGTGTTTTTAGTTCTGTTAGATTTCACTAAAGCCTTCGACACTGTGGACTATTCCAAACTCCTTGCAAAACTTATTGAACTTCTTGACTTTAGTTCCCCTGCTTCCAAACTTATTAACAGTTTTTTGACAAATCGCTGCCAGCGGGTCAAGGTCGCTAATCTCGTCTCCTCCAGTATTAGTGTGACATGTGGCGTCCCTCAGGGATCTATATTGGGCCCCTCATGTTTAGTTTGTTCATCAACGATCTACTAACTGTAGTTTCACAATGCAAAGTTCATATGTATGCTGACGATGTCCAACTATATCTTAGTTGTCCCATTGGCTTGGTTGATAATTGCGTCAGTAGACTGAATGAGGATTTAGAACGAATTCACAGGTGGACTGTCATCAATGGCCTTTCATTAAATCCCTCTAAGTCTGTGGCCTTGCCATTTTACAGGTACACCCTCGACCCTTCACACCTACCACCTATTCTCCTGGAAGGCTCTCCTATTTCCTTTGTATGTCGGGTAAAAAATTTAGGTATATTTTTGAATTCCAGTATGACCTGTTGCGACCATGTCAAGGCGATCACTGGCAACGTTTATGGAACACTCAGACGGCTTTGGTTGTACGCCAATATTCTTCCGACCTCTATGCGCATAAATCTGGTTAGGTCGCTATTACTACCTCACTTCACATTTGGATCACTGATATTCCCTCGACTAGATGCCGCCTGCAAGCGAAAACTGGTAGTAGCTTTCAATGATTGTACTAGGTTTTCTTTTGGTATGCGCCGATTTGACCACATTACTCCTTTTAGGAATAAAATCATTGATTGCTCTCTGGACGTTTACTTATTATTTATTTCCATAAAATTGTATACAGTTGCGTACCCTCATACCTGTTCGGTTTTATTAATTTTATGCACAGTGAAAGACATTTGAATCTGGTCTTACCTCGCTTTAAACACTTTGATGGTTCTTTCTTTGTCCACGTAACTCGCGTTTGGAATACACTTCCACCTGCTATTCAGCGTACACGATCGGTGGCTTCCTTTAGGCGTTTGATCAACGATTTTCTGCGTCCTAGTTAATATGATTTTGCACACTCACGGTTCTGGGATATTTTACTTTTTTGTTTAGCCTTAGTTTTAAATAACTTTATTATTTTTTTTTCTTTTAAGTTTTGTTTTTAGTAACTTCTGTATGTCTCTTTTTTTTCTATTCTTTTTACTGTAACTTTACTTTTCATTTTTTATTCTTTCATTGTGGTTCTCACTAGTGCCCCTCGATTAATGTACTAAAGTAAAGACTTTTGTCTTATTGTACTTTCTGCAATAAATATTATTATTATTTATTATTTTCTCATTTTACAATGGTTTACACTTAACGGGTCATAATAGACCATGTTTTCTTATTCTAACTACAAATTTACTTATTGGGCTAAGAAAGCGCGTACAATATTACATGTATTGAGAATTACCGACTTTTGCATGTTTGAGAAAACATACTCTACTCCTAGTTCTTTAAGATGCTGTGTAAGATTTTTATGAGCATTTCCTGCAGCTGACAAAATGATAGGCTTTATACTGACTGATTCTACTCTATATAACCGTTTGATTTCTGTAGCTAATTCGAAATATTTGGTAAGTTTTGTGTTATAAGCTGATTGAAGTGGTATAGAGACATCTAACAACTCTACTTTCTTTTTTCCTTTGTCAAGAATGAATATATCGGGCTTATTCGCTCTGATGATCCTTTTGGTTATGATTGTCCTATTCCAGTAGATCTTATAATTTCTGTTGTCCAATACATCGGGGGGATGATATTTATAGTACGGGACTTTATCTTGTATTAGGCCGAGTTTCCATGCAAATTCTTGGTGTACTATTTTTGCAACTTGATCATGACGAAATAGATATTCTCTGTTTGCCAGTATTTCACATCCAGATATCACATGTTTTATAGATTCTCTGTCTTTACCACACCTTCGGCAAGTGTCGGCTATATTCTCTCGTAAGATAACTTTTCTATAGTTTCTTGTAGCAATAATTCTGTCCTGTATTGCGATGATGAAACCTTCCGTTTCCCTAAATAGTTCACCTCTTCGCAGCCATTGCGTCGAAGCTACTTTATCTACATTTCTATCTTCTAAGCGGGATAGATATGTGCCGTGCATTTCTTTTTGCTTCCAATCTGTTAGAAGTTGCTCCTCTATTTTGAAAGTTATCTTCGGTCCTTCTTGGGAAGATAGATTTAGGGGCGTGTAGTTATCATCAGTTTTACATATGGCTTTATACACTGGCATGTGAGACTTCTCAAGAAAATATTTCCTCAAGTTTTCAATCTGGTTGTTGCACAGTTCCTGTGTATTGATGATGCCTCGTCCTCCCTCCGATCTAGGAAGGTATAATCTTTCAAGTGCGGAATGCACATGGTGTATGCGGTGCTTTCGCAAGAGTCCTCTAATAGCCCGCGATATTTCCTCAAGGTCTGTATTTGTCCATTTCAGTATTCCGAACGAGTATGTTAATAGGGGTATAACATACGTATTCAAGGCTTTTATCTTGTTCTTGGCATACAAGCTGGTCTTGAGAACACTATTAGCCCTTTTCAGGCAGGCAATTATTATTATTATTTTTCTAAAGAGTAGATGTGTCAAACCAGAGCTCCGCAGCAATTAATAAAAGTATAGTAAAATAACTGATAAAACAGCCTGAAAAGTGAAGTGTAGTGTTACCGGCGGTACCACCTCTGCGAAAGTGTCGTCTAAACAGGAACTTTTTGCCAGAAAACTATAAAAAAAGTTTAAAAAAATATTGTGAAAAACGAAAAATTTGGTGACATTTCCACAAATTAATTTAATTGCGGCCGTTGCCATGGCAGCAAGGCAACCGTAAAAAATTTGTTTACTTTCGGAGTTTGCAAAAATAATATAATTGTAAAATAATAAATTAAATTAGAAGAAAAAATAATAAAAAAATTAAATTTATCGAAAATTATAAGTTTATTAAAATAAAATAAAAAGTATAAAAAACTTCTCTGCCTCACTCTAAATGGGTGAGAGCAGCAGTGATTCTGGGGGGAATGAAGATCCCCTCAAATCAAGTGGAAGGAGGAAGAAGAACTTAAGCGCTTCTTCTTCTTCACAAAAAAGCTTAAAAAGGTCCAATGAAAAGGCTTTTAAGGGCCCTAGTCAAGAGGCCAAGAAACTGCAACCAGCTCAGTCGGAGAATACAGCTGAAAGGACAGCTGGCGATGTCCCAGAAGAGTCTGGAGCATCAACTCCAAGCACTGCTGCACAAGTAGCAGTACCCGCAGCCACAACAACGACAGCATCAACCCAAGGGAAAAACCCAAGCTTGGTGGAAGTCGTTAAAACAGCTTCAGCTTCAGCGCCAAAGCCGAGCGGTGTTATCATGAGGCCACCGCTTTCTCTAGTGAAGACAAATGCCTCAAAACAGAAGCCAGCGGCACCAGTAGCAAAACCAGTAGCAGCACTACGATCCCCGGCATTAGCGTCAGGGAAGTCATATGCGCAGGTAAGTGGTAGTTCCAGGCAGGCTTCCACTATAGAAATTTTAGGAACGGGCATCACTCCTCGTCCACCCCCATTGGACGCGGGTAAGTCTCGGCCGAAGACCAGTGCGGGTCTCCAGGGCTTCTTCGACGGGAGGTGGCAGGACGAGAGCTACGGGATGCAGCTTGAGCACATCAGAGGATGTCCTCAGACTGCATACCTGAAGGCAATCTTCCGCGTCATCTCCTGTGAGTAGCTTTTCTCAATGGGAATTATAGCTGGAGGAATGGTCGAGGTCTATACCACAACCCTCGAAGCGCCACTAAGCTTATGCTTGAGGGCATCGAGGTGGAGGGTAGGTACCTCGTTCCATTCCCGTTAAAAGAGAAGCCCACGAAGGTCGTGTTTTCGCGGGTCCCTATGCGAGCCTAACATGAAGACCTCTCGAATTTCCTTGGGAGATTCGGGAAGGTTCATGGAAAGGTTCGCGCTATTCCCATTAAAATTGGGGACGAGGGTCTCGGGCGGGGTAACTTCGGTACTAGCCGGGAAGCTTCCATCACCTTGAATAAAGGGTGTACGCTTCCGTCAGGCTTTTACCTGAGCATATCCGGCTCGAGATACTGGATAGATGTTGGCACCGAAGCGAAATGCCATGCTTTCCATTTGGTAGGGCATTTTATTGCTGACTGCCCCAGGAGAACCGGGAAGAAGGCTGAACCGAGGGTTCCCTCGTCGGAAGCCACTACTACAGTAGTGGATCTGGAGAAGGAGCCTTCGGCCGACACTCGACCTGCTATTTTGGAGCAGCCAGTGGTTAAGGTGCCTGAAGTTGTCCTAGAGGCAAAAATAGTTATGGCTGTAAACGGCGCCACGTCGGCACCTGAAAACACGGCTACTTCCGACGAGGAGTCAACTAGCCATTTATTTAAAAAAAAAGTGGACGTGGAGGAAGAAAGTTGACCATGTGATGCTGCCTCCTCCGGAGCCAGCAAAGCCAGTCTAATCAAAGCGGCCCCACTCGGAGGAGGACGACAGTCGAGCCGGCATTTCGAAGGTTGTTGTGAGGAAGGTGGAAGCATCCCTCGAGCACCTTTCGGAATGCGACATGACCGGCTTGGATGAGACTGGTCTTTCGAACTTCGGTGGCTATGAGTCTTGTGATAGCATCATTTCGACTGGTAGCCAATTTGAAGTCTCGAAGGGGATGGAGACCCTTCCTAGGAAGAAGATCTCCGAAATTCTTGCCCAGCTCCTGTACAAGAAAAATTCAGATAAAATCTGGAGTATTCTTCTATGGGAGCTGGAGAGGCCAGAGTTGTTACTTCCTCAGCTTCAACTCCTACAACAGGAGTCCAGGAAGAGGAGGAAGAACAACGATGTTGGCTCGGTTAGAACGACTTCATAGGAAGGTGGAGGAGTTGATGCAAGAGCATCGCTTGGTCGACTCTCGTCGTCCGTAGATATCGTACTAACATCGGTTGAGCTTTGCATCTCTTTGAATGTGCAAGATAGCTTCTGTCAACTCCCGGGGTTTAAGTGCACATACAAGATTACACAGCACTATCGAACATGTCAAAATGTTCGATATAGACATCGCGCTTCTACAGGAGACGAACTTTACACAAGACACATATACACAACTTGAGCGCTATGCCTATTTACACACTGTCTATGCAATGTTTTCCACACCTGCGCCTCGCCGAGGCTCAGGGGTGGCAATCGTTGTATCCAACAAATTTACACTATCGTCTCCGGTCTATACAGATATCTTCCCAGGGTTCGCTTCTTCCTTGAATTTTGTCGTTCAAGACAAACATATCAAGATAGTAAACGTGTACCTTCCTCATGACCAGGACATTTCAAGGCAAGTTCTTGATAGTGTTCAGTCCTGTCTGGTGAATTTTAGCGGTGAAACTGTCCTCGGAGGTGATTTCAACTGCACTCTGAATCCCTCAATGGATCGGCACTCTGAAGTTGAGTTCAACTCTGTCAATGCTACTCGATTGAGGAATTTTGTCGGTGTTTTCAGACTCACACGAGGGTCTCACGAAATATCCACGGAAGTCTCGCAGGCTCCAGAATTGATAGAATTTACGTCTCACCTGGAATACTAGAACATTTCGTTGGTGCCACTCATGAAGTGTGTTCCGTTAGCGATCATCTTCTTGTAGTGGCGACCAGCACTCTAGTTGAAAGACAAACTGCATACTGGATATTCAACAACTATTTGTTGAATTCCGAGCAGTTCATCAATGAGTTCATTGATTTCTGGCACGATTGGCAAGAGAGGAAAGTTGACTTTCCTTTTCTTAGTCAATGGTGGGATGTTGGAAAGCTCCAGATTCGGTCTTTTATCGAGACGAGTTTCAATCGAAGTGGCTATCAAGCTTCTAGCTTGTCGGCCGAGGTCTCTCGGGTGGCAGCTCTTCTCCCAACTCAGCCGGGGTTGATTCTTTATTTCAATGGAATAAAGGAACGCTTGGCGACACAGACTTACAAGCACAGCTTGGAGTTTGTGCTGCGCGGCCAATCGCGTTGGCTGAGAGAAGGCGATTCTCCAACTGAGTACTTCTTTCAGGCGACTAGACGTCGTACTGCTTCTTGTGAGGTCGAATCGATAATTGATGAATCTGGACAAGTCCTCAACGGACAACAGCTATCAGAATATATTCGAGACTACTACAGTAGTCTCTACTCTGAATCGACGTCGACGACATCCTCGACCACACATGAATTTTTGGAGAATATTCCCTCTTTCTCTGAAGACAGTAAGGAGTTCCTGGATACAGTAATCACATTGGAGGATATGATTGCTGCGACAAAGGATCTAAGGCGACACGCTTCACCTGGTTATGACGGCTTGACTCCAGAATTCTTCATACGTTTCAGGGATTTATTAATTCCTGACCTTTTGCAAGTCTTCAATTCGGCGGTTGAGATGCATTCAGACTTTCCTTCTAGTTGGAGGAGATCTGTTATGCACTTGATTCCAAAGAAGGGAGATTTCCGGAGGATGGGGAACTGGAGGCCAGTAACCCTATGCAATGTAGACTACAAAATCGTCTGCAAAGCATTAGGAGCGATACTCCGCTCAGTGATTGCTTCGGTAATACACCCGGAACAGTCCTATTGTGTACCTGGTCGTAGTATCTACGACAATATCGCGGTAGCCAAGCATTTGTTTGGCTACCATTAACAGACAGGTACACAAATGGCCATGATTTCCCTTGACCAGCAAAAGGCTTTTGATAGTGTCTCGCACAAGTATCTCTTGACTGCTCTCGAGGCAATTGGGTTTTCGCCCAGGTGGCTCGATATCGTCGGCAAACTGTATAGAGATATAGAGATATGGAGATTCAGCGATTTTGATTAAGCATCAAGGACAAGGTCTGGCTCCTATCTCGTTTCATCGAGGTATCAGACAGGGCTGTCCATTGTCAGGTATGCTTTATGATCTCTCGTTGGAGTCGCTACTGGTGAATCTTCGTCGAATGCTCGGACAGTATGCGGTTCATCTGCCGTATACCAATGAGAGGCCTCTTATGTTGGCGTATGCGGATGATCTGTCTATTTTCGTGACAAGAGATGAAGCTTTTCCGGTCGCTCGTGCTGTTTTCGAACAGTTCGAACGTATAGCGGTCGCTAAAATCAATCTTAGTAAGAGTCAAGGCTTGTGGTGTGGAAGGTGGAGAGATCGTACAGAAACTCCACTGAACATCCAATGGACTAATACTTGCGCGAAGTATTTAGGTGTGTATATCGGACGCGAGAGTAAATCAAATAATAGCCGCATCGCTCTTGAGAAACTCTCTAGAGCTGTAAGCTCATGGTGTAGTCGACTGTTTCCGTTATCATTAATGGGTAGCTCAGTCGTGATAAACTATTTGATTACCTCGTCCATCGTTCATCTGCTAAAGTCTGAGACGTTTGATGAAGGCTTCGTAGATCTTCTTCAAGCAAAAGCGATAGACGCCTTTTGGTGCGGAAGACGATGGGTTGCTGAAAGCACGCTCTGTCTGCCAGTCAAGATAGGTGGATTAGGTCTCACTAACTTGGTTGTGAAATGAAGATGTCTCCAAGTGCGTGCATTCCAAAGAGTGTTTTGCCAGAGAGACAGCTTGATTTCTCAACTGTGGGTGAATGTACTGGGAGGGATCGGCATAGGGGAGTATTACTACCTGCTCTCTGTTCGACCACTATATACTCGTGACTGGCCACAGGATTTAATCTCAACGACTTACACCTGGGGCAGAATCAGGCCAGCATTTCACCTTAAGTTGAATGCTCTACGGTACACGCAATTCGTGTCGATTCCAATCAGGTTTAATCCTGAATTAATAGAATCAGTGTTCAGTAATGCTCGGGGTTGAAGCTGACACGCATACACTGACGGTTCTCGGAGATATTATTGATATCTCTGGAAACTGTCGAATAAACACTAACAATGCACATCTACACGACCTGGCTGCTTCTGCGCGGGAGAGATTTCGCCAACTCAGGACCAGTGCCCCTGGCACTAAGTTGGAAGATGTTTTCGTTCTGAACAGACCACCACACACACCTTTCAGCACACTTACAACACGTGTGCTCCGTGACGTGCTTATGTCAATAAGACCTCCGGAGTATACAGGATACAACAGATGGCGAACACACCTCGTGGTGAATATGGGCGTGATGGGAGGGATAACTTGCAGAGTAGTCTACAGTTATCCTTCTAGTTACAAAGATGCTGATGTAGCACTCAAATTGCTGCATCACAGTCTTATGCATCCTAATCAGTTGTCACATATTGACCGCCGAGTTCAGGGGATTTGTACAGTTTGTGGTGGTGAAGGCACCCTGTTTCACAGGTTCTTTACTTCCCCAGCTTTGCAGGATCTAATGGAACTCGTGCGCGATATATGTCAGTTGATCCACCCGAATTTCAGCATTACTAGAACAACGTTTCTATGGGGGGCCAAAGGTTTGTAGTCGGGTGAATTGTCTGATTAGCTTTGTGTTGACACTGGCCAAATCTACAATTCACCTGTACTACATGAGAGTCGAAGACGGGAATCAGAACAATGACCCACAACACCACGCACACGCACTTAAGCGCCACTTCGTTGACAGATTGAAGAGACGTTTACGTCTTGAATATCTGGCAACGAACGCAGACACATTCAACTGCACATGGAAACCACTATCGTCGGTGCAGGACGGAGCTCTTGTCTTTCGCTGGTAATAGCAGGCCACAGCATTTGCAACACTAGTCCGCGGGGCTTCTCACCGCTTAGGAATCGTTGCAAGTGCTGTGGGCAGGACAAGCTCTCTGTTAGAGATGCTAAGCTGGAGGGATGATGAGAGCAGTTTGTAGAGGTCTATGATACTACAGGCTACTCTCGCGGGACTCTATAACGGTATCGGGTACATTTTTTCGTTCGTTCGGTTATTAATTTTTTATTCGGTTTCGGTCTGTGTGCAAAATTGCAAAATCTATATATTGAAATCTCGATCGTTTAGGAAATTAGCTTTTATTAAATTATTTTGGAAATTTGGAGCTTCTTGGAACTGCCACTTACCTAATTGTTAAAATTGGGACTGGTTCTAAATTCTTGTATATCCTTTAGATCTTTTTCAATATTCTTGAATCCGTTTTTTAGTCTCTTTTGAGAATTTTGTGTCATTGGTTTTTACATTTTTGTGTCATTTTTTTAAATATTGGTTTTTATTGAATTGTTTTAAATGTATTTATTTGTCCCTATTGACTTTTTACAACATTTAGTTTAGCTAGCGTCTTTCTTTTTTGTTACACTTTGTTGAGCCTTTTGCCACCTATTTGTAGGAAATGATGAAAAGAGCCAGAGAGCCACTAAATAAAGAGCTTATTTAAATAAAAAAAAATATTATTATTAATGACCTGCAGTTATTGCTTATACAAGGGGCATACGTATGATTATTGTTTAAAACGTAAAAATACTCCCTTCTGTATGAACTGCAGAACAAAAGCCCATTATGCCCAATATTATAAACAAAATGTCAAAGCGCCACGGAACCACTTAAACAGTAACAACAACACTCAGTGAGGCAAGCCAGATCACGTACAAGGATTTAACCACGTCCAAGAGATATATAAGTTTTGTGGAAGAAGAGGTCATACCGTGCCCACTTGTCAACAGAATGAACGATGGGAGGCTACAAAATCGGGAAACGTCACACTGCCGACCGAAAAAGCCCCAGCTCGACATTAAATAAAATATCGTAGAATATTTTAGGGTCCTCCCAGCTGAAAAACCCGCAGATTAGGGAAAACGTATCAGTGGTAGAGTTACCATTTGATATAAGCACAAACGTAGCCGCTCGGCTGGTAGTAGACACTGGAGCTGAAGTAAGCATAATCAAACAGGAAGCACTAGATACACCAAAACGTATAGAACAAAGTCAAAAGGTCACTTTGAAAACTCCATTTGGAGAAGGAGATACATTGCGTAACTGCCGAGGCAACTTTTTACTAAGTCGCAGTATCCCGTGAAATCTACAGGTTGTAGAAGATAACGCTCAAATCTCTCACGATGGGCTGTTAGGTAATGACTTTCTTGCAAAAAATTGCAATATAGAAGGTGTAACGCGGAGCACCTCTCCGTCGACCATGGGTACGCTCACTCTAGACAAGAGTAGACATAGATCGCGGTTAAGGCCCCCTTGTTGCAAAAATCATTTTGGAGATACGCGTGGGTGGCTGCACAATAGTTCGCCGATAGCGGGCAGCCGGGGTTGGGGTGGTTCTTGCCACCCACATCTCCTCAATGCTTGTCAACTGTGCAAGGTACTCAAAACAAAACAGAAAGACAGACGGATTATTTGATGTTTGTCGCGGCTGAATTGCAGACTGCAGACGGACGGACGGACGAAGAAAGTATTGAATGATGACCTCAGATGGTCGGTCTGAAAACCAAAAACACAAATTTGCTCGAGACTGCTTCATGCTGCATCATCTTAATGTGAAAACGGAATGTAGCAGCTGAAACTTAGAAAATTCCGAAAAAGAAAAGACCTTGTCGACGCCGTACCCATACGTAGCACTCGGAGAACAGTCAATGCCGAGAGAGAAGCCTGAGTTGTACAGAGAGTGAGAGCGAGAGCGCAAGGGGAGCTCTTGGTGACAGTAGAGCCCCGGCTTTGGGGAACATGGGCCCTGTCGACCCCATCCGCCCTGGCTAAGCCTCCAAAGCCTTGTTCATTTGCTTAGCCCCCACATAAGTCGAGATATATGACTAGGGGTCTGTCCGTGTGAAAGCCTCCTCAATCATGTCCGCGTCCATTCCAACCGAATAATGCTAGAGTTGGTGCATCATGTTGTACCTACAGGGGGGGGGGAGAAGAAGAAACTGAAAAGGAAAAAACTGGCAGGCGAAGACCCAAGCCGTCTGGTGGCTGTCTCAGAAGGCAAATGGAGACCTAGAAGGTTAAAATATCCATCAATAACACAGCCAATACGTGACAAGATGATTATTTATTCATTGCTTTTTCATAAAAAAAAATTCAACGCTGGGAGAAACCCGATTACAAAACTTACAATCAACTCTCTGCCTTATTGCCAAGCTTATGACTAGCCCTAAAAGTGCTTCTACTACCTGTTGGCTTAACTAACCCTAAGCTCACTGTATAGAGAACTAATAGTAAAGCGAATTACATATACATATATGAACAAAAAAATATATATAAATTTCAAGAATATTATATGTCAAAAAAAAAAAATGTATGCAAGCGGTCCCTATGCTTTCTTAAGTTGATGGACTTCGTTACAAAAAAAAACTGTGTGAGTAGATAAGCTATGCCGGTTCTGCGACACCTTTTTAGCTTCCAGGGTTTCTCCACAGATGGCGCCACCGTCGCTAGGTGGTTTGAGCCCGTGCTAAATGTAGGGTTGTGTCTTGGTTGTATTGGTTTGTGTCTTGGATACATCATTGCGCCTTGGATGCACCATGTGTTGCGCCTAAATGTAGGCGTTTGGTTTCATTGCACCCTAGCGGGATTAATCGGTACTACCGGGATTTATCATTTGATCTTGACTGCACCCTTGGTTTGTGCCTTGGATACACCATTGTGCCTTGGATGCACCACTGTGTCTTGGGTGCACCATTGAGTCTTGGATGTTGGGGATACGAGATCATTTTGGGGATAGGAGATCACTTTCAGCACTCTCCAGCATAGAGAAATAGCATAGGATTTCGATCTTGTTGCTGGAGTTCGCTTATTTTTCATCTCGAATTTTGGGGATACGAGATCAATTTGGGGATACGAGATCACTTTTAGCACTCTCCAGCATAGGAAAATAGCATAGAATTTCGATATTTCTTAAGTAAGGTTACCTAGCCGCATTAGCCGGAACTAATAGCATGCCTTGGTTTTGCTGTTTTCTTTTATTAAGGGGGAAGTGCTAGATATCAGCATGGCGTCATCTTGGTTTTTATTGAAAAGTCACAGTTGCTTTTTCGAGTCCAAACACCATTTCTTCAGCAAGGTCCCCTGGTGGCATTTGCTGGTACTAGCTATGTTGTTCATCTCGGGTTCGGGGATAAGATATCACTTACAGCACTCACCAGCATAGGGAAATAGCATAGGATTTCGATATTTCTCGAGTAAGGTTACCTAGCGGCATTAGCCGGAACTACTAGCATGCCTTGGTTTTCTGTTTTCTTTTATTAGCGGGGTAGTGCTAGATATCAGCATGGCGTCATTTTGGTTTTGGGGAAATAGCATAGAATTTCGATATTTCTTGAGTAAGGTTACCTAGCGGCATTAGCAGGAACTAATAGCATGCCTCGGTTTTGCTGTTTTCTTTTATTAGCGGAGAAGTTTTTCGAGTCCAAACACCATTTCTTGAGCAAGGTCCCCTGGTGGTATTTGCTGGTACTACCTATGTTATTCATCTCGGGTTCGGGGATACGATATCACTTACAGCACACAAAAACATAGGGAAATAGCATAGGATTTCGATATTTCTCGAGTAAGGTTACCTAGCGGCATTAGCCGGAACTACTAGCATGCCTTGGTGAAAAGGTTTAGGTTTTATGAAAAATTGTTTACTAATTCGTTCCGAAAAAAAGCTGGTAAAGTCCATCTATAAAATCTTGCAAATATTTCTATTAAAGTAATTCACCTCAATGTTTTTAAATGTACTTTACTAGCAAAAAATTAAAGCTGTTATCAGAGCTGTTTTAAATCTGTTAATCTGTTATCAGAGCTGTTTTGATAGCTGTTAAGCTGTTATCAGAGCTGTTTAAAAGCTGTTATCAGAGCTGTTTAAAAGCTGTTAACCTGTTATCAGAGCTGTTCTAAAAGCTGTTAAACTGTTATCAGAGCTGTTTGAAAAGCTGTTAAGCTGTTATCAGAGCTGTTTGAAAAGCTGTTAAGCTGTTATCAGAGCTGTTTTAAAAGCTGTTAAGCTGTTATCAGAGCTGTTTGAAAGCTGTTATCAGAGCTGTTTAAAAGCTGTTAAGCTGTTATCAGAGCTGTTTTAAAAGCTGTTAAACCGTTATCAGAGCTGTTTGAAAAGCTGTTAAGCTGTTATCAGAGCTGTTTAAAAGCTGTTAAGCTGTTATCAGAGCTGTTTTAAAAGCTGTTAAGCTGTTATCAGAGCTGTTTGAAAAGCTGTTAAGCTGTTATCAGAGCTGTTTGAAAAGCTGTTAAGCTGTTATCAGAGCTGTTTGAAAAGCTGTTAAGCTGTTATCAGAGCTGTTTAAAAGCTGTTAAGCTGTTATCAGAGCTATCTGAAAAGCTGTTAAGCTGTTATCAGAGCTGTTTAAAAGCTGTTAAGCTGTTATCAGAGCTGTTTGAAAAGCTGTTAAGCTGTTATCAGAGCTGTTTAAAAGCTGTTAAGCTGTTATCAGAGCTGTTTGAAAGCTGTTAAGCTGTTGTCAGAGCTGTTTTAAAAGCTGTTAAGCTGTTATCAGAGCTGTTTGAAAAGCTGTTAAGCTGTTATCAGAGCTGTTTGAAAAGCTGTTAAGCTGTTATCAGAGCTGTTTAAAAGCTGTTAAGCTGTTATCAGAGCTGTTTGAAAAGCTGTTAAGCTGTTATCAGAGCTGTTATCAGAGCTGTTTGAAAAGCTGTTAAGCTGTTAAGCTGTTATCAGAGCTGTTTGAAAAGCTGTTTATCTGTTATCAGTTGAATAAAAAGAAGGTCACATATAAAATATCATTTATTAAAAATTAAAAAGTATTAACATATAACTCTTAGTATATCATTTTATTTCACATCTTATAATCCTAGGGGACCGAGCTGTAATCTCGATGTTAGATGCAATCAAAATTTCCTCTGTCTGTCGTTGAAATCAACATCTGCCTACAGCGCAAGTTTCCATGATCCTTTATGAGCTCTCCAAGTAAACGAAATGAGAATTTCTAGTGCTAAGTTAAATCGCACTTCTTTAGGCACAAACCCCATCACATATCGGCTAGAAGATTATCAAGAAAATCCAATCACAGGAGGCTTTTATGAATTGGAGCTGCTGAAAGTTAAACACCCAAACCTATATCTCGTAGAGAAAATCTTAAAGAAGAGTGGAGATAAAGCTTACGTTAAATGGCTCGGATTTTCATCAAAACACAATTCTTGGATTAATAACAAAGATGTTTTATAAATTCTTGGAAAACAACTATAACTATAATACAATTACAATACTCTTTTTATTTCAAAATTATACATGTTCAAAACAAATTACTTGAATAAATGAAACTAAAACTATAATACATTTATTATTTACACTTGACTTAGATTCTTTCTGTGGCTGCTACTTGTTGATCTGATGAAATAGAGTAATGTCCCCATGGTAGAGTATCCGTCGCTCCGCTCATAATATGACGCTTATTATCAGAAGGACTTAATGCGATCTTGTTTTGACTGACAGTGTACACGCTATGGTTATGGGATCGTATGGAGCTCTGATTGGCAATTAATATTCGCTCGTTATTCAAGCATTTGACGTAGTCTTCGAAATTGATATGCTTCTGGACTACATTAGCCTTTACTCCTTTCGCTTTTTTTACAGTTTTACCAGCGTTTATACGCAGACTGTACATTTTCGAGCGCAAGCCTACAAATTCGCTCATGATTTTCCCATTCAGCTCATCCTTCATTAGCCCAGGAATCTTTTTATTCATGAGCGGTAAATTGAATTCATTATCTTCTGGGTAATCACTTGTATCAAATTTGTTTATATTTTCGGCCATGAACTCATATGCATTTTTCTCTTCAAGTTCATATATTAGAGAATCTGTATCAGTATACATGACTTTACATTTATCTCCATACTCACGCTGCATAAAACTGTAGTGAAAATCGTAGAGGCATATTTTCGAAATTTCCATAACTGCCATTCCTATATAGAGCGGCTTATTGAATAATATTTTGAGTCGCCTTAATTCCACAGCAACTAAATTCTCATCAAATATCGTTGCGCTGTGGAAGTTGGGTGTCGCAATCCGAGCTTTTGCACCATAGCGACCTTCCCACTTCATGCAAAGCTTGATATCGCTATACTTGCGTACATTTTCCATGGTCTTACCAAAAGCTGCATTATTCATCTTCTTATAGCTGTCCTTCTCATGATCGCTTGTAGCCTGCATCCGTTTGGTGGTATTTAAGTCAATATATGGCTTAAGCCAAGCTGATTGGTCGAATTGAAGTACCCGGTGGACTTTTTTCAGGATGAGTCCATGTGATAAGCATTGCTTCAAATTTCGGTAGTGTATAACATATTTAGTTTTTGGATGTAATGTTGTCAGAAGCTTTTCTAATTTTGCTCCAGGAGGTGCTGCATGCTCAGAGAAAAACGGTAAGTCCTTATGCTTATCATGCAGATGTTGAGGATAATCCAAGTCGACTTCGAATATGTATCCAGTCGGAGAATCATCAGGAATTTCGGAAACTTCAATACTGGGAACATCAACCCATTTGAATCCTCCGGTTGGTAAATGTTGTGACATGGCCCATCCATAAAGGTTATTGACATCATAATACATCAAGTATTTCTCTTTCTCCTCAGGCTTAAAATCATCCATATATTTGTTATTGGCTTTACTATATCTGTTCGAACATTGACTTATACCACCTCGAATGCCTCTCTCTATGATTAGCAGTATATCTACGTCAGTTATCAGCTCTAATTTCACATTAGTGTATTTTAGCATAGCATCCCATGTTAGGCCTGGCATGGTGTAATAATGTGCTAGATCTAAATTGTATGTCTTCATGCACACTTCTCGAAAGTTCTCAAACACATCGGCCAATAGGAGAACATCAGTCTTAAGGTATAGATCTGAATATTCACCAAGTGTTTGTATTTCAAATTTTTGCCAGACCTCTTCAGCATGATTGTAGTCCTCAGGAGATATAGCACTGTCAGTCAGTTTATTGTAGAATGCTTCCTGTGTTGGCAAGTTCCGGAAATCCAATTTATCCCACTCATCAATAAAATCATATGGGAAGGGTGTCTGCGTGTAAGAAGTTTGATAGTATCATCATCCAATCCCTGCCATACTGATCTTGTAGTGTTTAATTTATTCATCGGCAGCAATGATGATAGCTTATCCAAAGATTCAGCCATAAAACGGAAGGAATCGATGAATCTGAATTTTATGTAGCTGCCATCCATGTGCTTGGTGAACGAGATATATCTTTCCTTGTTTATTGGCAAGAGATCAACATTTCCTGGGAAAGATGTAGCTATATCCTTACTTATCTTATCTTTACAGTTTACTGTGTGCAGTCGTGACATTCGGACGTTAACGTGAGAAGTAAGCGATGGCGGATAAGTGTGATCTATGTAAAGAAGTTTTTCATGATCCAAAAGATGTGATTTTGTGTACTAGTTGCAAAAATTATTATCACGCAAAGTGCAGCAATATAAAAACTGTAGAAAACTTACGAAAACTTGGTCAAAAACGTGAAAGTTGGAAATGCGATTCATGTAAATCTGCAAAACAAACAAGAGATCAGACGGACTTGGATGATCTTTTCAACAAATTCTATTCCAAGATCCAAAACCAATTTGATAGCTCTGTTAAGATAACTAAAGATGACATCGGGGAATTAAGAAAATCCATCCAATTTATGTCCGACAAATTTGATGACTTTAATTCAAAATTAACAGAAGTACTGAAGGAAGTAAGTGCATTAAAAAATGAAAACGATTACCTAAAAAAAGAAATAAATTTGTTAACCGATAAAAATAAACAACTGGAATATGAACTGAGACGAAACAATATATCCATTAATGGTGTCAAAGAAACAAATAATGAGAATCCAGCTGCTATAGTTAAAGCAATAGCAAAGGCCAGTAACCTAGAGCTCCACGAAAATGAATTGGACTATGCATACCGACAGCGAAAGTCACCAGCATCTAATGCACCAGGCACAATTATCGTACGGTTCATCAAGAGGTCAACGAGAGATGCAATGATAAATGCGTATAAGTCAACTGTAAAGGCAAAAAATGATGGAGCTGGAATTTCTGCAAAAGATGTTCATGTTAATCTGGGTGAAGGTCGTGTATTTATGGGGGAGCATATAACCAAAACTACAGCTGATTTATTGAGACAGACAAAAATCGCGCTGAGGGGTAAGGGTTTTAGGTACATCTGGATTAAGAATGACAAGGTATATGTTAAGAAAGATACAGCTTCAAATTTTTATTTAGTAAAAAATCAACTCGATTTGCAAAATTTACTTATTAATAATTAAAAGAATTTTAATCCACTTTTTAATCTAGATCTGATTAGATAATAATGTGTGAAATTTTAGAGACTCTGAGTAATTATATAAATGTTAAAACGAGTGTTTTGTGCGATAAGACTGATTGCCGCAGTTTTTTTGAAGAAAATTTGAATTCCATTAGGGTCATTCATATGAATATTAGAAGCTTGCCAAAACACTTTGATGAATTCATTATACTCATGAATGATTTAAATCTGGACTTCGACATAATTGTTCTGACGGAGTCTTGGTTAAATGAAACTGATTGTTATAATATAAAAGGCTACCAAATGTTTAACAAACCGAATTTTTTAAACAAATGTGATGGCATAGTTGTTTACATTAAATCTAAATTTTTTGCAAGTAGGATTAACTGTCAAATTGACGAAAGTAATTCTGTCCATTTGCAAATACTCCTACCTGATAATCAAATAATAAATATCACAAGTATTTATAGGTCCCCAAGCTATAATCCTATCAAATTTATAGATTCGTTGGAAGAATTTTTGAAGGCAAACATAAATTTGGATAATCATCTGATTTTGGGTGATATTAATATAAATATTTTAGCAAACAGATTATCTCCCAATGCAAATGAATATCTTGATACTCTAGAAGAATATGGATTTAATGAATATTTAGAAGGAATAACAAGACAGGGATCAGGAAATTCGTCTTGCATTGACCATATGTTTTTAAAATCAGCCGGTTGTAGTCTTCGTTCGGCTATATATCAAACGAGTATTACTGACCATTATTGTACTATGGCGAATATAATATGTAGCTCAGAACGTCCGCTGAATATAAGATCTACAGAAAGTCTCAGCTCAAATTCTAATTACAAGACATTGAACTACCAACGACTAATAGAAAACATCGCGATCGTAGATTGGGCTCCCGTCTATAATTCCCAAGAAACAGAAGAAGCCACGGACAATCTATTTGGTATTATTGATAACGTCGTCCTGCGCTCATATAACGATAAAGTTAAAAAACATAATTCGAAATTCCAATGTATCAAAAGCTGGACAACTATTGGAATAATTACCTCCATTCGGAACAGAGATAAAATTGCTAGGAAACTTAAAAAGGAACCTTTTAATGAAACACTACATGTTAAATATAAATCCTATCGAAACAAATTAAGTAATATAATTCGAGCTGCAAAGTCTTCATTCTACAAACAAGAGCTGCAGAAGTGCTGTGATAATCCCAAAAAGATATGGGAAAAAATAAATGATATAACATTTAAAAATAAGCCGGACAAATCTATAAAGAAAATCCTTAGCAAAAATAATACAATACTTACGGAACCGTTTGAAATTGCAACTGAACTAAATGAACACTTTGTTAGTATAGGTGAAACGATCTCTAATTCTGTAGTATTTCCCCCATTTGATGGACACACTAGTAATGAAAGGCTTGAAAGCACCTTCAATATGGCATGTATTACACCTGATGAAGTTCTTCAGCAAATACTAATGTTAAAAAGTAATAAAGCCCCTGGTGTGGATGGATACTCGGCTAAATTACTCAAAACAGTTGCTTATTATATCGCGAGCCCAATTGCATACATTTTGAATTTAGCAATCGAACAAGGTATTTTTCCTAATAAGCTTAAATGTGCTATTGTCATTCCTGTCTATAAAAGTAACGATAAAACGATCCCTAGCAATTATAGACCAATCTCGCTACTACCTAACATAGCTAAGATATTTGAAAAATGTATTAAAAATAGGCTAATTAAATATCTTCAAGTTAATAATATTATTTCAAAAAATCAGTATGGATTCCAAAGTGGATATAGCACTTCAGATGCCCTTTTTAAAGTGACTGAGTATATAAATTCTGCAATTGATACTAATAAAAAAGTTATAGCTGTATTTTTGGACCTAAAAAAAGCATTTGATACTGTTGACCACAAACTGCTTCTTGATAAGCTGGATAACATTGGTATTAAGAATAATGTTCTATCACTCTTTCGGTCCTATCTCTCCGATAGGTTACAGACTGTAAAAATTGATGATACATTGAGCACTAAACTGACCGTAAGATGTGGAGTCCCTCAAGGAACTGTGTTAGGTCCTATCCTTTTTCTTATTTACATAAATGATCTCTGCACTTTTAGTGAATTTAGCTTAAGGGGAGAAGTGGTAGCCTTTGCCGATGATACAGTTCTGCTATTTAAAGGTAATGCCTGGTCAACCGTATCTGTAAATGCTAACAGGGGATTAAATTTAATTTACACTTGGTTATGTAGACATAAGTTAGCACTAAATCTTGATAAGACAAACTACATGATTTTTGGGGCCAGCACTAATATGAATGAGAACGTGTCCTTACTTGTCGATAAATTTGTGCTTAAAAAAGTAAACGAACTAAAGTACTTGGGAGTAATAATAGACTGCCAGCTAAAATGGGACAAGCACATACTCTTCGTCACTAAGAGACTGAGGAAAACTATCTACAAAATCTTAATGCTCCGTGATGTTCTCGACTTTAGCTTTATGAGGATAGTTTACTTTGCTATAGTTCAGTCTATTTTACAATATGGTATTATAGCTTGGGGAGCGACTTTCACAGCAACAATTATGCCACTTCATAATTTGCAAACTAAAATCATAAAATTATGTTTAAGAAAATCAAAGTACTTTTCAACCACGCAAGCTTTCGGAGATTTCGATGTAATGACTCTTCGACAGATCTACTGCTTTACATTACTAAAGTTTATTTTTTTGAATCTATCAAATTTCCCAGTACATCACACAAATTACTCCACACGTAGACAAGCAACATTACCTTTGGCAATTAAGAGATGTTCAAAAGCCTTAACACAAAGACATGCCAGTATAATAGGACCAAAACTTTATAATAACTTACCACCTGAAGTCAAAGAAAATTTGAATGTAGCTAGCTATAAAAAATTAACTAAAACCCATGTTAAAAATCATTTAAATATCTTTCAGATAAATACTTACTTCATGTAAACATAGATTCATATTTATACAAGCATGCTTTTTAGTATTTACAAACTCTAAAATTTACTTCTCAATTTTTGTAAATAGTATCTAGTTCAAGGCTGCACCGTGCTCACACACAAGCCTAGCTTATGTGAGTCATTAGCTTAAATTCTTCTCACTGTAATTTGAATTTTTGTTGTACAATAATTAAGCTTCAATAAACTTAAACTTAAACCTTAATAATGAAGTGAGCATCATATCCAGATAAATTGTGAAAAATGACTGGAACTATGGAGCAATCTTGGTACATCAGATTGCATGCATTGTGCGCTGGCCCTCTGTATTTTCCTGTTAAAAGAATTTATGAAAAGAAATGAATTGAATTATGCTTCTCAGTATTTACCTGTTAAGTGACAATGGTCCCGGACTCGTTCCTCATCGGCTGCAAACGTTTTTTCACATATATTACAGCAAGTATTTTCCATATGTGAACGCCGTTCCTCTTTAGTCAGGGGTTGCATTGGCCTGATGTTCAGCTTCTCCTGTACAGCTATGGATGCAATCTTTTGCAATTCTAATGCAAACCATTTTTGACAGTCTTTGCCTCGATATACTCTGTAATATGAGAGCTTAGCATCATGTTTGCAGTGGAAATAGAATCCTATGCTATGAACTTCATGTTCCTGGATTCGCTGTGTATTTTGATCGTTTCCCTGAATCGGCTTCAATATTGATTCAAGATCGGCATATACACAAAACGGGACTGGATTCTTATGGTTATAATTCTTATATTCCAACCATTTCTTTTCCTCTGAGGGAAACATAATCCTACAGTCGTTTTGTTTCTCGCATTCGGGAGTGTGTGATGCTAATTTTTCTTCAGAGTAAAAGTAGAGCAAACATCTGTCGCATATATACACTCTATGAATATGTTTCGAAGTTTGTGTTGATATGAGTCGGGAAAGATCTTTAATCCAGCAGAAATGATATCTGCTAGCATCATCATCATCATCATCTTCATCATCATCCATATGATCTTCATCTTCATCATCAGCCTGGTTATAGTCATCTTGTAGCATTAAGAGATTTACATGTCGCTCCATCCTATGTTTCGTGAGTCTAACTGGAACTGTGGTGAAGAAACGCTCTTTCTCTAGGATGAACACGTTTATTGATAAATCGTTCTGGCCTTCAAATTGTGTAATTTGCTTAAGCGTCATGGGAAATGTTATTCCAGTTAAATTTAGCACAGTTGAATAATGTGGATATGATGAGGCCCTAGCGGAGTTAACATTTGCTGCTGCAGGATATAGCGCTGAGATTACGGCCCACGCGAAGCATGCTTCATCATTATTTTGTACATTGATGCAAGCTTTCTTTGATGCAATCTCCTTTGGCAGAGGTATATAAAATGATCCCCGAATCGGCTCAAACTTGTTGATATGCACCGCTAAATGTATTATAGAATGCAGAGCCCAACCACTATCTTTCTCTTGAAACTCTTCCAGTTGAGTAAGTATTGGGTCGTATATATTTAATTTATACCACTCATTCAAATCATCCTCCACACTGATTGGGGCAGTTCTTGCTTGGAAGTACTTAATGTCTTTAATAACTTCATTATCACCAGTTTCTTTGATAAACTCACCGCAAAACGTTGTAGCAACTTTAATATGATATTGTTGTTTTAATGTATTCTTAATGCGGCGAGCAAGTAATTTGGAAGCATCTTGCATAAACAGCTTAGGATCTAGGTGGCTTATATTCACGATAACACCTGCCCTAATTCTACCTACGAATGCTGTTTTTATTTCTTCCCACTTTACAAAATCACTTCTTATTACTCGTTGATTAATTCCTCCACCTCGATGGGGAGCTTTGATTAACACTCTAAACGATTTAATTTGAGCAATACAGCTGTGCAAATGTTGTTTTCTAGCATTCTTATTACACTTCCGAAATGCTGCTTGATATTTACGAATGTTTCTGTTGCACTCTTTAATAATATTGTTTTTATTCACAAAATTTGCATCACTTAAACACTTCAAAACATCTTCTCGCAATTTATTAATTAATGAAAAACTTTCATTTATTACTCTGATAGACATTTTTAATTTTTTTTTATTCAACACTAACACTGTGAATCACTTCGATTGACTGGTGCTCCCCAAGAGTTTGCTTGCGCTTTTATAGCAACGGTTTGTAAACATGAATGATCCTGCTGCTACAATAATCATTGCACAGGATGAATTCCAACGAATTTGCTTACAGGCTGAGATGATATCGAATAACACGATAAGAAAATCACTCAAATTAATTTGATTACTTTATTTTGCTGGTCGAATTTGCAAATAAGATTGTTTACATGAATGCATACATGAAAATGTGAAAATTTGTTTACATTACAATGAAACGTTTCGATCAGCAAAATTCTTGGAACAATAAAATTTTTGGCTGCTTACAGGAAGTGTGGCATCAAATTAGATGAAAGGAATAAATGTGCTGATATAGCTTAAATTTGTTTACACAGGTGTGCATGACTCATTCAGCTAAAATGCGAATTTTTAAACAGGAAGTTTACACAGGTGTGTATGAACCATGCAGCTTAAATGCGAATTTGTTTACGAATTCCAATGAAACGTTTCGATCAGTAGAATAAACATGAATCATTTGCTGATATTGCTTAAATTTGTTTACAACAGGATGTTTACGAATTCCAATGAAACGTTTCAATCAGTAAAATTCTTGGAATTGGGTTGCTTACAGGAAGTGTGGTATCAAATTACATAAATCATTCAGCGTATTGTGCTGATATTGCAAATTTGCTTTAAACAGGATTAAACTTGCTTTGGAATCATGACTATAAATTGAGGAGCTGAATGAGATTTGCAATCAGTTTTATTTTGGAATTCAAGGAAGCAACAACGACTTAGAGTAAAACAATGGCTGGCGCAATGGAAGAACTAAGGAAGCTGGAGCAATACTCACCAACCCTGAAGACATCCCAAATGGAGCTGGGCCAGAAATATAAGGTTGTTGCAGCAAGGCGATGCAAAACTGCATTTGGAGATCGTGTGGTTCTCGATTTGGAAAACTACCACCTTTTTCTTCCTTCGAGGTACAGCAGAATTTCAGAGGACTCTTTGAATGAAAGAAACACCAAGGGAGACTTCTACGTAATCAATAAAGGAGTAATCGGACGTTCATACAAAATTGAATTTGTTGAACATGACGAAAATTTGTATCCAATTAATTATTATAATCGTTAAATAAAAAATAAAATCAATAATGTGAAACTAGTTTTTTTATTATTAATATTTCTAAATTATTAGTGATAATGAAAGTTACATTTAGTACTAGTGCTCCACAAGTTTATATAATTGAATATGAGCCCAGAAAAGGACCTTGGGAGACATATGCTCTGGATCGCTTTCGTTTCCAAGATAGGATTCATAGAACTTCACTTATATTGCTACCAATTTTGAATACAGAACATAGGGAAAAAGTTTATAACTTAAGATTTAGAAATAAATAATTAATTTGATGTGAATAAATAAATATTGAAATTTAATTTGGTTTGACAACATTATTTTCAGCAAAAGGAATTGTATCAATACACCTCACAGCAACCATATTTTTCCTTAAATTTAAAGTTTTCTATTAAATATTTACAGCAAGTGTTGATATTACTTAAATTTGTTTATTTTATGAGAATTACGCATTACAACACATTACTAATTGCCAATTAGCTAATGACCAACCAAGCTGCTAATTGCCAATTAGCTAATTGACAATTAGTAATTATATAATTGCCAATTAGCTAATTGTTTGAACAAATGTCGCTAATATCTCGAAAACCAAAGCCCGTAGAGGATTTGTGATGAAAACTTCATTACCCCTCCCACCCCACACCGCCAAGAATCCATTTCCATGAGCAAAAATAACTTGAAATATTAATACGCTAATATCTCGAAAACCAGAGCCCGTAGAGGATTTCTGATGAAAATTTCATTACCCCCCCTCTCTTTATTATGCCCCCCCCCCCATACCGTTCCTCTAGAATCCATTGGCATGAACAAAAATTTCCTACTATTAACTTTAATTATTAGCTCAAAACCAAAAGCCTACATTTAGGCGCTCAAGAAAAATCAGTTATTACTAATATTAATTCAAAACCAGGCGCAACACTTAAAAACAACAAAAGCTTACATTTAGGCGCACCACACATCCAAAAAAGTGAAGCAAAAAACTTCCCAAAACCGTAGCATGCTGCCACGCGTGGGCAAAAGTGAAGCAAAAGACTTCCCAAAACCGTAGCATGCTGCCACGTGTGGGCCAAAAGTGAAGCAAAAACTTCCAAAAGAATCGTACCACACATCCAAAGTCGTAGTACCGGAGCATGCTGGTAGTATCGGCTCACTGACATCTTCTAGAATCTGTTCATGGTGATGTCATGTTGTGAAATTCGAATGATGCTGAACAAAGCCTACATTTAGACGCAGCACCCCCATGAGCGAAAAAAAACTTGAATTATTGCTAATATTAACTATATCTTAAAAGGTAAAATCGCTTATATCTCGAAAACCAAAGCCCGGAGAGGATTTCTGATGAAAATTTCGTTCCCCCTCTAACCCTCGCCCCTATAACACCTTCTAGAATCTATTGGCATGAACAAAACTATCCTAGGTAGCTTGAATTATTAATAATATTAACTATAAAAGAAAAGGTAAAATCGCTAATATCTCGAAAACCAGAGCCCGTAGAGGATTTCTGATGAAAATTTCATCCCCCCTAATACTACCACCCCAACCATCTAGAATCCATTGGCATGAACAAAAATTTCCTAGCGTCAACTTTAATTATTACTAATATTAGTTTAAAGCCAAAAGCCTACATTTAGGCGCACCTATGTATGTATTTAAGGAAACCGTAGTACGGGAGCATGCTGGTAGTACCTGCTAATGCCGCTAGGGCGCAGTCAAGACCAATTGACACATCCCGATAGTACCGATTAATCCCACTAGGGCGCAGTCGAGACTCAATGAAACCAAAAGCCTACATTTAGGCGCAACACATATCTATTTAAGAAAACCGTAGTACGGGAGCATGCTGTTAGTACTGGCTAATGCCGCTAGGGTGCAGTCAAGATCAAATGATACATCTCGCTAGTACCGATTAATCCCGCTAGGGCGCAGTTGAGACTCAATGAAACCAAAAGCCTACATTTAGGCGCAACACATGGTGCATCCAAGGCGCAATGATGTATCCAAGACACAAACCAAGACACAACCATACATTTAGCACGGGCTCAAACCACCTAGCGACGGTGGCGCCATCTGTGGAGATACCCTGGAAGCTAAAAAGGTGTCGCAGAACCGGCATAGCTTATCTTCTTGTGTGATCAAAAATAATACTCGGACTAACCTTAACGTCCCCTTTTGGGACTTACATGCGTTCGGACATTCAAATGCTCGAAGCTTCCTCCTGCTGCGAGTCTCGAACTCTCCGCTCACTACTTCTGGTTTTCTTGCCAGCTAGTAATAACACTTCCCTTGATTTTTCTTTTTTCCCTTTCTTTTCTTTTCTTCGAATCGAATATTCACTGAGAACAGAGCAAAGTCCTTTTCTTAATCCAGGAAGCATGCACGGAATGCAAGCATGAAACTGTGCAAGGCAATTGCGGCACCAGTGAATATTTAATTAGTTAATTTGCTTGTTTTTTTTTTAAGTATAAAATGCTTTCCTCTTTATTTCAGAAAGTTGTGCATGCAATGCACGAAGGAAACTGTGGAAAGTCACTACGCTGACCGGTAAATATTCACTTAATAAATTCTGAGTTTTATACTAAAAAAAATGTTTTCCTCTTTATTCCAGAAAATTGTGTAAGAACTACACGAAGAAAACTGTGAAAAGTTACTACGCTGACCGGTAAATATTCACTTAATAAATTCTGAATTTTATACTATAAAAATGTTTTGCTCTTTATTGCAGAAAATTGTGCATGCAATGCACGAAGAAAACTGTGGAAGGTCACTACGCTGACCGGTAAATATTCACTTAATAAATTCTGAATTTTATACTCTAAAAAATGTTTTCCTCTTTATTACAGAAAATTGTGTACGAACAATGTACGAAGAAAACTGTCAAAAGTCACTACGCTGACCGGTAAATATTCACTTAATAAATTCTGAATTTTATACTATAAAAAAATGTTTTTCTCTTTATTCCAGAAAATTGTGTACGAACAATGCACGATGAAAACTGTCAAAAGTCACTACGCTGACTGGTAAATATTCACTTAATAAATTCTGAAGCAGACAGATATCCGGTCATGCAGCTCGTGTGGTATTACCTTGCACATTAGTTTGCACATGGTTTGGGGCGCATTGCATAGGCCAAAGGGGAGAACCGTGAACTGGTACAGGAGTCTTCCTGGAACTGCGAAAGCAGTTTTATCACGAGACGCCCTAGCTATGGGAATTTGCCAAAAGGCGTCTTTCAGATCTATTGCTGAGATGTAAAGGGTATCCTGGAGCCGGCTTAGCAAACCGTCTATTAGCGGTAGGGGAAAAGCGTCCGGCACCGTTACTGAGTTTAACTCACGAGCATCCAAGCACAACCTGACTTTGTTATTTGCTTTCCTCACGAGGGCTACTGGGGAAGACCAGGAGCTCTGACTTTCTTCAATAGCTCTCAATTCCAACATCCGATCGAGCTCATCGTACATGGCTCTTTGCACGACTGGGGATACCGCATAATATCGCTGTTTGATGGGCTTGGCAAATCCTACGTCGATTTCGTGCTCCAATAGGCATGTACGATCATGCTTACTGAAGGAGGGAAGGGAGTTGATTATAGAGTCTAACCGTTCGACATTCACTGGTGACAGTTCGTGCTGCTGGGTACAAATTGGAGGCGGATGGGGTAGCGAGTTTAGCTCATTTATCATAACCGGTGCTATGCCAAAAGTGTCCCAGAAATCGATTCCCAGATAAAGCTGCTGTGTTACGGTCGGAACGATATGAAGACGCATAAGACGCGTTTTCTCACCATACCGTACCAGGACTCTAATATGGCCCAACACCTGTTGTTCTTGCCCATCTGTCGTAGAGATGGTTGAAGGTACTGAATGGAATGGAATCCCCAGCTTTCCTAAGAAAGTCTCCCCTCAGAAACCAAGCACGCTGATGCTAGCACCGCTATCTAACAGGCCACGTATCTTTTGTCCTCTGATGAATACGTCGGCGTGCGGCCGGGGGTCATTACTGCTGGTTATGATAGTCTCCGCGATAGCTGCCTTCAGGTTTCGGTGCAGGCTCTGATATTTATTTGTGCGACGCTTCGTTTTGGCGGGGAAGGATTCTCGTGGAAGAGGGAAGAAGAGGGAAAAGGTCACAGATGGACTCACTGTCTGAGTCAGGAGAATCAGACGTGTAGCTATTGGATGACGTGTAGCTATCGGATGACGTGCAGCTACAGTTTTCAAGGTCCCGGACTTCCACGTGCTTGGACCCACTTAAGGTTGTCTGAACGGAAGCATTACAGGGATGGTTTCGTGTACTAGGAGGTTTTAACACTCTGAACGGTGGCGCGTCACGGTCTTTCGGCAAAGCGCACTCGAGGCTGTTCGAGATGGGTTCAGTGGTTTGTACGGTGACATCGTAGGAGCAAGCTTGAGTGAGAGTATTCTACGAAGTTGTTCGTGACAAATCTGAGTGTATTTCGGACCGGTCCGATGGACGTGCGTCCTCTGCTAAACAACCAGAAGGTCCTAACGATAACGCTCTGGCTCGGTATTGGGGACTTGGGTTGGAGTCAGAGTACGAGAGGCCCCCATGGAATTCTGACCCTGTCTTCGGTTTTCCGACGTGCACGCTTGGCATTACGTCTTTATCACCCCTTTAGTACCGCAACCGTCGCAGAGGAGGTGCTCTGGGCTTAGAGGACAGTCGTGGTAGGTATGCCCTTCCACAGCGCAGGTCCAGCGTATGAGCCTCTTTTTAGAAGGTATTTGTGATTCTCTCCTTAAAAGAATAGGTCTAACGTTTGCTTGGTAAGGGGCCACTTCTCTTGCGTAGTCAAGACTGAATTGATCTTCCTCTTACCTATTATCTGAGTAAACTTCGTTCACTGATCTCCGCAGGGGAGCCTCGCGAGGAGCTCCTATTTCATGCCAGAGCTTTTCAAACTTCCCACACAGGTCTCTGAGGTCCAGTCTGTTGGTAACTCGATGCATCAGCAGCGCTTCTTGTAAAGCCGGTTTCAAATTGCGACGTAATATTTCTAACAACTCTCCTTCGGGGTTCGGTATCGCCATCTTAGTCACGAGATATTGAGCGTCTAATCTAAAGTCACCAAATGACTCATTTTTATTTGGTCTACGAGCTTCGACTATTTTCCGAATTTCGTAGTCCGTTTCTTGACTGCGGAATTCACGGAGTATAGCGGAGCGTAGAGTCGGCCAGACGGGTGTGTGGTTGCCACGCAGATATAGCCAGTACCAATTTGCAGCTTTACCAGTGACTAACGTATGGAATCCCGCGCTGAGCTCTGGTCCTGAAACCTGTTCCAATCGCGCTAGAGATTCTGCTCGGAAGACAAATTCAGAGACATCCATTCCGGTCGTACCATCGGAAGACAGTTTCCATCGGAAGACAGGGCTCTGCGTTGGACTACGGTGCCCTCTGGACATAGTAGGTTGGTTGTGAGGAGTCGCGTTGGGCGGTGGGGCGGACGGACTCTGCATCCCTGCATAGTCATTTCCGGGAAAGGGGTGTGCCCCCAGTGACAGTCCTGAACCAATCTGGTCGGCCCCTTCATTCCGGGGACTCCGAGGTCTTCCTTGAAGGTGCGCCATCAGAGGGCGGGAAGCTGTATTCGTGAGGACCGTGGCAGCTTGCCCACTTGACACGCCTAGATAAGATGTATTTAGGTTCGAGGCTAGCGTTCGAGCTCTCTCTCCCAGGGCGTCGAGACGACCTGATAAAGTGATTATGGTTGACGGGGTTTTCGAGACTGACTGTGATATCGGCGAAATATTTGAGGGGATTAGTAAGTCATGGTTGTCTTGGCCTGGCAGGTTCAGATAGGAAGTGTCCGGGTTAAAGGTCGGACGCCTGATTACTCTTGGGGTGCTGTGGTGAGGATTCTCAAGAGCGGTTACCATGGAAGATGTTTTTCGGTATAGCGCCCGTCCACGAAGGCACGTCAAGACCGGCCCCCAAAGTGATGGGGGTCGACGGCCGTTGGCTGAGTGCACTAGCCCCGGTGGTATCTCCACCACTGTATGACATCCCCACATTAACTGGGGCCGTCCCTACGGTGGCTGAGAGGTCCTCTAAGGTTGATGTGTACGCTAAGACTTGATCCCGACACGACGGGGACGTGTGTGCGAGCCTACGGGCTCTGTATAGCGCATGATAGATCTGTGTACGGAGAAGAGTGCGATCTTTTTCTGACTGCAAGCCTGATGCCAGGTTGTGTTGCAGAGCTTCGATCCGATTTGCAAGATAGCTATCTTCGCGTCGCGGGTTTTGGTGAGCGTGAGATTTTGTTGGTGCTCTGCTAGCGTCAGAACACTCTGCCTCATAAGCCCCAGCAAGTCGTTCAAGTCCATCGGGTGCTGTGGGATCCAGTTCGTGGACGGCAAATTCGACAGCTCGTTCATCTGTCGTTAATAGAGAAAAATCCGTAATGTAATAATAGTAAGCTACCTGTCAGAGTAGGGACCAATCAGTCGTTGCCTCGCTTGCTGAACACGATATAAGGTACCAATAGATAAGTGCAGAGTAAACCGTAATACTAGTAATTTGATATACACTAGAAAACTAAAACTATAATACAAGTGGAAATACTTCTGCATGTAAGTTTGCTAGCAAGATAGTAAGACCTAATAGGAAGTACAAAAAAAACAAAATATGGTAATGCAAACAAGGTATAACGTATTTATGTTTTCCCAATTCATAAAATGAAGGACGGAATGGCCACGGACATGACGCAGCCGGCAATCACACACACTTGCATATGTGACCATATGCCTAGACACCGCCTGTTGTTCGCAGCCCTGCTGCTGCTGATAGTAAGCGCACAGGATTTTTTTTTCGACTCTCTCTCTCTCTCCTTCATTGTACGGCCGTTCCCATCGACAAGGACCGGCAGTTGGACACCGTTCCGTCACCTTGACAAGGTGCTTAATAATAATAAAAAGAAAGAAAGGAAATCTTAATAAGGTAATGAAGTGGTCATACAGTCGGTGGTGGCCGACTGTCAGAATAGGAGCAGTAGCAGGAATATTTAGAAGAGAGAAAAAGATCATGAAAAATACTGGCTCCCTTCTGAAGTCCGCCATCGTGTACGGAACTTAAGCTCGGAACTGTATTCGTCGCATACAACGTGCACTTTCCACCGCTAGTTGAGCACTTCATCATGTAAGGAAATAGTTAGCTGGACTAAGGAAGCTATTACTGGAGTACGTTATCGGAAAATGCTGGCACAATCCTGACAGCAAGGACACATAAGTCGCATGGATGAATATCCTTCATCAACTCGCCGGCAGAAATGAAGACGTATTAATTAGGATCATACCACTGACCAATATTCAATGTTGAGTACTCGTCGATTTTGCATCCGCAAACCGAAGCCATGGCCTATCCAGTGCGTGTCACGCACAAGGTCAGCTTACTGCCAAACAGGGGAGCACTTCTGAAGGAAACATGTGAAAGGGTTTGGTGAGATTGGGTGTTCTATAGTCTGTCGGCCTTTTTAAAACCGGACTAGCGGAAAAAAAGAAAAAGAAAAAAAATATGAGGAGCAAGAAGAAGTTTGCAGTTATTTAAGGCAAGACACCTGTGAACTGTGAACATGCAAAACCCTTAGCCCCGTCGGACTTCCTCGGGAAACTGCCCGAGCCACAACCTAACGAAAGTTAAAAAGGTGACCTCACGAGAGCGCCTGGCCCTACATAAGCAAAAATTACACACTTTACGTAGGAGGACTACATGCAGACCTCGGGGTGGACCGAAGAAGGGAAAGGGAAACAAAAAAAAACTTTCACAAAAAAAAAAAGTAGTCATGAATCGAAACTAGTGATTGCAAAAATTATTGTAAAAGTAAAAACCGATTTTTTCGGTTTTAGTTATTCTAAAACCGATTAATCGGCTTTTAATCGGTTTTAAAAAGAAATTGTTTTTTGTAATTATTTCTTGTCAAAATAGTTCAATTTTTTTCATGTTTCTAATTATAGAAAATATAATATTTATTTAAAAATAAAAAAATATATATAATTCATTAACAATACAAAAATGAAAAGTTATTTGTAAAAATCCTGGAAACATGTTTTAAATGTAATTGAAATGTGCACGTAGAAAACATAAGTTATCTATGGTTTTATCACTTATTCGTGATCTTAGTTTAGTGCAAATTTGCAGATACTGAAAACGACCTCTCTGTTTCCACACTTGCAGGTTGAATTGATTTCAAAGTATTATAACCAAATTGAGATAATAGGCAAGATACAACCAACTTATTGAAAGAGACTATATATTAGGCCTACTTAGTATTTTCTTCTGGCATCTGCGGCAGGCAGGATCTGGCCGTACTGAAGAGTATTGGTTCCTGCTGATACGAAACACCTTATACACATTGCAACCAACTTATTATTTCATAACATAATTGTTTTATTATAATTAATGAACGCGTCTGACCATTAGAGAAATATCATACAAATTGAGTTTGTAATATATTCCTCTGATTATGGCACCTTAGCTACCGAAGATCCGTTCATTAATTATAATAAAAAAATTATATTATGAAAGTTGGTTGTATTTTGCCTATTATCTCAATGTTTATGAAACTATTTGTTAAGGTAACGATAAATGTCGACGCAAGGAATGGGAGGGAATACATTAAGAATTTCGATAAGGACATATTAAAAAAGCGTTGCTTCGGGGTCTAAGAAAAGGGAACGAATGCGTTAAGAATAACTTTCGGAAAATGCAAAGATTTCCGTCAGAAACCTATAATAAATTGTTAACTGATGTCGATAAGAAAATATTAAGAAAAGGTTACATCCGGTAGAGAATTACAAAAGAGGGGAAACTATACGAATTTTGACAACCATTATGAACCACAGATGTATCGTTTGAGGCAAAAAAGTTAACGCTTTTTGAGTAGTTTCACGAATTTTTAACGTGAAACTCTCATTTTCTTAACGTTTTCTGCACGTTGTGTTCATTGAGTATTCACACATAGTATTGAGTGAGCACCAGTCAGTGCAGTGACACTGCCAGTGTATCAGTTTATTTCTGATCCGATTCTTTCCGCTCTGTTCTGTGCTGTCAGCATCCCGCAATTTGTTCTTAGAAATTTACTGTCAATGTTTATACCCCAGATTTTTGCATGTCCGTCCGTCTATCCGTCTGTGCGCATGATAACTCGAGAACGCGTATACTTATATAGTTGAAATTTTGTACACAGACTTTAAAAAAAAAGTAAAATTAAGTTCGAAAATGAGACAAATCGGGCTACTCCTTCGTGGCGTTGCCATGCAAAAATTTCGTTTTTCACTATATATTTGGACACTGCCTGAGAACGCGTCGACGTAGAGAGCTGGTACATGGTGTTTTCATTATACTAGCAAATAAAATTTCAAAAATGGACAAAATCGGGAAACTTCTTCTTGGTGTTGCCACATAAAAATTTAGGTTTTTTACGTGTGCTGTGAAAACGATCAGTCCAAGACATTTTTATTATACTAAAAACTTCTTCAGAATAAGAAATCCAATAAAATTTAAATAATAATCATTTTTTCTGTTCGACAAACCGTTCTAGAAATATATGCGAAAAACCACTCCAAAAATCATACTTGCACAAGAAATTGAAAATTTTTAACGAGAATTAACTCTCCTAAATTTTTTTTGCACATAATTGTTAAATATACTCTTTTTCTTTCACTTTCAATGAAATATCGGGAGAAAAATCAAGTACTATTAGAGTCAAATAATTAAAACAAAAACGCCACTGAAAATGAAAAAAACTCAACGTTATTTGCTAGATCTAGGCTTTATCTTCCCAAAATAGTCACAATCTAAAGAAATAGCAATACCTACTAACAGGAATTTGATTTAAAAAACTTCAGTTTTTATCAGTTTATACAGGTTTCCGAGCTAATATCTCCATTCCAATACACATTTTTTTTGCCGACGTTATTTACTAGACTTTTTCGTTACTTTTAATTTAAGATATAAATCATTATTCTGCCACAAATAGTTTGCAAAAAATTCACATTGAAAAATGTATGAAACTTGCAAATCTTGGTAATTTTCATTAATAAAAAATCGGTTTTAGAACACTAAAACCGATTAATTGGTTTTCTGAAATCGGCCGCTTAAGGGCCGATTAATCGATTAATCGGGTAATCGAGTAACCGATTTTGCAATCGCTAATCGAAACAGCGATAATCTTGAAAAGACTTGGCTTTTGGATGATAGAGATTTTAATTGGAAGCCGCATTGAAAGGCAACCGATGTTTGGGCGCCATTTGAAAAGCAAATGAGCGACCAGAAAAATCAAAAGGTAAATTCGAAATTCTACTTGCACTCTAGTCAAGTGAGGCTTGACTAAATGCGGAAAAAAAGGAGAAAAAAGGAGAAGAAAAAAGCAATTTGGGCGCCATTTGTAAAGTAAATGAGCGACCAGAAAAATCAAAAGGTAAACTCGAAATTCTACTTGCACTCTAGTCAAGTGAGGCTTGACTAAATGCGGAAAAAAGGAGAAAAAAAAACCAATTTGGGCGCCATTTGTAAAGCAAATGAGCGACCAGAAAAATCAAAAGGTAAACTCAAAATTTTACTTGCACTCTAGTCAAGTAAGGCTTGACTAAATGCGGAAAAAAGGAGAAAAAACCCAATTTGGGCGCCATTTGTAACGCGGAGCACCTCTTCGTCGACCATGGGTACGCTCACTCTAGACAAGAGTAGACATAGATCGCGGTTAAGGCCCCCTTGTTGCAAAAATTATTTTGGAGATACGCGTGGGTGGCTGCACAGTAGTTCACCGCTAGCGAGCAGCCGGAGTTGGGGTAGTTCTTGCCACCCACATCTCCTCAATGCTTGTCAACTGTGCAAGGTACTCAAACCAAAACAGAAAGACAGACGGATTATTTGATGTTTGTCGCGGCTGAATTGCAGACTGCAGACGGACGGACGGACGAAGAAAGTATTGAATGATGACCTTAGATGGTCGGCCTGAAAACCAAAAACACAAATTTGCGCGATAATGTTTCTTGCTGCATCATCTTAATCTGAAAACGGAATGTAGCTGCTGAAAATTCCGAAAGAGAAAAGACCTTGTCGACGCCGTACCCATACGTAGCACCCGGAGAACAGTCAATGCCGAGAGGGAAGCCTGAGTTGGACAGAGAATGAGAGCGAGAGCGCGAGGGGAGCTCTTGGTGACAGTAGAGCCCCGGCTTTGGGGAACATGGGCCCTGTCGCCCCCATCCGCCCTGGCTAAGCCTCCAAAGCCTTGTTCATTTGCTTAGCCCCCACATAAGTCGAGATGTATGACTATGGGTGTGTCCGTGTGAAAGCCTCCTCAATCATGTCCGCGTCCATTCCAACCGAATAATGCTAGAGTTGGTGAATCATGTTGTACCTATATGGTGGGGGGGGGGGGGGGAGAAGAAGAAACTGAAAAGGAAAAAAAACTGGCAGGCGAAGACCCAAGCCGTCTGGTGGCTGCCTCAGAAGGCGAATGGACAACAAATCAACAATCACTCCTTCAAAGCATCTCTGAAGACCTGCGCGAAAAGAATCTGCTAGAAATCAACTATGGAGAACCGATTAAGACTCTAGGATTGCATTGGTCACCAGCAAGCGATTCGTTCAAATTTCGCGTTAATTTCCTAAGAGCATACAGTGTAATAACGAATAATTCTTTCACAGATAGCGAAACTATTCGATCCCGTTGGCTGGTTATCACCTGTGATCATACGAGCTAAAATTATAAGCCAAGATTTGTGGCTCGCAAACTTGGACTGGTACAGCCCATTACAATTTGATCTAGCTAATAAATGGAGGCAATTCAAAGAAGAACTTCCGGCTGTTGAAAGTATTATCATTCCAAGATGGATAAAGTACACCAACACTTGCCAGAATATAGAAATTCATGGATTCTGTGACGCGCCTGAGAAGGCGTACGCCGCAGTTATATATACTAAGGTACAAACTATAGAAGGAGAATCCTTAGTCACTTTGATAGCGGCAAAAAAAAAAGTAGCGCCTAGCAGGAAACAAACATCATTGGCGCATGGATTCAAGGCGAAAGTAAAAAGTGGGAAAGTTTTGTTGCAGAGCAACAATAAAACCCTCAGCATGGCAGTATGTTAAGTCTGACAACAACCCTGCAGATTGCGCCTCCAGAGGCATATCGCCAACACATTTAAAAGCACACCCACTATGGTGGACCAGTCCACAGTGGTTAACGTTATCCAAGGAAAGCTGGCCTGCTGATCCATCTACTAAAGAGGATAGTCTTGAAACGGTGACAACTGGATGTGCCGTCATCTCTCCCATGATAACGACATCTTCAGTAAATTTTCCAATTTGACTAGGATGCTCCGGGTCCTAACACACTGTCGCCGGTTCATATATGCTGGTATCCACCATTCAGAACGTAAAGCCGGAAAAATACAAGCTGAAGAGCTACATCAAACACTTATACGATATATTAAAATTGTATAACAAGAGTGCTTTCCTAATGAAATTGCAGCAATATCCACGAGAACACCACAACCACGATCAAGTAAGTTACTTTCTCTAACTCCGTTTTTAGATAATGATCAGCTGTTACGTCTGGGTGGAAGGCTAGACCACCCCCAATTGACACTCAATAAGAAGCATCAAGTTACTTCGCTTATCATTCAAGATGCTCACTTAAAAACACTTCATGGTGGAAATCAAGCCACTTTAGCTTATCTCCGCCGAAAATACTTGATCATTGATGCAAAAAGCTCAATAAAGGACATAATACATCGATGCACAACATGCTGCCGATATCGAGAGATATCCGCCAAGCAATTAATTGATAACTTTCCCGCACCAAGAGTGATCCCATCAAAACCTTTCACACAGACCGGAATTGACTACGCTGGTCCATTATATCTCTGTGTGTCTAAAGGCAGAGGTACCAAGTCATATAAAGGCTATATAGCCGTGTTCGTCTGCCTCACCACAAAAGCGCTGCATTTAGAAGCCGTCATCGATCTTACTACTGATGCTTTCCTGGCAGCATACAAACGCTTTATAGCCAGAAGAGGGCACTGCACAAACATGTATAGTGATTGCAGTACAACGTTTGTCGGAGCTAAAAATGAGCTAGACAGGCAATTCTCCAACATAGTACAGAATTCTCATAACGAGGCATCCCATTATATTGCAAATAATGGTATTCAGTGGAGTTTCATCCCGCCACCGTCTCTCCACTGCAGAGGCCTTTGAGAAGCGGAAGTTAAATCGATGAAATTCCACCTAAAACGTATTGCTGGTTAAGTTAATTGGACCTTTGAGGAATTTAGTACCCTGCTAGCCCAAATAGAGGCGTGCCTGAACTCACGACCACTCTGCCCGCTAAGTAATGATCCGGATGATCTGGAAGTACTGACACCATGACATTTTTTGGTAGGAGGCGCCTTATTAACGCCATCAGAACCGAATCCACAAGAAAAACCAATGCATTGCTTAACCCGTTGGAAATTAATTACCAAACTGAAAAATGATTTCTGGAAGATTTGTTCATCGGAATACCTATCCAGATTACAACAAAGAACCAAGTGGCATGACAAAACAACAAACGTCAAAGTGGGAGACATAGTTATACTAAAAGACGACAATCAACCTCCTGGTCGTTGGGCGTAAGGAAGAATTGAAGACAAATACACTGGTTCAGATGGATTGGTACACGTAGTAACCGTTAAAAGAGTAAAAAAACATCCTAAAAAGGCCAATAAGCAAAATATGCAAGCTGCCTTTTAATACAGATGATATACCGAGAATAGACAAAATCACGTACACTAATAATCATCAATCTGCAAGCCTCACGGTAGCTACAACATCCAGGAAGTATAAAAATTCACCCAACCAATATTCCAGTTCGATCAGCAATAGAAGAACTTCAGCGTACCGCACTACCCACGAGACAGCCTAAGCGAATAAGGACATCCAGTTTGCTACTGGTACTTAACCTTGTTTTAAGCGCAGTTGCACAGTCACCATCCAACACTAATAATATCCCAGTGTGAATACTACCATTTGACCACAATCCCGGCACATATATGGAACACCTCTCCCATTAATATATGATAAATAATATATGGAACGTAGTCGTTCATTATGAATTAAGTACATATTACCAACAACTAAACGGATTCGAAAGCTGCCTAGAAAAACTGAGTGATCTGTGTAGTAAAACGACAAATTATAAATACTATTGCAACTGCATTTTAGTGGAACTACAACAAAAAATAAAAGAAATGCACCATAACAACCTGATTCTTCATAAACGAAACGGAAATCATCTAATGAAAGAGCGACAAAGAAGGGCACCCTTAGAAATCATAGGAACACTTCAACATAGTTTATTCGGAGTATTGGATAAAAATTACGCGGATTACATAGAGGAAGAAATGGAAAAGCTCAAAGAGAATGAAAACTACTTGCTTTCCCTAGCAAAAAATCAAACCTCAATAGCTGACGTGACCGTAAATGTACTAAAGAAAACAACAGAAGAGATCCAACAACAATTTGAGGTCTTCAATAATCATATAACGACCAATTTGGAAGTGCTGAAAGCGGGCATCCAGAAAAGTGAAATAGTACAAACCTTCACCGCCCTAACAGCATACACAAGTCTTATCACAAACAATTACGAAAGGGTACAAAAGGTGTTAATCGAAATAATACTTGATGCCCACAATGGTAAAATCAGTCCATTTTTACTCACACCACAACAACTTCACGCTCAAATAAAACATATTCGAGAAAATATTCCAAAATCACTGATCATTCCCGGTGAAACACATTCCGAAGAATTAATTAATCTCTACAAGATTATAACAGTAAAAAGTAAGGTAATGGACACCAAGATTATCCTTAAAATACAAATACCACTGCCAGACGCAACATTATTCCAGCTTTTTAAAATATATCCTATTCCGACAGAACGCAATGGAGAGTACTTCTACATAGAACCATCATCAGAATTCCTAGCAACCACCCTACATAGAGATCATTACTATCCTCTAACTCAAACTGAAAAATCAGGCTGCATCAACACAGAGAGTCTCGGCTATCTTTGCCAACAGCAACATCCTATATACACCAGATTGGCATCAATCAGTCGCTGTAAAATGGACTTGCTAAATCACAAAAAGCCACCACTGTCTGCTTGTAATGTTAAGTAGACTCATCCATCACAGTATTGGATACAACTTCAACACCCTAATCACTGGATTTTCGTGGAGAATGAAGAGACCACGATTTATATTGTATGTGGTACAAAGGCTTAAAAAAGCGGTATTATAAGACTAAACGAAAGTTGACAAATAAAACATCCAGCTATGAGTATAACCGCACAAAACATATATTCAAATGTCAAAAGGTCATCTTTCCTACCGCTAACAAACCTATCGACCCTTCTCACAGAAAAGCAGCAACACGATGAGGTAGATACTAAGCCCATACCACTTATACACTTGGATACCAAGCCTTTATCGGACATCCAATTCAATCAAATCAAGGACAAATTTCCCGTGATCGACAATCATCATGTGCACCATTATACGATCACGTATCTTATCATTGCCGGAATCATCATAGGAGTTGTCTGGTATAAACTTCCACCACAATGTAAACGGAGAACACCAACAACCACCACCCCGATGATACCACCTTTGACGTAGAGGCGTCTGTCCCGAGACCATCAAAACTAACTGCAGTTCTCTCAACTTCTTTGGGCCCAGAAAGATCAACACGATCATGCAAAGAATTATTTCTAAAAATAATATTTTTTCCGATCAAATTCTCTACCCACAAATTCAACGTTCAAACAAAATGAAATGCATACTTGCACTTTATTTTTCTCACCGTCCGTGAAAAAGTGTTAAATTTCACGTGATAACGTTCATTCCCACAAAAGTTTTATACATTTAAATTTCATGTGAAAACGTTGAATTTCTGGATAGATAACCTTGGTTCCCATAACTTATTTTTAAGGTAAAATTGATAAAAATATAGAGTAAAAATGAATAAAGAATTTACTTAGAATTCAGTCACCAAGCAGGTAGTTTCTTTTAGAATTCCCCCCACAGGCGGTAAGGGTTCTAACTTTAACTAACTAACACGTATTCAATGTAAAAGATCCAACTTCGAGATTAGTCAGGTTTCACCATAAACTCTCAGAGTTTGACTATAAAATTGAATGCAAGCCTGGAAAATTTAACACTAATGCAGAGGCGCTTAGTAGAATACATGTCCAACTTAACCAAACAAACCCCAATTCGATCATTGTAGAAGCTCAGGTACATCACCGTCTCGGGTCTGACATAGACGATGATGATTCTAGTTCTCCACAATCATCAAAGCAGCAAGCACAATGCCATGTTGTTACAAGAGCCCAAATAAGGGAGGCACAAAATAATATTGAAGAGGTAAATCAAAACCCAGAAACTCCCCATAAAGTTCAAAAATATTCACGGAACTCCTAAAATGACTTAGTCGAAATTGACTCAACTAATAGCAGCCAATCTGCAAGCAGTGCATTTGAGCACGGCGAATTACCTTGGAACAACAATCTAATAAATTCCCAGAATAAATTATTTGGAAACCATCTCAGACCCTGAGGAAATCGGAGCAATTTTAAAAGACTATCATGACTCCGCATTTGGTGGTCACCAAGGAGTAATAAAAACTTATAAAAAATAAAGAAAAAATATGAGTGGAAAAACGTGATTAGTTCTATCAGCAAATATATTCGGAAGTAATCTAAATGCCAAAAAATGAAGGCTAGCCCGGAATAACGTATGTCAATGGTCAAAACAGGTACTGCCCTTATGCCCTTCGACACAGCTTATTTAGATATCGTAGGTCCTCTTGAAACAAATACATTTTGACATTCCAGGATAATCTAACGAAATTCGTAGATTGTTATGCCATGCCTAATGGCGAAGCAGAAACGGTAGCAGGAATATTTTTCGCTGAGATAATTACTCGTTATCGAATTCCTAAAAAGGTAGTAACTGACCAGGGTTCTAACTTCTTAAGCGATCTTTTCAAACGTCTCTGGAAGCTCATGAAAATTAAAAAAATGCAGACTTCCGCTTATCATCTACAATCCAACGGCGCCCTTGAATGAACCCACAGACCCCTAGTGAAGTATTGGAGAACTATTCTATCTGAAAATCCAAAGGCTTTTGGGATCGATTCCTGAGAACTGCGGCTTTTGTATACAATATCAGCCCACATGATGGAACTAAGCTCACGCCAATGGACTATCTGTGTGGATTCACAGCGGATATTCCGTCTAATCTAAAAAGAGAGCCAGAGCCCATTTACAGACACGAGAGTTACTACCACTTTCTTAGGTACAATATACAAAAAGCGTACACTATTGCACGAAAAAATCTGCTGAAAGTCAAGGAAAAGTCAAAAGATTACTACGACAGGCACTCACGTCCGGTAACATTCAAAGCAGGAGATAAAGTATTGTTAAAAAATCAAGCTAAACAACACGAGCTTTCCCAGATATAGCTAGCACTATATCTCGTGGTACAAGCTTTTACGCTTTTACGAAAAGTAAACGTACATAATAATAGACTGAAACCATTTCACGAATCTTATAATTAATCTTATATTAAAAAAAAAGAGAAAAAATTTAGGAAAAAGAGAGAATAATTAAACAAATCATTTTTATTTTATAATCATATAAAAAATGCATTTCCTCCATTTTTTTTCTTTCATTGGCATTTATTTGCCTCGATCTTTGTTCCGCATGGCTTTCATACTTCTCCTATTCGGCTACATTTTTAGCTAAACTGGCCCTCAGTCTAAAATAGTTCAACTCTCTGCACAATCTCACACGTTTTCCTCCTTGGGCCAATCTAGGTTGATCCAAACTGCTTACGTTGTCTTCGCAGCTACTCCCAACTTTCCGTGGCCCAGATGTATAGTCCGGAACATCCTATGCTGTTCCAAAAGATGCTTTAGGCACGTATGGTTCTATCGGCCTGTCCACTGGATACAAGGTTAGGCTACTATTCTTCCAATCGAGGACGTTTAGCGATTCCGCTTTGGCGATCAGCCTGTCAAGCGCCTTACTAATCTCGTGAACCATACTTTGACAAATTTGAAAAATACCCAGAAAAAATATAAAAAGCTACTCAAAAGAACACTTGATACCAATAAGTGAGACTGAATTATTTCTCGTGACATTTTTGCTTACTTCCAACTAATTAAAGAATTCCGGTCAACCAAATAATTCCGAACACCACTTACATCACTAAATGTAAAAAAAAAAAAAAAACAACATTCTTTTTCCTCTTTTAACACTAGTGTAATTATTAGCGAAGAATTATTGTCATAATTGATTTAAAAATCGAATGATCACAACAAAGTGCAAATAAAGCACAATTAGTAAAATACAAAGTCAGTCAGTTGGAAAAAAAAACATTCATTAAGTTCATTACAATAATTTCTCTTACAACAGCAATGATCCGAAAATATTAAGGTTTCTGTGCAATCTATATTTACTGTGCCATCTATTATATGATTCTACAAGACTTTTTTGCCTCCAGATTTGGAACTAATATTATTGGGTTCCTTTTTCCAATCTTCATGATATTAACAAATGTTGCTGCGGATCCATACGAGACTCAGACCATAAATAATACAGGGATAATGTTCGAGGAATTAGGTCAAATTTTATTATTCCACGACACATGGTGATTAAGAAGCGGAAACCACAATAATGGAGCACAGCGGTTTTCTTCTCAATCGACTATTCGAAGTACATAATTCCACCACTAGTGCATGTACGGAACAAAACGCGTACATATACAGTCTAATAGCAGCTATTAAAAACGAACAACGACCATTAGAGAAATGATTACCACTCAACATCAAAGATACTTGTTCGATCGAATAGGTAGTGGCTTACATTATCTATATGGAATGATGGCCGCTACTAACGAAAAACAAATATATAGCAAAATTTCGAAATTTAGAAACAGATACACAGGCGCGATTAGAACTAAAGAAACATCAGATAACGTTATTCAAATCTTCATTTGAGAAGTTGAGAAATCCCAATCAACCATCTAGAGTCAAATCAGAGAGAACTAACAAAAACAGTAAATGATCTACTCGATATGGTTAATGGAGAAGTGAGCACGGGACAACGCATCCAAGAAGTGGTAGCTACAATTAGTTTGCAAGCGTTGGACATAGAGTTGAGACAACAAACATTTTTCCAAATACTAACAGCATTAAAGAATAATCAAGTACATCCTTTGTTACTATCCCCTTCCACATAATTAGAAACATATTATAGGGCACACCTTAAGAAATCTAATAAATTTCAAGATCTGGATATCTTGATACAAGTATTTGAAGTAAAGTCTGGACTTCTAAATGAGCTCCTAGTAATTAGAATTATTTTACTTATACTTAAGCTGCCGCCTTTAAAACTTCAACAGATACATTTATTCCCTTTCAAAACCCCAGATAACCATTCCTTGGCGCTGGATATTAAACATGCCTATGTTGCAAGCCACACAGGAATTCGTATTATTCAAACAATCTGAGCTCCGGGTGTACAAAAAGTAAATCTCAATGAAAGCACCTACATTGGTCCACTACTAAACCCTATACTTCAAGGGCAGCTACTAATCAAATTAACTAGAAAAAATTCATGGCTCTTTTCGTTTCCCACCATGCAGAAAATCACGATTTCATGCAGGAAAAAGCTACATAGTTCTGACCTATTCGGCAGCGGAGTACCTACTAATGTTGAACGAACCTTGTCACTTCCAAATAGATGATCAAATTATATATTTCGAAGATGAAGATCATCAGAATATTAGACTATCTCAACCAGAATATTCACACCCGCTAAAATTTAATATGAATGAAACCATTCAGAACTTCATCAAAAGCATGAATCGCACTACCCAAAAACATGTAGTGATGCTAAAAGTGGAGGATGCAAATCATATTCTGAATGAAAATTCATACACTTTAGATCAGCTGGAAGAACAAGTAAGTACATTGGAAAAACAGAGAAAAGAGCGTGATAAAACGCAAATCGTTCAGATAAGCTCCCAATCCCTAAGTTCCATGGTGATATTATTACTCAGCTTAATAGGGATACTAAAACTATGTAAGGTTGTTTAGGCCACACATAGATAATGATGGTCCCCCGTTGTAAACTCCATTCACATTCCCAATCCTTCCCGCGACGAAATATTTTTTCCTAAAAGAGAAAGGAAAAGAAAACACAAAGAAGGCAAGACTAATATAAATTAAAAGAAAACCACTTATCTGATTGTTGAGAACTTCCGTCCTTTGGTCCAGCGACGTCCAAACATTCCAATGAACAGATTTTATACCTAAAACATATAAAATTATTAATATTTTCAACTAAATTATACATCCCTCCTGTATATTTACATTTTGTAATCTCACATCGTGACATTACGTCAAATCATTTGATTTCGCCTCAGTCATCAAATTCAACAAACGTCGCTAGGGCAACACCGAGAGGCGAGAGCTCATAACTGGATGCGGTGGCTATATAAAGCCGACGAGCCGCAGCAGAAAATCATTCTTGGTTCAGAGCTCATCTGGTTCGGAGAATTGTCCGAGTAACAAGAATATCGTTCCCAACCTCCAAAATAGAAGAGTAATTCTATATTTCAGAGAATAATCTGAAAATTCCATCATTTCCCAATCTCCTGCCCACACCTAAGCAGAAGAATAATTCTGCTGCAGAGAATAATCTGCAATCTCCTACCCACACCTAAGCAGAAGAATAATTCTGCTGCAGAGAATAATCTGCAATCTCCTACCAACACCTAAGCAGGAGAATAATTCTGCTGCAGAGAATAATCTGCCTTATATCCTGCTCATATTTACGCAGAAGAATAATTCTGCTGCAGAGAATAATCTGCTGCTCACATTTACGCAGAAGAATAATTCTGCTGCAGAGAATAATCTGTAATCTTCTTCTTGTTTATAGTAGCATTTTGCTGCCCGTGTGCCTAAAAATAGCACTCTTAAATTTATATAGGAATACTTTTCTCATAGACGATTAAGACTTCTTCTTCCTTGTTCTAGAACTCATTTCTCATAGACGATTAATTCTTCTTCTTCTTCCCTTTTCTAGAATAAGACGAGATAAAAGAAGAAGGACTACGCAATCGTCACTAGTTATTGGATTTTACATTGAATTTTTTATTTGTTTTGTTTTATTTGGATTTCTTGTTGAATTTTATATTGAATTTTATAGTAGTTTGTAGGTTAGTTTTAGTTCTGAATTTCTTTTAGTAAATGAATTGTGATATAGTTATTAGCATTGAAGTATTTAATAAACAAAATTTTATATTTGAATTTAAAGAACTGAGTTGTCCTTTACAAACCGGCACTCCATCCCACGTCCGAGACTAGCTCTCACAAAGGTTATAAGGAAAAAGAAACGGAATGTCATAGTCAAAACACCCAAAATAGTAACCATCAATAACCAAAAACTTCAGTTAGACACTGAGACACACCCTCAAATTTGTATTGAAAATACGGAAGTCTTAAGTCAAGTGCCCACAAGAGATGTCAAGAGTCGCAATTTAGCAAATCCTCCTGCAATACAAGAGGCGGTTCCGACAAACAAAGTCAGGCAAATCGCACAAAGTTTTTAATCGGAAATCGCAAGAACAAAAAAGTCTCGAATATCCTCACTAACACCTACCCAAGAAATAACGACAGCAAACAAAGCTACCTCACAAATCAATCGTTCGGAATTAAAAGATGTAATTAAACACCGTGCTATCCAGCCTATACAGGCAAGTAGCAAACTAAGTTTAACAGCAATAGCAACACCACCACCTCCACCCCCTCCGCTTCCTCAATCATTAATTCATGTTGAACCAAATCCAATTGCAAGTGCCCAAAATATGTAAGCTAGACTGAAGATGTAAATTGAAAAAAAAATGTATAAATGTATAATTAATTTTTTTAAGTAAAAGAAAACCTTCGTACAAACCCATATAAATTTTTTTTTAAGTAAAAGAAAAAATAAGTATAAATACATATAAAATGTTTTTTTAAGTGAAAGAAAAATATGTATAAACATACATAAAAAGAATTTAAGTAAAACAAAAAATCTGTATAAACACATATAAAAAAATTTTAAGTAAAAGAAACCATATGTATAAACACATATAAAAAATCTTTTTATTAAATGAGTCAACTTTTAAAGTTACTTGCCAAACTGGCGTAGTAAATTTGTTTTCATTACGGTCAGTTAAAGTTGGGTGAAATATTAATTATCTATTCTTGGTTCGGCAAAATGTGACATTTTCTTCCAAACTGGAAGAGTTGGATTAGAATTTAAAGCAACAGGTTACATAAGAACTATTCGGGATTACATAAGAAAAATAAAATTGAAAAAAAGTAAAGATTTGTAGCAACAGGAGCTAAAAAACCATCACAGGGTGTACATTTTTTCGAAAACAAAAGAAATGTCTATAATTTGAAAAATACATGAATTAGATTTTTTTTATATTTTTCTGGACACTGTTATGATTTCGTCTATCACCCGATTCCGGCTTGACGTCGACTTACGGGACACCCTGTATATAAAATCACTAATGTTTATTTCTCGAAATTATAACAATTATAACAATCGCCATCTAAATCTGTTAAGCCTTCAGCTATAGTGATAAAATTCCGGAGTACCTTTGACAAGTTTCGATTTATTGGAGCTATGTTACACACATACCTCCACTCACAATTTCAAGTATGTTACATACATACCTCCGCTATGTACATACCTACGTCACTTGGCAAAGAAATGCTAGCAAGCGCAAGCATACATATCTATATCATTTTCAATGAACATACATATCTGCATCGTTTTCATTGCATTATAATTCCATTCATTACTGACCTAAACCAATTACTTAACCACTTGAGGAAATAAGTAAAGGTAGATCGAGTGACGCAATGCCCCTGCGCGCATGAATTCGCACGTTGTAATACGATAACCTTGCGCAAGCGGTAGAACACAGGTGACCAAATTGATGGTTCACGATTTGTGAATGATGTAGTTAATATTTATGTAGGTACGTATGTAAATCCTGAATGTCACGATGAAAGAGCCACAAGCGGTAGCGTTTGGCAAGATTGATACGATATTTATGTATGTAAGTATGTAACGACAAATGTCATGTAATAGCAAAACATTCAGCACGATTTTAGTCGGAACAAAATATATGTTTGTATGTACAAAAGCGACGAGTGCCGCGATTTGTTTACAAACAGAGGTGAATGAAATATGTATGACCTAACACTTTGTACTACTTAATTGTGCGTTGTGTATACAAAGCGTTTGGTCGGAAGTAAGTTAAAGTTTCCGCGTATTGATAAGACTACTTTTGTATAAATATAGAGAGAAAAATGTAAAATAAAGAGAGTTTTTCAGAGTTTTTCAGTGAACGTCCATCGGTGTACTTACTTAGGAGTTATGCTTTAACAGCTACTCCACTCTAACCTTGGAGCTGTGCTTTAACAGCTAGTCCACTCTAACATAGAAGTTGTGCTTTAACAGCTACTCCAGTCTAACCTAGGAGTTTTGCTTTAACAGCTACTCCACTCTAACATAGGAGTTATGCTTCAATAGCTACTCCATGCGGAACCAAGGAGCTAACTATCCCGCTTGATCTATTAAAGTCGCACGGAAACCACAATAGATATCCGTAAGGAAAAACCTAAGTTAAAAGATGTGGGTCTATCTGGAACCAGCGGAATCTTTGTGCATGAAAGTTTAACAGCTACAAATCATAAGATTTTTAATTCAGCGATGGATATCAAACGCAGTGGTAAAATTGTAGCAGTCTTCACGCATTACGGAGCCGTGTACATACGTCAGTTGGGTGATGCACAGCAGTACAATGAAGTTAAAGTTACTACTAATAAACAACTGAGCAAACTTTTACTGGATGCAAATATAGCTGATAGTATCATCGTTAGTGTTGCTTTCGTAGAGCGTGATTGTAACTATAGAATGGGTTTTCAATATTTTTTTTATTTGTTGTATTTGCATTTTATGAAAAAATTTTTTTGTATCATTGTTTTTTAGTAAAACTTCATCTTCTTCTATCTCATTTTTTTCTATGATGGTATTGTTGCTACATTATGTATTCTTCTGGCTTGGAGATTCTAGTGATCCTTGTGATGAACACTTCACGTAATAATTTATTGTCTGACAGGATGGATGAGGGAAGATTGGTCGTGAGCTACACAAATAAGAATTCTGCATTGTTAAATATCTGTCATCTGCATGCCTGGAGTGTAAGATCGTCACTATTTCACTATTCCGAAGCGACAGAAAGTATTCTGCTGGTGGTGGAGTGGCGATCTACTTAAATAGCAAATATATTGCCAGAGTAATCTTAGAGACTGCCAATAAATCACTGGGTATCGAATGCCTGTTTATTGAGGTTAAAACGGCAAGTGCTAAAGTACTATTAGGTTGTATATATAAACCTCCTTCGGTTAGCTCGTTTGATAGCCTTTATGATGCAATAATCCAATTCAGTGGATCTTATTCTATTAATATAATATCGGATGACTTTAATATTAATATTTGTTCAAGAAGGAATTTTTTTAGATTCTCCGGTATATATCAAAAGCTAAAAAATATTTTTAATTTGTTATTCTATCACACAACCCATTATATTTTGTTGCAAGTTTCAAGTCATGGTGTGACTCATCAACAGGTCCCAAATAGCGAAATGGGTTGTGTGGTAGAATTACAAATTAAAAACATTTTTTACCTTTTGCTATATACCGGAGAATCTAAAAAAATTCTTTTTGAACAAATATAAATTTACCCCGGCAAAAAGTCCTAAAGAGTAATTTCTACTTTTATTCTTTAATATTAATATGTTGTCAGATGGTTGTTCAAGGGGCAAGTTTGTAACTTTTCTAGAAGCTGTTAATCTCAGTGTAGTAAATTCTTTGCCACAACAATTAAAATAAAACCCATCCACACAAGTTTCGAAACACGCATAAACGCTTTTATATTAAGAAAGATAACCGACTTCATTCCAGCTGACACGATAAATATCACCAAATTGGTTTATTTGCAGCGTCTGCCTCTAGGAGATCCAAAGTTTTATACGCCTGGCCAAATTGACGTATTCTAGGATCTGACGTCTACGCAGAAGTCTTGGAAAACGGGGTTATCAGGGGCGCACCAGGAGAACCCACAGCACAGCACACACAGTTGGGATGGATTTTAATGGGCAAAACAAATTCAATGATAAAACGAATCATCTCACTACGCTCATAGCACAAGTTAACGAAAACGAGACATTGGATCAACTACTAAAGCAATTCTGGGAATTAGGAGAAATCTCACGACGAATAGTTCATCCCGAGGATAAATTGTGTGAAAAAATCTACGAACACACATCAACGCCTCAGCCATGGAGCATACCAAGTAAAACTACCCTTCAGGGGAAAAGATGGACCAGAGCTTGGTCAAACGAGATTCATTTCACTAAAACAATTTTTTCAACTTCAGAAACGTCTGGAAAAACAACCCGAAATGTCGGCACAGTATAAGATATGTATGCAGGAGTGCCAAGACTAGGACAACACATGACAGAGATTCCATCAAGTCAACTTATAACAGAACGAAGCGAAGTCGGATCAGAGCCGATAAAACACTACTACCTACCACACCATGCAATCAAAGAATTCATTTTGTGTCGCCTCCTCAAACAAATACGAAACGATATAAAGTCTCAAGACATATGAACTATAGCATGGTGCGATTCAGAGATTACGATTATACTGGCTTGGATACAAAGCCATCCCACGCGATGGAAAACTTTCGTGGCCAATCGAGTAGCCGAAATACACGAGAATCTCCATCCTAGGCTCTGGCGATTTGTCCCATCAAAGGAAAATCCTGCGGATTGTGCGACTCGAGGATTATACCCCGCCGACCTACACAATCATGACTTATGGTGGTATGACTGAAACAACATGAGGACAGCTGGCCACAGTAACAGGTCAGTGCTCTGAACTAGAGTCACGAAAGGTCAAAGTTTTGATTTGTACTTATAACGATGTGGAATGGCTAGAAAAATATTCATCGTTCAGTAAATTAATACGCATTATCGCATATTGAAGAAGATTTTACGTCAATTGTCAAACATCACTAATAAAACGCAAAAATAGCTATTTGACATTCGATGAATTGGATAAGCCAGAAATCAATATTATTGCACTCGTACAACCAAGTAATGCGAGTTGGTGGCAGACTTGAAAACGCCATACTAACCTACATCCAAAAACACCCGATGATTTTACCAACATCTTGTCCTTAATACACTAAGGAGCAAGTAATGGCTAATAAACGCCAGAAATACTATCCGACATCGGATTCACCACTGCATAGAATGCTCCGAACCAAACCTAAACCAACAAATCAAATCATGGGAAATCTACCTACTCCAAGAGCAGTGCCATGTTACATACGTAAATTATACTTTAAAAAATATTAAAATATTTCATCCATAGAATTTTCACATAAGCTAACCATGCCTAAAACATGGTTAGTTTATCTATTTAATCAGTGAAGAAAATTGCTGACGCAATTTTCTTCACATTCCATAGAGTTGAAACAAAATTATTCCCATGGCAAATTTTGCCTTCAGCAAAATTTGCCAGTAGAAATATTTAATTTGAAAAATAAAAATAAAAGACAAATCGTACCTTCAGTACGATTTGTCGTGAAAATTGCAATATGTATGTACGAACGTACATACATATCACAAAAAAGCTTTCGTGATAAGAAGAGCGCGCCGCGAAAATACATTGTATGTATACGCGCGCGCCATCGTGACGGTGGCTGATGTTTATAAAAGCATCAAATTTCAAGCCTCCGTCCAACGAAAAATATTCTGGACTTGTTTAATCAAGTCCAGAATAAATGAAAATTTTCTCAGGGTGAAAATGCAACTATGCATTTTTTACCCTGAACGAAGGCTCTTGATCGCAACAAAAGTGATCAAGAGCCGAGTTGCGATTTAAAATTTGTCCACGGCGGTCTTGAAAAGAAAATTCTGATCTAATCTGGAAAACGGTAAAGTTACGGCGCTCTTGATTCGAACATAAAATATGAAGAATAAGTAGGAAAAAGTTTTTGGTATATGTTATATATGTGGATCGGTCGGTTCGGTGTTTGGTTAATTCGGAGTAAAAAAAAATAGAAATAGTGTATACAACAGAAAATGAGAGTTTAGAAAGTAGTTGTCTTTAAAAGAAAAGAAAAGGAATTGTGGAAACTAATAGTTATAAATGCAAAAATTGAATATGTTAAAGTAAAATTGTAATAAAAAAAGGTTAAAGTTTGAATAAAAAACGGTGGATATATTTCTGCCGTACCAGTGGAAAAAAAGTGAGAATCGTATTTTTAAAAACAAACAAAGGATTACGCAGGTAGGAGAAGAAACAACAAAAAATATATAACAAATTGGCGCAGCCGGTAGGATAGAGGAAGCCTACTTTAAACCAACAAAAGTATAAGCGCTCGAAAACCCTCTATCCTACGAATAAAAAAGGAGTTTAGGACGAGATCGAATACTGGGCAAGACACCCTACCCTTCGCCTGAAGTTGAGTCTGGCTTCAGGAGTATTTCGATCTAGTCGGCTCCCAACGCTCGGGGTCGGATAGCTTTAACTGCCTCTGTTTGAAAAACACGGAGCCACCCCCTCATCAAAGCACAAAGTGCCAACGTGGGACAATAGCGGGCTTCATCCCAGCCCAGAAACATAAGACGTTCATAGCCGAAAATTTCAAAGCGAAACTTGAAGGAAGAATCCTCAACCGACAATCTGCGATCCGGAGCTGAAAGGGACTTCGAAGTAGGCAACGCGCCCCCCTTTCAGCCTTTATCCAGGGGAATTTAAGAAGGCCACGGGCCCCCCGGCAGCAAAAGAACTTCAACCGAAAAAACCAGCGATCCTGAATTGAGAGGGACCTCGAAGAAGGCAATAAGCCCCCCTCGCAATTTGAACCAAGGGAATTAAGACGGCAGAAGCCCCCCTAGCTGCAAATTCTACATACGGTGGTCCATGAGCGTGGAAAGCTCCCACCAGGAGACGCCGCCGGAAATCTCACCAATTCCACCAACTCCACAACAATCTTCCTCACCGGGCGACGCACAGGAAGATCCGTCCCGGTACGAAGGAGGCAACGAGGGAGCAACATCTGCAACAGAGGGTGCTAATCAAACACCCCCAACAAATTCAACAGCACCAGGAGTAACACTCAGGAGTGGGACAATCCTGACAGGTCCCCCACAAGTAAGACCTTCTAATTTAAATTTAGAAAATTATTTAAAATATCTAGAGGGGAAAGCGCGAGACTCCTCCGAACTTTCTGTTATACAGTGCGATTCTATCGATAAACAGCTCAAAAAGACCCGTGAACGGCGTCTTGAGCAAATCGCGCAATTCAAAGAAAGTACGGAAAAATTTAAAGAAAGCTTAAAGCAGTTTGGGGAACTCTCGCACTCTCTCGAAACAGAAATTACAAATAATAGTGTAGAATTAAGAGAAGGTGCCATTGAAGACAGTGTCAGTGATTCCACCGTGAGTGAAATCCTATTGAATTGGCTGGGCGACTCCCTTTTGGAAACCAGCAAAGAAGAAACTAGCTCCCCAAAAGTATCAAACTTTAGCTTCATAATTCCCAATATAAACATGGCAGATTGCGCGAAAATCGCGTGAAGTCTTTGATAGACTGATAAACGCAAATCTGAAAATAAATGTAGAGAAATGTAAATTTTTGAAGAATGAGATAAAATATTTGGGACATATGGTAAGCCAGCAGGGCATACAAACAGATCCCGACAAAATAGAAGCCATTAAAGCAATACCACCACCAACCAATATCAAAGAATTGAGAAGGTTTTTAGGTGTAACTTCTGTTACGTCTGATGCGTATTGGACGTCATCCGCAACAGGACTTGGGAGTGCTTTCAACTAAATGAGAAGATCACCAGCCCCTTATTGTTTTCAATGGTTTCAATAGCACATTCACTTCAAAATTTAACTCAAGGAAACAATTTGTTTCTCGCACTTATTTCGATGTTTATTAAAAACACAGAAGCACAATAATTTAGTATATACAGGGTGATTCAGATCAAGATACCTTCCGGTATACCACGCGATTCCTTGAGGTAAGTTGATCAAAAAATTGTTCCACATACCCCCCACTACCTTCCTTTCGGAGTTGTGGCCAGTTGAAGATTTCGCCAATATTCGTGGGAATAAATGAGTATAACTTTTGAACCACGCTATAGATTTTGGTTATTGTTGGCTTACTACATAGCCAAGAATAGTAGCTGTCGAAAAGTGTATTACTCTGTATATTTTAATTAAGCATCTTGAAATTATTCTCAAATATTTCCAAAATTTTAATTTCTAGGAAGGGGGGGGGGGGGGTATGTGGAACAATTTTTTGAACAGCATACCTCAAGGAATCGCGTGGTATACCGGAAGGTATCTTGATCTGAATCACCCTGTATATAAATTCAAATTATATTATAGTACAATAATTTTTAGTTAAGAATCACAAAATTTTTACTAAGCTCGATAATTTTTCTTTATTTCCTGCCCGACTTCAAGACTTGACAAAAACTGCCTGACTGACCCACCAGTGCTCCTCATTACTTTTTTTATTGAGGCATATATAGATATCTCAGCGGTAACACCCCCTAATTACCCATCATTGCTGAATATCGGTTAAAGTGATGGGCGCATCATTCATACATAGTAATGTAGGGGAAACGGCTTATGTACAAGCGAAGTGCATTCGCCTCAAGTGCAAAAAACCCGGCTGCTGATTAAGCTTTTTGGCTATTTCATATATGTAATTTGATGGGGTCAATGAATAATGCGACAGCAATTATTGATTGCAAAATTAATGTAAGTCGCCGCAAAAGCTGGCAATTTGCTTTTGCAATTTTCAATAATGAAAAAAAAAAATTTATTGCGTTCATAGGGAATGAGTGAAGTCTTTGCCCCAAAAGCCATATGAGTCTTTATGAAAGTAATGAGTGCATCCAGCGACTCATTACACCATCGCCCTTTGGCACTCTGTAATGAAGCAGCAGAGTCCAAATATGGCGCTACAGCAGCCCCCGCTGTGAAAACACAGCTAGAAGACTTCGCTAAAAACGCACTTAAAACTGGTGTCAATAACCCATATATGTGTCAATACCTTCTGACATTAACAGAAGACACAGTGGACGAATTAGTACAAAAGGCGCTTGACATGGAGCGTCTCCAGCAAAGTGCTCTATTTCTGCAACCTCCAGGGCACTTTCAATTCAGTACAGTGCAGAACATAATACCACAGTCAATAAATGCACCTGTGATAAGTAATCCGCAAGGGATTCCGAATAATTCGCCTGCAAATCACACCATATATAATCCAGGCATAATACCATTCGCACATGATACCTGGCAAAACAGTGTGCCCACAAATACAAGCACCAGTACATTTCTATCACAGTTCACACAGGCAAATATAAAACAGGAGCCAAAATCACCAAATAGAAATATTAATGTAAACAATAAAAATAATTATTTAAATAAAATTAGTTGTAGTTTTTGTAATTTAAGAGGCCATACATACGCAGATTGCTTCAAACGTAAAAATACTCCGTACTGTGTGAACTGCAAAATATACAACCACGATATACGTGACTGCAGGAGGAACAACAACAATATTCAAAGATCAAGCAACAACGGTGGACCATCGAATCAACGCCCTAGAGAGCCGCAGAATCCCAATAACAATTCCAGAGTATATAACGAAAGGAAAAAGTGTGAATTTTGTGGTCGTTCTGGACATGCAGTAAATAACTGTCAACAAAAACGTAAATGGGAAGTCCGGAGTCAGGGAAACGACGTACAGTCGACCCAAAACTCCCCGGCTCGACTATAAATCTCCCATCTAATAAAATAGGGTCTCCTCAGCAACCCGATTCCAGTGTCGCTACCGTAAAACTTCCTTTAGACATAGGCCTGAACGGCCAAGCTAAACTAGTAGTAGACACAGGCGCTGAGGTTAGTATAATAAAGAAAAGGTCATTAAAAGATCACAAAGAAATTAACCACCATGAGGCATGTACACTTCAGACCCCATTTGGTACCGGAAAGATGCTGGGAAATTGCCAGGGAAACTTCGTTTTCAAAAACAAAATTCCCTCCAAGTTTCAAGTCGTAAAGAACTTGCCTGGCCTTTCCGATGATGGACTTCTAGGGAATGATTTCCTAGCAAAAAACTGTAACGTTGAGGGCCCTAATAAGGCACTAAGGTTTCCTCGCACGGAAACTAATCCAGACGAATTTGCTTTGCCATTAGAGTTTGAAACGGACAAGCTACATTCTGAAAAAGCAGTCGAAGTAAGAACACTTGCAGAAGAGGTAGAGTCTAAACAGGCTGAACTATCCACCTGCAGTGTCTTCAAGGCTTCTCAATCGAGAAAAGCTGGCTGCCAAGCTCCAAAAGGGCCCAAGGAATGTGAAAGAGGCTGTCTGGGCGAACAAGAGACCGATGAAATCAGGCAGCAATTGGTTACCTTTAAGGAACCAATCTGCATACTGCGCGCTCTCAAATTGTGGCCCCAGTCCCGTTACAAACTCAAGAAGAAATGCTCTGTTTATCACAAGAGATAAGCGATGGAGTCTTCTTGGCAAACAGTTTGCTGTCATCTGGAGAAGAATTAGTGCTGGTCAGTATTCTCAACGTTAACAGTCATCAAGTAGTCATACATACCTTAAAGTTACAGCTATTTCCCATAAACGACTACACCATAGTCCCATTAACGCACACAAAAGACCACAAAAGAACTCACATTCCACTACCAAATTTAGAGGCAATATCAAACAACACAAGAGACGGAACTGAGTGTCTAAAGCCTGCCAAAAATGTGCATATAACTCTTCCGTCCAAAATCCCGAGGCATAAATCACTATTAAGCAAACAACGGCCATATAAGAATGGTAGCGAGTCGCTAAAGCCTATATTAAAGGTGCATATTACTCCACCGTCACACAACACAAAAAATTCTACATGGTCAAAAAGCAGTAGCATTGACGCGCATGAGTATCCCACACAACCTAAGGCAAAGACCACACAGGTGTACCAAACTCAGCCGTTAACAAAGCCGGAAGCAAATACCCTGCAAATTACTAAGAACAACGAAATACAGCCTCAAAAGGAATCCCAAAAGCCTCATCTATTTACAGGTCAAAGACTTAAAAGGAAGAGTAAGTCAAACCAAGGTTCAACTGAAAAATCAGCAATTTTACAACATCTATACCCGGATAATGAGACTCCGGACGACCCAAAACAATACCCGCGTATTTCTAGGCTAGAGCAAGAACTCAGCCTAGACCCTAATTTAACCGCGGAAGAAAAAATTTCGATATCAGAACTCTGCGAAGAGTATAACGATATCTTCTTCCTCAAAGGTGACAAACTCACCTACACAAATGCGATAACGCATAATATTCCATTGGTGCAAGATCAAGCACCAATCAATCAAAAAATGTACCGCTTACCTGAAACACAGCGGAAAGTCATTAACGAGCAGCTAAAAGAAATGCTAGACAGCGGGATAGTCCAGTCTAGTAAAAGCCCTTGGAATTCACCTCTACTAGTTGTCCCCAAGAAAGCGGGACCTGACGGTGAAAAAAGGTGGCGCGTCGTTGTCGATTTTCGTAAATTAAACGAAAAGACAATTGGAGATGCATTCCCGCTACCCCGAATCGAGGATATTCTCGACCAACTAGCTCACGCAAGGTATTTCACCACACTCGATTTGGCCAACGGCTATGACCAAGTTCTTGTCGACAAAAAAGATCGACATAAAACTGCTTTCAGCACAAGCTATGGGCACTACGAGTTCAAGCGTATGCCACTCGGGCTCAAAGGAGCCCCCGCCACATTTCAGCGCCTAATGAATTTCGTCCTAACAGGCCTACAAGGCCTCGAATGTTTTGTTTACCTAGATGACATTGTCATCTATGGTAAAAATTTAAATGACCACAACGCAAAGTTGAGGAAAGTCTTCAATAAGTTGAGAGAAAACAACTTAAAACTGCAGCGAGAAAAGTGCCAGTTTCTACGAAGAGAAGTTGTTTACCTAGGACATAAATGTTCTAGCGAAGGAGCCCTACCAGACCCAAGTAAGACGGCCTGCGCCCAAACATTTCCTGTTCCAAGAACAGTAAGGCAAGTTCAGTCATTTTTAGGACTTGCCAATTACTACAGGAAATTCATTCCAGACTTCTCCCAAAATTGTACGTCCAATCACAAATTTACTCCGAAAGGATGTAAAATTCACTTGGACAGAGAAATGCCAAGAAGCATTTCAAAACATAAAAAACGCTTTAATTTCTCCACTACTTTTAATTTACCCCGATTTTTCGAAATCTTTTAATCTCACTACAGACGCAAGTAACGAGGCTCTAGAAGCAGTTCTTTCTCAAGGAGAAGTCGGAAAGGACCAGCCCATTGCCTATGCAAGCCGCACATTAAACAAAGCCGAAAGAAATTACTCAACTATAGAGAAAGAGTTATTGGCTATTGTCTGGGCTACCAAGAATTTCAGGTGCTATCTTCAAGGCCGGAAATTCACGGTCTATACTGACCACAAACCTCTCAAAGTTGTCTTCAATGTGAAAGACCCTACTTCCCGTTTGGTGAGATTTCACCACAAGCTATCTGAATTCGATTACAACATCGAATATAAACCAGGGAAGTAGAACACTAATGCCAATGCACTAAGTCGCATTCCTCAAGCATTAAAGGAAGACAGTTTAGGCAATACCTTAACGGTAGAAGCCCTAGTCCACCACACGATGGACTCAGATGTGGAGGAAGACGATTCCACAAATAATAAAAAGAAAAAGAAATCCGCTCATTGTTTCGTCGTGACTCGAGCTCAGAAGCAAAAGGCTCAAGAGACATTAAATAGCTCCAGTGTGGAGACAGAAGAGCACACGAATGCGGACCAAAACGAAATGCAACACACGGAGCCGGAAAAACTAAACCCAGCATCGCTTGAGCAAAAAGTAAGTACTGCAAGACACCCGAAGTTATCACGAGCGCTTATCACGAGCGCTACGGAAATCCGAACAATCTTAAAAGATTATCACGATTCTCCATTTGGTGGCCATCAAGGTGTCATAAAAACTTACAAACGCATAAGACGCAAGTATTGGGGGAGACACATGCTTAGCGATATTAAAAAATACATTAAAAAATGCCCAAAGTGCCAGACGATGAAAGCATCCCCACAATATAAAATGCCAATGGTTATCACGGACATCGCAGAGCAACCGTTCGACAAAGTTTACCTCGATATTGTAGGTCCATTAGAAGAGACCACATCAGGTAACAAATATATCTTGACCTTCCAAGATAATTTAACAAAATTTGTCGACTGGTATGCAATAACTAATGCAGAAGCAGTCACAGTAGCGCAAGTTTTCTTTGATGAAATCGTTACGCGCTATCCCATACCCAAAAGAATACTCACCGATCAGGGAACAAATTTCCTAAGTGAATTATTGAAAAGAGTATGTAAGCTTCTAAATGTAAAGAAGCTACAGACTTCAGCATACCACCCACAGTCTAACGGAGCACTAAAGCGTGCCCACAGACCGCTGATTGAATACCTGCGAACAATCGTAGATGAAAATCCCAAAACATGGGACCAATACCTACGAACCGCTGCATTCGTGTATAACAATAGTGTACACGAGGGTACTAAACTTACCCCAATGGACTGCCTATACGGCTTCACAGCGGATGTCCCATCAAATTTAAAACGGGATCCCGAACCCGTTTACAATCATGAGAGCTATTATCATATACTGAATTATAAGCTCCAAAAATCATATGCACGGCAAGAAAGAACTTATTGGCAAGTAAACAGCGCTCAAAGGGGTACGATAAGACAGTACGGCCCCTAACTTTCCATGTAGAAGACAAGGTCCTCATCAAGAATGAAAGCAGAAAACATAAGCTTTCCCAAATCTGGGTAGGACCTTATCAGGTAATCGCAATACCAAGTGATGTGAATACCACAATCAAAATTGGTAAGCGAACAGTAACGGTACATAATAACCGTTTGAAACCATATTTCGAATAAAAATATATCGAACAAAAATGAACCAGGTTGACTTGAAATTCCTACTACAGTGTCCATTAAACCCCATTTCAATACACCCCCATAAACATTTGCGGTGGAGTCACTCCACTGCCCAATTTAAAGCGGCACAATGTACGTACAGGTATGCTTAAAGGATTGTTTTCTTCTCCTGAATTGTCCACAGAAATAGCGCTAAAATTCATCATAGTTGTCCTCTTCATCCAGTACACAACTGGAGCAACCGCTGACAAACCTTATGTAATAACCCAGCTAAATGGCTCGGGTATATTTTTCGAGGACCTAGAAAATCTGATGGTATATCATGACACCTGGAATGTCCTCACCGAGATAGACTTGGATGAACTATATGCACAGATAAAGCTAGCAGAATATGCAGAGCACTTAGTGCATAAACTCTGCATAAATATAACAAACCCAGAAGACCTCTGTAACGTGCAGCAACTACACATACACGCTATTATAGACAGCGTACGAAAGCGCACGGAAACTATTAGGGAACTAGTACCAGGAAAACGCAAGGCCAGATCGCTATTTGATGGAATAGGCAATGCCATGCACTATTTGTTTGGAACTATGGACAGCAACAACGAAAAAGAAATTTACAGTACGTTAGAAGAACTTGAATCGAATACACAAGCCCTAGCCGAGCTAGAGAAACAACAAATCAGTGTTGTAAAAACTACCTTGGAAAAGATTCAAAAACCGCTGGCAATGTTAATAGACAGACAACAAAAAATAGCCCACCAGATAAACGATCTCCACCATGTGGCCGATGATTTAACTAGGAGGCAACTGAGACAAGAGATTATATCAAGCTTATTGCTCCAAATCATCGAAGTTGAATATCGACAACAAGCCCTCCTGGATATAATAATGGCTAGTAAAACCAATCATATTCATCCACTCCTAATGTCTCCCAAAAATCTGTTGGAGATATACCGCAAGACGGCCTCGAATTGCCCAAATGACAAAAATTGTCTATCTGTCCTATATCAGACAGCAGGAGCTCAGTCGCTCCTTATGCAGAATAAATTGGTGGTGAGAATTACTCTCCCAATTTTTAACCTGCCAAAAATGAGGCTACAACAGATTCAATGCTATCCTGTATCAAAGTCAGCAAATCATTCATTAATTCCAGACCCTGGTTATTCATACATAGCCAATAGCGACAAAACTCAGGAATTTCTCTTATTAAGAGGCGATGCCATGAAAAGCTTCAAAAAAATAACAAGTAATTTGGAAGAAAACACGTATGTAGGCCGGCTGAACACGCCTATAATCAAAGCGGCAACGTCCAACGAATGTGCCATTAAATTGCTATACAACCCTTTAAATGAAGTGCCCAAATGCAAGACCAGAGTACAAATCCCACAAAAAGACATGCTGATCAAATTAAGTAAGCCCAATACGTGGCTATTTTCTTTTATCACCTCCACGGTGCTACACATCACATGTCCAGAACACTTTGTAATCTCGAAACTGGAAGGACAAGGGATATTAGAGATAACGCAACCATGTCAAGTTCAAATAGGTGACAAAGTGCTTAAATACGAAGGTCAGAGTAAATTTCCACTAAAAATTATCCAGCCGAATCAGTTTCCTGAGCTCAACCACTCTCTACTCAAAGTAAACCTGACTGAAATTTTACAAGGAACTCAAAGCCACAGTCTGGGGAAAATCGAAATCTTAACGGGAGACGATATCCATAAATCAATTTATACCGACACCCATTCGCTGGAAGAAATCCAAAACAAAATTATTGAATACCAAGAAAAGATATCAAGTAAAAACTCCCATATACTGTCCACAACTTCTCTATCATTTACGCGCCTACTAGTTCTGGCCATAATGATCGCTGTGGCAGTAAAATATCTTAACCCTGTTGTCATCAAGATGAGACAACAGAGGAATCAACCACCAGGTAACCCCGAAGTTTTATCAGAGGGAATTCCTTTAGAAGAGCGAACTCCTGCTCCCCAACCCAGTTTAAGGCGAGCCAGAAGCCTCTCCAAAACAAAATCAGTCCAAATTGTTTAAAAAATGGAACACGGACACTGTCAATATGGACAACTAATCAATCTAATTAAGGACATAAACGGTAGGCCTGGTAAAACATGCACATTAAGCACGTAGTGGTGACCCGACGTGTAATTAAAAAAGAAAAAAAAAGAAAAAAGCAAAACACTGTACAAGCCTGAGGAATAGTAAAAAAAAATAAATAAATTAAAACTAGAATTACGTAAAATAAAACATGTAAAAAGAGTTAAATATAAAATTAAAGAAAAACTACCTTAAAAGTAGACATAAATAAATAATAAATATGAAACTATATATATATATAAATAAAATACAACAAAAAAAAAGGGGGTAGTATATAAACATAGAAATAGTAAAATGTAATTTAAAATAATACATAGTTAATAAGAAAAAAAGAAAACTTTAAAAACAGAATAAGTTTCACCAGGTTCCTACCAAAACAAATAATTAGAAAATAAAAATTAAATTATTAGCAAAAAATAAAAGAATAAATAAATAAGGGTATATATTAAACCAAAAACAAAAGTAAAAAATTTGAAAATAAAAGAAGAGACAAAATTCTGTAAACTCAACCGAAAACCGACGAACCGACCGATACCCGATCCGCCAAAATGGCACCCACAATAACTTCCCCTGAGAATTATTCCTCTTCAAAGAATAATTCTCTTTTTCTCAGGGGGAAGGATTGTTACATACGTAAATTATACTTGCCTAAAAAAGCCTAAAACAAATACCTAATAATAAATAAATCAAATTTAAAAAATATTAAAATATTTCATCCATAAAATTTTCACATAAGCTAACCATGCCTAAAACATGGTTAGCTTATCTATTTAATCAGTGAAGAAAATTGCGTCGGCAATTTTCTTCACATTCCATAGAGTTGAAACAAAATTATTCCCATGGCAAATTTTGCCTACAGCAAAATTTGCCAGTAGAAATATTTAATTTGAAAAATAAAAATAAAAGACAAATCGTACCTTCAGTACGATTTGTCGTGAAAATTGCAATATGTATGTACGAACGTACATACATATCACAAAAAAGCTTTCGCGATAAGAAGAGCGCGCCGCGAAAATACATTGTATGTATACGCGCGCGGCATCGTGACGGTGGCTGATGTTTATAAAAGCATCAAATTTCAAGCCTCCGTCCAACGAAAAATATTCTGTACTTGTTTAATCAAGTCCAGAATAAATGAAAATTTTCTCAGGGTGAAAATGCAACTATGCATTTTTTACCCTGAACGAAGGCTCTTGATCGCGACAAAAGTGATCAAGAGCCGAGTTGCGATTTAAAATTTGTCCACGGCGGTCTTGAAAAGAAAATTCTGATCTAATCTGGAAAACGGTAAAGTTACGGCGCTCTTGATTCGAACATAAAATATGAAGAATAAGTAGGAAAAAGTTTTTGGTATATGTTATATATGTGGATCGGTCGGTTCGGTGTTTGGTTAATTCGGAGTAAAAAGAAAAAAGAAATAGTGTATACAACAGAAAATGAGAGTTTAGAAAGTAGTTGTCTTTAAAAGAAAAGAAAAGGAATTGTGGAAACTAATAGTTATAAATGCAAAAATTGAATATGTAAAAGTAAAATTGTAATAAAAAAAGGTTAAAGTTTGAATAAAAAACGGTGGATATATTTCTGCCGTACCAGTGGAAAAAAAGTGAGAATTGTATTTTTAAAAACAAACAAAGGATTACGCAGGTAGGAGAAGAAACAACAAAAAATATATAACAGCCATCTATGGTATTCGAACATACAGGAGTAGACTATGCCGGCCAATCAATATAAAATCTTCAAAAACACGAAATGGCAAAATTATAAAGGCATAGTTCAGCATATTTGTGTGTATGTCCACAAAAGCAATCCATATTGAAATATAGTGACGGAACTCACAACCACCGCGTTTCTTGCTTCGCTCAAGCGATTCACTAGTCGCAGAGGATTATGTCAGCATCTACATTATGACTGCGGCACAAATTTCATTGGAGCGAACAGGGAACTGGGAATGGTCTGCTGAGTACATTCATAGCATGCAGCAGCGCGTCCTCCTAGGAAATAGCTAATAGTCCAAGGTAGTACCAGTCTTGTACTTACCTCATACTTAGTTTAGTACTATATATTCATGTAATCTATTATACAGCCATCAGCTGATATATATCGATGAACACACTTTGTATTGTCATCTCATGCTATAAACACGTATCGTAGCTTGTATAACTTTAATAAATAAAGATCTGTAAACTAAAAGTTAATCTTATATTTACAAATAGGCAGAATAATTAAAATTCACCTTGGAAATGACAACAAAGTCAGACATGCGACAATAAAAACTGCACAACAAGAATATTGTCGCCCCATTCACAAATTATCTAAACTACATCAGAAAAATGTCATTGCAGCAAATTGTCGGCAATACAGTTCAGATTGAACCCAACTTCGCTCGTGATTAAAACCGCCAAAACTCTGACAATTCTACGGAAAAGGCGATATATAATTTTGCGGCATTTCTTATCAGAATTTTTTAATTTTTCAGTTTCTATTTTCTCAGTTTATCATTTTTTGTTTTTTTTTGGCAAGCTTTATATTTTTTGGCTTACCTTTTTTACTTCTTTTTTATCATTTGCATAATCTATTATACAGCCATCAGCTGATATATATCGATGAACACACTTTGTATTGTCATCTCGTGCTATAAACACTTATCGTAGCTTGTATAACTTTAATAAATAAAGATCTGTAAACTAAAAGCTAATCTTATGTTTACATGGTGCCGAAACCCGACTAAAGCTATAATTAAACGTTAGCCAATCTAACGAAACAAATAGTTTAGTGATATCAGAAGGATATTTTCATAAAAATGACGGAAAACATTGGAGCCAATCTTCTTCGTCTGCCAAAACCACTCATAATTGAGCATAATAAGGACATGTCAAAGGAATGGAAACTATGGAAACACCAGTATGGTTATTTCAAAATCGCAACGCAGATTACAACGAAGCCACAAAATATCCAAATAGCTACATTCATGACAGCAATTGGCAGCACAGCTATACAATTATACAACACGCTGTATCAGCCACTTCCACCAACAGGTGAAGAGGTAACTTTAGAACAGGTAAAAAGTACTTTTGAAAAAATCTTTCAACCAAAAATAAACGTAAGATTTGGGTGTTATAAATTTCACAAAATTTCTCAAAAAGACGGCGAATTCGTAAATGAGTTAACTGCGAGAATACGCTTACAATCACAGAATTGCGCATATAAGCATTTAACCGAAAACATTATGAGAAATCAGTTAATTCTTGGAAGAACTTCGTACGAAATTGCTAGCCCAAGACATAATATTAACAATGGCAATACAATTGTGTCAAGCTACCGAAATTTCTCAACAACAAGTAGAAGAAATCTCAAGAGAAAATGATAGTTCCATCGAATTGATTTACAAATCAAAATGTAATAATCGCACATTTGACTGTCGTAAGTGTGGTACGTGACATGAAGTACGTAAATGTCCAGCATTTCAACACACCTGCGAAAAATGCAGTGATAAAAATCATTTTGAATCAATTTGTAGAAACAGTCAAATACACAAACAAAAAGGCAAACAGTTGACAAAAATTGTTAACATAGTAGATGGCAGCATCATACAAGTAGGCTTATTGTCGAATGGTACAGCGAAATCTGACAATTGGAGAGAAAATATCACAATCCCAAATCACAAATTCGACATAAAATTAGATACAGGTGCCCAGTGCAATGTACTACCGAGAAGTGTAATTGATATTGTGAATTCTAAAATCGATAAGTGTAATGTCAAAACGCCTATGTCTTTCAGCAATCATCGTTTGAAAGTTCGTAGCTGAAAACATAAAACCCTAGAACTGGTGCCAATGCATGTGAACAATTAAGTCTCGTTCAAAGGGTTCACACAATGAAAATGGACGATGATATTTTTGAAGGTCTTGAATATTTAAAGGGATTTGTATATGACATGAACTTAATTCCAAATCCACAGTTCAGGATCCATCCACCAAGACGAATTCCGTATAAAATCAGGGATGAAGTCAAAAAAGAGTTAGAATAAATGATAGAAATAGACGAAATCGAACGAATAAAGGAGGCTACTCCTTCAGTTCCACCAATGGTAGTAGTGAAAAACAGAACAAAATTCGAATCTGTATAGACCCAACGGATGTTAATGTCAATATTCTACGACGTCACTATCCAATGCGAACTATTGATGAGATCGCAATGAGGTTACCAGGTTCAAAGTTTTACACGCTTCTCGATTGTAAACGAGGATTTTGGCAAGTACGTGTATCCTTCGGGATTTCATCAGCTCCAGAAGTCTTCCAGGAAACAATGGAATCATTATTTTCAAAGATCGAAAACGTAGAAGTCAGTGGCGGTTCGTGGGATTCAGCAGAAGGGAAGCAATACATTTTATGTAAATTATAGCTCCGCTTTTCAGACTATTTCATTGCTACTATAAGTAATTATACATGTATCAATGTCAATGATGTCAATAATACACAACATAAATATTCACATTTATTCTTGCTCTTGAAAGAGAAGGAAGCCATTATCATCGGTAAATAAATCAGCGATGCAATCATATCTTTCATTTAATCCATTCACAGCAAATACTGCCTGCCCCATAATTAAGCAAATACAAAAATTTCACTCAATATCCCCTTTCACAACGTACGCAAAAAATCTAATCATCTAATTCATTCTTTTGAATTCAATTACCATTTTTATTGTACTTAAGAATTCTACATTCTCTCGCAATTAAACAGAAACGTCCGTAATATTATAGATAGTCATTATCTTATTTTTCCACAATATGAATAAAATGTGTTAAAATTTTTTTAAAATAAAAAACATTTAAATATTTAAAAACAAACGAGATAATATAATTTTAAAATATTGTTATTGGATATATTCAGTTTTGCAATGAAGTTTTTTTTTTAGAAAGAAAAAAATATTTTTTACTTAGTACCTATGATTAATTTATGAAAGTTGTTTATTTAAAAAGTTTTTTTAAAATATTTTATTTTATGATCATTACATTTTTACTAAAAACTCATACAACAGGACATACAGTACGTTTACATGAATACTTGAGTACATGGCTTGAAATCCACTTGAAGCTCAGGTAGGGCGGTTGATTCAATTAATTCCAATTACTTGAGTTGAAATTTACGCATTGAATCAGCATTTTCATGATATTTTGATTACTTCAAGCATACTTCAAGTATACTTCAACTATTCATGTAAACGTACTGATAATTTATCTAATATATGCATATTAACTCGCATCTACGTTCTTTTGCGTATGTTGTGATGTAATTTTTTACCTCTGCGGTAAGTATAGTTTAGAAGATTATCGCACTTTAATGTAAGTACTTCCATGTAAAAAAGGTTTTTCACGAAAAAAACTGGAAAATTTATTTCACATCAAAACCCTTCGGTTAAACATATAAAATTTAAATGTTCACATGAAATATTTAAAACATTATGCTGAAGCGTTTAAAAGAAAAATCAGCCCTCCGCAAGAACTTACACGCACGTTTGTACACAAATTCGAAAATCACGCATTTTAAAGATATTCGGGTGAAAAAAGTCCGTTATAAAGTTTCTTACAGAACAAAAGAAAATATGCCATTTAATAAATCTCAGCAAAAGCTTCAATTTGGTATTACACAGGGTCAAAATTGGGCAACGCCATGAGTGTAGTTACCACCCTCCCCGCAAAAACCCCAAAAACGTAAAAAATTAAGCCCACTAAAACAAAAAATTCCATGTAAATCCATCCACGTTTACTATCCTAAAACTATTCCTAAAATTTCATAATTTTCGTCACGAGGGTCGGATAAAATTTATTATTTATTTTAAAGCAAAATGTTATGTGTGGAGTTTTTTATTTTGTCAAGGGAAGCAGCGATTCCTTTGCTTCCAATGAGGAACCGCCCTGGTAGAAGTATCAATAGATGATATATTAATCCACGCACGATCCATAGACGAGCTCAGACGAACGACAGAGGAAGTAATTAAAATCTTGCGAATCAACGGACTGGAACTAAATAAAAATAAATGTTTGTTTGAACAAGTTAAAGTTAAGTTCTTAGGACACATCATAAATAGAAATGGAATGACTGCAGATCCAGAAAAAATAGCCGCCATCTCTCGTCTAAAGGTACATACAAATCGAAAAGATTTGCAGAGAATTTTGGGTAAGTTCATCTACCTCAGTAAATACATACAAAACTTTTCAGAATTAACAACGCCTTTAAGTACATTACTGTCAAAGTCAACGACGTGGGTATGGGACAGGTATCAACAAATTGCGTTTGATAAATTAAAGTCTATAATAGCCAAGCCACCCGTTCTTAAATTATATAATATAAATGAAGACGTATAAGTCCAAGTAGATGCAAGTTCCACTGTACTAGGAGCAGAACTTCTCCAAAAAGAACAGCCCGTCGCATACGCATCAAAAGCCCTAACTGAATGTCACCAAAGATATTCACAGTTAGAAAAGGAAGCCTTAGCAGTGAAATTTGGATGTTAAAAATTCCATGAATATTTATGGGGTAAAATAAAAAGGTTAAAGTCGAATCAGAGCACAAATCTTTGGAAACAATTTTTCGAAAGCCTATACATTCTTCGCCAGCCAGACTTCTAAGAATCAGATTAAGTGTATTGACCTACAATCCAGAAGTCATCTATAAACAAGGGATTAAGATGTACCTCGCAGATCCTTTAAGCAGAGACTGACAATCCAAGCTCGGATGACATCCACATGGATGATGAATTGGAAGTACAAATGCTGCTTTCAATTTCTGATGAAGAATAAACTAGACTGACAAACTGGACAACAATTGATGAAACATGCCAAATCCTTATATCATTGTTTCTAAAAGGATGGCCGGACAATATCAAATCCATACCGAATCTAGTACGTCCTTACTGGAACTTCAGGGATGAACTGTCTGAATATGATGGGATCATCCATAAATCGTATAAAGCATTAATTCTAGCCAAAATGAGAGCAGACTTGCTGAAATATATTCATAGCGGACATTTCAACTACGACAAATGTGTTCGACGAGCCAAGGACTGTGTATTTTGGACAAAAATGAATACGGACATATATGACTATATTCAAGGATGTGCATCATGTCAAGCAAATCAGAAAAGCAACATTAAAGAACTTCTTTGTCGGAAAGAAATACCGACATATCCATTCGCAATTGTAGCAACCGATCTATTCAATTAGAAGAGACCACATCAGGTAACAAATATATCTTGACCTTCCAAGATAATATAACAAAATTTGTCGACTGGTATGCAATACCTAATGCAGAAGCAGTCACAGTAGCGCAAGTTTTCTTTGATGAAATCGTTACGCGCTATCGCATACCCAAAAGAATACTCACCGATCAGGGAAAAAATTTCCTGAGTGAATTATTCAAAAGAGTATGCAAGCTTCTAAAGGTAAAGAAGCTACAGACTTCAGCATACCACCCACAGTCTAACGGAGCACTAAAGCGTGCCCACAGACCGCTGATTGAATACCTGCGAACAATCGTAGATGAAAATCCCAAAACATGGGACCAATACCTACGAACCGCTGCATTCGTGTATAACAATAGTGTATACGAGGGTACTAAACTTACCCCAATGGACTGCCTATACGGCTTCACAGCGGATGTCCCGTCAAATTTAAAACGGGATCCCGAACCCGTTTACAATCATGAGAGCTATTATCATATACTGAAGTATAAGCTCCAAAAATCATATGCCACGGCAAGAAAGAACTTATTGGCAAGTAAACAGCGCTCAAAGGGGTACTACGATAAGACAGTACGGCCCCTAACTTTCCATGTAGGAGACAAGGTCCTCATCAAGAATGAAAGCAGAAAACATAAGCTTTCCCAAATCTGGGTAGGACCTTATCAGGTAATCGCAATACCAAGTGATGTGAATACCACAATCAAAATTGGTAAGCGAACAGTAACGGTACATAATAACCGTTTGAAACCATATTTCGAATAAAAATATATCGAACAAAAATGAACCAGGTTGACTTGAAATTCCTACTACAGTGTCCATTAAACCCCATTTCAATACACCCCCATAAACATTTGCGGTGGAGTCACTCCACTGCCCAATTTAAAGCGGCACAATGTACGTACAGGTATGCTTAAAGGATTGTTTTCTTCTCCTGAATTGTCCACAGAAATGGCGCTAAAATTCATCATAGTTGTCCTCTTCATCCAGTACACAACTGGAGCAACCGCTGACAAACCTTATGTAATAACCCAGCTAAATGGCTCGGGTATATTTTTCGAGGACCTAGGAAATCTGATGGTATATCATGACACCTGGAATGTCCTCACCGAGATAGATTTGGATGAACTATATGCACAGATAAAGCTAGCAGAATATGCAGAGCACTTAGTGCATAAACTCTGCATAAATATAACAAACCCAGAAGACCTCTGTAACGTGCAGCAACTACACATACACGCTATTATAGACAGCGTACGAAAGCGCACGATAACCATTAGGGAACTAGTACCAGGAAAACGCAAGGCCAGATCGCTATTTGATGGAATAGGCAATGCCATGCACTATTTGTTTGGAACTATGGACAGCAACAACGAAAAAGAAATTTACAGTAGGTTAGAAGAACTTGAATCGAATACACAAGCCCTAGCCGAGCTAGAGAAACAACAAATCAGTGTTGTAAAAACTACCTTGGAAAAGATTCAAAAACCGCTGGGAATGTTAATAGACAGACAACAAAAAATAGCCCACCAGATAAACGATCTCCACCATGTGGCCGATGATTTAACTAGGAGGCAACTGAGACAAGAGATTATATCAAGCTTATTGCTCCAAATCATCGAAGTTGAATATCGACAACAAGCCCTCCTGGATATAATAATGGCTAGTAAAACCAATCATATTCATCCACTCCTAATGTCTCCCAAAAATCTGTTGGAGATATACCGCAAGACGGCCTCGAATTGCCCAAATGACAAAAATTGTCTATCTGTCCTATATCAGACAGCAGGAGCTCAGTCGCTCCTTATGCAGAATAAATTGGAGGTGAGAATTACTCTCCCAATTTTTAACCTGCCAAAAATGAGGCTACAACAGATTCAATGCTGTATCCTGTATCAAAGTCAGCAAATCATTCATTAATTCCAGACCCTGGTTATTCATACATAGCCAATAGCGACAAAACTCAGGAATTTCTCTTATTAAGAGGCGATGCCATGAAAAGCTTCAAAAAAATAACAAGTAATTTGGAAGAAAACACGTATGTAGGCCGGCTGAACACGCCTATAATCAAAGCGGCAACGTCCAACGAATGTGCCATTAAATTGCTATACAACCCTTTAAATGAAGTGCCCAAATGCAAGACCAGAGTACAAATCCCACAAAAAGACATGCTGATCAAATTAAGTAAGCCCAATACGTGGCTATTTTCTTTTATCACCTCCACGGTGCTACACATCACATGTCCAGAACACTTTGTAATCTCGAAACTGGAAGGACAAGGGATATTAGAGATAACGCAACCATGTCAAGTTCAAATAGGTGACAAAGTGCTTAAATACGAAGGTCAGAGTAAATTTCCACTAAAAATTATCCAGCCGAATCAGTTTCCTGAGCTCAACCACTCTCTACTCAAAGTAAACCTGACTGAAATTTTACAAGGAACTCAAAGCCACAGTCTGGGGAAAATCGAAATCTTAACGGGAGACGATATCCATAAATCAATTTATACCGACACCCATTCGCTGGAAGAAATCCAAAACAAAATTATTGAATACCAAGAAAAGATATCAAGTAAAAACTCCCATATACTGTCCACAACTTCTCTATCATTTACGAGCCTACTAGTTCTGGCCATAATGATCGCTGTGGCAGAAAATATCTTAACCCTGTTGTCATCAAGATGAGACAACAGAGGAATCAACCACCAGGTAACCCCGAAGTTTTATCAGAGGGAATTCCTTTAGAAGAGCGAACTCCTGCTCCCCAACCCAGTTTAAGGCGAGCCAGAAGCCTCTCCAAAACAAAATCAGTCCAAATTGTTTAAAAAATGGAACACGGACACTGTCAATATGGACAACTAATCAATCTAATTAAGGACATAAACGGTAGGCCTGGTCAAACATGCACATTAAGCACGTAGTGGTGACCCCGACGTGTAATTAAAAAAGAAAAAAAAAAAGAAAAAAGCAAAACACTGTACAAGCCTGAGGAATAGTAAAAATAAATAAATAAAATAAATCTAGAATTACGTAAAATAAAACATGTAAAAAGAGTTAAATATAAAATTAAAGAAAAACTACCTTAAAAGTAGACATAAATAAATAATAAATATGAAACTATATATATATATATAAATAAAATACAACAACAAAAAAAGGGGGTAGTATATAAACATAGAAATAGTAAAATGTAATTTAAAATAATACATAGTTAATAAGAAAAAAAGAAAACTTTAAAAACAGAATAAGTTTCACCAGGTTCCTACCAAAACAAATAATTAGAAAATAAAAATTAAATTATTAGCAAAAAATAAAAGAATAAATAAATAAGGGTATATATTAAACCAAAAACAAAAATAAAAAAATTTGAAAATAAAAGAAGAGACAAAATTCTGTAAACTCAACCGAAAACCGACGAACCGACCGATACCCGATCCGCCAAAATGGCACCCAAAATAACTTCCCCTGAGAATTATTCCTCTTCAAAGAATAATTCTATTTTTCTCAGGGGGAAGGATTGTTACATACGTAAATTATACTTGCCTAAAAAAGCCAAAAACAAATACCTAATAATAAATAAATCAAATTTAAAAAGTATTAAAATATTTCCTCCATAAAATTTTCACATAAGCTAACCATGCCTAAAACATGGTTAGCTTATCTATTTAATCAGTGAAGAAAATTGCGTCAGCAATTTTCTTCACATTCCATAGAGTTGAAACAAAATTATTCCCATGGCAAATTTTGCCTTCAGCAAAATTTGCCAGTAGAAATATTTAATTTGAAAAATAAAAATAAAAGACAAATCGTACCTTCAGTACGCCGCACCAAGAGTGATCCCATCAAAACCTTTCACACAGACCGGAATTGACTACGCTGGTCCATTATATCTCTGTGTGTCTAAAGGCAGAGGTACCAAGTCATATAAAGGCTATATAGCCGTGTTCGTCTGCCTCACCACAAAAGCGCTGCATTTAGAAGCCGTCATCGATCTTACTACTGATGCTTTCCTGGCAGCATACAAACGCTTTATAGCCAGAAGAGGGCACTGCACAAACATGTATAGTGATTGCAGTACAACGTTTGTCGGAGCTAAAAATGAGCTAGACAGGCAATTCTCCAACATAGTACAGAATTCTCATAACGAGGCATCCCATTATATTGCAAATAATGGTATTCAGTGGAGTTTCATCCCGCCACCGTCTCTCCACTGCGGAGGCCTTTGAGAAGCGGAAGTTAAATCGATGAAATTCCACCTAAAACGTATTGCTGGTTAAGTTAATTGGACCTTTGAGGAATTTAGTACCCTGCTAGCCCAAATAGAGGCGTGCCTGAACTCACGACCACTCTGCCCGCTAAGTAATGATCCGGATGATCTGGAAGTACTGACACCATGACATTTTTTGGTAGGAGGCGCCTTATTAACGCCATCAGAACCGAATCCACAAGAAAAACCAATGCATTGCTTAACCCGTTGGAAATTAATTACCAAACTGAAAAATGATTTCTGGAAGATTTGTTCATCGGAATACCTATCCAGATTACAACAAAGAACCAAGTGGCATGACAAAACAACAAACGTCAAAGTGGGAGACATAGTTATACTAAAAGACGACAATCAACCTCCTGGTCGTTGGGCGTAAGGAAGAATTGAAGACAAATACACTGGTTCAGATGGATTGGTACACGTAGTAACCGTTAAAAGAGTAAAAAAACATCCTAAAAAGGCCAATAAGCAAAATATGCAAGCTGCCTTTTAATACAGATGATATACCGAGAATAGACAAAATCACGTACACTAATAATCATCAATCTGCAAGCCTCACGGTAGCTACAACATCCAGGAAGTATAAAAATTCACCCAACCAATATTCCAGTTCGATCAGCAATAGAAGAACTTCAGCGTACCGCACTACCCACGAGACAGCCTAAGCGAATAAGGACATCCAGTTTGCTACTGGTACTTAACCTTGTTTTAAGCGCAGTTGCACAGTCACCATCCAACACTAATAATATCCCAGTGTGAATACTACCATTTGACCACAATCCCGGCACATATATGGAACACCTCTCCCATTAATATATGATAAATAATATATGGAACGTAGTCGTTCATTATGAATTAAGTACATATTACCAACAACTAAACGGATTCGAAAGCTGCCTAGAAAAACTGAGTGATCTGTGTAGTAAAACGACAAATTATAAATACTATTGCAACTGCATTTTAGTGGAACTACTACAAAAAATAAAAGAAATGCACCATAACAACCTGATTCTTCATAAACGAAACGGAAATCATCTAATGAAAGAGCGACAAAGAAGGGCACCCTTAGAAATCATAGGAACACTTCAACATAGTTTATTCGGAGTATTGGATAAAAATTACGCGGATTACATAGAGGAAGAAATGGAAAAGCTCAAAGAGAATGAAAACTACTTGCTTTCCCTAGCAAAAAATCAAACCTCAATAGCTGACGTGACCGTAAATGTACTAAAGAAAACAACAGAAGAGATCCAACAACAATTTGAGGTCTTCAATAATCATATAACGACCAATTTGGAAGTGCTGAAAGCGGGCATCCAGAAAAGTGAAATAGTACAAACCTTCACCGCCCTAACAGCATACACAAGTCTTATCACAAACAATTACGAAAGGGTACAAAAGGTGTTAATCGAAATAATACTTGATGCCCACAATGGTAAAATCAGTCCATTTTTACTCACACCACAACAACTTCACGCTCAAATAAAACATATTCGAGAAAATATTCCAAAATCACTGATCATTCCCGGTGAAACACATTCCGAAGAATTAATTAATCTCTACAAGATTATAACAGTAAAAAGTAAGGTAATGGACACCAAGATTATCCTTAAAATACAAATACCACTGCCAGACGCAACATTATTCCAGCTTTTTAAAATATATCCTATTCCGACAGAACGCAATGGAGAGTACTTCTACATAGAACCATCATCAGAATTCCTAGCAACCACCCTACATAGAGATCATTACTATCCTCTAACTCAAACTGAAAAATCAGGCTGCATCAACACAGAGAGTCTCGGCTATCTTTGCCAACAGCAACATCCTATATACACCAGATTGGCATCAATCAGTCGCTGTGAAATGGACTTGCTAAATCGCAAAAAGCCACCACTGTCTGCTTGTAATATTAAGTAGACTCATCCATCACAGTATTGGATACAACTTCAACACCCTAATCACTGGATTTTCGTGGAGAATGAAGAGACCACGATTTATATTGTATGTGGTACAAAGGCTTAAAAAAGCGGTATTATAAGACTAAACGAAAGTTGACAAATAAAACATCCAGCTATGAGTATAACCGCACAAAACATATATTCAAATGTCAAAAGGTCATCTTTCCTACCGCTAACAAACCTATCGACCCTTCTCACAGAAAAGCAGCAACACGATGAGGTAGATACTAAGCCCATACCACTTATACACTTGGATACCAAGCCTTTATCGGACATCCAATTCAATCAAATCAAGGACAAATTTCCCGTGATCGACAATCATCATGTGCACCATTATACGATCACGTATCTTATCATTGCCGGAATCATCATAGGAGTTGTCTGGTATAAACTTCCACCACAATGTAAACGGAGAACACCAACAACCACCACCCCGATGATACCACCTTTGACGTAGAGGCGTCTGTCCCGAGACCATCAAAACTAACTGCAGTTCTCTCAACTTCTTTGGGCCCAGAAAGATCAACACGATCATGCAAAGAATTATTTCTAAAAATAATATTTTTTCCGATCAAATTCTCTACCCACAAATTCAACGTTCACACAAAATGAAATGCATACTTGCACTTTATTTTTCTCACCGTCCGTGAAAAAGTGTTAAATTTCACGTGATAACGTTCATTCCCACAAAAGTTTTATACATTTAAATTTCATGTGAAAACGTTGAATTTCTGGATAGATAACCTTGGTTCCCATAACTTATTTTTAAGGTAAAATTGATAAAAATATAGAGTAAAAATGAATAAAGAATTTACTTAGAATTCAGTCACCAAGCAGGTAGTTTCTTTTAGAATTCCCCCCACAGGCGGTAAGGGTTCTAACTTTAACTAACTAACACGTATTCAATGTAAAAGATCCAACTTCGAGATTAGTCAGGTTTCACCATAAACTCTCAGAGTTTGACTATAAAATTGAATGCAAGCCTGGAAAATTTAACACTAATGCAGAGGCGCTTAGTAGAATACATGTCCAACTTAACCAAACAAACCCCAATTCGATCATTGTAGAAGCTCAGGTACATCACCGTCTCGGGTCTGACATAGACGATGATGATTCTAGTTCTCCACAATCATCAAAGCAGCAAGCACAATGCCATGTTGTTACAAGAGCCCAAATAAGGGAGGCACAAAATAATATTGAAGAGGTAAATCAAAACCCAGAAACTCCCCATAAAGTTCAAAAATATTCACGGAACTCCTAAAATGACTTAGTCGAAATTGACTCAACTAATAGCAGCCAATCTGCAAGCAGTGCATTTGAACACGGCGAATTACCTTGGAACAACAATCTAATAAATTCCCAGAATAAATTATTTGGAAACCATCTCAGACCCTGAGGAAATCGGAGCAATTTTAAAAGACTATCATGACTCCGCATTTGGTGGTCACCAAGGAGTAATAAAAACTTATAAAAAATAAAGAAAAAATATGAGTGGAAAAACGTGATTAGTTCTATCAGCAAATATATTCGGAAGTAATCTAAATGCCAAAAAATGAAGGCTAGCCCGGAATAACGTATGTCAATGGTCAAAACAGGTACTGCCCTTATGCCCTTCGACACAGCTTATTTAGATATCGTAGGTCCTCTTGAAACAAATACATTTTGACATTCCAGGATAATCTAACGAAATTCGTAGATTGTTATGCCATGCCTAATGGCGAAGCAGAAACGGTAGCAGGAATATTTTTCGCTGAGATAATTACTCGTTATCGAATTCCTAAAAAGGTAGTAACTGACCAGGGTTCTAACTTCTTAAGCGATCTTTTCAAACGTCTCTGGAAGCTCATGAAAATTAAAAAAATGCAGACTTCCGCTTATCATCTACAATCCAACGGCGCCCTTGAATGAACCCACAGACCCCTAGTGAAGTATTGGAGAACTATTCTATCTGAAAATCCAAAGGCTTTTGGGATCGATTCCTGAGAACTGCGGCTTTTGTATACAATATCAGCCCACATGATGGAACTAAGCTCACGCCAATGGACTGTCTGTGTGGATTCACAGCGGATATTCCGTCTAATCTAAAAAGAGAGCCAGAGCCCATTTACAGACACGAGAGTTACTACCACTTTCTTAGGTACAATATACAAAAAGCGTACACTATTGCACGAAAAAATCTGCTGAAAGTCAAGGAAAAGTCAAAAGATTACTACGACAGGCACTCACGTCCGGTAACATTCAAAGCAGGAGATAAAGTATTGTTAAAAAATCAAGCTAAACAACACGAGCTTTCCCAGATATAGCTAGCACTATATCTCGTGGTACAAGCTTTTACGCTTTAACGAAAAGTAAACGTACATAATAATAGACTGAAACCATTTCACGAATAATGACTAATCTTATATTAAAAAAAAAGAGAAAAAATTTAGGAAAAAGAGAGAATAATTAAACAAATCATTTTTATTTTATAATCATATAAAAAATGCATTTCCTCCATTTTTTTTTCTTTCATTGGCATTTATTTGCCTCGATCTTTGTTCCGCATGGCTTTCATACTTCTCCTATTCGGCTACATTTTTAGCTAAACTGGCCCTCAGTCTAAAATAGTTCAACTCTCTGCACAATCTCACACGTTTTCCTCCTTGGGCCAATCTAGGTTGATCCAAACTGCTTACGTTGTCTTCGCAGCTACTCCCAACTTTCCGTGGCCCAGATGTATAGTCCGGAACATCCTATGCTGTTCCAAAAGATGCTTTAGGCACGTATGGTTCTATCGGCCTGTCCACTGGATACAAGGTTAGGCTACTATTCTTCCAATCGAGGACGTTTAGCGATTCCGCTTTGGCGATCAGCCTGTCAAGCGCCTTACTAATCTCGTGAACCATACTTTGACAAATTTGAAAAATACCCAGAAAAAATATAAAAAGCTACTCAAAAGAACACTTGATACCAATAAGTGAGACTGAATTATTTCTCGTGACATTTTTGCTTACTTCCAACTAATTAAAGAATTCCGGTCAACCAAATAATTCCGAACACCACTTACATCACTAAATGTAAAAAAAAAAAAAAAAAACAACATTCTTTTTCCTCTTTTAACACTAGTGTAATTATTAGCGAAGAATTATTGTCATAATTGATTTAAAAATCGAATGATCACAACAAAGTGCAAATAAAGCACAATTAGTAAAATACAAAGTCAGTCAGTTGGAAAAAAAAACATTCATTAAGTTCATTACAATAATTTCTCTTACAACAGCAATGATCCGAAAATATTAAGGTTTCTGTGCAATCTATATTTACTGTGCCATCTATTATATGATTCTACAAGACTTTTTTGCCTCCAGATTTGGAACTAATATTATTGGGTTCCTTTTTCCAATCTTCATGATATTAACAAATGTTGCTGCGGATCCATACGAGACTCAGACCATAAATAATACAGGGATAATGTTCGAGGAATTAGGTCAAATTTTATTATTCCACGACACATGGTGATTAAGAAGCGGAAACCACAATAATGGAGCACACCGGTTTTCTTCTCAATCGACTATTCGAAGTACATAATTCCACCACTAGTGCATGTACGGAACAAAACGCGTACATATACAGTCTAATAGCAGCTATTAAAAACGAACAACGACCATTAGAGAAATGATTACCACTCAACATCAAAGATACTTGTTCGATCGAATAGGTAGTGGCTTACATTATCTATATGGAATGATGGCCGCTACTAACGAAAAACAAATATATAGCAAAATTTCGAAATTTAGAAACAGATACACAGGCGCGATTAGAACTAAAGAAACATCAGATAACGTTATTCAAATCTTCATTTGAGAAGTTGAGAAATCCCAATCAACCATCTAGAGTCAAATCAGAGAGAACTAACAAAAACAGTAAATGATCTACTCGATATGGTTAATGGAGAAGTCAGCACGGGACAACGCATCCAAGAAGTGGTAGCTACAATTAGTTTGCAAGCGTTGGACATAGAGTTGAGACAACAAACATTTTTCCAAATACTAACAGCATTAAAGAATAATCAAGTACATCCTTTGTTACTATCCCCTTCCACATAATTAGAAACATATTATAGGGCACACCTTAAGAAATCTAATAAATTTCAAGATCTGGATATCTTGATACAAGTACTTGAAGTAAAGTCTGGACTTCTAAATGAGCTCCTAGTAATTAGAATTATTTTACTTATACTTAAGCTGCCGCCTTTAAAACTTCAACAGATACATTTATTCCCTTTCAAAACCCCAGATAACCATTCCTTGGCGCTGGATATTAAACATGCCTATGTTGCAAGCCACACAGGAATTCGTATTATTCAAACAATCTGAGCTCCGGGTGTACAAAAAGTAAATCTCAATGAAAGCACCTACATTGGTCCACTACTAAACCCTATACTTCAAGGGCAGCTACTAATCAAATTAACTAGAAAAAATTCATGGCTCTTTTCGTTTCCCACCATGCAGAAAATCACGATTTCATGCAGGAAAAAGCTACATAGTTCTGACCTATTCGGCAGCGGAGTACCTACTAATGTTGAACGAACCTTGTCACTTCCAAATAGATGATCAAATTATATATTTCGAAGATGAAGATCATCAGAATATTAGACTATCTCAACCAGAATATTCACACCCGCTAAAATTTAATATGAATGAAACCATTCAGAACTTCATCAAAAGCATGAATCGCACTACCCAAAAACATGTAGTGATGCTAAAAGTGGAGGATGCAAATCATATTCTGAATGAAAATTCATACACTTTAGATCAGCTGGAAGAACAAGTAAGTACATTGGAAAAACAGAGAAAAGAGCGTGATAAAACGCAAATCGTTCAGATAAGCTCCCAATCCCTAAGTTCCATGGTGATATTATTACTCAGCTTAATAGGGATACTAAAACTATGTAAGGTTGTTTAGGCCACACATAGATAATGATGGTCCCCCGTTGTAAACTCCATTCACATTCCCAATCCTTCCCGCGACGAAATATTTTTTCCTAAAAGAGAAAGGAAAAGAAAACACAAAGAAGGCAAGACTAATATAAATTAAAAGAAAACCACTTATCTGATTGTTGAGAACTTCCGTCCTTTGGTCCAGCGACGTCCAAACATTCCAATGAACAGATTTTATACCTAAAACATATAAAATTATTAATATTTTCAACTAAATTATACATCCCTCCTGTATATTTACATTTTGTAATCTCACATCGTGACATTACGTCAAATCATTTGATTTCGCCTCAGTCATCAAATTCAACAAACGTCGCTAGGGCAACACCGAGAGGCGAGAGCTCATAACTGGATGCGGTGGCTATATAAAGCCGACGAGCCGCAGCAGAAAATCATTCTTGGTTCAGAGCTCATCTGGTTCGGAGAATAGTCCGAGTAACAAGAATATCGTTCCCAACCTCCAAAATAGAAGAATAATTCTATATTTCAGAGAATAATCTGAAAATTCCATCATTTCCCAATCTCCTGCCCACACCTAAGCAGAAGAATAATTCTGCTGCAGAGAATAATCTGCAATCTCCTACCCACACCTAAGCAGAAGAATAATTATGCTGCAGAGAATAATCTGCAATCTCCTACCAACACCTAAGCAGGAGAATAATTCTGCTGCAGAGAATAATCTGCCTTATCTCCTGCTCATATTTACGCAGAAGAATAATTCTGCTGCAGAGAATAATCTGCTGCTCACATTTACGCAGAAGAATAATTCTGCTGCAGAGAATAATCTGTAATCTTCTTCTTGTTTATAGTAGCATTTTGCTGCCCGTGTGCCTAAAAATAGCACTCTTAAATTTATATAGGAATACTTTTCTCATATACGATTAAGACTTCTTCTTCCTTGTTCTAGAACTCATTTCTCATAGACGATTAATTCTTCTTCTTCCCTTTTCTAGAATAAGACGAGATAAAAGAAGAAGGACTACGCAATCGTCACTAGTTATTGGATTTTACATTGAATTTTTTATTTGTTTTGTTTTATTTGGATTTCTTGTTGAATTTTATATTGAATTTTATAGTAGTTTGTAGGTTAGTTTTAGTTCTGAATTTCTTTTAGTAAATGAATTGTGATATAGTTATTAGCATTGAAGTATTTAATAAACAAAATTTTATATTTGAATTTAAAGAACTGAGTTGTCCTTTACAAACCGGCACTCCATCCCACGTCCGAGACTAGCTCTCACAAAGGTTATAAGGAAAAAGAAACGGAATGTCATAGTCAAAACACCCAAAATAGTAACCATCAATAACCAAAAACTTCAGTTAGACACTGAGACACACCCTCAAATTTGTATTGAAAATACGGAAGTCTTAAGTCAAGTGCCCACAAGAGATGTCAAGAGTCGCAATTTAGCAAATCCTCCTGCAATACAAGAGGCGGTTCCGACAAACAAAGTCAGGCAAATCGCACAAAGTTTTTAATCGGAAATCGCAAGAACAAAAAAGTCTCGAATATCCTCACTAACACCTACCCAAGAAATAACGACAGCAAACAAAGCTACCTCACAAATCAATCGTTCGGAATTAAAAGATGTAATTAAACACCGTGCTATCCAGCCTATACAGGCAAGTAGCAAACTAAGTTTAACAGCAATAGCAACACCACCACCTCCACCCCCTCCGCTTCCGCAATCATTAATTCATGTTGAACCAAATCCAATTGCAAGTGCCCAAAATATGTAAGCTAGACTGAAGATGTAAATTGAAAAAAAAATGTATAAATGTATAATTAATTTTTTTAAGTAAAAGAAAACCTTCGTACAAACCCATATAAATTTTTTTTTAAGTAAAAGAAAAAATAAGTATAAATACATATAAAATGTTTTTTTAAGTGAAAGAAAAATATGTATAAACATACATAAAAAGAATTTAAGTAAAACAAAAAATCTGTATAAACACATATAAAAAAATTTTAAGTAAAAGAAACCATATGTATAAACACATATAAAAAATCCTTTTATTAAATGAGTCAACTTTTAAAGTTACTTGCCAAACTGGCGTAGTAAATTTGTTTTCATTACGGTCAGTTAAAGTTGGGTGAAATATTAATTATCTATTCTTGGTTCGGCAAAATGTGACATTTTCTTCCAAACTGGAAGAGTTGGATTAGAATTTAAAGCAACAGGTTACATAAGAACTATTCGGGATTACATAAGAAAAATAAAATTGAAAAAAAGTAAAGATTTGTAGCAACAGGAGCTAAAAAACCATCACAGGGTGTACATTTTTTCGAAAACAAAAGAAATGTCTATAATTTGAAAAATACATGAATTAGATTTTTTTTATATTTTTCTGGACACTGTTATGATTTCGTCTATCACCCGATTCCGGCTTGACGTCGACTTACGGGACACCCTGTATATAAAATCACTAATGTTTATTTCTCGAAATTATAACAATTATAACAATCGCCATTTAAATCTGTTAAGCCTTCAGCTATAGTGATAAAATTCCGGAGTACCTTTGACAAGTTTCGATTTATTGGAGCTATGTTACACACATACCTCCACTCACAATTTCAAGTATGTTACATACATACCTCCGCTATGTACATACCTACGTCACTTGGCAAAGAAATGCTAGCAAGCGCAAGCATACATATCTATATCATTTTCAATGAACATACATATCTGCATCGTTTTCATTGCATTATAATTCCATTCATTACTGACCTAAACCAATTACTTAACCACTTGAGGAAATAAGTAAGGGTAGATCGAGTGACGCAATGCCCCTGCGCGCATGAATTCGCACGTTGTAATACGATAACCTTGCGCAAGCGGTAGAACACAGGTGACCAAATTGATGGTTCACGATTTGTGAATGATGTAGTTAATATTTATGTAGGTACGTATGTAAATCCTGAATGTCACGATGAAAGAGCCACAAGCGGTAGCGTTTGGCAAGATTGATACGATATTTATGTATGTAAGTATGTAACGACAAATGTCATGTAATAGCAAAACATTCAGCACGATTTTAGTCGGAACAAAATATATGTTTGTATGTACAAAAGCGACGAGTGCCGCGATTTGTTTACAAACAGAGGTGAATGAAATATGTATGACCTAACACTTTGTACTACTTAATTGTGCGTTGTGTATACAAAGCGTTTGGTCGGAAGTAAGTTAAAGTTTCCGCGTATTGATAAGACTACTTTTGTATAAATATAGAGAGAAAAATGTAAAATAAAGAGAGTTTTTCAGAGTTTTTCAGTGAACGTCCATCGGTGTACTTACTTAGGAGTTATGCTTTAACAGCTACTCCACTCTAACCTTGGAGCTGTGCTTTAACAGCTAGTCCACTCTAACATAGAAGTTGTGCTTTAACAGCTACTCCAGTCTAACCTAGGAGTTTTGCTTTAACAGCTACTCCACTCTAACATAGGAGTTATGCTTCAATAGCTACTCCATGCGGAACCAAGGAGCTAACTATCCCGCTTGATCTATTAAAGTCGCACGGAAACCACAATAGATATCCGTAAGGAAAAACCTAAGTTAAAAGATGTGGGTCTATCTGGAACCAGCGGAATCTTTGTGCATGAAAGTTTAACAGCTACAAATCATAAGATTTTTAATTCAGCGATGGATATCAAACGCAGTGGTAAAATTGTAGCAGTCTTCACGCATTACGGAGCCGTGTACATACGTCAGTTGGGTGATGCACAGCAGTACAATGAAGTTAAAGTTACTACTAATAAACAACTGAGCAAACTTTTACTGGATGCAAATATAGCTGATAGTATCATCGTTAGTGTTGCTTTCGTAGAGCGTGATTGTAACTATAGAATGGGTTTTCAATATTTTTTTTATTTGTTGTATTTGCATTTTATGAAAAAATTTTTTTATATCATTGTTTTTTAGTAAAACTTCATCTTCTTCTATCTCATTTTTTTCTATGATGGTATTGTTGCTACATTATGTATTCTTCTGGCTTGGAGTTTCTAGTGATCCTTGTGATGAACACTTCACGTAATAATTTATTGTCTGACAGGATGGATGAGGGAAGATTGGTCGTGAGCTACACAAATAAGAATTCTGCATTGTTAAATATCTGTCATCTGCATGCCTGGAGTGTAAGATCGTCTTATGATGAACTGAGGAATATTTTTAATAACTGTAAATTAGACGCATTAAGCATATCGGAGTCATGGCTTCATCCTTGTATTCATAATGATGAAGTTATGATCCCCGACTTTTCACTATTCCGAAGCGACAGAAAGTATTCTGCTGGTGGTGGAGTGGCGATCTACTTAAATAGCAAATATATTGCCAGAGTAATCTTAGAGACTGCCAATAAATCACTGGGTATCGAATGCCTGTTTATTGAGGTTAAAACGGCAGGTGCTAAAGTACTATTAGGTTGTATATATAAACCTCCTTCGGTTAGCTCGTTTGATAGCCTTTATGATGCAATAATCCAATTCAGTGGATCTTATTCTATTAATATAATATCGGATGACTTTAATATTAATATTTGTTCAAGAAGGAATTTTTTTAGATTCTCCGGTATATATCAAAAGCTAAAAAATATTTTTAATTTGTTATTCTATCACACAACCCATTATATTTTGTTGCAAGTTTCAAGTCATGGTGTGACTCATCAACAGGTCCCAAATAGCGAAATGGGTTGTGTGGTAGAATTACAAATTAAAAACATTTTTTACCTTTTGCTATATACCGGAGAATCTAAAAAAATTCTTTTTGAACAAATATAAATTTACCCCGGCAAAAAGTCCTAAAGAGTAATTTCTACTTTTATTCTTTAATATTAATATGTTGTCAGATGGTTGTTCAAGGGGCAAGTTTGTAACTTTTCTAGAAGCTGTTAATCTCAGTGTAGTAAATTCTTTGCCACAACAATTAAAATAAAACCCATCCACACAAGTTTCGAAACACGCATAAACGCTTTTATATTAAGAAAGATAACCGACTTCATTCCAGCTGACACGATAAATATCACCAAATTGGTTTATTTGCAGCGTCTGCCTCTAGGAGATCCAAAGTTTTATACGCCTGGCCAAATTGACGTATTCTAGGATCTGACGTCTACGCAGAAGTCTTGGAAAACGGGGTTATCAGGGGCGCACCAGGAGAACCCACAGCACAGCACACACAGTTGGGATGGATTTTAATGGGCAAAACAAATTCAATGATAAAACGAATCACCTCACTACGCTCATAGCACAAGTTAACGAAAACGAGACATTGGATCAACTACTAAAGCAATTCTTGGAATTAGGAGAAATCTCACGACGAATAGTTCATCCCGAGGATAAATTGTGTGAAAAAATCTACGAACACACATCAACGCCTCAGCCATGGAGCATACCAAGTAAAACTACCCTTCAGGGGAAAAGATGGACCAGAGCTTGGTCAAACGAGATTCATTGCACTAAAACAATTTTATCAACTTCAGAAACGTCTGGAAAAACAACCCGAAATGTCGGCACAGTATAAGATATGTATGCAGGAGTGCCAAGACTAGGACAACACATGACAGAGATTCCATCAAGTCAACTTATAACAGAACGAAGCGAAGTCGGATCAGAGCCGATAAAACACTACTACCTACCACACCATGCAATCAAAGAATTCATTTTGTGTCGCCTCCTCAAACAAATACGAAACGATATAAAGTCTCAAGACATATGAACTATAGCATGGTGCGATTCAGAGATTACGATTATACTGGCTTGGATACAAAGCCATCCCACGCGATGGAAAACTTTCGTGGCCAATCGAGTAGCCGAAATACACGAGAATCTCCATCCTAGGCTCTGGCGATTTGTCCCATCAAAGGAAAATCCTGCGGATTGTGCGACTCGAGGATTATACCCCGCCGACCTACACAATCATGACTTATGGTGGTATGGTCCATCATGACTGAAACAACATGAGGACAGCTGGCCACAGTAACAGGTCAGTGGTCTGAACTAGAGTCACGAAAGGTCAAAGTTTTGATTTGTACTTATAACGATGTGGAATGGCTAGAAAAATATTCATCGTTCAGTAAATTAATACGCATTATCGCATATTGAAGAAGATTTTACGTCAATTGTCAAACATCACTAATAAAACGCAAAAATAGCTATTTGACATTCGATGAATTGGATAAGCCAGAAATCAATATTATTGCACTCGTACAACCAAGTAATGCGAGTTGGTGGCAGACTTGAAAACGCCATACTAACCTACATCCAAAAACACCCGATGATTTTACCAACATCTTGTCCTTAATACACTAAGGAGCAAGTAATGGCTAATAAACGCCAGAAATACTATCCGACATCGGATTCACCACTGCATAGAATGCTCCGAACCAAACCTAAACCAACAAATCAAATCATGGGAAATCTACCTACTCCAAGAGCAGTGCCATGTTACATACGTAAATTATACTTTAAAAAATATTAAAATATTTCATCCATAGAATTTTCACATAAGCTAACCATGCCTAAAACATGGTTAGTTTATCTATTAAATCAGTGAAGAAAATTGCTGACGCAATTTTCTTCACATTCCATAGAGTTGAAACAAAATTATTCCCATGGCAAATTTTGCCTTCAGCAAAATTTGCCAGTAGAAATATTTAATTTGAAAAATAAAAATAAAAGACAAATCGTACCTTCAGTACGATTTGTCGTGAAAATTGCAATATGTATGTACGAACGTACATACATATCACAAAAAAGCTTTCGTGATAAGAAGAGCGCGCCGCGAAAATACATTGTATGTATACGCGCGCGCCATCGTGACGGTGGCTGATGTTTATAAAAGCATCAAATTTCAAGCCTCCGTCCAACGAAAAATATTCTGGACTTGTTTAATCAAGTCCAGAATAAATGAAAATTTTCTCAGGGTGAAAATGCAACTATGCATTTTTTACCCTGAACGAAGGCTCTTGATCGCAACAAAAGTGATCAAGAGCCGAGTTGCGATTTAAAATTTGTCCACGGCGGTCTTGAAAAGAAAATTCTGATCTAATCTGGAAAACGGTAAAGTTACGGCGCTCTTGATTCGAACATAAAATATGAAGAATAAGTAGGAAAAAGTTTTTGGTATATGTTATATATGTGGATCGGTCGGTTCGGTGTTTGGTTAATTCGGAGTAAAAAAAAATAGAAATAGTGTATACAACAGAAAATGAGAGTTTAGAAAGTAGTTGTCTTTAAAAGAAAAGAAAAGGAATTGTGGAAACTAATAGTTATAAATGCAAAAATTGAATATGTTAAAGTAAAATTGTAATAAAAAAAGGTTAAAGTTTGAATAAAAAACGGTGGATATATTTCTGCCGTACCAGTGGAAAAAAAGTGAGAATCGTATTTTTAAAAACAAACAAAGGATTACGCAGGTAGGAGAAGAAACAACAAAAAATATATAACAAATTGGCGCAGCCGGTAGGATAGAGGAAGCCTACTTTAAACCAACAAAAGTATAAGCGCTCGAAAACCCTCTATCCTACGAATAAAAAAGGAGTTTAGGACGAGATCGAATACTGGGCAAGACACCCTACCCTTCGCCTGAAGTTGAGTCTGGCTTCAGGAGTATTTCGATCTAGTCGGCTCCCAACGCTCGGGGTCGGACAGCTTTAACTGCCTCTGTTTGAAAAACACGGAGCCACCCCCTCATCAAAGCACAAAGTGCCAACGTGGGACAATAGCGGGCTTCATCCCAGCCCAGAAACATAAGACGTTCATAGCCGAAAATTTCAAAGCGAAACTTGAAGGAAGAATCCTCAACCGACAATCTGCGATCCGGAGCTGAAAGGGACTTCGAAGTAGGCAACGCGCCCCCCTTTCAGCCTTTATCCAGGGGAATTTAAGAAGGCCACGGGCCCCCCGGCAGCAAAAGAACTTCAACCGAAAAAACCAGCGATCCTGAATTGAGAGGGACCTCGAAGAAGGCAATAAGCCCCCCTCGCAATTTGAACCAAGGGAATTAAGACGGCAGAAGCCCCCCTAGCTGCAAATTCTACATACGGTGGTCCATGAGCGTGGAAAGCTCCCACCAGGAGACGCCGCCGGAAATCTCACCAATTCCACCAACTCCACAACAATCTTCCTCACCGGGCGACGCACAGGAAGATCCGTCCCGGTACGAAGGAGGCAACGAGGGAGCAACATCTGCAACAGAGGGTGCTAATCAAACACCCCCAACAAATTCAACAGCACCAGGAGTAACACTCAGGAGTGGGACAATCCTGACAGGTCCCCCACAAGTAAGACCTTCTAATTTAAATTTAGAAAATTATTTAAAATATCTAGAGGGGAAAGCGCGAGACTCCTCCGAACTTTCTGTTATACAGTGCGATTCTATCGATAAACAGCTCAAAAAGACCCGTGAACGGCGTCTTGAGCAAATCGCGCAATTCAAAGAAAGTACGGAAAAATTTAAAGAAAGCTTAAAGCAGTTTGGGGAACTCTCGCACTCTCTCGAAACAGAAATTACAAATAATAGTGTAGAATTAAGAGAAGGTGCCATTGAAGACAGTGTCAGTGATTCCACCGTGAGTGAAATCCTATTGAATTGGCTGGGCGACTCCCTTTTGGAAACCAGCAAAGAAGAAACTAGCTCCCCAAAAGTATCAAACATTAGCTTCATAATTCCCAATATAAACATGGCAGATTGCGCGAAAATCGCGTGAAGTCTTTGATAGACTGATAAACGCAAATCTGAAAATAAATGTAGAGAAATGTAAATTTTTGAAGAATGAGATAAAATATTTGGGACATATGGTAAGCCAGCAGGGCATACAAACAGATCCCGACAAAATAGAAGCCATTAAAGCAATACCACCACCAACCAATATCAAAGAATTGAGAAGGTTTTTAGGTGTAACTTCTGTTACGTCTGATGCGTATTGGACGTCATCTGCAACAGGACTTGGGAGTGCTTTCAACTAAATGAGAAGATCACCAGCCCCTTATTGTTTTCAATGGTTTCAATAGCACATTCACTTCAAAATTTAACTCAAGGAAACAATTTGTTTCTCGCACTTATTTTGATGTTTATTAAAAACACAGAAGCACAATAATTTAGTATATACAGGGTGATTCAGATCAAGATACCTTCCGGTATACCACGCGATTCCTTGAGGTAAGTTGATCAAAAAATTGTTCCACATACCCCCCACTACCTTCCTTTCGGAGTTGTGGCCAGTTGAAGATTTCGCCAATATTCGTGGGAATAAATGAGTATAACTTTTGAACCACGCTATAGATTTTGGTTATTGTTGGCTTACTACATAGCCAAGAATAGTAGCTGTCGAAAAGTGTATTACTCTGTATATTTTAATTAAGCATCTTGAAATTATTCTCAAATATTTCCAAAATTTTAATTTCTAGGAAGGGGGGGGGGGTATGTGGAACAATTTTTTGAACAGCATACCTCAAGGAATCGCGTGGTATACCGGAAGGTATCTTGATCTGAATCACCCTGTATATAAATTCAAATTATATTATAGTACAATAATTTTTAGTTAAGAATCACAAAATTTTTACTAAGCTCGATAATTTTTCTTTATTTCCTGCCCGACTTCAAGACTTGACAAAAACTGCCTGACTGACCCACCAGTGCTCCTCATTACTTTTTTTATTGAGGCATATATAGATATCTCAGCGGTAACACCCCCTAATTACCCATCATTGCTGAATATCGGTTAAAGTGATGGGCGCATCATTCATACATAGTAATGTAGGGGAAACGGCTTATGTACAAGCGAAGTGCATTCGCCTCAAGTGCAAAAGACCCGGCTGCTGATTAAGCTTTTTGGCTATTTCATATATGTAATTTGATGGGGTCAATGAATAATGCGACAGCAATTATTGATTGCAAAATTAATGTAAGTCGCCGCAAAAGCTGGCAATTTGCTTTTGCAATTTTCAATAATGAAAAAAAAAAATTTATTGCGTTCATAGGGAATGAGTGAAGTCTTTGCCCCAAAAGCCATATGAGTCTTTATGAAAGTAATGAGTGCATCCAGCGACTCATTACACCATCGCCCTTTGGCACTCTGTAATGAAGCAGCAGAGTCCAAATATGGCGCTACAGCAGCCCCCGCTGTGAAAACACAGCTAGAAGACTTCGCTAAAAACGCACTTAAAACTGGTGTCAATAACCCATATATGTGTCAATACCTTCTGACATTAACAGAAGACACAGTGGACGAATTAGTACAAAAGGCGCTTGACATGGAGCGTCTCCAGCAAAGTGCTCTATTTCTGCAACCTCCAGGGCACTTTCAATTCAGTACAGTGCAGAACATAATACCACAGTCAATAAATGCACCTGTGATAAGTAATCCGCAAGGGATTCCGAATAATTCGCCTGCAAATCACACCATATATAATCCAGGCATAATACCATTCGCACATGATACCTGGCAAAACAGTGTGCCCACAAATACAAGCACCAGTACATTTCTATCACAGTTCACACAGGCAAATATAAAACAGGAGCCAAAATCACCAAATAGAAATATTAATGTAAACAATAAAAATAATTATTTAAATAAAATTAGTTGTAGTTTTTGTAATTTAAGAGGCCATACATACGCAGATTGCTTCAAACGTAAAAATACTCCGTACTGTGTGAACTGCAAAATATACAACCACGATATACGTGACTGCAGGAGGAACAACAACAATATTCAAAGATCAAGCAACAACGGTGGACCATCGAATCAACGCCCTAGAGAGCCGCAGAATCCCAATAACAATTCCAGAGTATATAACGAAAGGAAAAAGTGTGAATTTTGTGGTCGTTCTGGACATGCAGTAAATAACTGTCAACAAAAACGTAAATGGGAAGTCCGGAGTCAGGGAAACGACGTACAGTCGACCCAAAACTCCCCGGCTCGACTATAAATCTCCCATCTAATAAAATAGGGTCTCCTCAGCAACCCGATTCCAGTGTCGCTACCGTAAAACTTCCTTTAGACATAGGCCTGAACGGCCAAGCTAAACTAGTAGTAGACACAGGCGCTGAGGTTAGTATAATAAAGAAAAGGTCATTAAAAGATCACAAAGAAATTAACCACCATGAGGCATGTACACTTCAGACCCCATTTGGTACCGGAAAGATGCTGGGAAATTGCCAGGGAAACTTCGTTTTCAAAAACAAAATTCCCTCCAAGTTTCAAGTCGTAAAGAACTTGCCTGGCCTTTCCGATGATGGACTTCTAGGGAATGATTTCCTAGCAAAAAACTGTAACGTTGAGGGCCCTAATAAGGCACTAAGGTTTCCTCGCACGGAAACTAATCCAGACGAATTTGCTTTGCCATTAGAGTTTGAAACGGACAAGCTACATTCTGAAAAAGCAGTCGAAGTAAGAACACTTGCAGAAGAGGTAGAGTCTAAACAGGCTGAACTATCCACCTGCAGTGTCTTCAAGGCTTCTCAATCGAGAAAAGCTGGCTGCCAAGCTCCAAAAAGGCCCAAGGAATGTGAAAGAGGCTGTCTGGGCGAACAAGAGACCGATGAAATCAGGCAGCAATTGGTTACCTTTAAGGAACCAATCTGCATACTGCGCGCTCTCAAATTGTGGCCCCAGTCCCGTTACAAACTCAAGAAGAAATGCTCTGTTTATCACAAGAGATAAGCGATGGAGTCTTCTTGGCAAACAGTTTGCTGTCATCTGGAGAAGAATTAGTGCTGGTCAGTATTCTCAACGTTAACAGTCATCAAGTAGTCATACATACCTTAAAGTTACAGCTATTTCCCATAAACGACTACACCATAGTCCCATTAACGCACACAAAAGACCACAAAAGAACTCACATTCCACTACCAAATTTAGAGGCAATATCAAACAACACAAGAGACGGAACTGAGTGTCTAAAGCCTGCCAAAAATGTGCATATAACTCCTCCGTCCAAAATCCCGAGGCATAAATCACTATTAAGCAAACAACGGCCATATAAGAATGGTAGCGAGTCGCTAAAGCCTATATTAAAGGTGCATATTACTCCACCGTCACACAACACAAAAAATTCTACATGGTCAAAAAGCAGTAGCATTGACGCGCATGAGTATCCCACACAACCTAAGGCAAAGACCACACAGGTGTACCAAACTCAGCCGTTAACAAAGCCGGAAGCAAATACCCTGCAAATTACTAAGAACAACGAAATACAGCCTCAAAAGGAATCCCAAAAGCCTCATCTATTTACAGGTCAAAGACTTAAAAGGAAGAGTAAGTCAAACCAAGGTTCAACTGAAAAATCAGCAATTTTACAACATCTATACCCGGATAATGAGACTCCGGACGACCCAAAACAATACCCGCGTATTTCTAGGCTAGAGCAAGAACTCAGCCTAGACCCTAATTTAACCGCGGAAGAAAAAATTTCGATATCAGAACTCTGCGAAGAGTATAACGATATCTTCTTCCTCAAAGGTGACAAACTCACCTACACAAATGCGATAACGCATAATATTCCATTGGTGCAAGATCAAGCACCAATCAATCAAAAAATGTACCGCTTACCTGAAACACAGCGGAAAGTCATTAACGAGCAGCTAAAAGAAATGCTAGACAGCGGGATAGTCCAGTCTAGTAAAAGCCCTTGGAATTCACCTCTACTAGTTGTCCCCAAGAAAGCGGGACCTGACGGTGAAAAAAGGTGGCGCGTCGTTGTCGATTTTCGTAAATTAAACGAAAAGACAATTGGAGATGCATTCCCGCTACCCCGAATCGAGGATATTCTCGACCAACTAGCTCACGCAAGGTATTTCACCACACTCGATTTGGCCAACGGCTATGACCAAGTTCTTGTCGACAAAAAAGATCGACATAAAACTGCTTTCAGCACAAGCTATGGGCACTACGAGTTCAAGCGTATGCCACTCGGGCTCAAAGGAGCCCCCGCCACATTTCAGCGCCTAATGAATTTCGTCCTAACAGGCCTACAAGGCCTCGAATGTTTTGTTTACCTAGATGACATTGTCATCTATGGTAAAAATTTAAATGACCACAACGCAAAGTTGAGGAAAGTCTTCAATAAGTTGAGAGAAAACAACTTAAAACTGCAGCGAGAAAAGTGCCAGTTTCTACGAAGAGAAGTTGTTTACCTAGGACATAAATGTTCTAGCGAAGGAGCCCTACCAGACCCAAGTAAGACGGCCTGCGCCCAAACATTTCCTGTTCCAAGAACAGTAAGGCAAGTTCAGTCATTTTTAGGACTTGCCAATTACTACAGGAAATTCATTCCAGACTTCTCCCAAAATTGTACGTCCAATCACAAATTTACTCCGAAAGGATGTAAAATTCACTTGGACAGAGAAATGCCAAGAAGCATTTCAAAACATAAAAAACGCTTTAATTTCTCCACTACTTTTAATTTACCCCGATTTTTCGAAATCTTTTAATCTCACTACAGACGCAAGTAACGAGGCTCTAAAAGCAGTTCTTTCTCAAGGAGAAGTCGGAAAGGACCAGCCCATTGCCTATGCAAGCCGCACATTAAACAAAGCCGAAAGAAATTACTCTACTATAGAGAAAGAGTTATTGGCTATTGTCTGGGCTACCAAGAATTTCAGGTGCTATCTTCAAGGCCGGAAATTCACGGTCTATACTGACCACAAACCTCTCAAAGGTGTCTTCAATGTGAAAGACCCTACTTCCCGTTTGGTGAGATTTCACCACAAGCTATCTGAATTCGATTACAACATCGAATATAAACCAGGGAAGTAGAACACTAATGCCAATGCACTAAGTCGCATTCCTCAAGCATTAAAGGAAGACAGTTTAGGCAATACCTTAACGGTAGAAGCCCTAGTCCACCACACGATGGACTCAGATGTGGAGGAAGACGATTCCACAAATAATAAAAAGAAAAAGAAATCCGCTCATTGTTTCGTCGTGACTCGAGCTCAGAAGCAAAAGGCTCAAGAGACATTAAATAGCTCCAGTGTGGAGACAGAAGAGCACACGAAAGCGGACCAAAACGAAATGCAACACACGGAGCCGGAAAAACTAAACCCAGCATCGCTTGAGCAAAAAGCAAGTACTGCAAGACACCCGAAGTTATCACGAGCGCTTATCACGAGCGCTACGGAAATCCGAACAATCTTAAAAGATTATCACGATTCTCCATTTGGTGGCCATCAAGGTGTCATAAAAACTTACAAACGCATAAGACGCAAGTATTGGGGGAGACACATGCTTAGCGATATTAAAAAATACATTAAAAAATGCCCAAAGTGCCAGACGATGAAAGCATCCCCACAATATAAAATGCCAATGGTTATCACGGACATCGCAGAGCAACCGTTCGACAAAGTTTACCTCGATATTGTAGGTCCATTAGAAGAGACCACATCAGGTAACAAATATATCTTGACCTTCCAAGATAATTTAACAAAATTTGTCGACTGGTATGCAATAACTAATGCAGAAGCAGTCACAGTAGCGCAAGTTTTCTTTGATGAAATCGTTACGCGCTATCGCATACCCAAAAGAATACTCACCGATCAGGGAAAAAATTTCCTGAGTGAATTATTCAAAAGAGTATGCAAGCTTCTAAAGGTAAAGAAGCTACAGACTTCAGCATACCACCCACAGTCTAACGGAGCACTAAAGCGTGCCCACAGACCGCTGATTGAATACCTGCGAACAATCGTAGATGAAAATCCCAAAACATGGGACCAATACCTACGAACCGCTGCATTCGTGTATAACAATAGTGTACACGAGGGTACTAAACTTACCCCAATGGACTGCCTATACGGCTTCACAGCGAATGTCCCATCAAATTTAAAACGGGATCCCGAACCCGTTTACAATCATGAGAGCTATTATCATATACTGAATTATAAGCTCCAAAAATCATATGCACGGCAAGAAAGAACTTATTGGCAAGTAAACAGCGCTCAAAGGGGTACGATAAGACAGTACGGCCCCTAACTTTCCATGTAGAAGACAAGGTCCTCATCAAGAATGAAAGCAGAAAACATAAGCTTTCCCAAATCTGGGTAGGACCTTATCAGGTAATCGCAATACCAAGTGATGTGAATACCACAATCAAAATTGGTAAGCGAACAGTAACGGTACATAATAACCGTTTGAAACCATATTTCGAATAAAAATATATCGAACAAAAATGAACCAGGTTGACTTGAAATTCCTACTACAGTGTCCATTAAACCCCATTTCAATACACCCCCATAAACATTTGCGGTGGAGTCACTCCACTGCCCAATTTAAAGCGGCACAATGTACGTACAGGTATGCTTAAAGGATTGTTTTCTTCTCCTGAATTGTCCACAGAAATAGCGCTAAAATTCATCATAGTTGTCCTCTTCATCCAGTACACAACTGGAGCAACCGCTGACAAACCTTATGTAATAACCCAGCTAAATGGCTCGGGTATATTTTTCGAGGACCTAGGAAATCTGATGGTATATCATGACACCTGGAATGTCCTCACCGAGATAGACTTGGATGAACTATATGCACAGATAAAGCTAGCAGAATATGCAGAGCACTTAGTGCATAAACTCTGCATAAATATAACAAACCCAGAAGACCTCTGTAACGTGCAGCAACTACACATACACGCTATTATAGACAGCGTACGAAAGCGCACGGAAACTATTAGGGAACTAGTACCAGGAAAACGCAAGGCCAGATCGCTATTTGATGGAATAGGCAATGCCATGCACTATTTGTTTGGAACTATGGACAGCAACAACGAAAAAGAAATTTACAGTAGGTTAGAAGAACTTGAATCGAATACACAAGCCCTAGCCGAGCTAGAGAAACAACAAATCAGTGTTGTAAAAACTACCTTGGAAAAGATTCAAAAACCGCTGGCAATGTTAATAGACAGACAACAAAAAATAGCCCACCAGATAAACGATCTCCACCATGTGGCCGATGATTTAACTAGGAGGCAACTGAGACAAGAGATTATATCAAGCTTATTGCTCCAAATCATCGAAGTTGAATATCGACAACAAGCCCTCCTGGATATAATAATGGCTAGTAAAACCAATCATATTCATCCACTCCTAATGTCTCCCAAAAATCTGTTGGAGATATACCGCAAGACGGCCTCGAATTGCCCAAATGACAAAAATTGTCTATCTGTCCTATATCAGACAGCAGGAGCTCAGTCGCTCCTTATGCAGAATAAATTGGTGGTGAGAATTACTCTCCCAATTTTTAACCTGCCAAAAATGAGGCTACAACAGATTCAATGCTATCCTGTATCAAAGTCAGCAAATCATTCATTAATTCCAGACCCTGGTTATTCATACATAGCCAATAGCGACAAAACTCAGGAATTTCTCTTATTAAGAGGCGATGCCATGAAAAGCTTCAAAAAAATAACAAGTAATTTGGAAGAAAACACGTATGTTGGCCGGCTGAACACGCCTATAATCAAAGCGGCAACGTCCAACGAATGTGCCATTAAATTGCTATACAACCCTTTAAATGAAGTGCCCAAATGCAAGACCAGAGTACAAATCCCACAAAAAGACATGCTGATCAAATTAAGTAAGCCCAATACGTGGCTATTTTCTTTTATCACCTCCACGGTGCTACACATCACATGTCCAGAACACTTTGTAATCTCGAAACTGGAAGGACAAGGGATATTAGAGATAACGCAACCATGTCAAGTTCAAATAGGTGACAAAGTGCTTAAATACGAAGGTCAGAGTAAATTTCCACTAAAAATTATCCAGCCGAATCAGTTTCCTGAGCTCAACCACTCTCTACTCAAAGTAAACCTGACTGAAATTTTACAAGGAACTCAAAGCCACAGTCTGGGGAAAATCGAAATCTTAACGGGAGACGATATCCATAAATCAATTTATACCGACACCCATTCGCTGGAAGAAATCCAAAACAAAATTATTGAATACCAAGAAAAGATATCAAGTAAAAACTCCCATATACTGTCCACAACTTCTCTATCATTTACGCGCCTACTAGTTCTGGCCATAATGATCGCTGTGGCTGTAAAATATCTTAACCCTGTTGTCATCAAGATGAGACAACAGAGGAATCAACCACCAGGTAACCCCGAAGTTTTATCAGAGGGAATTCCTGTAGAAGAGCGAACTCCTGCTCCCCAACCCAGTTTAAGGCGAGCCAGAAGCCTCTCCAAAACAAAATCAGTCCAAATTGTTTAAAAAATGGAACACGGACACTGTCAATATGGACAACTAATCAATCTAATTAAGGACATAAACGGTAGGCCTGGTAAAACATGCACATTAAGCACGTAGTGGTGACCCGACGTGTAATTAAAAAAGAAAAAAAAAAGAAAAAAGCAAAACACTGTACAAGCCTGCGGAATAGTAAAAATAAATAAATAAATTAAAACTAGAATTACGTAAAATAAAACATGTAAAAAGAGTTAAATATAAAATTAAAGAAAAACTACCTTAAAAGTAGACATAAATAAATAATAAATATGAAACTATATATATATATATATAAATAAAATACAACAAAAAAAAAGGGGGTAGTATATAAACATAGAAATAGTAAAATGTAATTTAAAATAATACATAGTTAATAAGAAAAAAAGAAAACTTTAAAAACAGAATAAGTTTCACCAGGTTCCTACCAAAACAAATAATTAGAAAATAAAAATTAAATTATTAGCAAAAAATAAAAGAATAAATAAATAAGGGTATATATTAAACCAAAAACAAAAGTAAAAAATTTGAAAATAAAAGAAGAGACAAAATTCTGTAAACTCAACCGAAAACCGACGAACCGACCGATACCCGATCCGCCAAAATGGCACCCACAATAACTTCCCCTGAGAATTATTCCTCTTCAAAGAATAATTCTCTTTTTCTCAGGGGGAAGGATTGTTACATACGTAAATTATACTTGCCTAAAAAAGCCTAAAACAAATACCTAATAATAAATAAATCAAATTTAAAAAATATTAAAATATTTCATCCATAAAATTTTCACATAAGCTAACCATGCCTAAAACATGGTTAGCTTATCTATTTAATCAGTGAAGAAAATTGCGTCAGCAATTTTCTTCACATTCCATAGAGTTGAAACAAAATTATTCCCATGGCAAATTTTGCCTACAGCAAAATTTGCCAGTAGAAATATTTAATTTGAAAAATAAAAATAAAAGACAAATCGTACCTTCAGTACGATTTGTCGTGAAAATTGCAATATGTATGTACGAACGTACATACATATCACAAAAACGCTTTCGCGATAAGAAGAGCGCGCCGCGAAAATACATTGTATGTATACGCGCGCGGCATCGTGACGGTGGCTGATGTTTATAAAAGCATCAAATTTCAAGCCTCCGTCCAACGAAAAATATTCTGTACTTGTTTAATCAAGTCCAGAATAAATGAAAATTTTCTCAGGGTGAAAATGCAACTATGCATTTTTTACCCTGAACGAAGGCTCTTGATCGCGACAAAAGTGATCAAGAGCCGAGTTGCGATTTAAAATTTGTCCACGGCGGTCTTGAAAAGAAAATTCTGATCTAATCTGGAAAACGGTAAAGTTACGGCGCTCTTGATTCGAACATAAAATATGAAGAATAAGTAGGAAAAAGTTTTTGGTATATGTTATATATGTGGATCGGTCGGTTCGGTGTTTGGTTAATTCGGAGTAAAAAGAAAAAAGAAATAGTGTATACAACAGAAAATGAGAGTTTAGAAAGTAGTTGTCTTTAAAAGAAAAGAAAAGGAATTGTGGAAACTAATAGTTATAAATGCAAAAATTGAATATGTAAAAGTAAAATTGTAATAAAAAAAGGTTAAAGTTTGAATAAAAAACGGTGGATATATTTCTGCCGTACCAGTGGAAAAAAAGTGAGAATTGTATTTTTAAAAACAAACAAAGGATTACGCAGGTAGGAGAAGAAACAACAAAAAATATATAACAGCCATCTATGGTATTCGAACATACAGGAGTAGACTATGCCGGCCAATCAATATAAAATCTTCAAAAACACGAAATGGCAAAATTATAAAGGCATAGTTCAGCATATTTGTGTGTATGTCCACAAAAGCAATCCATATTGAAATATAGTGACGGAACTCACAACCACCGCGTTTCTTGCTTCGCTCAAGCGATTCACTAGTCGCAGAGGATTATGTCAGCATCTACATTATGACTGCGGCAGAAATTTCATTGGAGCGAACAGGGAACTGGGAATGGTCTGCTGAGTACATTCATAGCATGCAGCAGCGCGTCCTCCTAGGAAATAGCTAATAGTCCAAGGTAGTACCAGTCTTGTACTTACCTCATACTTAGTTTAGTACTATATATTCATGTAATCTATTATACAGCCATCAGCTGATATATATCGATGAACACACTTTGTATTGTCATCTCGTGCTATAAACACGTATCGTAGCTTGTATAACTTTAATAAATAAAGATCTGTAAACTAAAAGCTAATCTTATATTTACAAATAGGCAGAATAATTAAAATTCACCTTGGAAATGACAACAAAGTCAGACATGCGACAATAAAAACTGCACAACAAGAATATTGTCGCCCCATACACAAATTATCTAAACTACATCAGAAAAATGTCATTGCAGCAAATTGTCGGCAATACAGTTCAGATTGAACCCAACTTCGCTCGTGATTAAAACCGCCAAAACTCTGACAATTCTACGGAAAAGGCGATATATAATTTTGCGGCATTTCTTATCAGAATTTTTTAATTTTTCAGTTTCTATTTTCTCAGTTTATCATTTTTTGTTTTTTTTTGGCAAGTTTTATATTTTTTGGCTTACCTTTTTTACTTCTTTTTTATCATTTGCATAATCTATTATACAGCCATCAGCTGATATATATCGATGAACACACTTTGTATTGTCATCTCGTGCTATAAACACTTATCGTAGCTTGTATAACTTTAATAAATAAAGATCTGTAAACTAAAAGCTAATCTTATGTTTACATGGTGCCGAAACCCGACTAAAGCTATAATTAAACGTTAGCCAATCTAACGAAACAAATAGTTTAGTGATATCAGAAGGATATTTTCATAAAAATGACGGAAAACATTGGAGCCAATCTTCTTCGTCTGCCAAAACCACTCATAATTGAGCATAATAAGGACATGTCAAAGGAATGGAAACTATGGAAACACCAGTATGGTTATTTCAAAATCGCAACGCAGATTACAACGAAGCCACAAAATATCCAAATAGCTACATTCATGACAGCAATTGGCAGCACAGCTATACAATTATACAACACGCTGTATCAGCCACTTCCACCAACAGGTGAAGAGGTAACTTTAGAACAGGTAAAAAGTACTTTTGAAAAAATCTTTCAACCAAAAATAAACGTAAGATTTGGGTGTTATAAATTTCACAAAATTTCTCAAAAAGACGGCGAATTCGTAAATGAGTTAACTGCGAGAATACGCTTACAATCACAGAATTGCGCATATAAGCATTTAACCGAAAACATTATGAGAAATCAGTTAATTCTTGGAAGAACTTCGTACGAAATTGCCAGCCCAAGACATAATATTAACAATGGCAATACAATTGTGTCAAGCTACCGAAATTTCTCAACAACAAGTAGAAGAAATCTCAAGAGAAAATGATAGTTCCATCGAATTGATTTACAAATCAAAATGTAATAATCGCACATTTGACTGTCGTAAGTGTGGTACGTGACATGAAGTACGTAAATGTCCAGCATTTCAACACACCTGCGAAAAATGCAGTGATAAAAATCATTTTGAATCAATTTGTAGAAACAGTCAAATACACAAACAAAAAGGCAAACAGTTGACAAAAATTGTTAACATAGTAGATGGCAGCATCATACAAGTAGGTTTATTGTCGAATGGTACAGCGAAATCTGACAATTGGAGAGAAAATATCACAATCGCAAATCACAAATTCGACATAAAATTAGATACAGGTGCCCAGTGCAATGTACTACCGAGAAGTGTAATTGATATTGTGAATTCTAAAATCGATAAGTGTAATGTCAAAACGCCTATGTCTTTCAGCAATCATCGTTTGAAAGTTCGTAGCTGAAAACATAAAACCCTAGAACTGGTGCCAATGCATGTGAACAATTAAGTCTCGTTCAAAGGGTTCACACAATGAAAATGGACGATGATATTTTTGAAGGTCTTGAATATTTAAAGGGATTTGTATATGACATGAACTTAATTCCAAATCCACAGTTCAGGATCCATCCACCAAGACGAATTCCGTATAAAATCAGGGATGAAGTCAAAAAAGAGTTAGAATAAATGATAGAAATAGACGAAATCGAACGAATAAAGGAGGCTACTCCTTCAGTTCCACCAATGGTAGTAGTGAAAAACAGAACAAAATTCGAATCTGTATAGACCCAACGGATGTTAATGTCAATATTCTACGACGTCACTATCCAATGCGAACTATTGATGAAATCGCAATGAGGTTACCAGGTTCAAAGTTTTACACGCTTCTCGATTGTAAACGAGGATTTTGGCAAGTACGTGTATCCTTCGGGATTTCATCAGCTCCAGAAGTCTTCCAGGAAACAATGGAATCATTATTTTCAAAGATCGAAAACGTAGAAGTCAGTGGCGGTTCGTGGGATTCAGCAGAAGGGAAGCAATACATTTTATGTAAATTATAGCTCCGCTTTTCAGACTATTTCATTGCTACTATAAGTAATTATACATGTATCAATGTCAATGATGTCAATAATACACAACATAAATATTCACATTTATTCTTGCTCTTGAAAGAGAAGGAAGCCATTATCATCGGTAAATAAATCAGCGATGCAATCATATCTTTCATTTAATCCATTCACAGCAAATACTGCCTGCCCCATAATTAAGCAAATACAAAAATTTCACTCAATATCCCCTTTCACAACGTACGCAAAAAATCTAATCATCTAATTCATTCTTTTGAATTCAATTACCATTTTTATTGTACTTAAGAATTCTACATTCTCTCGCAATTAAACAGAAACGTCCGTAATATTATAGATAGTCATTATCTTATTTTTCCACAATATGAATAAAATGTGTTAAAATTTTTTTAAAATAAAAAACATTTAAATATTTAAAAACAAACGAGATAATATAATTTTAAAATATTGTTATTGGATATATTCAGTTTTGCAATGAAGTTTTTTTTTTAGAAAGAAAAAAATATTTTTTACTTAGTACCTATGATTAATTTATGAAAGTTGTTTATTTAAAAAGTTTTTTTAAAATATTTTATTTTATGATCATTACATTTTTACTAAAAACTCATACAACAGGACATACAGTACGTTTACATGAATACTTGAGTACATGGCTTGAAATCCACTTGAAGCTCAGGTAGGGCGGTTGATTCAATTAATTCCAATTACTTGAGTTGAAATTTACGCATTGAATCAGCATTTTCATGATATTTTGATTACTTCAAGCATACTTCAAGTATACTTCAACTATTCATGTAAACGTACTGATAATTTATCTAATATATGCATATTAACTCGCATCTACGTTCTTTTGCGTATGTTGTGATGTAATTTTTTACCTCTGCGGTAAGTATAGTTTAGAAGATTATCGCACTTTAATGTAAGTACTTCCATGTAAAAAAGGTTTTTCACGAAAAAAACTGGAAAATTTATTTCACATCAAAACCCTTCGGTTAAACATATAAAATTTAAATGTTCACATGAAATATTTAAAACATTATGCTGAAGCGTTTAAAAGAAAAATCAGCCCTCCGCAAGAACTTACACGCACGTTTGTACACAAATTCGAAAATCACGCATTTTAAAGATATTCGGGTGAAAAAAGTCCGTTATAAAGTTTCTTACAGAACAAAAGAAAATATGCCATTTAATAAATCTCAGCAAAAGCTTCAATTTGGTATTACACAGGGTCAAAATTGGGCAACGCCATGAGTGTAGTTACCACCCTCCCCGCAAAAACCCCAAAAACGTAAAAAATTAAGCCCACTAAAACAAAAAATCCCATGTAAATCCATCCACGTTTACTATCCTAAAACTATTCCTAAAATTTCACAATTTTCGTCACGAAGGTCGGATAAAATTTATTATTTATTTTAAAGCAAAATGTTATGTGTGGAGTTTTTTATTTTGTCAAGGGAAGCAGCGCTTCCTTTGCTTCCAATGAGGAACCGCCCTGGTAGAAGTATCAATAGATGATATATTAATCCACGCACGATCCATAGACGAGCTCAGACGAACGACAGAGGAAGTAATTAAAATCTTGCGAATCAACGGACTGGAACTAAATAAAAATAAATGTTTGTTTGAACAAGTTAAAGTTAAGTTCTTAGGACACATCATAAATAAAAATGGAATGACTGCAGATCCAGAAAAAATAGCCGCCATCTCTCGTCTAAAGGTACATACAAATCGAAAAGATTTGCAGAGAATTTTGGGTAAGTTCATCTACCTCAGTAAATACATACAAAACTTTTCAGAATTAACAACGCCTTTAAGTACATTACTGTCAAAGTCAACGACGTGGGTATGGGACAGGTATCAACAAATTGCGTTTGATAAATTAAAGTCTATAATAGCCAAGCCAACCGTTCTTAAATTATATAATATAAATGAAGACGTAAAAGTCCAAGTAGATGCAAGTTCCACTGTACTAGGAGCAGAACTTCTCCAAAAAGAACAGCCCGTCGCATACGCATCAAAAGCCCTAACTGAATGTCACCAAAGATATTCACAGTTAGAAAAGGAAGCCTTAGCAGTGAAATTTGGATGTTAAAAATTCCATGAATATTTATGGGGTAAAATAAAAAGGTTAAAGTCGAATCAGAGCACAAATCTTTGGAAACAATTTTTCGAAAGCCTATACATTCTTCGCCAGCCAGACTTCTAAGAATCAGATTAAGTGTATTGACCTACAATCCAGAAGTCATCTATAAACAAGGGATTAAGATGTACCTCGCAGATCCTTTAAGCAGAGACTGACAATCCAAGCTCGGATGACATCCACATGGATGAGGAATTGGAAGTACAAATGCTGCTTTCAATTTCTGATGAAGAATAAACTAGACTGACAAACTGGACAACAATTGATGAAACATGCCAAATCCTTATATCATTGTTTCTAAAAGGATGGCCGGACAATATCAAATCCATACCGAATCTAGTACGTCCTTACTGGAACTTCAGGGATGAACTGTCTGTATATGATGGGATCATCCATAAATCGTATAAAGCATTAATTCTAGCCAAAATGAGAGCAGACTTGCTGAAATATATTCATAGCGGACATTTCAACTACGACAAATGTGTTCGACGAGCCAAGGACTGTGTATTTTGGACAAAAATGAATACGGACATATATGACTATATTCAAGGATGTGCATCATGTCAAGCAAATCAGAAAAGCAACATTAAAGAACTTCTTTGTCGGAAAGAAATACCGACATATCCATTCGCAATTGTAGCAACCGATCTATTCAATTAGTAGAGACCACATCAGGTAACAAATATATCTTGACCTTCCAAGATAATTTAACAAAATTTGTCGACTGGTATGCAATACCTAATGCAGAAGCAGTCACAGTAGCGCAAGTTTTCTTTGATGAAATCGTTACGCGCTATCGCATACCCAAAAGAATACTCACCGATCAGGGAAAAAATTTCCTGAGTGAATTATTCAAAAGAGTATGCAAGCTTCTAAAGGTAAAGAAGCTACAGACTTCAGCATACCACCCACAGTCTAACGGAGCACTAAAGCGTGCCCACAGACCGCTGATTGAATACCTGCGAACAATCGTAGATGAAAATCCCAAAACATGGGACCAATACCTACGAACCGCTGCATTCGTGTATAACAATAGTGTACACGAGGGTACTAAACTTACCCCAATGGACTGCCTATACGGCTTCACAGCGGATGTCCCATCAAATTTAAAACGGGATCCCGAACCCGTTTACAATCATGAGAGCTATTATCATATACTGAAGTATAAGCTCCAAAAATCATATGCCACGGCAAGAAAGAACTTATTGGCAAGTAAACAGCGCTCAAAGGGGTACTACGATAAGACAGTACGGCCCCTAACTTTCCATGTAGGAGACAAGGTCCTCATCAAGAATGAAAGCAGAAAACATAAGCTTTCCCAAATCTGGGTAGGACCTTATCAGGTAATCGCAATACCAAGTGATGTGAATACCACAATCAAAATTGGTAAGCGAACAGTAACGGTACATAATAACCGTTTGAAACCATATTTCGAATAAAAATATATCGAACAAAAATGAACCAGGTTGACTTGAAATTCCTACTACAGTGTCCATTAAACCCCATTTCAATACACCCCCATAAACATTTGCGGTGGAGTCACTCCACTGCCCAATTTAAAGCGGCACAATGTACGTACAGGTATGCTTAAAGGATTGTTTTCTTCTCCTGAATTGTCCACAGAAATGGCGCTAAAATTCATCATAGTTGTCCTCTTCATCCAGTACACAACTGGAGCAACCGCTGACAAACCTTATGTAATAACCCAGCTAAATGGCTCGGGTATATTTTTCGAGGACCTAGAAAATCTGATGGTATATCATGACACCTGGAATGTCCTCACCGAGATAGATTTGGATGAACTATATGCACAGATAAAGCTAGCAGAATATGCAGAGCACTTAGTGCATAAACTCTGCATAAATATAACAAACCCAGAAGACCTCTGTAACGTGCAGCAACTACACATACACGCTATTATAGACAGCGTACGAAAGCGCACGATAACCATTAGGGAACTAGTACCAGGAAAACGCAAGGCCAGATCGCTATTTGATGGAATAGGCAATGCCATGCACTATTTGTTTGGAACTATGGACAGCAACAACGAAAAAGAAATTTACAGTAGGTTAGAAGAACTTGAATCGAATACACAAGCCCTAGCCGAGCTAGAGAAACAACAAATCAGTGTTGTAAAAACTACCTTGGAAAAGATTCAAAAACCGCTGGCAATGTTAATAGACAGACAACAAAAAATAGCCCACCAGATAAACGATCTCCACCATGTGGCCGATGATTTAACTAGGAGGCAACTGAGACAAGAGATTATATCAAGCTTATTGCTCCAAATCATCGAAGTTGAATATCGACAACAAGCCCTCCTGGATATAATAATGGCTAGTAAAACCAATCATATTCATCCACTCCTAATGTCTCCCAAAAATCTGTTGGAGATATACCGCAAGACGGCCTCGAATTGCCCAAATGACAAAAATTGTCTATCTGTCCTATATCAGACAGCAGGAGCTCAGTCGCTCCTTATGCAGAATAAATTGGTGGTGAGAATTACTCTCCCAATTTTTAACCTGCCAAAAATGAGGCTACAACAGATTCAATGCTGTATCCTGTATCAAAGTCAGCAAATCATTCATTAATTCCAGACCCTGGTTATTCATACATAGCCAATAGCGACAAAACTCAGGAATTTCTCTTATTAAGAGGCGATGCCATGAAAAGCTTCAAAAAAATAACAAGTAATTTGGAAGAAAACACGTATGTAGGCCGGCTGAACACGCCTATAATCAAAGCGGCAACGTCCAACGAATGTGCCATTAAATTGCTATACAACCCTTTAAATGAAGTGCCCAAATGCAAGACCAGAGTACAAATCCCACAAAAAGACATGCTGATCAAATTAAGTAAGCCCAATACGTGGCTATTTTCTTTTATCACCTCCACGGTGCTACACATTACATGTCCAGAACACTTTGTAATCTCGAAACTGGAAGGACAAGGGATATTAGAGATAACGCAACCATGTCAAGTTCAAATAGGTGACAAAGTGCTTAAATACGAAGGTCAGAGTAAATTTCCACTAAAAATTATCCAGCCGAATCAGTTTCCTGAGCTCAACCACTCTCTACTCAAAGTAAACCTGACTGAAATTTTACAAGGAACTCAAAGCCACAGTCTGGGGAAATTCGAAATCTTAACGGGAGACGATATCCATAAATCAATTTATACCGACACCCATTCGCTGGAAGAAATCCAAAACAAAATTATTGAATACCAAGAAAAGATATCAAGTAAAAACTCCCATATACTGTCCACAACTTCTCTATCATTTACGAGCCTACTAGTTCTGGCCATAATGATCGCTGTGGCAGAAAATATCTTAACCCTGTTGTCATCAAGATGAGACAACAGAGGAATCAACCACCAGGTAACCCCGAAGTTTTATCAGAGGGAATTCCTTTAGAAGAGCGAACTCCTGCTCCCCAACCCAGTTTAAGGCGAGCCAGAAGCCTCTCCAAAACAAAATCAGTCCAAATTGTTTAAAAAATGGAACACGGACACTGTCAATATGGACAACTAATCAATCTAATTAAGGACATAAACGGTAGGCCTGGTCAAACATGCACATTAAGCACGTAGTGGTGACCCCGACGTGTAATTAAAAAAGAAAAAAAAAAGAAAAAAGCAAAACACTGTACAAGCCTGAGGAATAGTAAAAATAAATAAATAAAATAAATCTAGAATTACGTAAAATAAAACATGTAAAAAGAGTTAAATATAAAATTAAAGAAAAACTACCTTAAAAGTAGACATAAATAAATAATAAATATGAAACTATATATATATATAAATAAAATACAACAACAAAAAAAGGGGGTAGTATATAAACATAGAAATAGTAAAATGTAATTTAAAATAATACATAGTTAATAAGAAAAAAAGAAAACTTTAAAAACAGAATAAGTTTCACCAGGTTCCTACCAAAACAAATAATTAGAAAATAAAAATTAAATTATTAGCAAAAAATAAAAGAATAAATAAATAAGGGTATATATTAAACCAAAAACAAAAATAAAAAAATTTGAAAATAAAAGAAGAGACAAAATTCTGTAAACTCAACCGAAAACCGACGAACCGACCGATACCCGATCCGCCAAAATGGCACCCAAAATAACTTCCCCTGAGAATTATTCCTCTTCAAAGAATAATTCTATTTTTCTCAGGGGGAAGGATTGTTACATACGTAAATTATACTTGCCTAAAAAAGCCAAAAACAAATACCTAATAATAAATAAATCAAATTTAAAAAGTATTAAAATATTTCCTCCATAAAATTTTCACATAAGCTAACCATGCCTAAAACATGGTTAGCTTATCTATTTAATCAGTGAAGAAAATTGCGTCAGCAATTTTCTTCACATTCCATAGAGTTGAAACAAAATTATTCCCATGGCAAATTTTGCCATCAGCAAAATTTGCCAGTAGAAATATTTAATTTGAAAAATAAAAATAAAAGACAAATCGTACCTTCAGTACGATTTGTCGTGAAAATTGCAATATGTATGTACGAACGTACATACATATCACAAAAAAGCTTTCGCGATAAGAAGAGCGCGCCGCGAAAATACATTGAATGTATACGCGCGCGGCATCGTGACGGTGGCTGATGTTTATAAAAGCATCAAATTTCAAGCCTCCGTCCAACGAAAAAAATTCTGGACTTGTTTAATCAAGTCCAGAATAAATGAAAATTTTCTCGGGGTGAAAATGCAACTATGCATTTTTTACCCTGAACGAAGGCTCTTGATCGCGACAAAAGTGATCAAGAGCCGAGTTGCGATTTAAAATTTGTCCACGGCGGTCTTGAAAAGAAAATTCTGATCTAATCTGGAAAACGGTAAAGTTACGGCGCTCTTGATTCGAACATAAAATATGAAGAATAAGTAGGAAAAAGTTTTTGGTATATGTTATATATGTGGATCGGTCGGTTCGGTGTTTGGTTAATTCGGAGTAAAAAGAAAAAAGAAATAGTGTATACAACAGAAAATGAGAGTTTAGAAAGTAGTTGTCTTTAAAAGAAAAGAAAAGGAATTGTGGAAACTAATAGTTATAAATGCAAAAATTGAATATGTAAAAGTAAAATTGTAATAAAAAAAGGTTAAAGTTTGAATAAAAAACGGTGGATATATTTCTGCCGTACCAGTGGAAAAAAAGTGAGAATTGTATTTTTAAAAACAAACAAAGGATTACGCAGGTAGGAGAAGAAACAACAAAAAATATATAACAGCCATCTATGGTATTCGAACATACAGGAGTAGACTATGCCGGCCAATCAATATAAAATCTTCAAAAACACGAAATGGCAAAATTATAAAGGCATAGTTCAGCATATTTGTGTGTATGTCCACAAAAGCAATCCATATTGAAATATAGTGACGGAACTCACAACCACCGCGTTTCTTGCTTCGCTCAAGCGATTCACTAGTCGCAGAGGATTATGTCAGCATCTACATTATGACTGCGGCACAAATTTCATTGGAGCGAACAGGGAACTGGGAATGGTCTGCTGAGTACATTCATAGCATGCAGCAGCGCGTCCTCCTAGGAAATAGCTAATAGTCCAAGGTAGTACCAGTCTTGTACTTACCTCATACTTAGTTTAGTACTATATATTCATGTAATCTATTATACAGCCATCAGCTGATATATATCGATGAACACACTTTGTATTGTCATCTCGTGCTATAAACACGTATCGTAGCTTGTATAACTTTAATAAATAAAGATCTGTAAACTAAAAGCTAATCTTATATTTACAAATAGGTAGAATAATTAAAATTCACCTTGGAAATGACAACAAAGTCAGACATGCGACAATAAAAACTGCACAACAAGAATATTGTCGCCCCATACACAAATTATCTAAACTACATCAGAAAAATGTCATTGCAGCAAATTGTGGGCAATACATTTCAGATTGAACCCAACTTCGCTCGTAATTAAAACCGCCAAAACTCTGACAATTCTACGGAAAAGGCGATATATAATTTTGCGGCATTTCTTATCAGAATTTTTTAATTTTTCAGTGTCTATTTTCTCAGTTTATCATTTTTTGTTTTTTTTTTGGCAAGCTTTATATTTTTTGGCTTACCTTTTTTACTTCTTTTTTATCACTTGCACAACTTGAGAGTTTTCTTTCTTATCATTTATTTTTTCATTTTTTATTATTTTTATTTCCTCCAAATGTGAAAGGAGGAAAATGGATTCCATGCCCAGTCTCGATGATTGCTTGAACATCGATGATATACCTGAACTGGAGAGTCCATTAAAAGACAAGCTCCGAAGAACGGACATGACACGACGCCCCAGAGCATACATACCATCCTTCAAAGCGGTACAAGCACCCCCAAAATAAAGTAATTAGCGGAGGAAGCCACTTTTAGAAAGCCAACGAGGGCATCTACGCCTCCCACTGGCACAAAAAAGAGCAGTGTAGCAGCAATGCTTAGTGTACCACCTCACATTACACAAAAATCATTCTCATTAAGATGCACGATGACGTAGTTTCGTGCCTTAATGTGCGCATAACGCAGGGCTTCATTCTTAAGGCCACCGGCATTGTGCCATTGTGTTTCTGCCTATAAATAACGAGCTGCTGGAAGCAGCAAATCACTCTCATTTCGACTGAACCACAAAGCAGATCGGCAGCTCTGAAGCCATATTAAGCTTTGATTAACCCAATCTAAGGGAAGTATTGCACCCTATAGTACTAACCAAATTTTTTACAAATTTAATCAGATTTCAATTTTTAATTTTTCAGCACTCCACTGGGAGATTCTTCTGACCCCAGCCTTTGCCTATATGAGCAGTTCATTTAAGCTCATTCTACCAACCAAACCTCTCTTATTGAATTAAACTAATAATTATTTCTTTCTATTACAGACTGAGATATAAGAGCGAGTGAAGGCTTATTACGTCAAAAATTGGAATTTAGTATTTGTTGAATATTTTGGATTAATACGCTTTTTATCTAATATTAAAATTGAAATAATTTAGACAGTTTTTAAAGTTGAATTGAGTTGTCTAGGTTAAGAATTCTTTTGTGATAAAATAAATTAGTTAATTTGCTCATCTAAAACTCTTCTGTCTTGTCATTTTTCAAACCGGCACCTGTCCCTTTTTTATGCTAAGCCCACATTTTTTAATGAAAGTTGTATTTTCTTCCTTAAATTAATACTCTCGCTAAGGATGTAACAGACTTTTTTTTTTTATTCTATCTAATGAGTTAGAGTAGGCACATATTTAAGAATATTTATAACTCGCTTCAGTTGTATCTATAATAAATTGAAATTGAAAATTGACTTACGTGCTAATTATGTGCTAGTTCTTCACCAAATCTGAAAATGTTTGACTCAACAATTTACTGGTGTGTACGACACGTGAGGAGAGTTTATTGCTCAGTGCAATGTTCTGCCAAATCAAAAAGTGCAACTCATCACAAAGGTCAGTTCATTGCCCAGAGCAATGTTCTGGCGAAGGTGCAGCTAAGCAATTTCAATGCCTGCCTGCACCGTCAATGACCTGCAGGGTAAACGCACCGTGAGGAAAAAGTCTCCAGTTTTTACATATCGGGCGGCGAATAATAATCTTGTAATCGGTAATAATCTTGTAAGTTGTAATAACCTTAAAGAATACTACTTTCTTTGCATTGCTTTTCTTTTGTTTAAAATATGTGATTTTATTTAGTTCCTTCCTATAGTGTTTTATTATAATAAATGACTAACATTATTCTTCCACATAAACTTATAAGTGCTCATTTCGAGTTTCAGTGTGAAAGAAAAATAAGGACTCACTATACTCATAAGTCCTTCGAGCCGGATCTAGCATCCAGCAGCATCATTCGTGAAGTATATTCTTTCTAACTGAAGTGCAAACTAAGTGTCAATTGTACTTCTTCACTAGAGAAAATTTACCTTAAATTTCTGCATATCAAGGTATTTAGTTGATTCAAGCTCAAAAAACTTAATCGAAAAAATGACCAAATTTGTACCTAACATAAAAAACACCTCTTGGTCGAAGTAAGCATGGTTATTATATTGCATAGATGCCTGGGAAAAATTTTCTTGCTAACGAAGCTACGCTAAGTCAGCTAAAATCTTCTGAAGACTCAGAAACGGATTATTTCAAAGATCTTTTTCAAACACAAGAAGCAATTTTTTATCACTTCAAAGATGAACTCGTAGACTCGTACCAACTCGGCTACTTCTTCGATGCTCTTCCTTGGGAAAATTACAACGCATGCTAGGCTACTGTAATCGTTTTATAAATAATGCAAGGGTGACAACAATTCTGAGAAACACGGAACCATATACCAGTCGACGAAATCAACAAGGCACTAATATACACAATAAAATTTGTACAAGGCACTCACTTTCAAGAGGAAATAAGCAAATTATCAAAAGGCAAGAGCTACATAAGACAAGCAGACTATATACACTGTCTCTCTTCCTTGAGAACGATCAACTACTCTGAGTGGATGGCCGCTTAGAAAAATCAAACATGCTTTATGATCAAAAACACCCAATAATAATACCTTACAATAGCGAATTAACGGGATTGATAGTAGTTGTTCTATGCCGGTACCAGATCATCGTTTTAGCTTCCAGGATGGTTTGAGTCCGTACTAAATGTAGGTGTGCTTTGGCTGTACTGGTTTATGTCTTCGATGCGCCATTGTGTCTTGGATGGTTTATGTCGTGGATGGACCATTGAGCCTTGACTGCCCCCTAGTGGGATTAACCGGCACTACCAGCATGCTCCGGGATGTGTCATTTGGTTTTGACTGCGCCCTAGCTGCATTAGCCGGTACTACCAGCATGTTCCGGTACTACGGTTTTCTTGGATATGTGTGTGTGTTTGTGGATGTGTCTTTTAGTCTTGATTGCACCCTAACGACATTAGCCGATACTACCAGCTTGCTCCAGTACTACGGCTTTCTTGGATGTGTGAATATTTTTGCTTCACTTTTGTCCCACACGTAGCTGCATGCTACGGTTTGGGAAGTTTTTTGCTTTACTTTTGCCTACACGTGGTAGCATGCTACGTTGTTTTTGTATGTGTGAAGTTTTTTGCTTCACTTGTGCCCACACGTAGCAGCACAATGCTACGGTTTTCTTGGATGTGTGGTGCGCCTAAATATAAGCTTTTGTTGTTTTCAAGTGTTGCGCCTGGTTTAGAATTAATATTAGTAATAATTATAGTTAATAGTAGGAAATTTTTGTTCATGCCAATGGATTCTAGATGGTGAGTAGGTGGGGAGATAATAAAGATAGGGAGGGGGTTAATGAAATTTTAATAATTCAAGATATTTTTTGTTCATGGCAATGGATTCTTGGAGGTGTGGGGTGGGAGGGGGAACGAAATTTTCATCAGAAATCCTCTACGGACTTTGGTTTTCGAGATATTAGCGACATTTGTTCAAACAGTTAGCTAATTGGCAGTTATATAATTACTAATTGGCAATTAGATAATTGTCAATTAGCAGCTTGGTTGGTAGTTATCTAATTGGCAATTAGTAATGTGGTGTGATGCGTAATTGTCATAAAATAAACAATTTTAAGTAATATCAACACTGCTGCAAATATTTAATAGAAAACTTCAAGTTAAAGGTAAAAATATGGTTGCTGTGAGGTGTATTGATACAATTTCTTTGCTGAAAGAAAAATGTTGTCAAAACCAATTAAATTTCAATATTTAGTCACATCAAATTAATTATTTATTTCTAAATCTTAAGTTATAAACTTTTTCCCCATGTTCTATATTCAAAATTGGTAGCAATATAAGTGAAGTTCTATGAATACTATCTTGGAAACGAAAGCAACCCAGAGCATATGTCTCCCAAGGCCCTTTTCTGGGCTCATATTCAATTATATAAACTTGTGGAGCACTAGTTCTAAATGTAACTTACATTCTCACTAATAATTTAGAAATATTAATAACAAAAGCTAGTTTCACATGATTAACTTTTATTTTTCGGTTATAATAATTAATTGAATACAAATTTTCATCATGCTGAACAAATTCAATTTTGTATGAACGTCCGATTGCTCCTTTATTGATTACATAGAAGTCTCCCTTGGTGATTATTTCATTCAAAGAATCCTCTGAAATTCGGCTGTACCTCGAAGGAAGAAAAAGATGGTAGTTTTCCAACTCGAGAACCACACGATCTCCAAATGCAGTTTTGCATCGCTTTGCTGCTACTACCTTATATTCCTGACCCAGCTCCATTTGGGATGTCTTCAGGGTTGGTGAGTACTGCTCCAGGTTCTTTAATTCATCCATTGTGCTAGCCATTGTTTTACTCTAAGTCGTTGTTGCTTCCTTGAAGTCCAAACTAAAACTGATTGCAAATCTGCTTCAGCTCCTCAATTTATAGTCATGATTCCAAAACAAGCTTAATCCTGTTTAAAGCAAATTTGCAATATCAGCACATTAAGCTGAATGATTCATGTAATTTGATACCACACTTTCTGTAAGCAACCCAATTCCAATAATTTTACTGATCGAAACGTTTCATTGGAATTCGTAAACAAATTTTCACATCCTGTTGTAATCAAATTTAAGCAATATCAGCACATTTATTCTTTTCATGTAATTTGATACCACACTTCCAGCAAGCAGTCCAGTTCCAAAAATTTGACTGATCGAAACGTTTCAATGGAATTCGTAAGCAAATTTTCACATCCTGCTGTAAACAAATTTAAGCAATATCAGCAAATGATTCATGTTTACTCTTTTAATATAATTTGATACCATACTTCCTGCAGGCAGCCAAAAATTTTATTGTTCCAAGAATTTTACTGATCGAAACGTTTCATTGGAATGTAAACAAATTTTCACATTTTCTTGTATGCATTCATGTAAACAATCTTATTTGCAAATTCGACCAGCAGAATAAAGTAATCAAATTAATTTGAATGATTTCTTTGTTTATCGTGTAATGTAATTTGATATCATCTCAGCCTGTAAGCAAAGTCGTTGAAATTCATCCTGTTCAATGATTATTGTAGCAGCAGAATCACTCACGTTTACAAACCGTTGCTATAAAAGCGCAAGCAAATTCTTGAGGAGCAGCAGTCAATCCAAGTGATTATCAGTGTTAGTGTCTAATAAAAAAAATTAAAAATGTCTATCACAGTAGTAAATGAAAGTTTTTCATTAATTGAGAAATTGCGAGAAGATGTGTTGAAGTGTTTAAGTGATGCAAATTTTGTGAATAATAACAATATTGTTAAAGAGTGCAATAGAAACATTCGTAAATTTCAAGCAGCATTTCGGAAGTGCAATAAGAATGCTATGAAACCACATTTGGACAGCTGTATTGCTCAAATTAAATCGTTGAGAGTGTTAATCAAAGCTCCCCACCGAGGTGGAGGAATTAATCAACGTGTAATAAGAAGTGGTAAGTAGGAAGTAATAAAAATAGCATTCGTAGGTAGAATTAGGGCAGGTGTTATCGTGAATATAAGCCACCTAGATCCTAAGATATTTATGCAAGATGCCTCCAAATTATTTGCTCGCCGCATTAAGAATACATTAAAACAACAATATCATATTGAAGTTGCTACAACGTTTTGTGGTGAGTTTATTAAAGAAACTGGTGATAATGAAGTTATTAAAGACATTAAGTACTTCCAAACAAGAACTGCTTCAATCAGTGTGGAGGATAATTTGAATGAGTGGTTGGGCACTGCATTCTGTAATACATTCAGCGGTACATGTCAACAAGTTTGAACCGATTCGGGGATCATTTTATATACCTCTACCAAAGGCGATTGCTTAAAGCAAGCTTGCATTAATGTGAAAAATAATGAAGCATGCTTCGCGTGGATAATAACATCAGCGCTATATCCTGTAAATATTAACACCAATAGGACCTCATCATATCCACATTATTCAACTGTACTTAATTTAAATGGGTAACATTTCCAATGACACTTAAGAAAATTACTCAATTTGAAGACCAGAACGATTTATCCATAAACGTATTCATCCTACAGAAAGAGCGTCTCTTCACCACAGTTCCAGTTAGACTTACGAAACACAGGATGGAGCGGCATGTAAATCTCTTCATGATTCAAGATGACTATGATCAGGATGATGATGACGCAGATCCTATGGATGATGATGATGATGATGATGACGATGATGATGATGATGACAGCAGATATCATTTCTGCCGGATTAAAGATCTTTCCCGACTTATATCAACACAATCTTCAAACCATGAACATAGAGTGTACATATGCGACAGATGTTTGTTCTACTCTTACTCTGAAGAAAAATTACCATCACATACTCCCGAATGCGAGAAACAAAATGATTGCAGGATTCCCTCAGAGGAAAAGAAATGGTTGGAATATAGGAATTATAACCATAAGATTCCCGTCCTGTTTTGTGTATATGCCGATCTTAAATCAATATTGAAGCCGATTCAGGGAAACGATCAAAATACACAGCGAGTCCAGGAACATGAAGTTCACAGCATAGGATTCTATTTCCACTGCAAACATGATGCTAAGCTCTCATATTACAGAGCATATCGAGGAAAGAATTGCCAACAATGGTTTGCATTAGAATTGCAAAAAATTGCCTCCATAGCTGTACAGGAAAAGCTGAACATCAGGCCCATGCAGTCCCTGACTAAAGAGGAACGGCGCGGCGTTTGCATGTGGAAAGTACTCGCTGCCATATATGTGAAAAAATGTTTGCAGCCGAAGAGGAACGAGTCCGGGATCATTGCCACTTAACAGGTAAATACTGAGAATCATAATTCAATTCAATTCATTTCTTCATAATTTCTTTTAACAGGAAAATACCGAGGGCCAGCGCATAACTCATGCAATCTCATGAATCAAGACTGCTCCATAGTTCCAGTCATTTTTCACAATTTATCTGGATATGATGCTCACTTCATTATTAAGGATATAGCTACAGCCATTTCTGGGAAAGTGGATCTCCTACCAATAAATAAAGAAAGATACATTTCCTTCACCAAGCACGTTGAAGTCAGTCATATCAAATTCAGATTCATTGATTCCTTCCGTTTTATGGCTGAATCCTTGGATACCAATGGATAAATTAAATATTACAAGAGCTGTATGGCAGGAATTGGATGATGAGAAGTTTAAACTACTTACGCGGCGTCTTCCCATACGACTTCGTTGACGATTGGACAAAATTGGATTAGCAACACTTAGCGACGCAGGAGCAATTCTATAATAAAATGACTGACAGTGATATATCTGCTGAGGACTACAGCAGCGCAGAAAAGACGCTTGGCGAATATTCCGATCTATACCTGAAAGCTGATGTCCTTCTATTGGTCAATGTCTTCGAGAGCTTTCGAGATGTCAGTATGAACACGTACAATTTAGATCCTGCACATTATTACACCATGCCAGGTCTAACATGGGATGCAATGTTAAAATATACCAAAGTAAAACTGGAGGTGATAACTGATGTAGACATACTGCTATTCGTTCAGAGAGGTATTCGGGGCGGTATAAGCCAATGTTCCAATAGATACAGTAAAGCAAACAATAAATATATACCGGATTTTAACCCAGATGAAAAACAAAAATACTTGATATATTATGATGTTAACAACCTTTATGGATGGGCCATGTCACAGCATTTACCTACCGGAGGATTCAGATGGACTGATAGTCTCGATATTGATGTTTTCCAAATTCCTGATGATTCATCAACTGGATACATACGCGAAGTTGATTTAGACTATCCTCCACATTTGCATGACAAGCATAAAAACTTACCGTTTTGCTCTGAGCATACAGCATCACCAGGCTCAAAATTAGAAAAACTTTTAACAACATTACACTATAAAGAAAAATATATTATGCACTATCGAAATTTGAAGCAATGCTTATCACATGGCCTCATCCTAAAAGAAGTACACCGGATCCGGCAATTCAACCAGTCAGCTTGGCTTAAACCATACTTTGATTTGAATACCTCCAAACGGAAACAGGCTACCAGCGATCATGAAAAAGACAGCTATAAAAAGATGAAGAATGCTGCGTTTGGCAAAACCATGGAAAATCTACGCAAGTATAATGACAGCGAGCTTTGCGTAAAGTGGGAAGGACGCCATGGTGCCAAAGCTCTGATTGCAGCTCCCAACTTCCACAGTACGAAAATATTTGATGAGAACCTAATTGCTGTGGAATTAAGGAGACTGAAAATGTTGTTTAATAAGCCACTCTATATTGGAATGGCAGTCTTGGAAATTTCAAAAACATGCCTCTACGACTTCCATTACAGTTTTGTGCAGCGCGAGTTTGGTGATAAATGTAAAGTCATGTATACCGATACAGACTCCCTAATATATGAAATTGAAGAGAGAAACATATATGACATTCTGGCTGAAAATATTGATAAATTCGATACAAGTGATTACCCTGTAAATAACAAGTTCAATATACCACTTATGAATATAAAGGTTCATGGTCTTATGAAGGATGAGCTGAACGGGAAAATCATGTGTGAATTTGCAGGCCTCCGCCCGAAAATGTATAGCCTAGGCATAAATGATGGCAAAACTGTAAAAAAAGCCAAGGGAGTAAAGACAAATGTTGTTCAGAGGCATATAAAGTTCCAAGACTACGTTGAATGCCTGAATCACAAGCAGATTTTAACTGCAAATCAAAGCAGCATACGATCGCATAACCACAATGTCTACACCATCAACCAAAAGAAGATAGCTTTAAGTCCACATGATAACAAGCGGTATATTTTGAGTGGCACAACGGATACTCTACCATGGGGACATTACTCAATTCCACCAGAGCAACAAGGAACAAGCACAGAGAGCTCAGTTCTAGAGCAACAAGGAACAAGCACAGAAAGTATAGAAATCTAAGCTCATTATTGTATTTAAAAAACATGTATTACAGTTTTAGTTTCATTTATTTAAGTTGTAACGAAGAGCTTGTCAGCCGGCAGATCTACCTACATTTACTTGTACCTGAATGTAGATACATACTGCATCCGACACCTCTTTGCTACAAAATCATCGCGGGATTAGCGTGGATGGCTGCACAGCAAATATGCCGCTAGCGATTAGTCGGCTTGGGGTGGTTCTTGCCACCCACATCCCTTGATGCTTGTTAAGCTGTGCAAAATCGTAAATATAACTGATCAGACAGACGGACGGACAGAAAAAAAGATCTAATGAAGGCTTCCTTCTCATGGTGGAACCTGAAAGCCTAAAAAGAAGAAAATTGATTTTATTTATATGCTGCCAAAGGAAAGAGAATAGAAGACCTCAGCAACGCCGAAAAAGTGCTAATTCACCCGGAGAGCTTACAACGCTGGCAAATGGACGATTGAGAGAGAGTTAGAGAGCTGAGAGGGGTCTCTGATGTTGTTGAGACCCCGGCTTTGGGTAATGTTGGGCCCAATCGCCCCCATCCACCCTGGCTAAGCCTCCAAAGCCGTTTCGAAATGCTCAGCCCCATCTGTACGTGCTTTCCATCTATTGCCGTGTGTGTGTGGAAACGACCTCCCTCCTGTCCGCGACCATCCCCTTCGCGTTGAATCCGTTACCAACCTGTAAACAAAAGAAAAAAGCAACATGGAGAAGGGCGGTCAAAGGTGACCAAACTAAATCACCCAAAAGAAGAAGGAAGTCGTATCAAGGAACTCAAAATCTCATCAAGTCCAAATCAAAATAGTTTATTTATTTAGGATGTTCAAGCATATGAATCACTTACGAGGGACGAAACCCGATCACAAAAAGACTAACATAGTATATATAAAAAAAAACTAAAGGAAACAAAGTCTCCGGTTAATATTAATCTAGATCTGAATCCTTACGACTAGCCCTAATAAGCGCTTTCCTATTATATGACTTGTCGAACCCTGTGATAGACGCCTAACCTTAGATGTAGACTAAATGGTTTTAACACTGTAAAATTAGAAACAACAGAACACAAAGCAAATAATAATACTTAGAGAAAACTTGAACTAACCTTGTGGTCTGCTATGGACTTACATAACACCTGATTTAATCATATTCGGGGTTTCCTCCTTTACCAAAATGGTTGGACACTGGTTTTCCAACTATCTGCTAGCTGCTTCAGGACTACGTTGAAGTCTGAGTTCACCTGACATTTGTTACGTGCAAGGAAACTTTTCCCCAAATTTTTTCTCAGGTTCGCCACTACTATGGTATATAAGACTCACCAACGCACAGGTAAGTATTTCAAATAATGCAAATTATGTGTGCATAGAATGGTTAAACCAAAATTTGCTCTACAGTTTACCAATGTGATGATATATGAAAATCACTGTCGCGCAGGTAAATATTCCAATTAATACTAATTACGACTACAAAGAATGAATCAACCAACATTTTCTTTTCAGTTCACTAATAGGGAGATCTACATAAAAATCACTGTCGCACAGGTAAATATTCCAGGTAATACAAATTATGAGTGCACAGCATGAATAAACCAAAATTTTCCTTTCGGTTCACCACTAGGAATATCTACATAAAAATCGCTGTCGCACAGGTAAGTACTCCAATTAATACAATTTATGAATGCGCAACATTAATTCTAAAATTTTCTTTCAGTTCACTATTAGAAAGATCTATATGAAAAATTACTGGGATGTCTTCAGGGTTGGTGAGTACTGCTCCAGCTTCTTTAATTCATCCATTGTGCTAGCCATTGTTTTACTCTAAGTCGTTGTTGCTTCCTTGAAGTTCAAACTAAAACTGATTGCAAATCTGCTTCAGCTCCTCAATTTATAGTCATGATTCGAAAACAAGCTTAATCCTGTTTAAAGCAAATTTGCAATATCAGCACATTAATTAAGCTGAATGATTCATGTAATTTGATACCACACTTTCTGTAAGCAACCCAATTCCAATAATTTTACTGATCGAAACGTTTCATTGGAATTCGTAAACAAATTTTCACATCCTGTTGTAAACAAATTTAAGCAATATCAGCACATTTATTCTTTTCATGTAATTTGATACCACACTTCCTGCAAGCAGTCCAGTTCCAAGAATTTTACTGATCGAAACGTTTCAATGGAACTCGTAAGCAAATTTTCACATCCTGCTGTAAACAAATTTAAGCAATATCAGCAAATGATTCATGTTTATTCTTTTAATATAATTTGATACCATACTTCCTGCAGGCAGCCAAAAATTTTATTGTTCCAAGAATTTCACTGATCGAAACGTTTCATTGGAATGTAAACAAATTTTCACATTTTCTTGTATGCATTCATGTAAACAATCTTATTTGCAAATTCGACCAGCAGAATAAAGTAATCAAATTAATTTGAATGATTTCTTTGTTTATCATGTAATGTAATTTGATATCATCTCAGCCTGTAAGCAAAGTCGTTGAAATTCATCCTGTTCAATGATTATTGTAGCAGCAGAATCACTCACGTTTACAAACCGTTGCTATAAAAGCGCAAGCAAACTCTTGAGGAGCACCAGTCAATCTAAGTGATTATCAGTGTTAGTGTCTAATAAAAAAAAATTAAAAATGTCTATCACAGTAGTAAATGAAAGTTTTTCATTAATTGAGAAATTGCGAGAAGATGTGTTGAAGTGTTTAAGTGATGCAAATTTTGTGAATAATAACAATATTGTTAAAGAGTGCAATAGAAACATTCGTAAATTTCAAGCAGCATTTCGGAAGTGCAATAAGAATGCTATGAAACCACATTTGGACAGCTGTATTGCTCAAATTAAATCGTTGAGAGTGTTAATCAAAGCTCCCCACCGAGGTGGAGGAATTAATCAACGTGTAATAAGAAGTGGTAAGTAGGAAGTAATAAAAATAGCATTCGTAGGTAGAATTAGGGCAGGTGTTATCGTGAATATAAGCCACCTAGATCCTAAGATATTTATGCAAGATGCCTCCAAATTATTTGTTCGCCGCATTAAGAATACATTAAAATAACAATATCATATTAAAGTTGCTACAACGTTTTGTGGTGAGTTTATTAAAGAAACTGGTGATAATGAAGTTATTAAAGACATTAAGTACTTCCAAGCAAGAACTGCTTCAAACAGTGTGGAGGATAATTTGAATGAGTGGTATAAATTAAATATATACGATCCAATACTCACTCAGCTAGAAGAGTTCCAAGAGAAAGATAGTGGTTGGGCACTGCATTCTGTAATACATTCAACGGTATATATCAACAAGTTTGAACCGATTCGGGGATCATTTTATATACCTCTACCAAAGGAGATTGCTTAAAGCAAGCTTGCATTAATGTGAAAAATAATTAAGCATGCTTCGCGTGGATAATAACATCAGCGCTATATCCTGTAAATATTAACACCAATAGGACCTCATCATATCCACATTATTCAACTGTACTTAATTTAAATGGGATAACATTTCCAATGACACTTAAGAAAATTACTCAATTTGAAGACCAGAACGATTTATCCATAAACGTATTCATCCTAGAGAAAGAGCGTCTCTTCACCACGGTTCCAGTTAGACTTACGAAACACAGGATGGAGCGGCATGTAAATCTCTTCATGATTCAAGATGACTATGATCAGGATGATGATGAAGATCCTATGGGTGATGATGATGATGATGACGATGATGATGATGGCAGATATCATTTCTGCTTGATTAAAGATCTTTTCCGACTTATATCAACACAATCTTCAAACCATGAACATAGAGTGTACATATGCGACAGATGTTTGTTCTACTCTTACTCTGAAGAAAAATTACCATCACACACTCCCGAATGCGAGAAACAAAATGATTGCAGGATTCCCTCAGAGGAAGAGAAATGGTTGGAATATAGGAATTATAACCATAAGATTCCCGTCCTGTTTTGTGTATATGCCGATCTTAAATCAATATTGAAGCCGATTCAGGGAAACGATCAAAATACACAGCGAGTCCAGGAACATGAAGTTCACAGCATAGGATTCTATTTCCACTGCAAACATGATGCTAAGCTCTCATATTACAGAGCATATCGAGGAAAGAATTGCCAACAATGGTTTGCATTAGAATTGCAAAAAATTGCCTCCATAGCTGTACAGGAAAAGCTGAACATCAGGCCCATGCAGTCCCTGACTAAAGAGGAACGGCGCGGCGTTCGCATGTGGAAAGTACTCGCTGCCATATATGTGAAAAAATGTTTGCAGCCGATGAGGAACGAGTCCGGGATCATTGCCACTTAACAGGTAAATACTGAGAATCATAAGTAAATTCAATTCATTTCTTCATAATTTCTTTTAACAGGAAAATACCGAGGGCCAGCGCATAACTCATGCAATCTCATGTATCAAGACTGCTTCATAGTTCCAGTCATTTTTCACAATTTATCTGGATATGATGCTCACTTCATTATTAAGGATATAGCTACAGCCATTTCTGGGAAAGTGGATCTCCTACCAATAAATAAAGAAAGATACATTTCCTTCACCAAGCACGTTGGAGGCAGTCATATCAAATTCAGATTCATTGATTCCTTCCGTTTTATGGCTGAATCCTTGGATTAGCTATCATCATTGCTACCAATGGATAAATTAAATATTACAAGAGCTGTATGGCAGGAATTGGATGATGAGAAGTTTAAACTACTTACGCGGTGTCTTCCCATACGACTTCGTTGACGATTGGACAAAATTTGATTTGCAACACTTAGCGACGAAGGAGCAATTCTATAATAAAATGACTGACAGTGATATATCTGCTGAGGACTACAGCCGCGCAGAAAAGACGCTTGGCGAATATTCCGATCTATACCTGAAAACTGATGTCCTTCTATTGGTCAATGTCTTCGAGAACTTTCGAGATGTCAGTATGAACACGTACAATTTAGATCCTGCACATTATTACACCATGCCAGGTCTAACATGGGATGCAATGTTAAAATATACCAAAGTAAAGTAAAGTAAGGAGCTGATAACTGATGTAGACATACTGCTATTCGTTCAGAGAGGTATTCGGGGCGGTATAAGCCAATGTTCCAATAGATACAGTAAAGCAAACAATAAATATATACCGGATTTTGACCCAGATAAAAAACAAAAATACTTGATATATTATGATGTTAACAACCTTTATGGATGGGCCATGTCACAGCATTTACCTACCGGAGGATTCAGATAGACTGATAGTCTCGATATTGATGTTTTCCAAATTCCTGATGATTCATCAACTGGATACATACGCGAAGTTGATTTAGACTATCCTCCACATATGCATGACAAGCATAAAAACTTACCGTTTTGCTCTGAGCATACAGCACCACCAGGCTCAAAATTAGAGAAACTTTTAACAACATTACACTATAAAGAAAAATATATTATACACTATCGAAATTTGAAGCAATGCTTATTACATGGCCTCATCCTAAAAGAAGTACACCGGATCCTGCAATTCAACCAGTCAGCTTGGCTTAAACCATACATTGATTTGAATACCTCCAAACGGAAACAGGCTACCAGCGATCATGAAAAAGACAGCTATAAAAAGATGAAGAATGCTGCGTTTGGCAAAACCATGGTAAATCTACGCAAGTATAATGACAGCGAGCTTTGTGTAAAGTGGGAAGGACTCCATGGTGCCAAAGCTCTGATTGCAGCTCACAACTTCCACAGTACGAAAATATTTAATGAGAACCTAATTGCTGTGGAATTAAGGAGACTGAAAATGTTGTTTAATAAGCCACTCTATATTGGAATGGCAGTCTTGGAAATTTCGAAACATGCCTCTACGACTTCCATTACAGTTTTGTGCAGCGCGAGTTTGGTGATAAATGTAGAGTCATGTATACCGATACAGACTCCCTAATATATGAAATTGAAGAGAGAAACATATATGACTTTATGGCTGAAAATATTAATAAATTCGATACAAGTGATTACCCTGTAAATAACAAGTTCAATATACCACTTATGAATATAAAGGTTCATGGTCTTATGAAGGATGAGCTGATCGGGAAAATCATGTGTGAATTTGCAGGCCTCCGTCCGAAAATGTATAGCCTACGCATAAATGATGGCAAAACTGTAAAGAAAGCCAAGGGAGTAAAGACAAATGTTGTTCAGAGGCATATAAAGTTCCAAGACTACGTTGAATGCCTGAATCACAAGCAGCTTTTAACTGCAAATCAAAGCAGCATACGATCACATAACCACAATGTCTACACCATCAACCAAAAGAAGATAGCTTTAAGTCCACATGATAACAAGCGGTATATTTTGAGTGGCACAACGGGTACTCTACCATGGGGACATTACTCAATTCCACCAGAGCAACAAGGAACAAGCACAGAAAGCTCAGTTCTAGAGCAACAAGGAACAAGCACGGAAAGTATAGAAATCTAAGCTCATTATTGTATTTAAAAAACATGTATTACAGTTTTAGTTTCATTTATTTAAGTTGTAACGAAGAGCTTGTCAGCCGGCAGATCTACCTACATTTACTTGTACCTGAATGTAGATACATACTGCATCCGACACCTCTTTGCTACAAAATCATCGCGGGATTAACGTGGGTGGCTGCACAGCAAATATGTCGCTAGCGATCAGCCGGCTTGGGGTGGTTCTTGCCACCCACATCCCTTGATGCTTGTTAAGCTGTGCAAAATCGTAAATATAACTGATCAGACAGACGGACGGACAGAAAAAAAGATCTAATGAAGGCTTCCTTCTCATGGTGGAACCTGAAAGCCTAAAAAGAAGAAAATTGATTTTATTTATATGCTGCCAAAGGAAAGAGAATAGAAGACCTCAGCAACGCCGAAAAAGTGCTAATTCACCCGGAGAGCTTACAACGCTGGCAAATGGACGATTGAGAGAGAGTTAGAGAGCTGAGAGGGGTCTCTGATGTTGTTGAGACCCCGGCTTTGGGTAATGTTGGGCCCAATCGCCCCCATCCACCCTGGCTAAGCCTCCAAAGCCATTTCGAAATGCTCTGCCCTATCTGTACGTGCTTTACATCTATTGCCGTGTGTGTGTGGGAACGACCTCCCTCCTGTCCGCGACCATCCCCTTTATGGAACTACTCACTCCATCGCGTTGAATCCGTTACCAACCTGTAAACAAAAGAAAAAAGCAACTTGGAGAAGGGCGGTCAAAGGTGACCAAACTAAATCACCCAAAAGAAGAAGGAAGTCGTATCAAGGAACTCAAAATCTCATCAAGTCCAAATCAAAATAGTTTATTTATTTAGGATGTTCAAGCATATGAATCACTTACGAGGGAGGAAACCCGATCACAAAAAGACTAACATGGTATATATAAAAAAAAACTAAAGGAAACAAAGTCTCCGGTTAATATTAATCTAGATCTGAATCCTTACGACTAGCCCTAATAAGCGCTTTCCTATTATATGACTTATCGAACCCTGTGATAGACGCCTAAACTTAGATGTAGACTAAATGGTTTTAACACTGTAAAATTAGAAACAAAAGAACACAAAGCAAATAATAATACTTAGAGAAAACTTGAACTAACCTTGTGGTCCGCTATGGACTTACATAACACCTGATTTAATCATATTCGGGGTTTCCTCCTTTACCAAAATGGTTGGACATTGGTTTTCCAACTATCTGCTAGCTGCTTCAGGACTACGTTGAAGTCTGAGTTCACCTGATATTTGTTACGTGCAAGGAAACTTTTCCCCAATTTTTTTCTCAGGTTCGCCACTACTATGGTATATAAGACTCACCAACGCACAGGTAAGTATTTCAAATAATGCAAATTATGTGTGCACAGAATGGTTAAACCAAAATTTGCTCTACAGTTTACCAATGTGATGATATAAATTTTTTCTCAGGTTCGCCACTACTATGGTATATAAGACTCACCAACGCACAGGTAAGTATTTCAAATAATGCAAATTATGTGTGCACAGAATGGTTAAACCAAAATTAGCTCTACAGTTTACCAATGTGATGATATATGAAAATCACTGTCGCGCAGGTAAATATTCCAGTTAATACAAATTACGACTACATAGAATGAATCAACCAACATTTTCTTTTCAGTTCACTAATAGGGAGATCTACATAAAAATCACTGTCGCACAGGAGTAGGTAGGCTATGCCGATTCTAGGCCAAACCATGAAAAATTATTCTAAGTCCAAAATGTAAACAAAGGCTCGTGTACGTCTACGTACATATTTGACCTTTGACCTTGAGGTTAGGCCGGAAGTGTTGATGATAACGTTTGACAGTTCACTTCCGATGTGTGGGTGTGCGTGTATGTATATTTAGACCGGAAGTGACGTCATAGCGGAAGTGTGGTTTTGTTGATAAGGATCTGAGGTTTGACAGTTCACTTCCGGTCTGTGGGTGTGTGCGTACATTTAGACCGGAAGTGGTGTCATGCAGGAAGTGTGCGGTGTTGCTGATAAGGATCGTTGGGAAAATGTAGCAGGATATCCTGGTGTTGGCCGGAAGTGTGGTCTTGGAGATAAGGGCGTTGTTGCAGCCCCGGAAGTATGCTGTTGCTGATAAGGGTGTAGAAGGGGGCGTAAGTGTGGTGTTGCTGATAAGGAGCGTGGGAAAATGTAGCAGGATATCCTGTTGTTAGCCGGAAGTGATTTTTACTATAAATTGGAAGGTGACTGAAGTTTGAGTACAGTTTAATTTGGTTTTGGTGAAGAAAGTGCGTGAGTATAGAACGGCATATTGTCTGTAGGAAAGAGATCATTTGTTGAAATTTCATCCAGGACTAAAAATTCACCTTGATGCTAATTATTACTCGTTGCTAATTATTATTATTTGTTATTGTTGTTGTTGTTGTTGATGAGCGATTGCTTTTGAGCTACGGGTAAAAATAATGAGGAATTTAAAGGACGTTTCAAGCAAATTAATAGAGCAGTTTATTAAAGCTTGCCCCATATTGAAAGAATGTAGAAATAAAAGTGAAATAATGAAGTGGTTTCGGTATTGCGATGGAAGTACACGTTTGATGTATAAAGCTTTAAGGGAAGCTAAGACAATTGGTGAAAAGAAACATTATGAGACAAACATTGAACTGCTGAATTATTTTCGCGGATTAATTAAAAAACATTTACATTCTGGTGGTGGTGATGGTATTAGTAGTGGAAGAAGAATACAAAATGAATTAGTGGTGTGGAAAGATATTAAGTCAGCGTTTAAAGGACGTATTAGAACTTCAGTTATACAAAATTATGGATACAGAGATCCAAAGATGTTTTTAGTACACACCACTAAGATGCTAACTGTACGCTTGAAGAATATTTTGAAAAAATTTAATATGATTAAAATCAATACAGTTTTATGTTGTGACTTTAAAAAGGTAATCCGTGGTGATGATAATAAAGAAGTGAGTGAATATAAATACCTAAATACTGCAAATAAAATTGTAGATCAGACTACTAATATCGTTGAATTAAGTGAAAACATGAATTGTGAGCTATTGACTAAATTGGAAGAATTTCAAGAACGAGATAGCGGGTGGTCTTTGAACGAGATAATAAATCTTGGAGTGAATATTAATAAATACACACCAATGCTGGGGTCTTCTTATATAGATCTACCTCCACAAATTCATAAAAAGAAAGCTTGCATAAATGTAAAAAATAATGATAATGCATGTTTTGCTTGGAGTGTGGTAAGTGCGCTTTATCCAGCGAAAGAACATTCTTATCGTGTTACCGAATACCCGCACTATGCTGATGTTCTTAATTTCGATGGTATTACATTACCTATAAAATTAAAGAACGTTGCTATATTTGAAGTGAACAATAAAATTGGTATAAATGTTTATACATTAATAAAGAAAAGAAAGGATTATGAAGTAGTTCCAAACCGACATACTAAGGGTTGCTATGATAGACGAATAAATTTATTAATGTTTAATGATGATGAAGATGATAGCAAACAATTTGATGATGATAGTGATTTTAATTATCATTTCTGTTGGATAAAACAGTTATCTAGATTAGTTTCAACGCAACTAACAAATAATGGCCACAAACTTTGGATATGTGAACGCTGCTTACATTTCTTTTATTCTGAAGAAAAACTGCGAAAGCATAGCGTTGACTGTGAAGAAATGAATTCATGTAAAATACGTTTACCATCAGAAGATCAGAAGTGGATATCTTTTCAACATTTTAACTATAAAGAAAAGTGCCCTTTTATTATGTACGCTGACATAGAGAGTATCCTACATCCAATTCATGAAACCAATACTTCAAATAATACTTATAAAAGATATCAAAAACATCAGGTATATAGCATAGGATATTATTTCCTATGTTCTTATAATGCTGAATTAAATTATTACAACTCATATCGAGGTCCAGATTGTCAGTCATGGTTTGCTAAAGAATTACTGAAGTTGGCGGAAGAAGTTGATGCTATTTTAATGAATGAGGTACCAATGGATCCAATTGATAATGAATTATATTCACGATTGAATTCGCAAACCACTTGTCATATATGTGATCATGAATTTAAAATGGGGGATATCCGTGTAATTGACCATTGTCATCTTACTGGAAAAGTTCGAGGGATGGCCCATCAGGAATGTAATTTAAACTATAAAGATAGTCATGTTATCCCCATCGTATTTCACAATTTGACAGGGTATGATTCACATTTTATAATTAAAGATATTGCCTTATTAATAAACGGGGCAATCAACTTACTACCAATTAATAAGGAAAAATATATAGCTTTTACTAAGCATGTAGCAGAAACTGATGTGAAGTTGCGTTTTATTGATTCATTTCGATTTTTACCGTCATCTTTGAATAAACTTGCATCTTATTGCAATAACTTTGAGTTATTGAAAAAAGAGTTTCCTAACAATTATCATTTACTTTATAAAAAAGGAGTGTTCCCATATGATTATATTGACTCTTGGAAAAGACTAGATGAAACTCAGCTTCCTCCAAAAGATAAATTTTATAATATTCTTAATGATAGTCATATTAGCGGTGATGACTACCAACATGTTCAAAGTGTATGGTTAACGTTCAACATTCAAACATTAGGAGAATACTCAGACATATATTTAAAAACAGATGTTTTATTGCTTGCGGAAATTTTTGAAACCTTTCGGAATAGCAGCCTGAGAAGTCACCGTTTGGATCCAGCTCACTACTTCACAACTCCCGGTTTAACGTGGGATGCAATGCTACTTCATACTAGAATGAAGCTTGAATTGATCACCGACATTGACATGATGTTATTTATAGAAAGAGGAATAAGAGAAGGAGTTGCACAATGCAGCGGAAGGTATAGTAAAGCCAATAATATACACATAGATAATTATAATCCTAAAGAAGTCGATAAATATTTGATGTATTTTGATGCTAATAATCTATATGGTTGGGCAATGTGTCAGTATCTGCCTACAGGAAATTTTAAATGGGTTAAAAATATTGAAAAAGAAAGCTTCAAGAATGATTCTAATGTTGGATATATATTGGAAGTTGACTTAGAATATCCAGAATCTATACATGATTTACATAAGGATCTGCCTCTGGCTCCAACATGCCTTACACCGCCTAATGGTAAACATCCAAAACTTTTACTAACAGAATATGATAAGGAACGGTATGTTATTCATTATCGCAATTTAATGCAATGTTTAAAGTATGGATTGAAATTAAAGAAAATACATCGAATATTGCAGTTCAACCAATCACCATGGCTGAAAACATATATTGATTTAAACACTAAACTTCGAGCCAATGCAAAAAATGAATTTGAAAAGAAATATTTCAAATTAATGAATAATGCAGTCTTTGGAAAAACGATGGAAAATGTACGTAACTACGTGGATGTAAAACTAATAACCAAATGGTATGGTCGGTATGGAGCAGAGGCGATGATATCTAAACCAAATTTCCATAGCCATACTATTTTTGATGAGAATTTAATAGCTATTGAACTAAACAAATTGCAAATCGTAATGAATAAACCAATTTATATTGGACAAGCCATCTTGGATATATCTAAAACATGTATCTATGAATTCCATTATGGATATATACAACGATTGTTCAATGATAATGTCAAATGTTTGTATACAGATACAGACTCTTTAATATATGAGTTTACCAAATTGAGTCCGTACGAAATAGTAAAGCGTAATGTACACATGTTTGATACAAGCGACTACCCCGAGCATAACTTCTATGATATACCCTTATGTAATAAGAAGATTCCTGGATTAATGAAAGATGAATTAAATGGTGAAATAATGAGTGAATTCGTTGGTTTATCAGCCAAGATGTATAGTATCCGTACTAATAACAAGGATTTCATTAAAAAGGCTAAAGGAGTAAAGAACTGCACCATAAATAACACAATTTCGTTTGATGATTACTTAAGTTGCTTGCAAAATTCGATTGAAATAAGCAGACGACAGCATTTGATAAGATCATTTAATCATGAAGTTTACAGTATAGAACAAGACAAAATAGCTCTCAGCCCACATGATGATAAGCGATTTTTGATAGGTGGGGGAGTGGATACTTTACCATGGGGGCATTACAGTTTTATAACCCCGGTAGTAGCAGACGAAGGTTGAAACTTAGAACATCATGAACGATGGCACCAAGAACAACAGATTTTATTAACACGGTGCTTGAAATTTTGCAAAATGATGTCTACGAATCACTGATAGCTGTAGCTAATGACACAATACCAGAATATGAAAGCGATGATGATGATGATGAAGAAGAAGATGATGAAATCTCCAGATATGAATACTTTTCTGCGAATGGCCAACCTAGATGCATGGAATGTATACGACATAATTTATTACCTTATTCTGTGATTATTGTAGTAAGCATTGAATGTCCACATAATTTAATACAAATTGATGATCTTGTAAGATGTGAAGTATGTGATGAAATGATTTTAGATTTTGTATAAAGAAGAAATAAAAAGAGTATTACATTTTTATAAAAAAATAAATTTATTTCTTACATTATAATACATTGTTTTTATTAACCCACGAATTGTGCTTTGAGGAAAAACCCAACCACTTTACAAAAACTTTATCCCGCTTTTTCTTTAGCACTTTTTCAACAAGGTAGTCATGTGGATATTTCGTCTTCAGTAGTTCTTTTTCATAAAATCCTCCTTTGATTAGATGCCCCTCATAATCCTCTAGAAGATATGTCACCGGATTTGTATTTTGTATAGTTTTAATTTTAAATATTTCAGTCGTCCAGTTTGGTGTGTACCCCTTTTCAAATATGTGTTTGTGCTTGCTGATGCGAACATAGTCACCAATTTTATATTTAGCTCTATTCACCATTTTTATGTGACTGTATACTGTTTGCAGTAGAAGATTTTTATTAAAGTGATTAACATCAGAGGGTCGCATTTTAATTGTCCTATGCTTTTTATTATTATATTCATGAACAAGGTTGTGTACAAAATCAATCCAACGATAGGAACCATTCTTACTAAATTCTTTCCACATCATGCCTTTCAATGTTCTATTAAATCTTTCAACTATTGAGGCTTTCATAATACTAAAAGTTGAATAGTGTTTAATTCCATACTTTAGCATTAGTGTCTGGAATATTTTATTATAAAACTCTTTACCATCATCTGTCTGCAAATGTTTAGGTATCCGACCGCTTTTTAGAACTTTTTCCATTGCAGCCGTTACCTCTTTTCCAGTTTTATTTTTAATAGGTTCTACCCAAGCATATTTTGAAAATGTATCTATTACTGTTAGTAAATAGTAGAAGCCTTTATTTTCACGAACATAAGCACCCATTTGAACCAAATCTGGTTGCCAGAGATCATCAAAATCTTTCATAATGACACGACGTCGAGGAAAATTTCGACGAGCTGCTTTGTGCAGCTCACTTACAAGGGCCTCTTTACTCATTGTTAGCTTTGACTATAAGTGATTCTACATTTATTAGACCTCGTAAATTCTTGTCAATGTCTTCGCACTTTGTATCAATATAAATCTTTAACTTTTCAAATGACTTATTTATGTGTGATTGTGTTGATGTTTCCAGTTTCTCTCTAGTTGTTTTAATAATATTATGCACATTCGCAAGATTTTCCCCTAATTCACTCTTAGCTGTCTTTGTTTCTAAACTAATAAGAGATCTGCATAAATCTGAATACTTATCAAGCACCTCATCTATATATAGCTTGCTTGCAGCATCATGATCTTCTTCAGGATTTTTAAGATTCTTAATGCTGTTGAATTGCATATCATAGTTTTTATCTGATGTTAACAGAAAACCCACTCCAGCAGGTCCGGTGGAGCCCTTTTCACCTGGCGGCCCAGAAGGACATCGTTCTTCTCGAGGTCCTGGAGAACCTCGTCCAATACTACCATCTCTTAGCGAATGCCCGAACTTGTCAACACTCACTTCATGAATAAATACATAAAAGGAGGAAGGAGGCTTTTTATAAAATTAAATCAGACTCTCTTAGCTCCTCAATAATGGAAACAATTTCATTGTTATGACTATTATTCCCAGCTACTTGAGAGCCAATTAAAAGCCGTAATCTGTCTACCAATTCATTTGGATCATCCCAGTAAACGTAATCAATAGTCTCTCTGGGAAGCTTCATGAGCCCCATACCTTCATGATTGCTAAATTTTCTAATAATTCTATTATATTTAGGGCCTTTACTACCTTTAATTTGTCCATCTGCACTATAATCACGTCTATGGGCATTAGAATCTTCCAAGATTTCTCGATAATTAGCTAAGTCTTTTTCACCATATGATATCTTTGATGGTTCTTTCATAAAAAGAAGTTCGCATAAGCCAGTTGTTATGGTATATTGCTTCCCATTAATAATAAAATTTTGTGCATCAATGTCAATTCTAGATTTCCCAATTTTCCATCCTCCATTATCCATATAAACACCATAAGTGCGGTCAATTTTAGGACTTTTGGCTTGGTAAAATTCTAAATATTTATTAACTAATCCAGTTGATAAGTTTAAATCTGATTTATTAGCTAAGGTTCTTGAATGAGTTGGTGTTCCATACTCGTCTTGTGATGACATTAAAGAAGAATCTCTATACTTCAGTGGTGTGCTTGTTGATTCCATTTTCATATACATTTGTTTTGGGTTTAACTCGAAGCTATCTTCATCACCATTTATTTTAGTTTCCTTTTGGGTTCTGACTTGATATCAGTATGAAGCCCCTGTTTTACTTTTGTTTCACTTACAAGCTCTCTAAGTGGTTTTGTTATGGGGTTAAATGTTTCTTCAAGTTGAGATTCAACATCGATTCGTCCTGTTTTTATAGTTCGATACTTTTTCTTGATAGCATTTCTAGTTTTAATAATATCCTTTATTAACTCCTTCTTATTCATAATGAATTCCTTCTTTTTACCCATTTTGGTATTAATAATTATTTTAAAACTGTTCTGTCAGTCAACTACTTTAACTGACCTGTTAACTGCTTCAACTGGTCTGTTAACAGCTTTAACGGGTCTATTAACTGCTTTAACTGGTCTGTTAACAGCTTTAACAGGTCTATTAACTGCTTTAACTGGTCTGTTAACAGCTTTAACTGGTCTGTTAACAGCTTTAACAGGTCTATTAACTGCTTTAACTGGTCTGTTAACAGCTTTAACGGGTCTGTTAACTGCTTCAACTGGTCTGTTAACAGCTTTAACGGGTCTATTAACTGCTTTAACTGGTCTGTCAACAGCTTTAACAGGTCTATTAACTGCTTTAACTGGTCTGTTAACAGCTTTAACCGATCTGTTGACTGCTTTAACCGGTCTGTTATATTTATATGGAAATATATATATCGAATCCCTGACGGTAACGCCCCCTGCTTAAGGGGCTGTCTTGGTCTACTACTAGAAACCCATATTTATCCATCCAACACTTAGCACATATATCTCGGAAAGTATCAAAATTCATATCCGTATTCACATGATCATCATAAGCATGCCTAAGATTTGTATCATCTTGTTTAAATAAAATGAGAAAGTTAGCATTATCTCGTACCAAGTGTTTTGGTATATGAGTACAAGTCTGACAGAGATAGAAACTATCAATGTTATTATGTCTACCCATGCAAAAATAAGAGCGTATGTTGTCTTGTTTCCCACATGCTACATCATCAAAAATAAAAATTGAATTTTGTTTTGCCTCATCAAATGGTATAACATCATCATTATTAGAAAAGGTATAATAGCCTAATCCTTTTATGGGCGACAAAAGTTTTCTTAAATATAAATATTTTGATTGATAGAGTGATTTTGAATACACATAAACGTTCTCATAGCTCAAACCATTAGGATGCTCCAGCAAACTAATCATAACATTTGTTTTTCCACAATTGGAGGGGCCGACTATTAGAGCGCGTATGCTATTTGGTAATAATGAACTATGTCTTCCAGTTTCCTTAATATTGCTCTGAAAATCATTATTTCTGATTGGTAGAGATAGATTTTGCTTAGTGAGCTTCATTTTGAATACTAACACAAAACTATAAATGCTTACTGAATTTAAATACTTTTTTTAGTTTATATCTGAGTGTTGAAGGCTAAAGTCATTCATACTTATGCTTGAACATAATAAGAAAGGGGCGGGGGTAATTAACACACTCATTAATAGGTTGCCGTTTGAATTACACTTACCAGGCTACCAATATTGTGGACCTGGTACGAAGCTAGCAAAAAGATTAGCTCGAGGTGATCCTGGTATTAATCCTTTAGATAGCGCATGTAATGAACACGATATTGCTTACTCTAAATTTAAAAGTACACCAGATCGCAACATAGCAGATCGCATTTTGGCTGAAAAGGCTTGGAGTCGAGTTAAATCTACTGACGCAAGCCTAGGGGAGCGTACAAACGCACTGCTAGTTACCAATATCATGAATGCTAAGACCAAATTCGGGATGGGTATGGCGAAAATGAGGAATAAAAAGAAAAAGAGCAGTTATAAGAAAAATAAAAAAGTTAAGAAAGATATTACCCTGCGGATGGTTATCTCAAAGGCGCGAAAATCTATTCAAAGGCAAAAACCTGATTCTTTGCAAAGAGCCATTGCGTTGGCACGAAAGGAAGTAGGAGATACAATTAAATATAGAAAGAAAAATGTGAAAGTTCCACGAGTCATACCTATACCACAAACTGGTGGTATTTTACCATTCCTCGTTCCTTTATTTACCGGTCTTTCTGCTTTAGGATCGCTAGGAGGAGGTGCATCAGCTATTGTAAATGCAGTTAATTCTGTTAAAGATGCAAAAGAGCAGCTCAAAGAGAATGAAGAAATGGAATCCAAGCTAGTAGGAAAAGGTCTTTACTTAAAACCTCATAAAAAAGGATTGGGGTTGTACTTAAACCCAGAGTCAAAAAACTATTGAAAACGCTGCCTAAAAGACCGCTAACTGAGGTAGACTTACTTAAATATGCAAAGGATCTACCACATTTTCGAGGAGTTTTCATGCGTAATAAGCTTCCAAAGAAACTTAGCAAGAAGGAATGCGGTATTATCAACTTGGATATATCATCCGGTCCAGGAACTCATTGGGTAGCGTACTATAAAAATGATGAAGATATTCAGTACTTTGATAGCTTTGGAAATCTACAACCGCCATTAGAAGTCATTAAATATTTAACTAGTAATGTAAGGTATAATTATTCTCCATATCAAACATATAACTCAGTAATATGTGGTCATTTATGTTTTGAAATTTTTGTATGATTGTTATGATAAATAAAAGAATATGATTATATGTATATATTTTTATTTATTTAAAATATTTCCTTTATACAATAGGAACAACAAGGCCCCTTAATTCTATTATATAACTTCAATAGTTTGGATATTTGCAGAAATTCTCTTTTAACATACTGGCAGTTACAAGTATCTGGACCTGATGTTGAAGTATTGTAAGCCCAACTGCAGGATTCATAATGCTCCCCATATTTTGAAGTCATAATGTTCATTTCTCTATATTCACTCAAAAAGCGGTAGGATTTTTCTATTTCCTCCTTATGTTCGTCTAATAGTAACTTGTCATACTCTTGCAAGAATCTGCTAAATTCGAAATGTTTAAGAAATATTTGCACTTCATCATTTAATCTTTCCATATTTTTTTTTTATTTCTTCCGTGTACTACTGAATCCCCCAGTGGTTAAAACTGAAATGATTCTCATACCCTAACAAATCTATATAAATGAGGAGGAAACCAGATAATTGCGTCATTTTAAATTACACCACAATGTCATTAACACTAACATTAACCGGAAATTCATCTATATTAACAACTGAGTATTTCCCACCCATAGATTTGTCAAAGGATTATGTATGTGGGTTAATTGATTCCCAAACTTACAATTCAATACCAAATGTTGAGAATAAAAAAAATAATTTATTTCACATTGGGAATATGGTTATAGAAATACCCACAGGATCGTATGAGATAGATGACATAGCTAAATATCTTGAGAATGAATTAAGTAAATTAAGTAAAGAGAGTTACCTTATCAAATTGTGTGCGAACAATAATACTTTGAAAAGTGAAATCAAATCTAGTGGACCTATTTACTTTAACAAAGAGGGTACAATTGGATCCCTTTTAGGGTTTAGTAAGCGACAGCTGGAGCCTAATAAATTGCATGTATCAGATTTACCAGTTAATATAATTAAAGTTAATGCAATAAGAGTGGAATGCAATATAGTAAGTGGATCATTCATGAATGATACACGAGTACATACAGTACATGAGTTCTCCCCAAAGGTGGGGCCTGGATATAAAATAGTTGAAGTACCAAAGAATGTCATTTATTTACCACTAACCACTCGAAGAATTACATCTATTAGCTTAAAGCTCATTGATCAGGACGGTGATTTAATAAATTTTAGGGGAGAGACAATAACAGCTCGGCTGCATCTTAAACCGCAAACATGATAATATATAATAAGGATAAATTACGTACATTAGCTACCATCAACACCGAATTTAGACCTCAAAGAGAAGAAAGGTCCAAACTTTCCCCACAAAGTAAGAAATACTTGAGATCTTTAGGATTTATCATAAAGAACACGCAATGAGTGAAGTGTTGAGTATAAAGGATACTGCAAGCTATGATAATAGTGTTGCGAAAATTGAATATCATAGTTACTCACCCTTCACGAACTCATTCAAAAACAATGATGAAATACGTATAGCTATTCAACATCAAGACATCTATGTACTTCCAAGTGAAAGTTTTGTTTACATTGAAGGGAAATTGGAATGTATTCCTAAGCCTAACAAAACTGCAGATGTAAAGTTAACTAATAATTCGATGGCATTTTTATTTGAGGAGATCCGGTATGAGATAAATGGTGTACGAATTGATCGCAATAAAAATGTTGGTCTTACCTCAACGATAAAGAATAAACTTTCTTTAAACGAAAGTGAGAGTAAAATGCTTCTAAATTCAGGATGGTTTCTCACCAATATAGCTCTCAACTCAGAAGGAAACTTTAATTTTTGTATTCCACTAAAATATCTTCTTGGATTTGCTGAAGACTATAAGAAAATAGTTATTAATGCTAAGCATGTACTAGTTTTGATTCGTTCTAGAACGGATCTGAATGCAATTTATGCTAAAGATTGTGATGCGTTAGTAAATATACTTAAATTACAATGGCATCTGCCACATGTTACTGTAGCCGATATGGAAAAGTTATCTCTATTGAAAATTACTGAAAGTAATCAGCCGATTGAAATGGTATTTCGAAGTTGGGATTTGTATGAATATCCATCACCACCACAATGCACCCACCATACATGGACTGTTAAAACAGTTAATCAACTCGAAAAACCAAGATATGTGATTTTTGCTTTACAAACTGACCGTAAAGATTCGAGTGAAAAAGATGCATCCAAATTTGATCACTGTAACATAACAGACCTAAAAGTTTATCTAAATTCTCAAAAATATCCATACAATGATTTGAATATAAAATATAACATAGATCAATACGCTATATTATATGAGATGTATTGTAAATTCCAACAGTCATACTACAACCGCCGGTCTGAACCATTACTCACTAAAGAGCAGTTCAAAAACTTGGCACCTTTAGTTGTTATTGATTGCTCACGCCAAAATGAATATCTCAAAACTGGACCTGTAGATGTAAGCATAGAATTTCAAACATCAGTGAATATACCGAAAAATACTGCTGCATACTGTCTACTTATACATGATAGAATAGTTCAGTATAATCCTCTAACTAGTGAAGTTCATAAACTATAAAAATGAATTGCATCATTGATATTCAAGGGTTCAAAGGACCGAGAAATACATTCATCTTGAAGGAAATTGCCATTATAACTCAGGACAATCAACTACAGCATTTCATTTTGAAACCAATATACAACTTTGAAAATCTACCCCCAGAACTACAGAATCAAGCAAGATGGCTAAATCAAAATCAGCATGGATTTGTTTGGAATGGAGGATTTACTTCGCAGGATAGTGTTAGCAGCCTCTTTAAAGACATTCTCCAAGACAAAATCATATATGTGAAAGGATATGAAAAAATTAAATGGATTACTGATATATTTAAATTGGAAAAGAATGTATCAATTTACAATTTGGATGAAAAGGGGTGTCCTATATCAGAAGAATTGAGAAAAATTTATGAGGATGTACCACGATGTGTGATACATAGTGGTGTATGTGCATTACAAAATGTTTTCCTGTATAAGAAATTTATGGATAATCTTTAACAAAACATAATTTTCTAAAACAAAAACAAAAAAAACATGTTTTATTCTCATATTTATATAATATATATATATTTCTTATATGTATATATTAAACTATTCACTTCAGATGGAACTCTGCAATTTATGAAATATCCATGTTGTAAGTCTGTTTTAATTTCCTCAAATCAACAGATGTGATGTCGGATTTATATGTGGAGTCATTTTCTCTGAAGTATTCGATTTCACCATTACTCAAAATTCGTTCTCCTTCAAGTTCATGATATTCATAACAAGATATTTTTAGTGTTCTCCGCTCATAGTTGCTATCATATGTACATCGAACTCTCATCGATTTGTCCTCCTCAAAGTTTAATTTGAAATGTCTGTAAAAGACACGATCACTTGCTATAATTCCGCCTATGTCTTTTTCTTTGTTTATTAAGTCTTGCCTAAATCCTTCAATTGCCTCCTCAACAATCACTACACTATTTTCTGGTATTAATTCCACATCAGCTTCCTTGGGTGATTGAGTTCCATTTTCTGAAGAGATAACAGAAGAATCATCATTTAGCGGCATATTTGTTGTTGTTGTAGGCAATGCATCATAAGTAGCATTACTTAGTGTAAGCAGTCGAAATGATAAAGAAATTTGAATGAATCGTTATTTGGCAACTGTATATTAAAATCAATATTATCGCTTGATTTTTTTCCTAAGTTTAAATTGATTGGGAGTGCTAAGCAATTTGCATATAAAGAGCATGCAAAAGCAAATGAAATAAAAGTTTTTAATGACATAATATCTCTTTATTTGATTAGTTGTTGATTGCTTAAAACGTTGACAAAGACTATGCATTATTATGGTAATTTAATTGATTATATACAATTCCACCCTATCACTCAATTTTGATGCCAGAATTTGTTTGAGTATTACTGCTTTCACACTCTTTTACATCTTTTATTTTTTCTGATTTGTTTGCTTCTTGTTGCTTTATTGGTTTACGATACCACTCCTCCACACATCCAACCATTCAGACATGTACAAAAATGTGTTTCATCCCATATAGAATCAATCCAAAACATTATTTTTTTTTGCCCTTTGAACGATGTATGCAAACCTTTCCACTACTAGATTAGCAATGATCAGATTGTAAAAATGAAATATCTTTTATATATTTTAGATATCTTCTCGTCACTATAAACCTGAATATTCATTTCTCTGTTAAAAAGTAGGAAAAGTAAAAATCGCCATATTTATCAATTTAATAAATTTTGTTTTATTATTTTCTATGAGAGTACATATTTTAATATGTTAAAGTTAAATAAAAACTTGGATATAAATTTATTGACACTCTTTATTATATAAATGTATCAAAACATTGCATTAGTAATAATTAGCACCGAAAGCCATGTTCTGCACAATCTCATCAACTTCATCACTTGAATTGTGCTTTTCCTCTTCTAGCTCCGCTAGAGATTTAAACTCCAGAACAAATGATTTTCCTTGAGGTCCTCTGTTAATTATGTAGCATTGTCCTCCTGATATATCCTTCAATATCTCATCTTGTACTGCCGAATACCGCTGGGGTATGTATACACACCCCTCATCAACCTCCAGTTGAATCTTTTCACCATAAACAGTATTCAATCGCCTAGCTTCCAATATTCTGTAAGGTTTATTAATCACCATATCTCTGCAGGATATAATGCCCTTGTATACAAATGAATTGAAAACATTCAAAGAATGTGTTTGGTTCCCTGCGTACATTTGAGGAGGAAGAGAATTCACAGAATTCCTTTGTTTCTCTGATTCTGCATGAAGTAAAGATGATTTTTTCAGCTTCCTAGATGAAACTTCAACATATGATCTCTTTCCTGTAGACATTTTTCCGTTCTATACTTAAGCACCTTATTCACCAAAAACCAAATTAAACTGTACTCAAACTTCAGTCAGCTTCCAATTTATAGTAAAAATCACCGGATGTACAGTTCCGGTCAACAACAGGATATCCTGCTACATTTTCCCACGCTTCTTATCAGCAACACCATACTTCCGCCCCCTTCTACACCCTTATCAGCAACAGCATACTTCCGAGGCTGCAACAACGCCCTTATCTCCAAGACCACACTTTCGGCCAACACCAGGATATCCTGCTACATTTTCCCAATGATCCTTATCAGCAACACCGCACACTTCCTACATGACGCCACTTCCGGTCTAAATGTACGCACACACCCACAGACCGGAAGTGAACTGTCAAACCTCAGATCCTTATCAACAAAACCACACTTCCGCTATGACGTCACTTGAGACACACTCGTTCCAACACACGCAAGAAAAATAAAAATCATCAATAAGCTTCAGCCACTGCTGAAAAATAAAAAAAAAACCCAACAAAAAAATTGTTTTCCTTCTAACTTTCTCTCTCTCTCCTCGCCGTCCAACACTCTCCAAGCTGTCGTCGCTCTGAATCAGGCTAATCGCAAAACCTTCGGTCAATCTATATTTATATAATAATAGCAAAAAACTCTATCAAGCGTTATTCGATGTTTGTTAGTAAATGGTCATGAACTTGGTGGCTGTCCGAACATACACGCGTAACAAGCCGAAGCAAAACCTCTAAGAGGGGTATGCTGAAGCACGCCCACTAAGCTTGTACTCCCACCAAGCAAATGAGCATTTAACTAAATAGGAAGGGGTTTACTGCAATGCCGTCTTACAATGCATGATCGCGACAAACACTCTCTTAACCAAGGATAAAATCGGGAGGGATGAACATCGTTAATCAACTTGGCAAGAGACTGAAGTCAACAGATCAAGGAAATGTGAGAGGTTGGTGATCAAGTGGCTGCTGGTACTCGAGTAAGGAGTCGTAGCGGTGATTTATATAAGGAGGTAAATCTGAACGGGACAACCCAACTAAAACTAAAAATCTATACGGGACAACCCAACTAAAACTAAAAAGAGATAATACGGGCTTCTTCTCGGAACCAGCAGAAGTGAACGGAATTAGTATCAAAAAACGTATGCATTGCATACAACGCTAACTGACCACTGATTGACTTAGCCTCCCATCACTAGAATTTAGGGAAGGTTGATGGGGAATGACAAAAGACAAAAAAAGTCACCTTCACCTCGTGTGGGACTCCGCTCCAAGATCACCGTCCCGGCATTGCATCGATTACTCCATGTCGGATACCAATCTAGAGGACGCTCAACAGCCATCCTCCCGTCAGAGTGATCGAAGCAGCCCTAAATGGAGCCATGGGAGCGTAGCGCCACGCAAGCGCGAAAAGTTAGAAAAAGGATCATTCGAACTGCCAGGCTGCATCAACCCAACAAGGACAAGGTCACAATAGATGAACGTCGTTCATCAACTTGTTGAGTTGAGACAGACGTGCGGTTCTTCAGGTAGGCCTGCATCGAGTGGTCAGCTGTTCAGTGGCCGCGAACCGAAGCTTCGCTTCCCAGTGGTGCCCGCAAGCCCAAAGCCCGCATATATACCACTGAAGAGAAGAGCACTTCAATGCTAGAAACTGGAAAGTTTCGAAAGTTTAGATAGGAGATAAAATTCCAAGTGGTCATCACCCCGTTGTCCACGAGCCGAAGCTTGGTTTCAACGGTGGTACGCCTCGCGCACAAAACTCGCTTGCTGCCAAGGAGATGAGCACTTAGACAAAAGAAACTATTAAATTTAAGGTAGAAATTGACTTAGACTTGACCGAAGGCAGTTTACCATCGCACATACAGCCAGAACCATGGTCGAGTGACCCAGCCGCGATACAATGGTCGGGCCTAACGAGAGCCAAAAAGGAGCTATCATGGAAGTAACGCACTCCACAGAAGCAAGAAGAGCTCTGCGTAGGCCCAGCACCTTGTATCCGCCAGGCAAATTACTTGCGTCAGCTTAAAACATACTGAGGTCTTAACACACAAAAAAATTGAGAAAATAGCATTGAAATAGCAATTGCATTCTAGTCAAGAGAAGCTTGACTAAATGCGAAGAATAGAAAACCAAAGATTGGGCGCCATTTGTAACACAAATGGGCGACCAGAGATACAGCAAAAATAAAACTTGATATTAAAGCAAAAGAAAACCGCTTGGGCGCCATTTGTAACGACAAATGGGCGACCAGAAATATAACAAATAACAATAAGTTCTTAAAGCAAAAAAAACCAATTGGACGCCATTTGTAACGACAAATGGGCGACCAGAAAAAATCATTGAAATAGTAATTGCACTTTAGTCAAGAGAAACTTGACTGAAGGCCAAAAAAAAACCAAATTTGGGCGCCATTTGTAAAACAAATGAGCGACCACAAAAATCGAAAGGTAAACTCGAAATTTTAGTTGCACCCTAGTCAAGTGAGGCTTGACTAAATGCGAAAAAAACCAAATTTGGGCGCCATTTGTAACACAAATGGGCGAACAGAAACACAACAAAATAAAACTTGATACTAAAGCGAAAAAAAACCGTTTGGGCGCCATTTGTAACGAAGAGCTTGTCAGCCGGCAGATCTACCTACATTTACTTGTACCTGAATGTAGATACATACTGCATCCGACACCTGTTTGCTACAAAATCATCGCGGGATTAGCGTGGGTGGCTGCACAGCAAATATGCCGCTAGCGATCAGCCGGCTTGGGGTGGTTGTTGCCACCCACATCCCTTGATGCGTGTTAAGCTGTGCAAAATCGGAAACATAACTGATCAGACAGACGGACGGACAGAAAAAAAGATCTAATGCAGGTTTCCTTCTCATGGTGGAACCTGAAAGCCTAAAAAGAAGAATATTGATTTTATTTATATGCTGCCAAAGGAAAGAGAATAGAAGACCTCAGCAACGCCGAAAAAGTGCTAATTCACCCGGAGAGCTTACAACGCTGGCAAATGGACGATTGAGAGAGAGTGAGAGAGCTGAGAGGGGTCTCTGATGTTGTTGAGACCCCGGCTTTGGGTAATGTTGGGCCCAATCGCCCCCATCCACCCTGGCTAAGCCTCCAAAGCCGTTTCGAAATGCTCAGCCACATCTGTACGTGTTTTACATCTATTGCCGTGTGTGTGTGGAAACGACCTCCCTCCTGTCCGCGACCATATCCTTTATGGAACTACTCACTCCATCGCGCTGAATCCGTTACCAACCTGTAAACAAAAGAAAAAAACAACTTGGAGAAGGGCGGTCAAAGGTGACCAAACTAAATCACCCCAAAGAAGAAGGAAGTCGTATAAAGGAACTCAAAATCTCATCAAGTCCAAATCAAAATAGTTTATTTATTTAGGATGTTCAAGCATATGAATCACTTACGAGGGAGGAAACCCGATCACAAAAAGACTAACATGGTATATATAAAAAAAACTAAAGGAAACAAAGTCTCCGGTTAATATTAATCTAGATCTGAATCCTTACGACTAGCCCTAATAAGCGCTTTCCTATTATATGACTTATCGAACCCTGTGATCGACGCCTGACCTTATATGTACACTAAATGGTTTTAACACTGTAAAATGAGAAACAAAAGAGCACAAAGCAAATAATAAAACATAGAGAAAACTTGAACTAACCTTGTGGTCCGCTATGGACTTACATAATACCTGATTTAATCATATTCGGGGTTTCCTCCTTTACCAAAAGGGTTGGACACTGGTTTTCCAACTATCTGCTAGCTGCTTCAGGACTACGTTGAAGTCTGAGTTCACCTGATATTTGTTACGTGCAAGGAAACTTTTCCCCAAATTTTTTCTCAGGTTCGCCACTACTATGGTATATAAGACTCACCAACGCACAGGTAAGTATTTCAAATAATGCAAATTATGTGTGCACAGAATGGTTAAACCGAAATTTGCTCTACAATTTACCAATGTGATGATATATGAAAATCACTGTCGCGCAAGTAAATATTCCAATTAATACTAATTACGACTACATAGAATGAATCAACCAATATTTTCTTTTCAGTTCACTAATAGGGAGATCTACATAAAAATCACTGTCGCACAGGTAAATATTCCAGGTAATACAAATTATGAGTGCACAGCATGAATAAACCAAAATTTTCCTTTCAGTTCACCACTAGGAAGATCTACATAAAAATCGCTGTCGCACAGGTAAGTACTCCAATTAATGAAATTTATGAATGCGCAACATTAGTGCCAACATTTTCCTTCAGTTCACTATTAGGAAGATCTATCGGGAAAATCACTGTCACACAGGTAAATATTTCAAATACCAAAACTTATGAATGCGCAGCATTAATACGAAAATTTTCTTGCAGTTCACTATTAGAAAGATCTATGTAGAAAATCACTGTCGCACAGGTAGGTAATCCAATCACTAACATTCATGAATAAAAAAAAATCACTGTCGCACAGGTAAGTAATACAATTAATAAAATTTCATTAATGCGCAACATTAATACTAAAATTTTCTTTCAGTTCACTATGGGAAAGATCTTTAGGAAAAATAACTGTAGCACAGGTAAATATTCTAATTAATACAATTTATGAATGCGCAACATTAATTCTAAAATTTTCTTTCAGTTCACTACTAGAAAGATCTATATGAAAAATCACTGGCGCACAGGTAAATATTTCAAATATTAAAACTTATGAATGCGCAACATTAATACGAAAATTTTCTTGCATTTCACTATTAGAAAGATCTATGTAGAAAATCACTGTCGCACAGGTAGGTAATCCAATCACTAACATTCATGAATAAAAAAAATCACTGTCGCACAGTTAAGTAATCCAATTAATAAAATTTCATTAATGCGCAACATTAATACTAAAATTTTCTTTCAGTTGACTATTGGAAAGATCTTTAGGAAAAATCACTATAGAACAGGTAAATATTCTAATTAATACAATTTATGAATGCGCAACATTAATTCTAAAATTTTCTTTCAGTTCACTATTAGAAAGATCTATATGAAAAATCACTGGCGCACAAGTAAATATTTCAAATATTAAAACTTATGAATGCGCAATATTAATACCAACATTTTCTTTCAGTCCGCTATTAGTAAGATCTATGTGAAAAATCACTGGCACACAGGTAAATAATCTAATTAATATCATTTATGAATGTGCAACATTAATACTAAAATTTTCTTTCAGTTCACTATTAGAAAGATCTTTAGGAAAATCACGGTACGGTCGCACAGGTAGGTAATCCCATCAATAACATTCATGAATAAAAAAAAATCACTGTCGCACAGGTAAGTAATCCAATTAATAAAACTTAAGAATGTGCAGCATTAACACCAAAATTTTCTTTCAGTTCACCAACAAGATGATATAGGTACATGCAAATCACTATCGCACAGGTAAATATTCCAATTAATAAAATTTACCACCAGAATGAATAAACTAAAATTTTTCTTTCAGTTCACTAATAGAAAGATCTACATGGAAAATCACGGTCGCACAGGTATGTAATCCAATTAATAACATTCATGAATAAAAAAAAATCACTGTCTCACAGGTAAGTAATCCAGTTAATAAAACTTAAGAATGTGCAGCATTAACACCAAAATTTTCTTTCAGTTCACCAACAAGATGATATACATGAAAATCACTGTCGCACAGGTAAATATTTCAATTAATAAAATTTTCGACCAGAATGAATAAACTAAAAAATTTTCTCTCATTTCACAAAATTTTCTTTCAAAGAAAATCTGAAATTTTCCACTGCGGATTAGACGCGAGCCGATGAATAATGCGCGGAGGCCTGAAGCTCCCGTGGAAGATAAAAAAACACGAAAGGAGAAAATCCCCAAGTAGGGAAAGCAAAAAAAAACTCTAAGGCTGATTTTAAATAAAGAGGAATCACGACTCAATTTTTCTGCGACCGTTCTCGTTCAAAGCCAAAAAACAACTCCCCGACTACACGCAGTCTCCCTACATTGCCAACGTTCTTTACTCGGCCACCGGCAAGCGAGCGCATTTTTCTTCCCAGAATTTTTTGTTCTTCTTTCAAGCCTGCTGCAACACATTGCATGATGGCATCACGCGATTTGTTACAGCTAGGCGAATTGCCATTTTCGTCGCTTTGATTTGGTTGACTAGCGGTAAGTTTTAAACGAAAAATTGTATTTTGTGCTCGATTTTCGACTGAAAAATATTCTGCTGTGTTGTTTCTTTTAGATCTGGACTTGTATGCGGGTATGTATAAATATGTCTTTATTTTTCCAGGAATTTTCTAATATGAAGAAGTTGCATAGGGCTACTTCTTGAAAATATATAAATTTTAACTTTTCAGGAATTTTCTCATATGGAGATGTAGCATAGGGCCACTTCTCGGAAATAGCTAAATTTTATTAAATTCTATACTCTGGGAAATCATGGGGTTTTCTCTACAGTGTGTGGAGTCAGCTGGAGCAGACGCTCCATCGTGCGTGTTACTGGTGTCAAAGTGATAAATATCCGTTTTTTATTACATAAAAAATAAACAATACCAGCCAAGTCCAGGGCTTTTCTATGCCCTGCCGGCATTCCACAAGCCAGCAGCACAGTACGGTGGCGTTTAACAAATCTCCCATGTACATCAGTGATCAATGCAAGGTTATTAGCCCTTGTCACTGATCAGCAATACGGGTGTCCCCAGCTGTGGTCATTGAACTGGACGGTCTGAGGTACTGAAAGCAGCAAATAGGCATAACACTATTGCTGTTTTTTTTTACCTCGCTGTGTCGTTGACTGCAGCTGGGTGCCCCTAAATAAATATTTGTGTTGTTGTGTGTCGCTCTTTCTTCTGCTTTTTTTGTTTTGCCTTGGAATATGCAGAATTTTATTTTAGAATTTTGCAACATTCACGGATTGAGGGCAAATCGTTTTTCGGTGTACTGCCACCTTCAATCAAAAAATCCGGCAATTCTTGCGCTAAGTGAAACCAAGGTCGTTTCTGATGCTGATTCTAATTAATATCACGTCCCTGGTTAGAGCTTAGTGTGCCTCTTTTTTCTCCACATAGGGGGATCGCAATATATATTCGGAATGATGTGGCCTTTACCATTCTAAGAGACTTTACACCTTCTGCCAATCCTGAGTTTAATTACATCTGGATTAGGTTCAAACTTCACAGGCACATCATGTACTTTTGCTTCCTTTATCGCAGCCCAAATATGTCTGATGACGACACGGTATCCGTATTTGACAATATCTCCAACAATATTGATCATTTGCTTTCTGTCTCCCCCTCTTCCGAAATCGTCCTGGCAGGCGATTTTAATGTCCATAACATACCGTGGCTCAGACATTCTTCTACCACAAGTCCTGCGGGCCGATTCGTTGAACTATTTTGTGAATCTTTCAATTTGCATCAGCAAGTGGATGCTCCGACGAGAATCCCTGATGCAGCTGGAGATAGGGCCAATTTACTAGATTTGTTTCTGTCATCGCACCCTGACAAATATTCTATCTCAGTCGGCTCCCATCTTGGTAATTCAGACCACTGTCTAATCACGGCTCAATTTATCACCTAATCTCTGCGCCGCCCCACTTCTCCACCTACAAGTAGGCTTCTCTGGCACTATAAGAACGCTGATTGGGAAAGTCTCAATCAGTATCTTAGAGATATAGATTGGTCGGTCTGTTTTGCTTCGAGGGATGCTGATGAATGCACATTAGAACTTAGTAACTTACTAAGTCTAGGCATGCGTGAATATATTCCGTATTCTTACAGCAGATCTCAACAACAGCAAAATCGCTCTTGGTTTAACGATATGTGCAACCAAGCTATAAAAGCGAAAGAGTCTGCTTTTCGCGCTTATCAAGTGCATCCTTGTCCAGAACTGAAAGAAATCTACAAGACTGCACGGAACACCTGCAAGTCCATTATCCAGAGAGAAAAATATCTTTTTGACCAGAATGTTAGACAAAGAATCTTGGCAAGCCGCAAAGGTAGTAAAGGTTTCTGGTCCCTGGTCAAAACCATCAGGAACAAATTCAGAAGTTCCTCTATACCTTCACTACTTAATAATGGTGAAGTGGTTGTTGACTCCCAGGATAAATCTAATATTTTGGCTGCTAGATTCGCATCAAATTCCTTTCTTCCACCCACTTCACAGGCACCTGTCGTGCATCCCCCGTGCGGATGTGTACAAGAGCCAATACACATCCGTACGAGAGACGTGTTCAAGGTCCTTAATGGTATCAACGTCTCTAAAGCCGCAGGACCTGATGGTTTCTCGCCCCTATTAATTAAAAGCGGTGCCTCATCCTTGGCTAAACCTCTGCGCAAACTATTCTACCTGTCCTATTCGACAGGAAAATTTCCAACTGCTTGGAAGCCAGCTCACGTTCAGCCTATTCCCAAGAAAGGAGAGGGTAGCGATCCCTCAAATTATCGACCAATTGGAATCACTTCGATTCTTTCAAAGGTTTTTGAATCTATCATTAACTCCAAATTAATGAAGTATCTGGAAACCAATCAGCTCATCAACGATCGCCAATACGGCTTCCGGCACGGTCGCTCATCTGGAGACTTGCTGACTTTTCTTACGGAACGTTGGAATCGTAGTCTTCACAATTTTGGTGAGTCCAAAATCGTTGCTCTAGATATTTCAAAGGCCTTTGATAGAGTCTGGCATCCAGCCCTTTTAGCCAAACTCAAAGCACTTGGTCTTTCCCCTCCTCTTCTATTATGGATTGAAAGTTTTTTATCAAGTCGCCAAATACGTGTTGTATTAGATGGCGTTATATCTGAACCTCATCCTATTAATGCCGGTGTCCCCCAGGGCTCTGTTATTTCTCCGACTCTATTTCTAATCTTCATTAATGATCTGCTTTCCCTTACTTTTAATCCTATCCATAGCTTTGCTGATGACAGTACCCTTGATTTCGCATACTCCTTTGACACCCTTGCGGATTCCAGAGGGAACGCCACATGTGTTAAACGAGACTGCATGATTAGATCATTGAATAACGATCTTGACAATATTCTCGCTTGGGGCAAAGTGAATCGCGTCGAATTCAATGCATCTAAGACCCAAAGCTGTCTCATCTCATTAAAACAAGACCATCACTTAACCACTCCCTTTTCGTTTGATGGAGCATTAATTTCTGATTCACCGTCATTAAGAAATCTTGGCATTAAGATTTCCAGTAAGTTAAGCTGGACAGATCACATCTTCTCGGTTGCCAAAGAAGCATCAAAATGTCTTGGTTTTTTGAAAAGGTGTAAGAAATATTTCAGCCCATCAAATATAGCGCTCCTCTACAATTCCTACATCAGACCTAGAATGGAATACAATTCCCATATCTGGGCCGGGGCTGGTCGCACAGCCTTAGCTTCATTGGATATTGTCCAAAAGGGAGCCTGCAAGCTCATTGGCGATGTGGCAATTACTCGTCATATCAACTCGCTCGAGCACCGTCGCAATGTTGGATGCCTTTCGCTCCTTTATCGCTATATGCATGGTCAATGTTCTGATGAAATATCTAGTCTTATCCATTCTAGAATAGTTCCTGCACGCAATACTCGCGCTGCATCCCGCGCTCATCCTTTTACCCTTCAAATTACCTTCGGCCGTACACTAAAATTCCGTGATGCTTTCTTATCCCGAACTGTGTGAATGTGGAACAGTCTACCATCCTCTGTCTTTCCTCCGGCATACAACCTGCGAAAGTTTAAGGGCGACATACATCGGCACCTCCGCCGCTCTCCTCATATCCCTTAATCCTCTCCCTATCTCCTTCCTGCCACGCTGTGCTTTGCATCATAGGGTATCCCCTGAGCTTGGCTTAATAATATAAAAAAAAAAAAGACGTAGAGAAGCCAAACAAAAGTAGCGTAAGGTTGTATACGCTACAAGGTATTTTGTTTTAATTGTAGTACAGTTTAAGATATTATATAATTGTAAAATAAAGAACGTATTGTTACCCGGCACAAAGTGATACAAGCGACATCTATTGGAAATGGAAACAACTTTAGGTTAGTGACATCCTAGTAAACTGGGTTCGGAGAATGGAATATTCAGGAAGGTTCTAGGATAATTCGTAGAGTATAAATACGGCGCTGCTCACATCCAGGAGGCGAGTATTATTTCAGACAGCGAAGTGAGAAGAGAACGAAGTAAACTACTTGGATTGCGATAATTTGAAGTACAGTACTAGCGATAAATAAAGAGTTGATTTGATAATTATTTGTGAATTTGTGAGAGTAAACAGTAAAGTTAAATAAAGAAAGAACTTTCGAATTATATTTTAAATATTGTGTTTTAAATAACGAACTAAGGCCACGCTCGTAACAGTATTATAGTTATAATTGCATTTATTGAAATAATGTATATAGTTATAGTTTGTTTTTCAAGAAATTATAAAACATCTTTGTTATTAATCCAAGAATTGTGTTTTGATTAAAATCCGAGCCATTTAACGTAAGCTTTATCTCCACTCTTTTTTAAGATTTTCTCTACGAGATATAGGTTTGGGTGTTTAACTTTCAGCAGCTCCAATTTGTAAAAGCCTCCTGTGATTGGATTTCCTTGATAATCTTACACCCGATATGTGATGGGGTTTGTGCTTTGAACTTTAATAATTTTAAAAATCTCAACTGTCCAGTTTGGTGTAAAGCTTTTCTCAAATATAAGCTTGAATTTGCTGATGCGTACAAAATCTCCAACTTTATACTTTGCAGGAACAACAATTTTTATATGATTGTATACTGTTGAGAGCACTTGTTTCTCATTGGAGGCGTTGATATCACGTGGCCTCATTTTCGTAGTTCGATGTATCCTTGATTTGTATCCAGTGAGCAGTTTCTTTACCATACCAGTCCACTGATAAGTTCCATTAAAACTGAATTCCTTCCACATCATGTCCTTCAGAGTTCGGTTAAATCGTTCCACTATTGATGCTTTGAGGAAACTGTGCGTAGAGTAGTGTTTAATTGCATGGTTCATTATCGGATTTTGAAAGAGGCTGTTGTAGAATTCCTTTCCATCATCAGTGTACAGGTTTTTAGGTATTTGTCCTTCGCTTAATACAGCTTGCATGGCATCTCTTACTTCTGAACCAGTTTTTCTTTTAATTGGAATTGCCCATGCGTATTTGGAGAAGGTATCAATTACTGTCAGCAGATAGCGGTAACTCTTGTTAACATATTTGTAGGGATCCATTTCAACCAAATCTGCCTGCCACAAGTCATCTAGTCCTTTGATGATCACACGACGCCGTTTAAAACTTTTTCTCGCTGGTTTATGCAGCTCATTTACCACTTATCTCTTACTCATTGTAATTATAAATGAAACAGATTTCACAAGAGATTTTACTCATATAACTCATCTTTTGGTGTCAAGTCTTTCTTATTTATTACTGAAGTAAACAGATAGTTTTCAATCTTCGCGATTTCATCATTATTATATAGCGTTAAATTTACCACCTCTATATTAATAGTTTGTCTTATTGCTTCCACACTTATTTTAATTTTCTTGTCAAAGTAGTGTTTGGTAGTAGCATCATCGTTTTCAAGGGGCTCACCAAGTCGTTTTATACACTTTGAGCTCAGATCGTAGTCTCCGTTTATCGCTAAATTAAATCCAATACCCCGCTCTCCTTGTTCACCAGCTGGACCCTGAGCTCCTTGTTTACCTTGAATTCCTTGTTCACCGGTTGGTGCCTGAGCTCCTTTTGGTCCACGTTCACCTGGTTTCCCAAGATATCCTCGCTTAGAGAAACGTCCAAACTTGTCAACGCTTATCTGTAGATTGTGTAGAAGTATGGTAATGAAGTAGTATTTAAACTATAATATCTGCTTCTCGCAACTCCTCCAGGATAGATAGAATTTCATTGTTGTGACTGGTGTTTCCAGCCTGCTTTGATGCCATTAGAAGCTGCAGTCTATCCACTAATTTATTTGGATCATCCCAGTAAATGTGATCAATGTTTTCTTTAGTCAGACGCAATATTCCCATGCCTTTATGCTGTACATATAAGTTTACTGATTATAGCTTTATACTTAGATGCTCTAGTACCATTGATTTGTCCATCTTCAGCATAGTCGCTTTTATATGCATTGGTATCTCTCAAAATAGATCCATAATTAGTTAAATCCTCTTTAGTATATAGACTTTTTACAGGATCTTTCATAAATAGCAGCTCATATAACCCCAAAGTTGTTTTATAGCTCTTCCCCTTAATAACAATATTTCCTACATCATCAACATTAAACGATGAGTTACCGATTCCCCACACGTTGTCATCATTGTAAACTCCATAGGTTGGATCAATTTTAGGGCTACTATCAGTGAATAGCTTTAAATAGTTTGAAACTATGTATCCAGACGTATCGTGGGAGGTGACAGGAGACCTTCCTATCAATGTTCTTGAATGTTTGGGTGTTGCATATTCTTCTTCAGATGTTAAGGAATAATCTCCATAATTTATAGGTGTGCTACTGGTCTCCATTTTGACATACTTTCGTTTTGGAGGGGTAAAAGGTTCCACAATTTCGTTGTCTTCTTCTTCTTCTTTTGGCTCCAATTTGACTGGCGGCTCGTTTTTGACTCTGGTAACTAACTCTTTTAAGGGTTTGGTGATTGGATTAATAGTTTCTTCAAGTTAAGCTTCTGCTTCAATCCTTCCCGTCTTTAGAGCTTTAAATTTCCTTCGCACTGCATTCCTTGTCTTGATGATTTCTTTCAATAGAATTTCATTCCTCTTCGATATTAACTGAATAACGGCTTTTCAAGCAGCTCTGATAACAGCTCTGATAACAGCTTTTAAACCGCTCTGATAACAGGTAAACGGCTTTCCAAACAGCTCTGATAACAGCTTACCAGCTTTCCAAACAGCTCTGATAACAGCTTAACAGCTTTTCAAACAGCTCTGATAACAGCTTTTAAACAGGTAAACGGCTTTCAAAACAGCTCTGATTACAGCTTAACAGCTTTCCAAACAGCTCTGATAACAGCTTAATAGCTTTTCAAATAGGTCTGATAACAGGTGATAAGCTTTTCAAACAGGTCTGATAACAGATGAACAGCTTTAATCTACTCAGCAGGTCCACAGTATTCGGTGTGCTTTCGACTGAGTAACAACCTCGACTTATGAATTTTTCGCATGTTTCATCCTTTTATAGTACAATGAAGGTATCAAATCCTTTACGGTAGCGCCCATTGTTTAATGAGCTATCCTTATCAATCAGCAAGAAACCATATTCATCCTTCCAACACTCAGCACAGGCTCTTCGAAATGTATCGAACTTCATGTCTGTATTCACATGATCATTATAGGTATGTTTCAAATTCAAGTCATCTTGCTTGAATAAGATGATTAAACTAGCATTGTCACGTATGAAGTGCTTTGGTATATGCGTATATGTTTGACAGAGATAGAAGCTGTCTATATCTTCGTGGCGACCCATGCAAAAATAGGTTCGCACATTATCTTGCTTTTGACATGCTACATCATCGAAAATAAAAACTGAATGTGATTTGGCTTCTTCTGGAGGTAGAACGTCGCAGTTGCTTGAGAATGTGTAATACTCCAATCTTGATATGGGAGTCATCACTAGCTTCAAGTATTCATACTTTGGTTGATGTAAAGATATGAAATATATATAAATATTTTCATACCTCAAACCATTGGGATGTCCTAGCAAACTTATCATAACATTAGTTTTTCCACAATTGGATGGCCCAACAATGATGCTCCATATACTATTAGGCAATAGGGGACCATGCTTCTTTTTCAGCTTCATAACAGCTACATCAGCATTTCGAACAGAAAAAGCTTGTTATTGTTTAATGAACCGCATATTGAAGACTAAGGGCTTTCTTATAAATACACCTACTTATATTACATTTCAACAGTATCATTGGAACCTTATAAGATGCCGGATCACAAATCGAAACGCTCCAGAAAATCTTTGAAAGGGGGCAGAGGAGTATTAAAGTCAAGCATCAACAAATTACCTGTAGAATTACATCTACCGGGATACCAGTACTGTGGACCAGGAACAAAGTTACAACAAAGATTGGCGAGAGGAGATCCAGGCATTAATCCACTGGACGCGGCCTGCAAGAAACACGATATAGTATACTCGCGACATAAAGATACAAGTGATCCACATATAGCTGAAAAAGTATTAGCTGAAAAAGCCTGGCAGCGTGCAAAATCTACAGACGCAAATTTGAGTGAACGTGCCAACGCTTGGCTTATAACAAACGCAATGAAGGCTAAAATTAAGCTAGGTATGGGTCTTAAGGCAAAAAATAAATGTCAACCCACATTCCAAGAAGCAGTACGAAATGCACGTAACATCTTAAAAGTCAAACAACCATAAGGCTTCATGGAAGCTACAAAAATAGCTCTTAGTGCAGCTAAAAATATTGTGAAAAGAAAAAAGAAATGACTATCGGGAGGTGCAGCAGGCATAGTTAAAGCAGTAAATTATACCAGTGCCGCAAAGGCAAAATTGGAAGAAAGCAAACGTCATAACCAAGCAATGGAAAATATAGCGGTTGGTAAAGATGGAAACGGACTGTTCCTGAAGCCTTATAGAAAAGGACTTGGACTCAACCTACAACCTCAACCAAAAAACTATTAAAGACGCTACCCAAAGACCGCTAATCGAGTTGGATTTTCACAAGTATACCACACACTTGCCACTTTTCACAGGAGTATTTATGCGTGATATTTTACCTAGAAAACCATGAAGCAAGAAAGTGGAATTGTTAAATTGGACATCTTAACTGGAGCAGGTACACACTGGGTAAGGTACTACAAGAAAGGTGATAATATCGAATATTTTTATAGCTCTGCCAATCTCCAACCCTCAAGGGAGGTCAGAAACTACTTGGGTAGTAATATAACGAACAACTACAGTTCTTATCAGGACTATGATGCAGTAATTTGCGGTCACTTATGTTTAGAGTTTTTATATAATTGTTATAACCATTAATTATTATCTATAAAAAAATGTATCTATATTGAAATTGGGGCAGTTCATTATCAACCACCATGTGATTAACACTTACTATCACGGGAAATTCATCTCTACTCACTGGTGAGTACTTTCCTCCGCTGGAGGTAGCAACGGATTATGTTTGTGGGCTAATTGGTTTTCAAACATACAACTCTATACCAAATATTGATGTGAGCAATAATCTGGTTCATGTAGGGAATGAGGTTGTGGACATACCTGTTGGATCCTATGAGACTGATGATATAGCAAAATATGTACAAGGACGGAAGAAGGATAGAGGTTACGATAAAGGCTAACAATAATACATTCAAGAGTGAAGTTAAGGCAACTGAAAAGTACATTTTGAAAAACAGAGATCCATAGCTCCTCTGCTTGGATTCAGTAAAAGAAACTTATCTGCTAATATAGTGAATACATCAGAGTTGCCAGTCAACATCATTAAAGTAAATACTATACGCATCGAATGTAATATTATATCAGGATCATTCTTCAACAACACACTCTCCACGAGTTTTTTCCGAGCGCTGGACCTATGTATAAAATAGTGGAGGTACCCAAAAATGTAATCTATTTGCCTGTGAACACCAAACATATAAGTTCTCTAACATTGAAGTTCCTTGACCAAGACGGTGACTTAATCAACTTCAGAGGAGAGACTATAACCATCAGGTTACATTTGAAGTCACAGCATGTTCATATACAATAATGATAAATACGAGTTCGCAGCAGACAAGATCATTAGTCAGCGGACAACCTTGAAGCGGTCAAGACCTACATTAGCACCTGCAAATACAGCATATTTACAATCGATAGGCTTAACGCTGAAACAATGAATAAAGGAATACTAGATATTGCACCAGACGCTCGCTTTGATAACAGTGTTACTAAATTTGAACATCACTCCTATTCACCATTTCTAATATCATTTAAAAACAGCGATGAAATTCGTATCTATGTACAACATCAGGACTTGAATCTTCTACCCAGCAGGAGTTTTCTTTACATTGAGGGGTCGCTAACACAGCTGGATGGAACCGTTTCAGCAATTGCAAAATTAGCTAACAAAGCTCTACCATTTCTTTTTGAAGAAATACGCTATGAATTGAATGCAGTGGAAATCGATCGTATAAGAAATCTTGGGATTGCGACAACATTAAAAAACTACGTATCGCTAAATGCAAATGTAAGCCGGATACCACTCAACGGCAGTTGGTCCGCAGATTCATCTGTTATACCAGCCAATGGGCTGTTCAGCTATTGTGTACCTCTGAAATATTTATTGGGATTCGCTGAAGATTACAAGAAAATTCTGATAAATTCTAAACTTGAACTCATATTGATCCGGAGCAGGACAGATGGTAATGCCATTATATCGCCCACAGCTGAGGTGAAAATTGAAATTACCAAACTTCAATGGAGCATTCCGCATGTTACAGTATCCGATAATGAAAAGCTGCAACTATTTAAAATTATCGGGAGAGGTCGCCCGATACAAATACCATTCCGGAGCTGGGACATATATGAGTGTCAAGTACTACCGGAATCCACGCATCAAACCTGATCAGTTAAGACTTCCACTCAACTGTAGTGTTCGCAACTCCATCACAATGTTATTCAGACAGAGGTCATTGCCTGTATTGTTATCATACTTGTTACTTGTTACATGTTAAAATTAGTTTGTAATGTATACATCATAGTTGCCTTTGAACAGTATTGCACCTGTATTGCAAGAAAATATTTTTGTTCTCGATATACTTTTGTTTTGTTTGACATTCTCGTGTGAACTATTGTAAAGAGCGCATCGTGGAAATAAATTTGTTATACGAGTAGTATTATTTCAAATCTTTAATTCTGTAAAGAGAAGGTTGTCGTTAGTACAGAAAGAGCCAAACTGTTGGAGCTAGGTGCTGCTTGTAACCAACATCATTAAGTATTGCAGCTAGGTGCTGCTCGAAATACAAGTTGAGAAATTCATGTGCGGAGTAACAAAAATCTACCACAAAGATTAAAACTTCAGTCAACGTGCAGACTTGGGCCTTCGAAGATTTATTCATTGGTCCTTCATACCCGGATCCATCCGAGAGGAGTTCTCCAAAGTTAAAATAAAATCCCCTTAAAAATGTCAGATAAGGCTGCTCTAATTTAAAAAAGAGGAAGAGTAAAGGGTACCTTGACGCGTATAAAGACCTTTACTGATTCAATGACGACTGAAACTGACGAGGAAGAAATTAAAGTACGATTAATACGATTAGATGATGCATGGGGTGAATTTCAAGATATCGAAGATGAATTGGTGTTGATTGATAGTACTGCTTCTGAAATAGAAGAATATGAAGGAAAATATTTTCAGATTAAAAGTGCCTTGAATCGCGCTATTCGTGCTAGATCAGAAGTTCACGTTACGTCAGAGCAATCGATATTCGATCGAAGCCAGTGCCAATTCATGAATATTCGACTGCCAAAGTTTAATATTCCATATTTTTTGGGTGACTACAAAGAGTGGCCATCATTTAAAGACCTGTACGAAGCTTCGATACATGCAAATGAAAGCTCATCTGGCTCACAGAAGTTTCAGTATCTAAAGAGTCTGTTGAAAGGCAACGCACCTTCAGTTGTGCGTCACTTAAATGTAACAGACTCTAATTATGCTGAAGCTTGGAAGAAACTAAAAGAACGCTTTGATAAATGCTTCCATATAACGAATTCATATATCAAAACTTTCATTGATCAAGCTTCAGTTAATCAACCATGTCCTAAGATCCTACGTACGTTAACAGACACATTTGATGAAGTTTAAAAGGCTTAGGTAAGGATGCTGAAAAAAGGGATGCCTGGTTAATTTATATTGGTACTTCAAAACTAGACCACGAAACTAGGGAACTATGGTCTCAAGAAACTTCTGAGAAGGATTTTCCAAGTTTTGATGACTTTCTTGCTTTTTAAACAAAAGGTGCAATGCCTTAGAAGTGTGTGGAATTATGTCAAAACGACAAAATCAATCTGTAAGATCGACGCATGTTTCAACACCTGTCAAGCAAAATGTGTGTCCCAAATGCAGCTACAATCATCTTCTTTATCATTGCGAGAAATTCAAAAACGAACAGACAGTGAGGCGCAGAGAATTTGTTGTTCTGAAGTCACTATGCTTCAAATGTTTGGGAGCAAATCATTCTGCTCGTACATGCCGGTCAAAAATGAAGTCCAACCAGTGTAATGGATCGCATCACCCACTGCTCCATCAAGTTAAAACTGAGCACAATCCAACAAATTCAGGTCAGACAAGTGAGTCTAGTCAAGATAGTTGTTCCAGTTCAAGGAATCCAATTTGTAATTTCTTATCCTCAAGCAACAATGAAGCAGTTAATGCCTTGATGATTTCAGCCCCAGCTGACTCCAATATTTCTGAATCTGCTCCACTAAAAGCTAATCAAATCATGATTTCGCCATCTAATACACCACACAGCTTTAGTAAACGTCTACACAGCTCTGTAAATACCTGCGCGAAAACTCAGATAAGTACATGTAATGTCGAAATGTCTACATCAAACGTATCTTTGCTGCCGACAGCCTTGGTAAATGTTCAGGACAATCGGGGCAACTTGGTGAGCTGTCGTATTCTCCTAGATTCTGGCTCGCAGATTTCATTAGTTTCTGAAGCCTGTGCTCAACGTTTGAATCTGAGAAGAGAAAATGCAAGGTTAAGCGTGACTGGTATATCAGCGGCAGGTGTTGGGACAACTAAGGGCAAGATGTGGTTAAGCTTACTTGCTAGATGGAGTAAAGGAGATTGCCTAAGGATTCAAACATATGTCATGAATGAGCTCACGTCGTTGATTCCACCGTCAACTTCACCAAGGTCCGAGTTGGAATGTCTGAAAGAATTGCAGCTGGCTGATCCCAACTTCCACAAGCCTTCAAAAATCGACATTATAATTGGAGCTGATTACTTTTTTGAAGTGCTTAAGGAAGGTAGATTGCACAATACGAAAGGGCAAGTAATCGCACAAGAACCAATCTTCGGGTGGGTGGCAATAGGCACATTCACACTACCATCAATTTCCATAAATAGCTTTCACAATTGTGTACTAGAAGACCTCGACAAAACTCTGCGACGTTTCTGGGAAGTTGAGGAAGTAACAATCAAGAGTAATAGTTTGTCTCCGGAAGAAGAGAAATGCGAGACGTATTTCAGCGAGAATCTCACCATGCTTTAAAACAGATATGTTGTATCTTTACCGTTTAAGCTCGATGTTGGGGATTTAGGCAAATCACTTACTACTCCCACCAAACGCTTTTATAATATGGAGAAAAGATTTCAAAGAGACAGCACACTAAAGGAACAATATATAAAGTTCATGGAGGAATACAAAATTCTCGGCCACATGGAACTTGTGCCTCATGATGAAGTACCAACGATAGATCTTGCTTTTACCTTCCACATCATGCGGTATTAAAGACTTCTCCAAATCCAAAGATACGATTTGTATTTGATGGGTCCTGTAGATCTACTTCGGGGATCTCCTTAAATGACAAGTTAATGGTTGGACCGTCAATCCAAAGAGATCTAACTGCAATTGTATTAAATTTTCGAAAGCAAAAAATAGCCTTCTGTGGATGTGAAAAAAATGTACAGACAAGTCCTGATAGCTCCTAGTGACAGAGATGTTCAGCGTATTGTCTGGCGAGAGCATTCGAATCTATCCTTGGAACATTATAGGCTATTGACCGTAACTTACGGCACAGCATCTGAACCCTTTTTGGCCACTCGAGTATTGCACCAAATTGCTGATGATTTCAAACATACACATTCTCAGGCAACATCAGTCATCAAAAAGTGCTTTTATGTGGATGACCTCTTGAGTCGTGCAGATTCTTTAGCTGAAGCACTTCTACTTAAGGAGAATCTTACGAATATTCTAGCCTCAAGAGGGTTTAACTTGACAAAGTGGTTGTCCAATTCAATCAAATTTACAAGCGGTGATGAAAGGATGGCTGCACCTGACGAGTTCATGACCATTGATGAGAATACATTTACCTCCAAGGTCTTGGGAATCCAGTGGAACTCAAAACAAGATGTTTTTCTGTTTAAGGTCTCTCTATCCAGTTCACCAGAAACGGCAAAAAGACAAATTCTTTCAGAATCATCTAAAATATTCGACCCAATAGACTGGTTGTCGCCGGTAGTAATCTCAGTAAAGATCTTACTTCAGAGTCTATGGTTGTGCAAATATGACTGGGATGACATCTTACCAAAGGAAATCGTGCAAAAATGGCAAGTCATTAGAAATCAGCTTCCTTTAATAACGGCAATTCAGATTCCACGCTGCATCGTTTTGGGTAAAAGACACATCCAGCTTCATGGCTTTTGTGATGCATCGGGATTGAGGTATGCAGCAGTTGTATATTGCAGAAGTTTAAATAATGAAGGAAATGTTTTCCTTCGCCTGGTCAGCGCAAAATCGAGGGTTGCTCCTCTGAAACAAGTCTTTCTCCCCAGGCTAGAGCTCTGCGGTGCATCTTTGCTTGCTCAAGTAATACAGAAAGTGAAGGATACTTTAGAGTTGGAAAATGTCGAAATTTACGCATGGACTGATTCAACAGTTGTTCTGGCGTGGCTGTCTGACATACCCCGAAAGTGGAAAAACGTACATTGCAAATAGAACATCTGAGATTTTGAGAGTGATACCACGAGCACAATGGAGTCATGTACCATCGACACAAAACCCAGCTGATCCAGCATCAAGAGGAGTTTTGCCAGCTGAAGCAGTTAATTTAGATATATGGTGGAATGGACCAAAGTGGTTGCAAGAAGAGCCCATCAAAACACCGTTAAAGGAATCCAATAAAACTCCTAATGCCGTATATAGTGAGATACAAAGATGTAATATTGCCTTTAACCTTCATCAAAACGCATCACCTTGTATTATCAACCTATTTGACAGATTTTCTTCGCTTTCAAAAATCTTAAGAATTTTAGGATATTGCGTGCGTTTCAAACATAATTTAAAATGTCCGCGATCCGAAAGAGATGTGCAAGATTTAACGGCATTGGAGCTCAGTCAAGCTGAAACTTTATGTTGGCGAATAGTACAACAAACATCATTTCCTACAGAAATAAATGACCTGAAGTCAATACGTGCGGTGTCAACAAAAAGCCCCCTGTCATCATTATGTCCTTTTTTTGACGTTGATGTAGTTATTCGAGTCAGTGGAAGGCTAGATAACACAGATTTTGACATCGAAACAAAGCACGCTATAATCTTACCAAAACGTCATCCTGTTAGCCTGGCACTAATAAGTGAATTGCATTAAATTCATTTACACCCTGGTTCTTCGTCGCTCATGGGAATCATAAGGCAACGTTTTTGGATACTAGGCATGCGTGATTTGGTCAAGAAGGTCAGCCGACAATGCATCATTTGTTTTCGTCAGAGCGCTACTCGCGGTTCACAACTGATGGCTCATCTTCCAGAGGCTAGAGTGAAGATTGCTCGTCCCTTCTTTAACGTTGGAATAGACTATGGCGGTCCTATGAAACTTTGTACTCGAGTAAGCAGAGGAGTGAGACCAATGAAGGGATACTTCGGTGTTTTCATCTGCTTGGCTACAAGATCTGTTCACTTCGAAGCAGTGACTGATCTAACTGTTGAAGCATTTATAGCTACTTTGAGACGTTCTGTAGCTCGGCGTGGCATTCCTGGTAACATTTTTTGTGACAATGCTACTAAGTTTGTTGGGGGAAAAGGCCAAATCACAGACATGCACAATCTTGCTTTATCTGTTAATGAAAACACATTAATCTCAAGTTTTCTTTCTCAGAATCGTATACAGTGGAACTTTATTCCACCAGTTTCACCCCATTTTGGTGGCATCTGGGAGGCAGCAGTTAAATCGGCAAAGTGGTACTTACGCAGCGTGGTAGGTGAAACGATGCTGTCATTTGAAGTGTTCGCAACACTTCTCGCGCAAATTGAGGCTATCTTGAATTCTCGTCCTTGTAGTCCTCTTTCTTCAGACCCTGATGACTTCGACGCTCTAACTCCTTCGCACTTCTTAATTGGAGAGCCGCTGACATCACTTCCTGAACGAAATTTTTCTGAGACCAAAATATCAAGATTAGGCAGGTGGCAGCACATCCAATCTATGATTCAGGGATTCTGGAAACGGTGGAGGAACGAATATTTAACCACATTACAAACCCGACCCAAATGGAGAAAGGAACAAAACTCATTGAAACCCGGTGAACTTGTGCTGATTGGTGACGAAAACATTCCCCCGTGCAGATGGCTCCTAGGCAGAATTCTCGAGGTTCATCCAGGAAAAGATGAGCTTGTTCGAGTGGTTACTGTCAAGACCCCTTCTGGCATATTCAAACGAGCTACTAATAAAATTTATGAACTACCTTGCTTGACGGTCGGGAGAATGTTCGCAACTCCATCAAATTGTTATTCAGACAGAGGTCATTGCCTGTATTGTTCATACTTGTTACTTGTTACATGTTAAAATTAGTTTTTAAAGTATACATCATAGTTGCCTTTGAACAGTATTGCACCTGTATTGCAAGAAAATATTTTTGTTCTCGATATACTTATGTTTTGTTTGACATTCTCGTGCGAACTGTTGTAAAGAACGCATCGTGGAAATAAATTTGTTATACGAGTAGTATTATTTCAAATCTTTAATTATGTAAAGAGACAACCAAGTACAGAAAGAGCCAAACTGTTGGAGCTAGATGCTGCTTGTAACCAACATCATTAAGTATTGGAGCTAGGTGCTGCTCGAAATAAAAGTTGAGAAATTCATGTGCGGAGTAACAGAAATCTACCACAAAGATTAAAACTTCAGTCAACGTGCAGACTTGGTCCTTCGAAGATTTATTCATGAAGAAACCGCAATTTATCATCTTGGCATTAAAATGAATCGAGGGAACGATAAAACCAAAGATTCAACCAAGTTTGATCACTGCACTGCCAACTTACCGACGTTACAGTTCATTTGAACTCAGAGTCATATCCCTATGATGACTTGAATTTGAACTTTGATTTGAATAGATACGCATTGCTGTATGACATGTATATAAAGTTTATACAATCATACTATGGTCATCAGTATCAGCCGTTCCTCACATGGGAGAAGTTCAAAACCGATTCTCCGATTGCTGTCCATTGATTGCTCACATCAAAATGAAACAGTAAAACTGCACCTGTTGACATAAGGCTAGAATTCAAGACATCTGAAAATATACCGACTAATACAACAGCATATTGCCTGCTTCTACACGATCGAATAGTGGAATACAGTCCACTGACAAGTGAAGTTAGAAAGTTAAATAAGAAGATGTCTGTCATCGTAGACGTCCAAGGATTCAAAACAAACCTCAATGAATTTACCACTAAACAACTGGCAATTTTAAACAATAAAAACCAGATGCAGCACTTTATATTTCAACCACCGTTCAGATACAAAGATTTGACTGCAGCAAAAAAGAGACAAGTAAAATGGCTTCAGCACAATTTTCATGGATTCCGCTGGGATGATGGCTACATACCGTATCACAAGCTGTACACTATAGTTGCACCACTGCTTCGAAACAAAACCATATATGTAAAGGGAGCTGAAAAAGTTCATTGGATACAGAAAATTGTTGGAGAGGGTGAAATCATTATTAACGTCGAAGGTGAATACAACTGTGGAAAACTAATTGGGATTAACACAAATGCGCCATCTTGCCAAGTTCATATTGGACAGTGTGCTATAAGAAATACTTTTGTAATAAGAAATTTTATTGGAAATAAAAACAAATCTTTATTAAACATAAGACCTTTCAAGACACATACCCCAGAACCCTCACTGCCATCTTCTAGAATCTGTTCATGGTGATGTCATGTTGTGAAATTCTAATGATGCTGATATCTACAACTTCGCTGCTAAGAAAACTTATTTAGGTGCAGGAAAACCATGATGACATCATGCCGATATCTAGAGCTCTCCCGCTAATAAAAGGAAACAGAAAAACCAAGGCATGCTGGTAGTTCCGGCTAAGGCCGCTAGGGAACCTTATGTCGCTAATATCTCGAAAACCAAAGTTCGTAGAGGATTTCCGATGAAAATTTTGTTCCCCTCTCAACCTACACCACGTAGAATCCAACATGCTGCCATGTGTGGGACAAAAGTGAAGCAAAAAACTTCACACATCCAAGAGAACCGTACCACGCATCATAGAAAGACGTATTACCGGAGCATGCTGGTAGTATCGGCTAATGTCGTTAGGGTACAGTCAAGACCAAATGAGACACCCACACACACACACACACACACACACACACACACACACACACACACACACACACACACACACACACACACACACACACACACACACACACACACACACACACACACACACACACACACACACACACACACACACACACACACACACACACACACACACACACACACACACACACACACACACACACACACACACACACACAAACACACACACACACACACACACACACACACACACACACACACACACACACACACACACACACACACACACACACACACACACACACACACACACACACACACACACACACACACACACACACACACACACACACACACACACACACACACACACACACACATCCAAGAAAACTGTAGTATCGGAACATGCTGGTAGTACCGGCTAATGCCGCTAGGGCGCAGTCAAGACCAAACTAACACATCCCGGAGCATGCTGGTAGTACCGGTTAATCCTGCTAGGGCGCAGTCAAGGCTCAATGGGACATCCAAGACACAATGGTGCATCCAAGACACAATGGTGCACCCAAGACACAATGGTGTATCGAAGACATAAACCAGTACATTCAATACATAAACCAGTACATCCAAGACACAAACTTATATTTAGTATGGACTAAAACCACTTGGAGACAGTGGCGCCATCTGTGACGAAATCCTGGAAGCGGTGATCTGGTATCGGCATAGAACAGCTATTATTGATAATTGACAAGGCGCACAATGATTCACATCATGGTAGAAATTCTCTAACATTAGATATAATAAGGCAACAATACTGGATACTGAATGGGCTTAAGGCAGTAAAAGGACATATCCACAAATGCATTAAGTCTCATCGATATAATGCACAAATTTCTCAACAAATGATGGGTATGCTGCCAACAGATAGACTCGTGCCCAGTCCTCCATTTACACACACTGGTGTCGATTACGCAGGACCCTTCGAGATGATACTAGCAAAAGGCAGAGGAAATAAAACTCATAAAGTCTACATTGCAATAACTATATGTCTCACTTGAAAAGCGATGCATATAGATGTAGTTACTGACCTTACGTCCAAGGCAGTCATCGCAGCCTTTGAACGATTTACAACCAGAAGAGGACCAGTGACAATCTTCATAAATTAAATTCGTATAAGACTGATGTAAATACAGCTCTGCAGGAAATCGCAACGCAGTGGCACTGCATACCTCCCGCAGCCCCCCATATAGGAGGTCTTTGGCAGGCTGGTGCAAATCTATTGAATATCACATGCGAAGAGTTGTTGGAGAAACGAGACACACACATGAAGAAATGTGCACGTTAATGGCACAAATAGAGCCACGTCTCAATTCGCGACCACTTTGTCGACTCTCAGAAGATCCAGAGAGTCTTGAAGTACTCACTCCCGCACACTTCATAAGGGGTTCTCCTAAACTGACAGTTCCAGAAAAGGATCTTCTAGAAACAAATCCAAACCTACTAGATAGATGTGACCACACAGAAAGAATGAAACAAGAGTTCTGGAAATAATGATCCATTGAATATTTAGGAAGGCTACAGCACAGACCCAAGTGGGCTCAGCAGCAAGAAGATTTAAAAAATTTAAATCTAGTGTTGATACAGGACGAACAAATTCCACCGTCAAAATGGGCACTTGGTCGTATAATAAAAACACATCCTGGACCTGATGGTCGAACTAGAGTTGTAACATTACAAACAAAGAATACTAAAATAAAACGCCCAATAACAAAGCTCTCATTACTCCCAATAATCGATAATATAATAAGGGAATCAGCTGATCACATAGAAGATTCAGATTTGCTAAATCCAGAAATTATGACAGAATCAGAGCAAATCAATAAAACCACGCATGTAGTTAACTCCATCACTTTAAAACGATCAGCCGAAGAACCAATAACGGCAGATAATCGCAAAGAAGGAAAATATGAAAAGGAATCTATAATCAAACCCACATCACGAGGGTGCAAGCCAAGTAGATTAACATATTTATTCATATTCACGTTCCTATTCTTCATAGCCCTTGGCGAGGAAATCAAAGTCCCGTACCAAAAAACGAATTTCAACAATAAACGAAAACATGTTCCATGACCTCCTGAAGAATCAAACATCAATAGCAGAAAACACCATCAATGTCTTGACGAAAACCCATCAAGCGACTCAGCATCAATTGAACGTTGACGACACGCAAATCGAAGCACTTAACAAAGGCTTCAATCATTCTCAACAAGAAATAATGGTAACACAAACCTTCACTTGTGCAGCTGTTCTCATAATCAACTTTCAACACATCCATAGAAGCATTCTACCAGTGTTAACGGACACCAGACACGGACGGCTAAGCCCTTTGCTCTTAGCTCCAACCCAACTTCACGAGCACGTCAAGATCATACGGGAACACATACCGGAGAATCTTACACTACCTGGAAATGGTAATCAAACCTCATTATTTACAATTTACAATTCCATGCATGTAATGATGAGCATCACAGAAAAGAAAATGATGTTTCACACGCGTATAACCCTACAAGGGCAGAATCTGCTTCGCTTATGGCTAACATCAGACAGGGCTATCTTCTCTGTGAGTAAAACGGATCCTGCTATTCTGTCAGGCCAGAGGTGGGTGAAGTGAAGGTGTTGGCCTTGGGGTTAGCTACTTCCACGTAGCGCGAGGTGCTAACCACTGTTCGTTGGGCTCGACACTGATTAGTGGGCTAAAAGCTGATCCCAGCCCAAGCCAAGGTGGAATAGCATACGCCGATGGCTACGTGGCTGAGGGGGTGCTCAGTCATTAGTATGCGAACTCTGGATATCAGGCGACCTCCAGTTTTAATTAGCCTTCCTGCGATAATACGGATTTCTGCCGTGGATGACAGTCTTTCTCCGCAACTCGTTGGACCAAATATAAATGATCTTTTGGACGATAGTAAATCCACTTCTAGTAAGTGCGTTGAAAATCTACGGAGGTCTGAGGAATCGGTGAATCTTATCCCTGAGATTTCAGCATCCATGGAAAATCTCCTCCTGCAGGGAGGTCGGCTGATGAGGGCGGTGTGACTCCTATGGAGATCACTCATGCTCCTCATGCGTCAGAGCAACTCAACTCGGGCGGGCTAGTTGATGGTGTAACCTCAGAGCCGAAAGGCGCTGATTGTGGCAACCGAAGAGGGACCTTCCGACGCAGGAGAGTAGGCAGAGCAGAAAGGAAGGAAAGGAGAAGAGCTAGGGAGATGGGTAATACTGTTCCTGGGCGTTCTCCTTGTCTATCTTGGCAGTTTGTCAGTGGTCCGGCTAAGCAGGTAGTGGAGAGTGGTAGTGAGCCTCCTAGCGTCGGCAAACTGAGCTCTGCGATGAAGAATAGATCCGGTGCGCAAAAGAGGAGAAGGAAGAGGGAGAAGGCGGGCGAGAGCATCTCTCCTGACCTTGCCCATTCTACTCAGCCTCCCACCTATGTTTCTGCTAGCGTTGCTGGTGACGTCGGTGTAACGACCCATAGAACCAGAAGGCTAAACCCTGAAAATATAAAATCGCCGCGGAAGAATTTAGTCAAATTGTAAAACTAGGTATATGTCGACCATCATCTTCTCCAGTATCCTCCCCATTACATTCAGTGCCAAAAAAGGGCAACACAGATTGGAGGCCGTGCGGGGATTATCGCCAACTCAATGCCGCAACCATTTTCGACAGGTATCCTTTACCAAATATTCAGGAGTGTTCAATTAACCTCTACGTGTTCAGGCCACACCAATATCCCTCGATGATTCCCCAGATATATACCTAAAAAAAAGATACAAAAAGGGAACACAAAGAATTTTTCCTTAAAATAATTAAAACACAAGAACTTACCTAATATTAGGGAATTTTCTCCCTTTGTTCCAACGTCGTCCTCAACCCTTTCCATTATATTTCCACCTGAAAAAAAATTAAAGAAAAAAACATATTAATATCATATTAAAATACATAAATATAACAAACTTACCAAAAACACCTACTGCTGAATAATTACGTTGACAAAAATGTCAACACATCACACCATATGTTCTCGCCTTCGCCGCAGTCAGAGTTCAGTGCAGCTTTAGTGGTCCCACAATGACGTCACTGTGTGACGCCGCCATCAACTTTGAGAACGAGCGTTGCCAAGGCAACCCATCATGAACCCGAAACGTAGCGGTTTGCGGCGGCTTTAAAAAGGCGACGAACTGCAGCAGAATCACCCATTCCCAATTCAGAATTCGATCTGAAAACATCAGAATTTACTCTGATTTTTCCTAAATTATCCAAACCAAATCTTGTTTCCATCCCACACCTAAGTAGGAATTTACTCCTACTGCAGAAATTTAATTCTGCTTATTCTATCCCACACCTAAGTAGGAATTTACTCCTACTGCAGAAATTAATTTCTCCTAATTCTATCCCACACCTAAGTAGGAATTTACGCCTACTGCAGAAATTCAATTCTGCTGATTCTATCCCACACCTAAGAGGAATTTACTCCTACTGCAGAAATTTAATTCTGCTAATTCCATCCCACACCTAAGTAGGAATTTACTCCTACTGCAGGAATTTACTCCTACTGCAGAAATTTAATTCTGCTTATTTTTCATCTCCCAACTGAGTAGGAATTTACTCCTACTGCAGAAATTTACTTCTGCATTAATTTCTATTAGACATCTCAGTAGGAATTCACTCCTACCTATTTCTATCCAAGCAGGAAGCTACTCTTGTTGCAGAAATTTACTTCTGCCAAATTATAATTATCTTATCATTGCTCCCGTGCTTAACGTGCAGCAAAACTTCTATTTTTATTTTACGTCATTGAATTAACAGTGGATTTTCTTCTCTTTCGTTCAGAAGTAAAGGGAACCTCATTAGCAGCGTTTTTTACATTTGAATAATTGAATTTATATGTTGAATTCTTTTAGTAGATAATTTTTTTTTGAAAGATAGTAGTAAGCTAGGTTAGGTGTTAAATTGAATTTGTGATAATAGTTTTTAAGCAATATATTGAAAATAAAGAATTTTATATTTGAATTGTTAAAAGTTGAGTTAACCTTTTACAACCGGCACCCCTCTTTAGCTTGAGCACAGATCTCACATTGGTCCTTCGAGCCGGATAACTCAGCTATTCAAATATAGAATGAAGAAAAATATTGCTTATCATATCACAGTGAGAAAAACTAAGCCTCTCGATTCAAAATGCCTACAGATGACGGATGCAGTATATCTGACGCCGGGTACGAAACCATTAGCTCAGTATTAGAGTTGGTTGAGTCTCAAAAAGAGGTCAAAGATTTAATGGAAGACCTCTTTAAAAGGCATCAAAGAGAAGACAAGAAAAAGACTGTCAAATCGACAGAAAAACGTTTACAAACGTTCACCGAATATTGGCAATAATTCCAAAAGAGGCATAGGGTAATTCAAAAGGGAGCGACAAAGGAAGATCTCAAATTAGAATATTTCACGAAAGAGACATTTTGTGATGTACAGGAGTATTATATTGAAAAAGCAGCTAGCATGGAAGAGGATATAGACAAACTAACACCAACGCCTGTCAAAAATCCTCCTCAGACTCAGACATCACATGCTAGCACAAATTCATGTAATAATGAAAGACTCCCCAGAATTAAACTTCCCACCTTCAATGGAGAATACTCTACGTGGATTTCATTCCACGATTTATTTAATTCGGTTATACATAATTAATTATTCTTTCTAAAGACAAATCTAATAGGAGAGGCTGAAAAATTGCTCAGGCATTACGAAATATGCGATGCAAACTACCGACCAGCTTGGCAGCTCCTAAGAGAACGCTATTCAAATAAGCGAATATTAGTCAACGTACAATTAAAGAAATTATTGTCTCTTCCACCAATACACCATGACACCAAAATGCACGACTACGACTCTGCTATCCACCTACACCACAACAAAAATTAAATCAGACAACAAATTAAAAAGTGTTTGTAAATGCACCAATACGTCAACAATATCACCAAAAGATAGACTGCACACAGTCGCAGGACAACTCTTACTCCCCGAAAATCACGAATCCATCAAATCTCATAATACACTTGAACATCAAGAGTACCAGAGAAAAAACTGGAGAAAATGCTTCAAGTAAAGCAGTAGAACAATATGCCTTAAGCACACTCTCCACCATCAATACAAAGAGGAAAAATACATCATAACTATCGTCATCTCAATCAGTTTCAAATACAATTCCACCAATGCAAGCTGAACTTAATCATAGAGAGACTAAGAATCTCAGTACCACATGGCGCCCCCATAGTCCAAAACCTTCTCACTCTGCACCAGTAATGAAAGGGAATACTAATTCCCCTGCGACACAAGCTGAAGCAAAATATCTCCATATTTCGCATATAAAGCACAAGTGGAAGAACGAGAAAGAAAAGCTAAATAGACAAGTAAAAAAGCTAGTATTGGTCTAAGACCAATTCTTATGATACACTAGATGAATGTCCGTATGAAATTTCGTATGGGTATCCATTTGAGCAATTTTGATTTTGCAGTGGTTTTTCGCATATATTTCTAGAACGGTTCGTCGGACAGAAAAACTGGTTATAACCAATTTTATAGAATTTCATATTCCGAAGAAGTTTTTAGTACAATAAAAATGTCTTGGACTGATCGTTTTCACAGTATTCATAAAAAACCTAAATTTTTATATGGCAACACCAAGAATGGGTTGCCCGATTTAGTTTATTTTTGAAATCTTATTTGCTAGTACAATGAAAACACCACGTACCAAATTTCAGCCCTCTACATCGACGCGTTCTCAGGCAGTGTTCAAACATATAACGGAAAACGAAATTTTTGTATGGCAACCCCACGAAGGAGTTGCCCGATTTGTCTCATTTTCAAACATAATTTTATTTTTTTTTTCTTATTCCGTGTACAGAATTTCAGCTCTCTAGGTATACGCGTTTTCGAGTTATCGTGTGCATGGGCGGACGGACGGACGGACATGCAAACATCAACATAACTTTTAATATTATGCGTGGGTGTCCAATCCATTTTGCTCTACCATCATTATTTCTTCGAGGTGTTACAAACGGAATGACACACTTAGTATACCCTATAGATTTCATCTAGGGTATAAAAATAAGTACTCTCGTTCCAATGAAAGAAACCAAATCAAATGTGTTTTAACGTTCACATCTCAAGAATATTTTAACTGACTCCTCTCACCAATAATTTTAAAGTCCCACCAAATCCACTATTCTCTGGCATTACCAAATTTCAAACTTGCCGTTATATTTGAATATGAACAACTTCAGAATCCGCCAAAATTCGCTCTAGTTTTGAAAGTTGTCAAGTGCGGTTTTAATTTTCGTTTTTTTCATTATTTGAGTTTATCTTTATTTTTTCTACCATGGAGGAACATTTGGAAATTTTCAATTCCGAATCTTTGGATTCTGTCGACGTCGGAATAACACTCCGGAACTCTTAATCCCTCCGAAGAAAATAAGGCCTATAAGTCCACTACCTCCGACACCAAAAAAGGGTCGAAAAATCAAGTCGGCCATCGTCCGACCACCACCTCACGAAATTATACCCGTGAAGAAACTTCTCGGGCCATTTGAAGCAAGGCCTGCGTCGCCCAAGGTAAAAAGGCTGCAAAAGGAAGCTAAACCAAAAGACGACTTCAATTCAAAATCAGGCAAAGCGAAAACAACCCAGAAATGCGAGTGCAGCCAAGAGCCAAGAGTACCTACATCAAAAGCGCTCAAACCGAAGCCTAGTGAGACCAGTCCAAAACCTCGAATTACAGCTGGCCACGTCGTCTCGAAAAAGAGCCTGCAGCAGCAAGCATACCAGTTCTGCTTGAAACAAGCATCACTGATATCAACGCGCCTAATCACAACCTAGAGGTGCAAACTTCTGTACCGCCTCAGCATATCCACAAAGGTTGATCAAACTCTGAGGTACATACTAGCAAGAAGAATTTGTTAAAACGTCCCAATCAAAATCCTACAGCAACAAACACGTCTTCAACAAAAAGGAGTGATTCAACACATCAGGATGCTAGATTGGAACTACTACCACATTTAATGGATCTTGCGATTAGTCACCCGGACCAAATCAGAGATCATCCACCAAGCACTTACAAAAACAAATTTGAATTTAAAATAGACAGCATTAAAAAGGACGCATCTATCTTAAATAAACCAGAATTCACATCAGTCGTAAACACTTCGAGTATATGCAACATCATGAAACCTACAGCTAATGAGATTCCTGCAGATTTGAAAAATGCAATATGGTCCACCCCAGACGTCATGCAAATTTTGCAATCTGCAGTCATCCCGTAGAATAGGATCAGAGAAGCAAAGAAATTCTTCAGATTTCTCCTTCAAAACGGCAAAACAATAAAAATGACGAAAAGAGGAAAAAGATTTGTATTCACTATTCAGAGCACAGTAAGTTAATTTACAACACTTCTATTTAAAAAAAAAAACTTTATATATATATATATATATATATATATAAAATTAGCAGTTGCCCTTCAATAATTATTTTTTTGAGGCGGGAGGATGTTCAGGCCACACCAATATCCCTCGATGATTCCCCAGATATATACCTAAAAAAAAGATACAAAAAGGGAACACAAAGAATTTTTCCTTAAAATAATTAAAACACAAGAACTTATCTAATATTAGGGAATTTTCTCCCTTTGGTCCAACGTCGTCCTCAACTCTTTCCATTATATTTCCACCTGAAAAAAAATGAAAGAAAAAAACATATTAATATCATATTAAAATACATAAATATAACAAACTTAACAAAAATACCTACTGCTGTATAATTACGTTGACAAAAATGTCAACACATCACACCATATGTTCTCGCCTTCGCCGCAGTCAGAGTTCAGTGCAGCTTTAGTGGTCCCACAATGACGTCACTGTGTGACGCCGCCATCAACTTTGAGAACGAGTGTTGCCAAGGCAACCCATCATGAACCCGAAACGTAGCGGTTTGTGGCGGCTATAAAAAGGCGACGAGCTGCAGCAGAATCACCCATTCCCAATTCAGAATTTGATCTGAAAACATCAGAATTTACTCTGATTTTTCCTAAATTATCCAAACCAAATCTTGTTTCCATCCCACACCTAAGTAGGAATTTACTCCTACTGCAGAAATTTAATTCTGCTAATTCTATCCCACACCTAAGTAGGAATTTACTCCTACTGCAGAAATTAATTTCTCCTAATTCTATCCCACACCTAAGTAGGAATTTACGCCTACTGCAGAAATTCAATTCTGCTGATTCTATCCCACACCTAAGAGGAATTTACTCCTACTGCAGAAATTTAATTCTGATAATTCCATCCCACACCAAAGTAGGAATTTACTCCTACTGCAGAAATTTAATTCTGCTTATTTTTCATCTCCCACCTGAGTAGGAATTTACTCCGGCTGCAGAAATTTACTTCTGCATTAATCTCTATTAGACATCTCAGTAGGAATTCACTGCTACCTATTTCTATCCAAGCAGGAAGCTACTCTTGTTGCAGAAATTTACTTCTGCCAAATTATAATTATCTTATCATTGCTCCCGTGCTTAGAAGTGCAGCAAAACTTCTATTTTTATTTTTATTTTACGTCATTGAGTTAACAGTGGATTTTCTTCTCTTTCTTTCAGAAGTAAAGGGGGCCAACCTCTGTGGCAGCATTTTTTACTTTTGAATTATTGAATTTATATGTTGAATTCTTTTAGTAGATAAGTATTGAATTTTTGTTTGAAAGATATTAGTAAGCTAGGGTAGGTGTTAAATTGAATTTGTGATAATAGTTTTTAAGCAATATATTGAAAATAAAGAATTTTATATTTGAATTGTTAAAAGTTGCGTTATCCTTTTACAACCGGCACCCCCCTTTATCTTGAGCACAACTCTCACACTACGGTTGCACAATCTTCTCTAAAATTGATCTAATTCGCGCTTATCACCAAATCCCAGTGGCTCCAGTAGACGTTCATAAAATGGCAGTAATAACGCCTTTTGGCTTTTACGAGTTCTTGCGCATGCCGTTCGGCGTCAAAAATGGCGCACAAACCTTTCAAAGATTTATAAATGAAATTCTAGCACATCTAGACTTCATTTTTGTTTATGTAGACGATATCCTCATAGAGAGCAAATCGAAAGATGAGCACTTATGCGTTCTATTTTCAAGATTAAGTTAATTCGGAATTAACGTTAATTCCAAAAAATGCATCCTTGGTGTTTCCGAAATTGAATTTCTCGGATATTCGATTAACCAGAACGGCATGACACCCTCGAATGACCGCGTTCAAGCAATTGCTGATTTTCCACCACACAAATCAATAAAAAGCCTACAGCGTTTCCTACGAATGGTTAACTATTACCATCGGTTCTTACCCAACATTTCGCACACAGCTTCAACGACTTGTTAAAAGGCCCCAAAATTAAGAAACGTAACAAACAGAGAGAATTCCACAGGTCCGATGAATGCGAAAATGCTTTCAAGCAAAGAATATTTGCAAAAATTCACTACACTCATACATCCTGATTCACAAGCGAAGTTGAGCATCATGGCAAATGCTTCCAACCTCGCGGTAGGACCTCTTCTTCAGCAATATAATGATGGCAGTTGGAATCCTCTTAGTTTCTATTCCAAACGACTTAGTCCCTCGGAACAGAAGTATTCGACGTTTGCTAGGGAGCTCCTTGCCCTTTATCTAGCAATTAAACGTTTTCGCCATTACATTGAAGGGAAAAATTTCATAGTATTCCCGGATCACAAGCCGCTTACTGAGGCAATCTGCTCCAATACTGAAGAATACCCGAGATGGATTAACTAACTGGAATACATCTCCCAGTTCACTAACGACATCCGCTACATAAAAGGTGTGCACAATACGCTTTATCTAGGTCACACATTAACGTCGTGAACTTAGAAAAAATCGATTTTCAAACAATTTCCCAAGTACAAGGAAAGGACGAAGAGCTTCAAAGCATCCTAAATCAACAGAACACCTCATTTACCTTAACTAAGATACACATTCCTGTAGAGGATCTCGAACTCTGGTGCGAAACATCAACGCCCATTAATCGTCCTTACGTCCCCGAAACTCTAAGACGCACAGTCCTCGCCGACATTCAGAACCTTTCTCATGGGAGCATAAGAAATACTAGGAAACTAATCACTTCCAAATATTTTTGGCCTCACATGAATAAGGAAATTCCTTGTCAAAAGACGAAAATATCGCGTCATACAAAGAGCGAATATGGAAAATTCAACGTGCCCCAAGGCAGATTCGAGCACGTGCACATGGATCTTTTTGGACCGTTGCCACAATCCAATCGCCATTCGTACATCCTCACTATTAAGGACCGTTTCTCATTCTGGCCCGAAGCAATACCGCTAGCAAACATTACCGCTTCAACCGTTGCTTTTCCTTTTCTCCAAACATGGATTGCTCGCTATGGCGTGCCTCACACTCTCACTTAATTCGAATCAGCACTTTTCGCCGAGCTAACCAAAATTCTCAGCACACATCGGATTCACACAACAACCTACCACCCGCAATCAAATGGCATGATCGAGAGATTTCATAGACAGCTGAAAGTTGCTATTTGAGCATCATCAGAACCCAAAAACTGGTACTACAATCTCCCATGGATCATGTTAGGTATCCGTTCTGCAATCAAAGTGGATTACGGGTTTTCCCCCGCTCAATTACTTTTCGGACAAGCATTACGCTTTCCCGGAGAATTTCTAGCGCCTCCCAACACCGAACCCAGCAGCATGACCACAGCTATGGCAAACAATATACAAAAGAGCATAGCCCAAATTAAGCCAATATCTAATAGATTACGAAATCAAAGACATATTTTTGTCCCGCAAGAACTTAATTCCTGCTCGCACGTTTTCTTACGCGACGCAATACGCAGGCATTCACTTACACCGGCATATCGAGGACCATACAAGGTTATAAAAAGAGAGACCAAGCACTTTAAAGTATTGATTGATGACAAAGAAGATATAATATCTATAGATCGCTTAAAGCCAGCTTTCATTCTAAACCCTGATCAGTTCACGGCGAATGATAAAATAACAAGAACTACTCAACAACGAAAGGTTACATTCACAATTTGAACTACCAGCATTTTTTTCCTCAGGGGGGAGTGATGTGGCGCACAGTTTGCATGAACTAAAACTTTCATCACAGACTGTAAGTAAACTATGAACTCACACATAGGTGTCATTTTTAACTTTGCGCCTCACGCTTACCAACTGTGCCAATTTCCTTTAGAAGCATGATACAACATTCGCTTAGCGTCTTTCAGTCAATGCGTATCCATTAATTTTGTCAGAGTTATAACAAGTAACACACAATTTTATTTCTTTTAATAAATAAAATCAATAAATTTGATCTGAATCGTGCGCAGTGTCATTTTATATTTAAATACGTTGGACAATACACACAGTTGTGAAGTCGAGAGTTCGCTGAACTGGCTGAGGCGGACGGTTGACGACCTGAAGGACGTTGATGGAGCTCCGTTCGTCCTAAGGCGGGCCAGTGTAATCGAAACTCTCATCCGCATAAGGGTTTGAATCCCTGATAATACCGGCCACAGACGGGATGTCGACGAAGTTTTCAGGCAGCTCGAGATCCAAAATCCGGTTCTCAGCATAAGGAAGTGCAAAGTCTTTCATAAGACGGAGGGCTCCAAGAAGGCAAAAGCGGACTTTATTGATCTTGTGGATTGACAAGTAGGCTTCTGAGGCGCTGGAGAGGCTCTCGATGTGGACGCATCTTCACTTGGGCAAGGTTGAATTCTCCTTGCTCACGAAGAAGAAGGGCGTAGGGGAGTAATCCACATGACTGGACTTCTCTTCACCCAGATTAATCTGCAGCACAGTAAAGCGGCGTCTGCTTTGTCAGGACGTAATCTAGCTGACTTGCGTACAAAACCCCAACAACAAAAAGGGTGCTCGTGCAGGTGCCTTGGGTCTGGAAGGACTGTATACGCAGTCTAACGGAGGCGCAAGCTGCTCAAATCCTGTACGACATCACGTGCGCTACTCCTAGGGCTTGTGTTGCCATAAAAGACGTTGGTGTGCCCTTACTGCGTCATTTGTGCGATAGGGACACTACATCGATTGGAGGCGCAAGGTGCTCAAATCCTGTACGACACCACGTGCTCTACTCCTACGGCTTGTGTTGTTGCGAGAAAAGACCTTGTGGTGAACTTACTGCCTCATTTGTACGATAGGGACGCTACATCGATCAAGCTGGAGTCAGTAAAGAAATCATTATTGTCTCAGCATTTTTCCCGTATGACTCCATTACTGCCCTCCTTCTGAGGGAGTCAGGCGAGCAGTTGAGTTTGCGAGGTCTAATAGGATTGGAGGAATCATGCTTGGTTGTGATGCCAATGCTCATCACATCGTCTGGGGCAGATCGGATACTAACCATCGGGGTGAGCAACTGCTGGAGTTTATCACTTCAGCGGACCTGGTTCTGCTGAAACAGGGTAGCAAACCAACGTTTTCTACAAGCAGAAGACAAGAAGTCATCGATGTGACTTTTGCGTCCTTTAACACCTTCCCCTGTTTTCCGGCTGGAGGGTATCGCGAGAGGAGTCTCTCTCCGATCACCGCTACATTGAGTTCTGTATGGGTGCTGACCTCATTGAGGTGGAACCATACAGGAATCTGAAGCGGACTGATTGGGGGAGATACCATAGGGAACTAGTTTCCACGCTCGACTCTCCGGCTGAGAAAATCAGAAGTGTTGCCGCCTTGGAGAAGGCAGTAGGAAGGCTGCAGTACGCTGTGACTGAGGCTTCCGACGCTTCCTGTCCGATTAGTACGGACATTGGAAGGAAACCTATGCTGTGGTGGAACGGCAATCTTACTGAACTCCGTAAGGCTTCCAGAAGGCTCTTTAATAAGGCCAGGAGGACTTGCTCGGAGGAAGACTGCCGACCCTACTGCGAGACTCAGAGGAACTACAAGAGGCTTGTTAGGAAATCTAAAAGACAGGCCTTTGTAGACTTCTTCCAGGAGCTTGACGGCTATCGTGAACCAGTTAGGCTACTCAGGGCTCTCAGGAGCGACCCGTCGGCTAGGCCATTGAGTAAGAAATATAATAGAGAACGAAAGCAAAGCAAGTTAAATTATTGCATTGGCAGAATTTCGGTTCACAAAATGTCCGCCATCTGTTGACAAAAATTAGGCAAATATGAGAAAATTAAGTTGTCTTCGATAATAAATAGCGCCATATCACAGCACAGATTTTAATCGAATTTCTTGTTATGTTTCTTTTTTCTCGATGTCTAGAAATTGAAAATGTAAAAATCTGTAACAAAGAAATTTACAGAAATTTCTTGATTTTTCTGTATTTTGAAAATATAATAAATATATACTTACAATAGTAAACACGCAAGAATACGTGAATTGGATTAAGTGCATTTAAGTTCCTTACATGCGATTTAATTTTTTTTAGCCAATTTGTGTTTTTTTTTCTCTGTTCTGTAGTGATTATTCGCATTAATGTTTTTGTATATTCCTTTGAAAAGAAAATGTGATGTCTAGTACTTCACGGATTTCTATACAGATGCTATCTCCGGGTTACCCCAGGACCAGCCACAAGGCTTTAACTCCAACGGAACCGCTTGTCAGCTGCAACTCCAAACTAATTTGACAGGGTAGACTGGAGCAGCTAATCAGCTTTAACTCCAGAAGAAATGAACGCTTTGAACTTCGTAAAGAATACTGTCTTTATTTAGTTCACTCATTATATTTATACATAATTAACCTACAGTAGTTCTCATGCCTGCAATTTGCTTAGCATACAATATTTTGCATGAGAACCAATTTGTATCGATAATATTCCTTTTGGGGAACAAAGCTTCACGCTTCGTTTTTCACTTCATTCATTACTCATTACGATGGTAGCTTAATCTTGAGAACAAAAAGTCTCTCGTTTATCGTTGACTTTTTGTCTCTTCTCTTTTGTAGCGTACTTTAACGTGAGGGAGGTGTAAATGACCCGTTTAGTAGGTCAGTGAACTTGTTTGGTTGTGCTTATGAATATTCGAGTCGCTGACCTCACTTGAAGTGGGTTTACCGAGACTGCTTGATATATGAAGCGTATGCATTTTGTTAACCTCGCTTGAAGTGGGTTTAGAGAAATTGCTTGTGCGATTTCTATGATTTATGTTAAGCCTATATAGCCATGATTTTGATGATGCCGCGTACGGCTGATATGTGCATATTACAAAAAATTAAGCCTTAATTTTTTCTGTAAAAACGTCAAATTAAATATAAACCGCTTGAAAATCGGCCGAATTTTTCGATACTCTTCTTTGAGATACCTTAGCTGACAGCAGCAGGCAGCAAGCAATGCACTTCACAACAGTTGCAGCTCAGAGTAACTCCTGTTAAGTAGGTATGTATGCTAATGAGTTTCTTAAAAATTCTTGGGTCTGACTTTCCTGAGAGCCGTTAACTTTTCCCATGTATTTTTTACTGCTGGTTTGATTAAGAGGAGTCAGTACTCAGCAAAAATTTCAATTTAGATACCAGCGAGCCTGTAGGCAATACAACTTACTATTCGTAGGTTGGTGTCCTGAAAGTATGAAAATTCATATAAAATTGACAAGTGACATTAGAGACATCTACCGCAAAAGACAGAAACCCAACATCCGACAAAACCATACAATTTAAGACGAAAAATGAAAATTTTCAGTTCACATAAATTGAAAATTTTTAACGAGAATTAACTCTCCTAAATTTTTTTTTGCCCATAGTTGTTAAAGATGCTATTTTGCTTTGTATTTAAACAACTTTCAAATAAATATTGCAATTTCTAGTCGGTGAAATGTCGGGTGAAAAAACAAGTCCAATTAGAGTCAAATAATTATAAAAGCGCTACTAAAAATGAAAAAACTCGACGTTATTTGCTAGATCTAGGCTTTATCTTTCTAAAATAGTCACAATCTAAAGAAAGGAGAATACCTACTAACAGGAATTTGATTTGAAAAACTTCAATTTTTATCATTTTTTACAAGTTTCCGAGCTAATATCTCCGTTTTAATGCCATTTTTTTATTTTTTCCGACGTTGTTTACTAGCCCTCTTCGTTATCTTTAATTTAAGATATAAATCATTATTCTTCTGCAAATAGTTTGCCAGAAATTTGCATTGAAAAATGTATGAAACTTGCAAAACTTGGTACTGACTCCTCTTAAATGACTTGTCTGGAAAATTTTCTGGCGTGAGAAATATGTATGTTATTTCTAATAAGCATTCCCCTTAATTTTGTGGAAGCATGTGTGATGATTCTATGAATAGGGAGCCCATATGCAGTAATAAAATTAATTTATTTATAACTAAGGTAACTTTCGATCATAAATGTAATAAACTTTATATAAAAAGAGGCATATGAAATAAATATGACCATATAATGATCAATTGCAATTTGAGTATCAATATCTGATCTTTTGAAATGTTTTTCACATATTTTATACCCGGATTTTTACCCGGATTAAAACCAATTATATCACACCACAAATAAAACCTTGTTGTTCCATATAATGGGAAATAGAGACGAGAAACAAGAGTATATGACATATACTTATTTCAGTCTTAAGAACACGAAAAATTGCCAATTTTGTTTGGCTGCTTCTTATCTTGTCATTAAGTTATCTTTGCTTATGCTTCGCTTAATTAAACAACATATTCATGCACGTTAAAACTACAGTAGAAACAAAACAAGAAGATTCGATTTAAATCTGTGCTGTGATAAGGCGCTGTTTATTATCGAAAACAAATTAATATTCTCATATTTACCTAATTTTTTGTAAACAGATGGCGGACAATTTGTGAACCGGAATTCTGCCAATGCAGTGATTTAGCTTGCTCTGTTTTCGGTCTCTATTATACTTCTTACTCAATGGCTAGGCTGAGTGTTCTGAGAAGGCCAGACGGATCCTTTACAGCATCGAAGGAAGAAGCCTCTAGACTTCTTCTTTCGACGCACTTTCCCAGAGTGTAGGCTTGAAGAAGACCAGCAGTTATGCTGCAAATTTCCCCTACCTCGATGCACTGGTGGATATTGGTCCACTACTGCCAATGTAGTTGATATCGAGAAGGTAAAATGGTTAATTTCAACCTTCTCGGCTTACTTCTGAGATGTGGAGGAAGATGAGGGTTGGTTTCGTTCCGAAGCCTGGTAAGGCTTCTTTTATGGACTCGAGGAGATTTCGAACCATAAACCCCTCTTCATTCCTGTTGAAATGCCTGGAGAGAGCCCTAAAGGGTTCCCCTTTAAACACCAAACAGCATGCTTACCGGAGGGGCAGATCTACGGAGACGGCTCTCCAATCAATGGTTACTGTCATTGAGAGGGGACTGGATCGTGGACTGTTTAGGGAGCTTTTCTGGACATCGAGGTGGGTTTTGACAGGTTCACCCCGAAGCGCTATGGGAGGCAGCTTGTCGGCATGGTGTTGAAGGCACTGTAGTGCGATGGATCGACCAAATGCTAAGACGACGACACTTAACTGTCGAGTTAGGCGGCCGAGCCTCTCTCAGTGTGCTGGTGGAGAGAGGCTGCGCAGAAGGTGACGTGCTTTCCCCAGTATTCTGGTGCATGTTCGTTGACTCACTCATCACGGTGCTGAAAAACGTGGGATTCTCATGTGAGGCGTATGCGGATGACATCCCTCTGCTCATTTCCAGACACAGCATGGCTGCTGCCTGCACCTTCTTTCAACGAGGCTACAATATTGTTGAGGACTGGTGCATTCGTCATGATATGGCAGTGAACCCAACAAAAACCAGCTTGGTGCTCTTCTCCAGGTGACATAAGCTTGGGTACTTTGTTCTTCCAAGGCTTGTTGGACACACTCCGCTACTCTCTATTGATGTCAAGCACCTTGGAGTCTTCCTTGACATGGGGATTGCATGTAGAGGAAAAAGTTAATTCGGCTACGAGGGTCTTCACTCAATAAGGGAGAGCCTTTGGCTGCACATGGGGCATGAGACCCAGGATTGGATGCACACCTCGATCGTTAGACCCATGCCTCCTGTGTATGGTTGCCCAAGACGCTTGTGTGGACTGCGATCCAGAAGCTGGTGGGGCTGCAATGGCTTGCCTGCTTGGGAGTTACAGGCTCCATGCGATCTACGGCTAGTGGGCTCTTGAGGTTGTAACGAAGTTACAAATTTAAAACCGAATTAAATTATTTTTGCCCGCCACTGGGTTATTTAATTAAAACTTGAACTTAAGTTCACGTAACCACGCCACTGAGGAATGCAAACAAGCTGCCATAGTCACAGGCTGCAGGATCAGCACGCCAGCACATGTTCTAGTCAAGTACAAGAAAAGCTCTTCAAAAGAGCTTGCAAGCTCTTTTATACTTACGCCAGTAGAAGCATCAGGCACTCATCCACTGAGAAGCTCTGACCCCCGGCTATATAAAGCGCGCCATTCGCCCGCAGAAATCAGTCTGGTCAGCGAGCTCGACGAGTTAGGTGATCAGAAATTTTACTGGGTGACTAGTGGTGCGTGAAATTCCCTCACTAGTAAGACCTTGCACGCCGTGTGAGTAATCTCCGTGCATTTTCTAAACAATTACTTGGTACCTCGTGTGATTATTCCCCGTACCATCTCTCCTCATCCGTTGTGTTAAGGTAGCGTGAACTATCCCGCCTTAATATTTCCCTGGTACGTCGTGTGATTTTTCCCCGTACCATCCGGCCTCATCCGTTATGTTAATGTTAGCGTGAACTATCCCGCCTTAACATTTCCCTGGTACGTCGTGTGATTAGTCCCCGTACCATCCGTCCTCATCCGTTGTGCTAAGGTTAGCGTGAACTATCCCGCCTTAACATTTCCTTGTTACGTCGTGTGATTATTCCCCGTACAATCCCGTCCTCATCCGATGTGTTAAGGTTAGCGTAAACTCTCCCGCCTTAACATTTCCTTGGTACGTCGTGTGATTATTCCCCGTACCATACGTCCTTATCCGTTGTGTTAAGGTTAGCGTGAAATATCCTGCCTTAACATTTCCCTGGTACGTCATGTGATTATTCCCCGTACCATCCGTCCTCATCCGTTGTGTTAAGGTTAGCGTAAACTCTCCCGCCTTAACATTTCCCTGGTACGTCATGTGAGAAATCCCCGTACTATCCGCTGTATTCCCTCCTAAGTGCATTGGAACTAAAACATAGGTACGTCGTGCGAGAGATCCCCGTACCTCTTCAAAAAATATAGCGAGTTCTGTGTGAAATATCCCGCCTCCGCAAATATTCTCTTGATACGTCACCGTCTCCCTCTCAGGTTATTATAGTGTTGAATTCAGAATTATTAGCATAGTGGTAAGCCGTGTGAAGTTCCCCTTACCACTGCCTAGTTTTCAGTATAGGATACATAGATCTAGGATATATATTGAATTTGTAAGAACTAGTCTCTTTGGTATTAAGTTCAGAATTATTAATTAATTAATTAATTAATTATTACCACTACATAGTCTCTAGTATAGGTGATAAATAGAACTAGATTAAGTTAGTTGTGTAACTAGTAGGCTATTTTGTTAAATAAAGAATTATTTTTATTTATATTGTAGCTGAAGGAGTTTCATTTTTAAGAAATCCTGGTCCGACGAGCTATCCGCAGGCATCCCACCGAAACTCCGTTACAAATTTGGCGACCGAGCAGGGACCTGCGAGATAGCCCCGACTAGTCACACAGACATTTTTCTCGAGTGTAAGGACTCCCTGTGTAGACTAACTATCTTAACTAGAGGTAAATTAGAATAGAATAGGATAGCTCTATTTAGAGTGACCTGCGAGATAGCCCCGACTTGTCACATAGACAATTTTTTTTCGAGTGTTAACACTCACCGTATAGACTCGTTAGATTTGGTAGTATTAGAATAGAATAGGATAGTTAGATTAAAAGTGAAGCACAGCCGTGAACTATTGTGTGACGTTCACTAAGTAGGTTTAATAAGGGTAGTAAGTAAGGACAGAATAGGATAAAAATGCCTATCTCAGATCTCACCGCGACGGCAGTATATTCACTCCGGAAGGAGGAACTTATTCAAGAGCTAGAAGCTCGTGACTTGGATATCCAAGGTACCGTAGATGAGCTGAGGAAGCGCCTCAGCGACTTTATTCCAGAGAAACGGATATTTCAGTCTTCTCAAGAGCTGATCATAATTTCTTCTCATTCTGTGACAGGGACAACAAGTACCGAAACTCAAACTCAGACCATGTCAAAAGAGACTCGTGCGAATTTCAGTACTCAAACTGACTCCGAATATAAGCACGCAGCATCATGCTGACTTGCTCAAATATACACCGACTAATAAAGAAGTTCGTCTTTCCGATGCCGATATTATGGACAAAGTTCGTAAATGGGCAGTGAAATCTGACCAAGGTCAAGACACCCTCGTCTTCCTCGAACGAGTTGAGGAATTGGCCGACTGCTACGAAATACCCATCAACCGACTTTTTAAAACGCTCCCAGAGTTACTAACTAAGAATGCCTCTGCTTGGTATAGAAGCTGCCGAGAGATATTGTCAGAATGGACAGAGTTCGTTGAAGAATTTAAAGCATTCTTCCTCCCACCTCGTTTTCACGATAGACTAGTCGAGAATATCCGAAGCCGCGTACAAAAGGCTGGAGAAAAGGCAAAAGATTTTATTATAGCCATCCAGTCGTTAATGCGATGGCAGAGCAATTTATCACCTAATCAGAAATTAGAGAGGGTGTAGGAAAATTTACGACCAGAGTACAAGCTGTACATCCGCAGAAGAGACTTCTTTGACCTAGTAGAACTCTGCCAGCTCACAGAAGAGTTCGAACAGATCAAGCTAGAGGAACTTAAAGCCCAGAAATCCTCCACTAGTCGTACAACTTCCTCCCCTCGTGTCTTACCGATTAGACAGACATATTCTCGAGAAGAGTGTTGTTGGCGATGTGGAGAGAGAGGACACCGTTCACGGGAATGTCGCAATCCCCGCCGATTATTTTGCTCACGCTGCGGCCGAGAAGATACTCTGTCTCGATACTGCAAGTGTCCAAATGAGATCAGAAGACCGGGAATCGCCAGTGGGGTGCCAGTAACACCGGGGGACCGGGCACCCCAACACAAACGCTAGAGATCCCCAACACTAGTCCAAAAACTACTAGCAGCAGTAGCGAATCACGATACTTTCTCATCATCGAGATTTTAGGAAAACCTCTCAGGAAAACCGGCTCAGGGAAATCTTTCATAGGAGATGAACTGAAGAGCAGGATAGAGAGTCTCAAAATCCCCAGCCATAGGTGCAACGTGAAAGCATCAGTTGCCAATGGATGTGAAGTACCGATCACTACCTACTATAAACTTGACATTCGATGGAGAGATAGCGTCATGTCACATGCACTCTACTACATGCCCGGTCTGGATGAAATCGTCATTATTGGTGTCGATCTATTACAGAGATATCACATTAAACTATACCTATTAGGGAAAGAAATGCTCCCGAATGAGGAAGACCTCAGTTACGGTGCCGGAGAGCAGTAGTCTAGCTATAGACACTCCTAAGGGACTATCATCAGAGGATGAGCAAGTTATTTCTAAATTTCTCACCGAACAGCTCTCCCAATTTGATAGTATTCCGGGGTTAACACAAATAACCGAACACCGAATCCGTATGAAACACGGCCATCCGATAAAGCAACGCTATTTTCCCCGTAACCTTGCAATGCAAGAAATAATAAATAAAGAGATTGATGAGCTGCTCGAGGGCGACCGAATTGATCCTTCTACTAGTTCCTATAGTTCTCCCATTGTGCTCGTAAGAAAGAAACAGGGAGGATGGAGGCTGTGCATTGACTATCGTCAATTAAATGAGCACTCCACTAAGGATGCATATCCATTACCATACATTCATGCCATTCTCGATAAATTGAGAGGTGCGCATTATACATCTTCCATTGATCTAAAGCAAGGATATTGGCAGATTCCACTCGCGAGTGATAGCCGACAATATACCGCATTTACCGTGCCGGATCGTGGTCTGATTCAATGGAAAGTAATGCCATTCGGAAACCATTCAGCCCCCACCACTTTCCAAAGGGCGTTAGATCAAGTCATTGGACCAGAAATGGAACCTTTCGCTTTCGCATATCTCGATGATATAGTGATTATTGCCCGAACTCTTCACGAGCATTTAGAAAAATTGAAGATTGCTTTCGACCGACTCCTACAGGCGAACCGTGAGAGTATAAAATATTTAGGCCATGTCATCTGTCGCGAAGGTATACAGACAGATCCCGATAAGGTAAGAGCTATCCGAGAGCTAAATCCCCCAAGAAATCCAAGAGAACTACGCCACTTTATTGGCATTGCCTCTTGGTACAGACGATTTATCCCTGAATTCTCTACAACCACCGCACCCCTCACTAAACTCCTGCGGAAAAATTCGAAGTGGAAGTGGGAGCAAACTCAAGAGCAAGCATTCCATGAGCTTAAGAGAAAGCTCACCGAAGCACCCGTGCTCACATGCCCCGATTTCACGCAAGCATTTGTGCTACAAACCGACGCTAGCCAAGATGGGCTGGGCGCTGTACTCTACCAGGAAATAGAAGGCAGAGAAGGTGTCATAGCTTATGCTGGCCGCACAATGAATGAAACCGAAAAGAGATACTCTGTAACAGAGAAAGAGTGTCTCGCCATCCTATGGGGTATCAGGAAAATGAGACCCTACCTGGAAGGGTATCATTTTACTATCATAACCGATCACCAGTCACTCAAATGGCTCAACTCTATAGAGAGTGCGTCTGGCAGCTTAGCTCGCTGGGCTCGATTGGGGAATATGCCTATGAAAAGATTTATGTTGGCTTATAGTGAAGGTTTCGTTCGGCAAAATTACAATTCTTGTTTGTGTGCTATATAAATCGCCGAAACCGTCAAATAGGATATTTTGTGACAATTTTAAAAACTAAATAATTGATTTGTGTGAAAAAAATAAAAATTTCATATTGGTCGGTGACTTTAACATTAATTGGTTAAATTCAACTGACACATATATTAGAGAAATACAGAACATATTAATAATGAATGGGGCAAAAATGACTTTAAATCAACTGACACGAATAACGCAGAATTCCAGAACCTTAATAGACTATGTTATTTCGAACGATAATGAGATTCAAGCAAGAGTGAAACCAAGTCTAAACGTGAGTGATCACGAAAGTATTTTGATTGATATATCGATTTGCGGTGAAAGTAAAAAAGAAGAAATTAGTTATATGTAGAGTTCTAAAATATGATAAAGAAATTTTTATAAGTAAAATTAACGATTAAATGTTAATAATGGAGCTAGTTTAAATTATATGTCGATGTTATTTAAAAGTGAACTATCTAGAGTAATAAATGAATTTGTGAAAAAAGTGAATCGGCGGACTAGTGACAGCCCGTGGTTTAGCACTGATATTCGTGTGTTGAAAGAAAAAAAATTCGAGAAAGACAACGTGCAAGACTAACAAATCAATATAGTGATTGGACATCATCATATAAGCTCATTAGAAATAAATATAAAGTAAGGGTGCGAAAATATAAGAGTGAATACATTAAAAGGAAGATTAATGAATCAGCCAACCAAAAAACAGATGTGGAGAGCATTAAAAGAGTTAGTGTTGAAGCAAAGAAGATCAGATATTAAAGGAATTAAAATAAACGGTAGCACCTTGGATAGGAATGATGACGTTGTAGAGGCGTTCAACAAATTCTTTGTGCAAAGTATAATAGACATACACAAATCTATACCTATAGTGAAGTATGCTGAAACAATATCATGCGTAAGAACTTCTTTTACTTTTAATAAAATAAGTCATAAGGATATTACGGAAGCATTGAGAGAACTGAAGCAAAAAAAAACAACAATTTTTTAAGTCGAAGCATGTTGATTGATTGCTTTGGAGCGCTAGGAAAATTTTTTGTAGATATTGTTAATAAATCCCTGTTGGAAGGAAGTTTCCTTGATTCATGGAAGGAATCAATAATAACGCCAATAGCTAAAATAAAAAAGTCAGCTAAGTGAGAGGACTATCGACCAGTGAATGCGTTGCCGACATATGAAAAAGTATTGGAAAGGATAGTGTATAAGCAGCTTATAAAATATTTAGAGGAAAATGCACTTATAATCTCTAATCATTCGGGCTTCAGGCAGGGGCATTCCTGTGAAACGGCGCTTAATATGGTGATGGTAGATTGCAAAGAGCAGATAGCGTCAACAAATAAAATCGTTTGCGTGTTCCTGGATTTTAGGAGAGCGTTCGAAACTGTTGACCATCAACTTTTACTACAAAAAATGTATAAATATGGAATAAGAGGTAAAGAATTACACTGGTTTACAGAATTTCTGACTGGAAGAACACAGAAAACGAAAGTTGGACAAGCAACATCGATAGAGTTATCGGTCGACATCGGGGTGACGCAGGGTTCAGTTGACACTCATGTTTTCGTTGTATATTAACGACATTAGTAGAGTAATAAAATATACAAAGGTGTCACTCTTTGCAGACGACACACTTATATATATAGCAGGACAAGACATTAGCGAGGCGGAGATATTGTTGTAAGAGGACCTCAGCGAACTTAGTGAATGGCTTAAAGCAAATAAATTGAAGTTAAATGTACCAAAAACTAAGTCATTATTAATTAACGGTAAAGGTTATTTGAACCTAATGGCTGACGGAGCAGTAATAGAAGCTGTCAAAGAAATAAAATATCTTGGGTTTGTTATTGATAAGGATATAAAATTTTCGAAACATATTGAATATACCACTAAAAAAATAGCAAAAAAAATTGACTTCCTAAGAAGAATTAGAGGTAACCTATAAACTTATACGGCGATCAATGTATATAACACTATTGTGAGACCCCACTTCGAATATTGCTCCACCATTCTTTTCATGGGAGGCCAGTAAATGTTGCAAAAACTGCAGACCTTACAGAATAAAGCAATGCGAATTATTCTCAGATGTAACAGATATACAGCTATTACATTAATGTTGGAGGCACTGAAATGGCTAAGTGTGAGGCAAAGAATAGCTGCGAACGTTTTTGTATTCATATTCGAAACAAGACACAACTTCCTACCAGAGTATTTAACTGGAGAAATAAATTACGTGCGTGATAGCCAGCCGTATGAGCTGAGATCTGCAAATGACTTCAGACTACCGTCTTTTCGGAGTTCAGGAACTCAGAACAGCATAATGTTTAGAGGATTACGTATGTTTAATGAGCTGCCGAATAGATTAAGTATGAAATAAATTTTAGAAATTTCAAAAAGATTATTATATTTTACGTAAGAGAGAAAATGTAAAATATTGTTGTAAAAGTGGCTTTGTTAAGCTAATAAATTATTATTATTATTATTCTAAAGCGAGCGGACGCGTCAATTCGGAGTCTGTGAAAAACAAGGAAAATAGGCGCAATAATACCATAAAAATTGTAATTAGTGAAGAGCGGTGTGTGTGTGTGTTACTCAAGAAGTTTTTTCTTGCGTCCTTTCTAAAAAAAAACTCATAAAAAATAAACACTTAAAATTGTGAAAAGTAAAAACTTTTTTGACGTTCAGAAAAAATTATTTAATTTAATTTCGGTCTTTGCCATGACAACATGGCAACCATAAAATTTTTAGTTTTAATTTAGAAATTTAAAGTAAAAAATAAAAAGTGACAACTAATATTATTTAAAAATAAAATAAATATAAAAAAAAAACAAAATAACATTATATAAAATAAAACGAGGATTTAAGCTGCTCTGCCGCACTCAGTATGAGTACGAGCAGCAGCGATTCTGGGCGGACAGGAGATCCGCTGAAATTAACTGGAAGAAGGAAGAAGAGCACAAATACTTCTTCTTCTTCCAAAGTAAATATCACGGGGCCCACAGAAAAGGCCGGTAAGGGCCCAAATGAAGAGGCCATAGAAATTGCAGAGGCGAAGTCTGCAATTAAGACAGCAGTTGTTGGATCATTAGATCCAAACACTACCACCACAGCAGCTTCAGTAGTAGCTGAAGCAGCAGCCACAGCATTAGCCGGTACAGCCTCAACAGCAGCCGAAAAACCAGCGACCACTACACCAAGGCAAGGACAACGTCCAAGCTTGGTGGAAGTTGTCAAGCTGGCATCAGCCATAGCGCCAACACCTACTAGGGTTATAATGAGGCCGCCGCTTTCTACGAAGACGAATATTGCTAAAAGGCAACAATTAGCACCAATCGCAACAGCAGTGAAGACAGCAGAAGCACTACGATCCCCGGCGTTAGGGTTAGGGATGTCATATGCACAGGTAAGTGGCAGTTCTAGGCAGGCTTCCACAATAGAAATTCAGAGTAGGAGCATCACTCCTCGTCCAGCCCCATTGGACGCAGGTAAGCCTCGGCCCAAGAACAGTGCGGGTCTCCAGAGCTTCTTCGACGGGAGGTGGCAGGACGAGAGCTACGGGATGCAGCTTGAGCACATCAGAGGATGCGCTCAGACTGCATACCTGAAGGCGATCTTCCGCGTCATCTCCTGTGAACAGCTATTCTCCATGGGGATAATAGCTGGGGGAATGGTTGAGGTGTATACCACAACCCTCGAAAGCGCTACCAAGCTTATGCTTGAGGGCATCGAGGTGGAGGTGCCATGAACCTTCCCAAATCTTCCCAAGAAATTTAGGAGGTCTTCGTGGCAAGCTCGCATAGGGACCCGTGAAAACACGACCTTCATGGGCTTTTACCTGAGCTTATCCGGCTCGAGGCACTGGATAGACGTGGGCACCGAAGCGAAATGCCATGCTTGCCATTTCGTAGGTCATTTTATTGCTGACTGCCCCAGGAGAACCGGGAAGAAAGCTGAACCGAGGGTTCCCTCGAAGGAAGCCACTACTACAGTAGTGGATCTGGAGAAGGAATCTTCAGTCGGCACTCAACCTGCTATTTTGGAGCAGCCAGTGGCTAAAGTGCCTGAACTTGTCCGAGAGGCAAAAATAGTTATGGCTGTAAACGGCGCCACGTCGGCACGTGAAAGCATCGTTACTTCTGACGAGGAGTCGACTAGCCAAGTAGTCAAAAAAAAGAGGACGAGGAGGAAGAATGTTGACCGGGTGATGCTGCCTCCTCCAGAGCCAGCAAAGCCAGTCGCATCAAAGCGGCCCCACTCGGAGGAGGACGATAGTGGAGCTCGCGGTTCGAAGGTTGTAGTAAGGGACGCGGTAGTGTCTCACGAGCAGCTTTCGGACTGCGACATGACCGGCTTGGATGACACTGGTCTTTCGAGCTTCGGTGGCTACGAGTCGTGTGATAGCATCATTTCGACTGGTAGTCAATTTGAGGTCTCGAAGGGGATGGAAACCCTTTCTAGGAAGAACATCGCGGGAATTCTTACCCAGCTCCAGTACAAGAAGAATTCAGATAAAATCTGGAGTATTCTTGTAAGGGAGCTGGAGAGGCCAGAGTTGTTACTTCCTCAGCTTCTACTCCTACAACAGGAGTCCAAGAAGAGGAGGAAGTACAACGATGTAGCGCGGTTAGAACGACTTCATAGGAAAGTGGAGGAGTTGATGCAGGAGCATCGCTTGGTCGACTCTCCTCGTCCGTAGACGTCGTACCATCATCGTTTGAGCTTCGCATCTCTTTGAATGTGCAAGATAGCTTCTATCAACACCGGGGGTTTAAGTGCACATACAAGGTTACACAGCACTATCGAACATGTCCAAATGTTCGATATAGACATCGCGCTTCTACAGGAGACGAACTTTACACCAGACACATATACACAACTTGAGCGCTATGCTTATTTACACACTGGCTATGCAATGTTTGCCACACCTGCGCCTCGCCGAGGCTCAGGGGTGGCAATCATTGTATCCAACAAATTTACACTATCGTCTCCTGTCTATACAGATATCTTCCCAGACTTCGCTTCTTCCTTGGACTTCGTCATTCAAGACAAAAATATCAAGGTAGTAAACGTGTACCTTCCTCATGACCAGGACATTACAAGACAAGTTCTTGATTGTGTTCAGTCCTGTCTGGTGAATTTTAGCGGCGAAACTGTCCTCGGAGGTGATTTCAACTGTACTCTGAATCCCTCAATGGATCGGCACTCTGGAGTTGAGTTCAACTCTGTTAATGCTACTCGGTTGAGGAGATTTGTCGGTGTTTTCAGACTCGTGGATATATATCGTTGGATGCATCCTACGACTAGATCATACACGAGGGTCTCGCGAAATATCCATGGAAGTCTCGCAGGCTCCAGAATTGATAGACTTTACGTCTCACCTGGAATACTAGAACATTTCGTTGGTGTCACTCATGAAGTGTGTTCCGTTAGCGATCATCTTCTTGTAGTGGCGACCAGCACTCTAGTTGAAAGAAGAACTGCATACTGGATATTCAACAACTATTTATTGAATTCCGAGCAGTTCATCAATGAGTTCACTGAATTCTGGCACGATTGGCAAGAGAGGAAAGTTGACTTTCCTTTTCTTAGTCAATGGTGGGATGTTGGAAAGCTCCAGATTCGGTCTTTTATCGAGACGAGTTTCAATCGAAGTGTCTATCAAGCTTCTAGCTTGTCGGCCGAGGTCGCTCGGGTGGCAGCTCTTCTCCCAACTCAGCCGGGGTTGATTCTTTATTTCAATGGAATAAAGGAACGCTTGGCGACACAGACTTACAAGCACAGCTTGGAGTTTGTGCTGCGCGGCCAATCGCGTTGGCTGAGAGAAGGCGATTCTCCAACTGAGTACTTCTTTCAGGCGACTAGACGTCGTACTGCTTCTTGTGAGGTCGAATCGGTAATTGATGAATCTGGACAAGTCCTCAACGGACAACAGCTATCAGAATATATTCGAGACTACTACAGTAGTCTCTACTCTGAATCGACCTCGACATCATCCTCGACCACTCATGAATTCCTTGAGAATATTCCCACTTTCTCTGAAGACAGTAAGGAGCTCCTGGATACAGTAATCACATTGGAGGATATGATTGCTGCGACAAAGGATCTAAGGCGACACACTTCACCTGGTTATGATGGCTTGACTCCAGAATTCTTCATACGTTTCAGGGATTTGTTAATTCCTGACCTTTTGGAAGTCTTCAATTCGGCGGTTGAGATGCATTCAGACTTTCCTTCTAGTTGGAGGAGATCTGTCATGCGCTTGATTCCAAAGAAGGGAGATTTGCAGAGGATGGGGAACTGGAGGCCAGTAACCCTATGCAATGTAGACTACAAAATCGTCTGCAAAGCATTAGGGGCGATACTCCGCTCAATGATTGCTTCGGTAATACACCCGGAACAGTCCTATTGTGTACCTAGTCGTAGTATCTAGGACAACATCGCGGTAGCCAAGCATTTGTTTGCCTACCATGAGCAGACAGGTACACAAATGGCCATGATTTCACTTGACCATCAAAAGGCTTTTGATAGTGTCTCGCACGAGTATCTCTTGTTTGCTCTCGAGGCATTTGGGTTTCCGCCCAGGTGGCTCGATATCGTCGGGAAACTGTATAGAGATTCAGCGATTTTGATTAAGCATCAAAGACAAGTTCTGGCTCCTATCTCGTTTCATCGAGATATCAGACAGGGCTGTCCATTGTCAGGTATGCTTTATGATCTTTCGTTGGAGCCGCTACTGGTGAATCTTCGTGCTCGGACAGTATGCGGTTCATCTACCATATACCAATGTGAGGCCTCTTATGTTGGCGTATGCGGATGATCTGTCTATTTTCGTGACAGGAGATGAAGCTTTTCCGGTCGCTCGTGCTGCTTTCGAAAAGTTCGAACGTATAGCGGGCGCTAAAATCAATCTTAGTAAGAGTCAAGGCTTGTGGTGTGGAAGGTGGAGAGATCGTACAGATACTCCACTGAACATCCAATGGACTAATACTTGCCTGAAGTATTTAGGTGTGTATATCGGACGCGAGAGTAAATCAAATAATAGCCGCATCGCTCTTGAGAAACTCTCTAGAGCTGTAAACTCATGGCGTAGTCGACTGTTTCCACTATCCTTAATGGGTAGGTCAGTCGTGATAAACTATTTGATTACCTCGTCCATCGTTCATCTGCTAAAGTCTGAGACGTTTGATGAAGGCTTCGTAGGTCTTCTTCAAGCAAAAGCGATAGACGCCTTTTGGTGCGGAAGACGATGGGTTGCTGAAAGCACGCTCTGTCTGCCAGTCAAGATAGGTGGATTAGGTCTCACTAACTTGGTTGTGAAATCAAGGTGTCTCCAAGTGCGTGCATTCCAAAGAGTGTTTTGCCAGAGAGACAGCTTGATTTCTCAACTGTGGGTGAATGTACTGTTCGACCACCTTATCCTCGTGACTGGCCACAGGATCTAATCTCAACGATTCAGACCTGGGGCAGAATCATGCCAGCATTTCTCCTTCAGTGGAATGCTCTAAGGTACACGCAATTCGCGTCGATTCCAATCAGGTTTATTCCTGAATTAATAGATTCAGTGTTCAGTAATGCTCGGGGTTTTGAAGCTGACACGCATACACTGACAATTCTCGGAGATATTATTGATATCTCTGGAAACTGTCGAATAAACACTAACACTTCACAACTACACGACCTGGCTGCTTCTGCGCGGGAGAGATTTCGCCAACTTGGGACCAGTGACCATGGCACTAAGTTGGAAGATGCTTTCGTTCTGAACAGACCACCACACACACCTTTCAGCACACTTACAAAACGTGTGCTCCGTGACTTGCTTGTGTCCATAAGACCTCCAGAGTATACAGGATACAACAGATGGCGAACACACCTCGGGGTTAATATAGGCGTGATGGGAGGGATAACTTGCAGAGTAGTCTAAAGTTATCCTTCTAGTTACAAAGATGCTGATGTAGCATTCAAATTGCTGCATCACAGTCTTATGCATCCTAATCAGTTGTCACATATTGACCGCCGAGTTCAAAGGATTTGCACAGTTTGTGGTGGTGAAGGCACCCTGTTTCACAGGTTCTTTACTTGCCCGGCTTTGCAAGATCTAATGGATCTCGTGCGCGATATGTGTCAGTTGATCCACCCGAATTTCAGCATTACTAGAACATCGTTTCTATGGGGGCCAAAGGTTTGTAGTCGGGTGAATTGTCTGATTAGCTTTGTGTTGACACTGGCCAAATCTACAATTCACCTGTACTACATGAGAGTCGAAGATGGGAATCAGAACACTGACCCACAACACCACGCACGCGCACTTAAGCGCCACTTCGTTGACAGATTGAAGAGACGTTTACGTCTTGAATATCTGGCAACGAACGCTGACACATTCAACTGCACATGGCAGCCACTATCGTCGGTGCAGGACAGAGCTCTCGTCTTTCACTGGTGATAGCAGGCCACAGCATTTGCAACACTAGTCCACGGGGCTTCTCCCCGCTTAGGAATCGTTGCACGTTCTGTGGGAAGGACAAGCACTCTGTTAGAGATGCTAAGCTGGAGGGATGATGAGGGCAGTTTGTAGAGGTCTACGATACTACAGGCGGCCCTCTCGGGACTCTATAACGGTACCGGCTAAATTTTTACGTTCGTTCGATTTTTCTTTTTTCTAATTCGGTTTCGGTCTCGGTTCTAAATTACAAAATTTTATGTTGAAATTCGCTCGTTTAGGGAAATTTTTATTAGTTTATTTTGGAAATTTGGAACTTCTTGGAACTGCCACTTACCCAATTGTCAAAATTGGGACTATTAAATTTTTTGTACATATTTTAAATCCTTTTCAAAATTCTCGTGTCCGTTTTTTAGTCTCTTTTGAGAATTTTGTGTCATTTGTTTTACATTTTTGTGTCTTTTTTGAAGTTTATTAGTTGTTATAATTGTTTTAAATGTTACTTTTTGTCCCTATTGACTTTTTATACCATTTAGTTTAGCTATCGTCTTTTGTTTTTTACACTTTGTGGAGCCTTTTGCCACGTATTTTTAAGAAATTTTTAAAAGAGCCAAAGAGCCAATAATAAAAGAGTCGTATATACATAAAAAAAATTATTATTATCCAGATCGATACAGCCCTATAACCCAAAAGGAAATACGAACGTGCTTATATCAAACAAACTCTCAACTAATCTGTAACCTAAAGCAGCCGATATTTACATTGAAGTCAAATCAAAATCGTTGCGAACTATGAACGTGACTACGATGACGATAACGTAAGTCAAAAGAAAAATGGAAAGCAATCCAAAGACGATGATGACTACGGCGATAAAAGCAAAAGGGAGAAAGGAAAGAAATCCAAAGACGAGTACAATGAAAAAAAGAAAAAAGGCGAAAAGTAAATGGTCTAAGATGTATGAGGATGGCAAGGGTATAATGAAGATCGGAAATGGTAAAGACAAAGGTGGTGATAAGAAGCGCAAAGGCGGCAGGAAATTGAGGACAAAAAAATCAGAGACAATGATGATAAAAATGATAAAACACGAATGAAAATTAAAAGCATGGAAGAGTGCTTAACAGAACACTAATAATAATATGATCTCAGGCATCTGCTAAGTGCTGACATCTTGCAACTGAATTGAAATTGTAAATAGGGTAAGGCCGGGTAAGATGGTCAGCTTTGGAAATTATTGAATATATTTCCAGAGAACCACAAATTAAACATTTCAAACTTGCATTAAAATTTGTATAAACTAATTGGTTATCGAATTAAAGTAAGTTAGCACTGAATATTTTATAACTTTTGCTTTCCGATGCGACTGTACAAATAGATGCAAATTGGCCATCCGTCCCGCAATGCCAGTGTGGTCATCTCACCCGGACACACCCTAAAATGTTGTAAAAATATCTACTAAGAATAAAAACATGAAAACAAAACAAGTAAATATTTAAAATGTATTGTTACGAGCGAGGCCTTGGTTCGTTATTTAAAGCACAATATTTCAAATAAAACTCCAAAGTTCTCTCTTTAGTTATCGCTAGTTTACTACGTTCACTTCACTGTCTGAAATAAGTCTCCGCCTCCTTGATGTGAGTAGCGCCGTATTTATACTCTACAAATTATCCTAGAACCTTCCTGAATATTCCGTTCTCCGAAGCCAAAGTTTACTAAAATGTTACAAACCTAAAGATGTTTCCATTTCCAATAGATGTTGCTTATATCACTTTGTTGCGCGTAACACTGCCCCCTTATTAAGATTGTTCGTCCCGAACAATAGGTGATCCACGGTCTTGATGGTTGCAGTATTGACATAAACGATCCAGATGAACGATTTTTCTTTTGCATCTTGTACCGCGCTGAATCTTACATACCACGTCATTAATTCTAGTTACTACTGAATACGGTCCTTCCCAGAGTTGTTGTAATTTTGGAGAACGTCCCTTACGTCGTTTCGGGTTGTACAACCAAACAAGATGACCTTCGTTAAATCCTGCGGAGTTAGCACGTAAGTCATAGCGGGTCTTCATCCGATCAGTATTTGCTGCTAATTTCGTTCTCGTGGTCTCGTGTACTTCAGTTAATTGTTGTTTGAGCTCCGATACGTTGTCTTCTAATAACTTTTGTTCACCTCTGGGTATACCAAACCTGAGGTCCCTAGGTAAGCGCATTTCCTTTAAGAAGCTGGGCTTTGTCCGGTAGTATTGTAAACAGCTGATATATAAGCCATTAGAAATATAGGAATATGTCGATCCCAATCACGCTGATTATAGTTGAAGACCTTCCTGAGATGTTCGATTAATATTCTGTCGAAGCACTCTTCCATGCTTTTATTTTTCCTTCGTTTCTTATCATCTTCATCATCATTGTCTTTATTCCCTTGTCCTCAATTTCCTTGCCCTTTTTATCGCCGTTGTCATCTTTGTGATCGCCACCTTTGAGCTTCTTATCAACACCAGAACCTTTGTTTTTACCTTTTCTAATCTTCAATATACCTTTACCATTGTCGTTATCAGCATCCTTAGCCCCCTTACCCTTCGTCTTTTTCTTTCTTTCATTTTTCACGTCTTTGGATTTCTTTCCTTTCTCCTTTTTACTGTTATTATCGTAGTCATCATCGTCTTTGGATTTTTTCCTTACTTCTTTCGACTTTCGTTATCGTCTTCTTTTTCTTCCATCCGTCCCCAATGTTTCCATTCAGGATTGCATAGACCTTGTGAAAAGGCTTGTGCATTTCCATGGATACATCATTTGCGATGTGGGATTTCAAAGTCATGAGGCTACAGTCTAGTCTCTCCACGAATAGCTTGTTTTTCTAGCTCGCCATCTTCTTCCTTCTTCTTCTGTTGATTGCGCTAGTCCGCATTTCCTGCAGTCTTTTTGAAGGTGTCCCAGTCTACTACATTTCCAGCATCGAAATAGACCACCCGAAGGAGTGGTCTGTGATGACGGCCTTCTGCTGCGAGTCTGCTACCCAGCTCGATATCTTTGTCTTTCTTCTGGCGCTTCCATCCGTCGACGTTTTCTGCAGACCCTTGGGAGCTGTCCCGCTCTATTACAATTCCAGCATCGACCAATACCGCGTGAAGGAGTGCTCTGTGATAACTGCATTCTGTTGCACGTACACTCATCCACTGAAATTTCTCTCACTCGTACTGCACTCCGAGAAGCTTGTCTGCTAGATTCATATCCTAATGCATAGGCTAGCGCTTCTGCTGTTGATTTCTTTCCTTCGAGTCTTAGCGCTTGTTGTAAGTTTTGATCTGCAATAGCGTTCACAAATGGTTCTGTTGCCACTTCATTAAGGAATTCTGCATTGACGCTAGTGTATGAAAGGTAAGCTAATATTTCCACATCAGCATGCAGTTGTTGTTCGCCATGCTTCTGAATCCTGTTGCGTAACTGCAAGCGATATACTTGCTGCATGTGTTCATCTCCATAACGTAATTCTCTCGACTGTCCTAATGAAGTATAATTACGTTGCCTTACTAACGGTTTAGCTTGTAACAGCTCTGATGCAGAGCCTCGAGGTGCTAATACCAGAGCTGCAGCTTTGTGTGCATCATTCCATCCGTTTACTTCGGAAGCAGCCACGAATTGTCTCTTGAAAATATACCACGAATTTTGTCCATCAAATATTGGAGTTTCATTCTGCCTGCATTGGATATTTCAATTCCTTCGTGCCGTGGTTGTCTACTAAGAATAAAAACATGAAAACAAAACAAGTAAATATTTAAAACGTACTGTTACGAGCGTGGCATTAGTTCGTTATTTAAAGCACAATATTTCAAATTTAATTCAAAAGTTCTTTCTTTATTTAGCTTTACTCTTTACTCTCACAATTCACACACAATTATCAAATCAAATCTTTAGTTATCGCAGTTCTGTACTTCTAATTTTCACAATCCAAACAGTTTACTTCGTCCACTTCACTGTCTGAAATAGGACTCCGCCTCCTTGATGTGTGTAGCGCCGTATTTATACTCTACAAATTATCCTAGAACCTTCCTGAATATTCCAATACATGTCGCTTATATCACTTTGTGGCGCGTGAGATTATTTTTACGTGACGGCGGTTAGATGATAATATGGAAGAGACGTACTTTTACGTGTCCGGCGCAAAATGTGTTAAGAGTCTTTGCTTCTTTTAATATACTAAATAAAAGTTTTCTGGGTATATCACGACATAAAGATCAGATCGATTCCATCAGTAATAAAGATATGGTCAGACTGAAGGAAGAAGTTAACTACATCAAGGATCGAGGGAAGGTCACTGCCCAGAACAATCAGCACTCATGACATTTATCATTACACCTGGCATTAATAATCGCAATCATTGGTATTACCATTTGGTCCAAAATTCAAGGCAAGATGTTAGTGTTGGCAGATCCCACCCGAAATAGGTGACTTCAGTTTATCGCTCCAGACTAGATCATATTGAGAACTGACAGTGTTCAAGAAGGGGAAGGGGAAGGAGCTTTCTGGGGCATTCTAATTAATTTTATTTTGTTTGCTTTCCATAAGCTTTCAAGCTTCTCAAATTTATTTTCAAATAGAAAATATTTTCAGACTCTTTCCATGAAGATGTGAGCAAGCAGTCTCTTTCGAGGTTTCAAATATCCGTCCAAGCATAACTCTGTTTATGTTACTGTTCACAATTTTCTTAAAATCTGGCATTTATACCTATTAGACTTAAGGTAGGAGTTATTTGTTGATCTAACATATTTTTATTTTAAATTAAGAAATTTTGAATAAATAAATTTAGTCTTTGACGAACAACTGAGTGTTTTCAACTCAACAGAGTTTCTTTCAGTGGTATTTTAAATAAAATCTGTAGATTTTCTGTTTCAGTTACTGTATTTAAAACTCAAATTGTAATATGTAATTATTTCAGAGCCATAGAGGAACTTGGAGGGTTAGAGCTAAAAAATGAATACCCTCATAAAGCGAAACAAGATACGTGTCATTTTAACAACAGTCTTGTGCATGTCAAAGTAAATGGAGCTATTTACCTCCCTAGCAATGAAATAGCTATAGCACTGTGGCTAGTCGCTAATGGTCCTATTTCATCTGGTATGATTTGATAAATGTATTTAATGTGTGGCTAAGTAATTTAAATAGTTCTAGGAATAAATGCAAATGCAATGCAATTTTATCGTGGGGGCATATCTCATCCTTGGAAGCCTCTTTGTCGTCCTAAAGGAATTGATCATGGTGTTTTAATTGTTGGATTTGGGATTCAAGAAAACCCTCTTTTCAATAAAATTATACTCTTTTGACTAGTGAAAAATGCCTGGGGCGACCGCTGCGGAGAATAAGGAAATTATCGCATCTTCAAAGGTGATAATTCATGTGGTATAAATGAAATGGCAAGCAATTTAATTTTAATATTGTACATTATGATACCTTATTACAGTAGATTGGTTGGAGTGGACTGTAATTAAACCCGCTGGTTTCCGAACGATTGAAATTAACGATGGAAAATAAAACAACCGAAATTTGTTTTTACTTAAAATCTTATAATTATTTTGTAATTTAAGGTGCACGAGATAACAATATCGACACGACGAGTTGTTGCTACTATGACTCAAAAAATCAAAGTGAAGTGTGTGTGAATTATTTTACAAATTGTCCAAATGAGTAGCGGTATCTTCTAACAATTATGATACTGATAAGAAGTAGTATAGCTATGAGAGTTCTGGCTCACTTTTTTAAGCCTCCAGGATTTCGTCACAGATGGCGCCACCGTCGCTAGGTGGTTTGAGCCCGTGCTATATGTATGTGTGTCTTGGTTGTATTGGTTTGTGTCTTGGATACACAGTGTGCTGCGCCTAAATGTAGGCTTTTGGTTTCATTGAGTCTCGACTGCGCCCTAGCGGGATTAATCGGTACTACCAGGATGTATCATTTGATCTTGACTGCACCCTAGCGGCATTAGCCGGTACTAACAGCATGCTCCCGTACTACGGTTTTCTTAAATAGATATGTGTTGCGCCTAAGTGTAGGCTTTTGGTTTCATTGAGTCTCGATTGCGCCCTAGCGGGGTTAATCGGTACTACCGGTATATGTCATTTGATCTTGACTGCACCCTAGCGCCATTAGCAGGTACTACTAGCATGCTCCCGTACTACGGTTTTCTTAAATACATACATAGGTGCGCCTAAATGTAGGCTTTTGGCTTTGAACTAATATTAGTAATAATTAAAGTTGACGCTAGGAAATTTTTGTTCATGCCAATGGATTCTAGATGGTTGGGGTGGGAGTATTAGGGGGGATGAAATTTTCATCAGAAATCCTCTACGGGCTCTGGTTTTCGAGATATTAGCGATTTTACCTTTTCTTTTATAGTTAATATTATTAATAATTCAAGCTACCTAGGATAGTTTTGTTCATGCCAATAGATTCTAGAAGGTGTTAGAGGAGCGAGGGTTAGAGGGGGAACGAAATTTTCATCAGAAATCCTCTACGGGCTTTGGTTTTCGAGATATTAGCGATTTTACCTTTTTAGATATAGTTAATATTAGCAATAATTCAAGTTTTTTTTCGCTCATGGGGGTGCTGCGTCTAAATGTAGGCTTTGCTCAGCATCATTCGAATTTCACAACATGACATCACCATGAACAGATTCTAGAAGATGTCAGTGAGCCGATACTACCAGCATGCTCCGGTACTACGGCTTTGGATGTGTGGTACGATTCTTTTGGAAGTTTTTTGCTTCACTTTTGGCCCACACGTGGCAGCATGCTACGGTTTTGGGAAGTTTTTTGCTTCACTTTTGCCCACACGTGGCAGGATGCTACGGTTTTGGGAAGTTTTTTGCTTCACTTTTTTGGATGTGTGGTGCGCCTAAATGTAAGCTTTTGTTGTTTTCAAGTGTTGCGCCTGGTTTAATTTATTAGTAACAATTGATTTTTCTTGAGCGCCTAAATGTAGGCTTTTGGTTTTGAACTAATAATTAAAGTTAATAGTAGGAAATTTTTGTTCATGCCAATGGATTCTAGAGGGGTGGTATGTGGGGGGGGGGGGGGGATAATGAAAACAGGGAGGGGGGGGGGGGTAATGAAATTTTCATCAGAAATCCTCTACGGGCTCTGGTTTTCGAGATATTAGCGTATTAATATTTCAAGTTATTTTTGCTCACGGAAATGGATTCTTGGTGGTGTGGGGTGGGAGGGGGAACGAAATTTTCATCAGAAATCCTCTACGGGCTTTGGTTTTCGAGATATTAGCGACATCTGTTTGGGCGCAAACGCCATTTCTTGAGTATGGTACCCTAGCGGCCTTAGCCGGAACTACCAGCATGCATTAGCGGGAGAGTTCTAGATATTGGCATGACGTCATCATGGTTTTGCTGTTTTCAAATCCTGCACGTTTTCTTAGCAGGGAAGTTGTAGATATCAGCAAATTATTATTATTGTTGGATCTTGGGGTGCGTGCAGAGAAAATGCACAGTTGCTCTTTCGAGTGCAAACACCATTTCTTGAGCAAGGTCCCCTGGTGGCATTAGTCGGTACTACAACATCTTGGGCTTAGGGATAGGTACTGGAGATTGGTTGAGAGCTTTAGTGGCAATATCTGATACTATGACTAGGATTGTCTGTGGTGTGTTGGATTCGGCTACGTTACCTATACCAAGGCTTGGGTAGAATGTATACGGCTTAAGTAATGATGTGAAATACCCTAAGCGAATTTATATCGGGGGCAGTATACTTGTCAGCTTGAGTTTGGTTTCAGTTGTTTACTTTAGTATGTTGGGCTGGGCTACTTGGTGGCTGAGGAAACGTTACCACAGATTCTAGACGATGTCAGTGAGGGTTCTGGGGTATGTGTATTGAAAAGTCTTATGTTTAATAAAGATTTGTTTTTATTTCCAATAAAATTTCTTATTACAAAAGTATTTCTTATAGCACACTGTCCAATATGAACTTGGCAAGATGGCGCATTTGTGTTAATCCCAATTAGTTTTCCACAGTTGTATTCACCTTCGACGTTAATAATGATTTCACCCTCTCCAACAATTTTCTGTATCCAATGAACTTTTTCAGCTCCCTTTACATATATGGTTTTGTTTCGAAGCAGTGGTGCAACTATAGTGTACAGCTTGTGATACGGTATGTAGCCATCATCCCAGCGGAATCCATGAAAATTGTGCTGAAGCCATTTTACTTGTCTCTTTTTTGCTGCAGTCAAATCTTTGTATCTGAACGGTGGTTGAAATATAAAGTGCTGCATCTGGTTTTTATTGTTTAAAATTGCCAGTTGTTTAGTGGTAAATTCATTGAGGTTTGTTTTGAATCCTTGGACGTCTACGATGACAGCCATCTTCTTAATTTAACTTTCTAACTTCACTTGTCAGCGGACTGTATTCCACTATTCGATCGTGTAGATGCAGGCAATATGCTGTTGTATTAGCCGGTATATTTTCAGATGTCTTGAATTCTAGCCTTATGTCAACAGGTCAAGTTTTTATTGTTTCGTTTTGATGTGAGCAATCAATGACAGCGATCGGAGCATCGGTTTTGAACTTCTCCCATGTGAGGAACGGCTGATACTGATGACCATAGTATGATTGTGTAAACTTTATATACATCTCATACAGCAATGCGTATCTATTCAAATCAAATTTCAAATTCAAATCATCATAGGGATATGATTCTGAGTTCAAATGAACTGTAACATCGGTGAGTTGACAGTGATCAAACTTGCTTGCATCATTGGTTTTATCGTTCCTTCGATCCGTTTGTAATGCTAAGATGATAAATCGAGGTTCCTCCAGTTGAGTGGAAGTCTTAACTGACCAGGTTTGATGCGTGGACTCCGGTAGTATTGGATACTCATATATGTCCCAGCTGCGGAATGGTATTTGTATCGGGCGACCTCTCCCGATAATTTTAAATAGTTGCAGCTTTTCATCATCAGATACTGTAACATGTGGAATACTCCATTGAAGTTTGGTAATTTCAATTTTCATCACATCAGTGGGTGATATAATGGCATTATCGTCTGTCCTGCTCCGGATCAATATGAGTTCATGTTTGGAATTTATCAGAATTTTCTTGTAATCTTCAGCGAATCCCAATAAATATTTCAGAGGTACACAATAGTTAAACAGTCCATTGGCTGGTATAACGGATGAACCTGGTGACCAGCTGCCGTTGAGTAGTATCCTGCTTACATTTGCATTTAGCGATACGTAGTTTTTTAATGTTGTCGCAATCCCAAGATTTCTTGTACGATCGATTTCCACTGCATTCAATTCATAGCGTATTTCCTCAAAAAGAAATGGTAGAGCGTTGTTAGCTAATTTTGCGGTTGCTGAAATGGTTCCATCCAGCTTTGTTTGCGACCCCTCAATGTAAAGAAAACTCCTGCTGGGTAGAAGATTCAAGTCCTGATGTTGTACAGAGATACGGATTTCATCGCTGTTTTTAAATGATGTTAGAAATGGTGAATAGGAGTGATGTTCAAATTTAGTAACACTGTTATCAAAGCGAGCGTCTGGTGCAATATCTAATATTCCTTTATTCATTGTTTCAGCGTTAAGCCTATCGATTGTAAATATGCTGTATTTGCAGATGTTAATATAGGTCTTGATCGCTTCAAGGTTGTCCGCTGACTATTGATCTTGTCTGCTCCGAGCTCGTATTTATCATTATTGTATATCAACATGCTGTGGCTTCAAATGTAACCTGATGGTTATAGTCTCTCCTCTGAAGTTGATTAAGTCACCGTCTTGGTCAAGGAGCTTCAATGTTAGAGAACTTATACGTTTGGTGTTCACAGGCAAATAGATTACATTTTTGGGTACCTCCACTATTTTATACCCAGGCCCAACGTTCGGTGAAAACTCGTGGAGAGTGTGTACTTGTGTGTTGTTGAAGAATGATCCTGATATAATATTACATTCGATGCGTATAGTATTTACTTTAATGATGTTGACTGGCAACTCCGATGTATGCACTATATTAGGAGATAAGTTTCTTTTACTGAATCCTAGCAGAGGAGCTATGGATCTCTGTTTTTCAAAATGTATTTCTTCAGTTGCCTTAACTTCACTCTTCAATGTATTATTGTTAGCCTTTATTGTAATCTTTATCCTTCTCCCTTCTTTATCCAAGTATCCTTGTACATATTTTGCTATATCATCAATCTCATAGGATCCAACAGGTATCTCAACAACCTCATTCCCTACATGAACCAGATTATTGCTCACATCAATATTTGGTATAGAGTTGTATGTTTGAAAATAAATTAATCCAAAAACATAATCCGTTGCTAGCTCCAGCGGAGGAAAGTTCTCAGCACTGAGTAGAGATGAATTTCCCGTGAGAGTAAGTGTTAATGACATGGCGGTTGATAATGAACTGTCACAATTTCAATATAGATACATTTATTTATACATAATAATTAATGGCTATAACAATTATATAAAAACTCTAAACATAAGTGACCACAAATTACTGCATCATAATTCTGATAAGAACTGTAGTTGTACGTAATATTACTACCCAAGTAGTTTATGAGTTCCCGTGGTGGTTGGAGATTGCCAAAGCTATCAAAGTATTCGATGTTATCACCTTTCTTGTAGTACGCTACCCAGTGCGTACCTGCTCCAGTGGAGATGTCCAAGTTAATAATACCGCTTTCTCGCTTCCATGGCTTTTTAGGTAAATTATCACGCATAAATACTCCTCTGAAGTGCGGCAAGTGTGTGATATATTTGTGAAGATCCAACTCGTTTAGCGGTCTTTTGGGTAGCGTCTTTAATAGTTTTTTGGTTGAGGTTGTAGATAGAGTCCAAGTCCTTTTCTGTATGGCTTCAAGAACAGCCCGTTTCCATCTTTACCAACCGCTATAGTTTCCATTTCTTGGTTATGACGTTTGCTTTCTTCCAATTTTGCCTTTGCCGCACTGGTATCATTTACTGCTTTAGCTATGCCTGCTGCACCTCCCGATAGTGCTCCCAATGCTGAAAGCCCAGCAAACAACGGGATGAGGAACGGAAGTGTCCCACCAACCTTTGGTACAGGTATCACTCGTGGAGTTTTAATTGATTTCTTCTTTCTTTTCACAATATTTTTAGCTGCACTTAGAGCTATTTTTGTAGCTTCCATCAAGTCTTTTGGTTTTTTGATTTTTAAAATCTTACGTGCATTTCGTACTGCTTCTCGGAATGTGGGTTGGCGTTTATTTTTAGCCTTAAGACCCATACCTAGCTTAATTTTAGCCTTCATTGCGTTTGTTATAAGCCAGGCATTGGCACGTTCACTCAAATTTGCATCCGTAGATTCTGCACGCTGCCAAGCTTTTTCAGCTAATATTTTATCAGCTATATGTCGATCACTTGTATCTTTATGTCGTGAGTATGCTATATCATGTTCCTTGCAGGCTGCATCCAGTGGATTAATGCCCGGATCTCCTCTCGCCAATCTTTGTTGTAACTTTGTTCCTGGTCCACAGTACTGGTATCCTGGTAGATGTAATTCTACAGGTAATTTGTTGATGATTGAATTTAGTAGTCCCCTTCCCCCTTTCAAAGATTTTCTGGCGCGTTTCGATTTGTGATCCGACATCTTATAAGGTTCCGATGATACTGTTGAAATGAAATATAAGCAGGTGTACTTATATGAATCCCGTTAGTCTTCAATATGCGGTTCATTAAACAACGACAAGCTTTTCCTGTTCGAAATGCTGATGTAGCTGATATGAAGGTGAAAAAGAAGCATGGTCCCCTATTGCCTAATTGTATAAGGAGCATCATTGTTGGTCCATCGAATTGTGGAAAAACTAATGTTATGATAAGTTTGCTGGAACATCCCAATGGTCTCAGATATGAAAATATTTACATATATTCCAAATCCTTACATCAACCAATGTATGAATACTTGAAGCGAGTGATGACCCCTTATCAAGTTTGGGGTATTATACATTTTCAAACAACTGCGACGTTCTACCACCAGAGGAAGCCAAATCACATTCAGTGTTTATTTTCGATGATGTAGCATGTGAAAAGCAAGATAATGTGCGATCCTATTTTTGTATGGGTCGTCACGAAGATATAGACAGCTTCTATCTCTGTCAAACATATACGCATATACCAAAGCATTTAATACGTGACAATGCAAATTTAATCATCTTATTCAAGCAAGATGACTTGAATTTGAAACATATCTATAATGATCATGTGAACACAGACATGAAGTTTGATACATTTCGAAGAGCCTGTGCTGAGTGTTGGAAGGATGAATATGGTTTCTTGATGATTGATAAGGATAGCTCATTAAACAAGGGGCGCTACCGTAAAGGATTTGATACCTTCATTGTACTATAAAAGGATGAAACATTCGAAACCTTCTTAAGTCGAAGTTGTAACTCAGTCGAAAGCACACCGAGTCCTGTAGACCTGCTGAGTAGATTAAAGCTGTTCACCGATTATCAGACCTGTTTGAAAAGCTGTTAACGTGTTAGCAGAGCTGTTTTAAAAGCTGTTAAGCTGTTATCAGAGCTGTTAAGCTGTTATCAGAGCTGTTTAAAAGCTGTTAAGCTGTTATCTAAGCTGTTTAAAAAGCTGGTAAGCTGTTATCAGAGCTGTTTGGACAGCTGTTAAGCTGTTTGGAAAGCTGTTAAGCTGTTATCAGAGCTGTTTGGAAAGCTGTTAAGCTGTTATAAGAGGTGTTTGGAAAGCTGTTAAGCTGTTATCAGAGCTGTTTGAAAAGCTGTTAAGCTGTTACCAGAGCTGTTCGGAAAGCTGTTAAGCTGTTATCAGAGCTGTTTGGAAAGCTGTTAAGCTGTTATCAGAGCTGTTTGGAAAGCTGTTAAGCTGTTATCAGAGCTGTTTGAAAAGCTGTTAAGCTGTTACCAGAGCTGTTCGGAAAGCTGTTAAGCTGTTATCAGAGCTGTTTGGAAAGCTGTTTACCTGTTATCAGAGCTGTTTGAAAAGCCGTTATTCAGTTAATATCGAAGATGAATGGAAATCTATTAAAAGAACTCATCAAGACAAGGAATGCAATGCGAAAGAAATTTAAAGCTCTAAGGATGGGAAGGATTGAAGCAGAAGCTCAATTTGAAGAAACCTTTAAGCCAATCACTAAACCCTTAAAGGAGTTTGTTAGAAGAGTCAAATACGAGCCACCGGATATAGCCAAGTTTGAGACAAAAGACACAAAAGAAGAAGAAGAAGAAGAAGAAGAAGAAGAAGAAAAAGATGAAGAAGAAGAAGCAAAAGAAGAAGCCAATGACATTGTGGAACCTTTTACCCCTCCAAAACGAAAATATGTGAAAATGGAGGCTAGTAGCACACCTATAAATTATGGAGATTATTCCTTAACATCTGAAGAAGAATTCGCAACACCCAAACATTCAAGAACATTGACAGGAAGGTCTCCTGTCACCTCCCCCGATACGTTTGGATACATAGTTTCAAACTATTTAAAGCTATTCACTGATAATAGCCCTAAAATTGATCCAACCTATGGAGTTTACTATGATGACAACGCGTGGAGAATCGGTAATTCAACGTTTGATTTTGATGATGTAGGAAATATTGTTATCAAGGGGAAGAGCTATAAAACAACTTTGGGGTTATGTGAGCTGCTATTTATGAAAGATCCTGTAAAAAGTCTATATACTAAAGAGGATTTAACTAATTATGGATCTATTTTGAGAGATACCAATGCATATAAACGTGACTATGCTGAAGATGGACAAATAAAAGGTACTAGAGCGGCTAAGTATAAAGCTATAATCAGTAAACTTATACAGCATAAAGGCATGGGATTAATGCGTCTGCCTAAAGAAAACATTTATCACATTTACTGGGATGATCCAAATGAATTAGTGGATAGACTGCGTCTTCTAATGGCATCAAAGCAGGCTGGAAACACCAGTCACAACAATGAAATTGTATCTATCCTGGAGGAGTTGCGAGAAGCGGATATTATAGTTTAAATACTACTTCATTACCATACTTCATCACAATCTACAGATGAGCGTTGACAAGTTTGGACGTTTCTCTAAGCGAGGATATCTTGGGAAAGCAGGTGAACGTGGACCAACAGGAGCTCAGGAACCAGCCGGTAAACAAGGAATTCAAGGACCAGATGGTAAACGAGGAGCTCAGGGTCCAGCTGGTGAACAAGGAGAGCGGGGTATTGGATTTAATTTAACGATAAACGGAGACTACGATCTAAACTCAAAGTGTATAAAACGACTTGGTGAACCCCTTGAAAATGATGATGCTACTACCAAAGACTATGTTGACAAGAAAATTAAAATAAGTGTTGAAGAAATAAAAAAACTATTAATATAGAGGTGACAAATTTAACGCTATATATCAATGATGAAATCGCGAAGATTGAAAACTATCTGTTTACTTCAGTAATAAATAAGAAAAACTTGACACCAAAAGATGGTGTATATGAGTAAAAACTCTTGAGAAATCTGTTTCATTTATAATTACGATGAGTAAGAGACAAGTGGTAAATGAGTTGTATAAACCAGCGAGAAAAAATGTTAAACGACGTCTTGTGATTATCAAAGGACTAGATGACTTGTGGCAGGCAGACTTGGTTGAAATGGATCCCTACAAGTATGTGAACAAGGGTTACCGCTACCTGCTGACAGTAATTGATACCTTCTCCAAATATGCATGGGCAATTCCAATTAAAAGAAAAACTGGTGCAGAAGTAAGAGATGCCATGCAATCTATATTAAGCGAGGGACGAATACCTAAAAATCTGCAGACTGATGATGGAAAGGAATTCTACAACAGCCTCTTTAAAAATCTAATGCTGAAGCATGCAATTAATCATTACTCTACGTACAGTTTCCTCAAAGCATCAATAGTGGAACGATTTAACCGAACTCTGAAGGATATGATGTGGAAGGAATTCAGCTTTAATGGAACTTATCAGTGGATTGGTATGGTAAAGAAACTGCTCACTGAATACAACTCAAGAATACATCGAACTACGAAAATGAGACCACGTGATATCAACACCTCCAATGAGAAATAACTGCTTTCAACTGTATACAGTCATATAAAGATTGTTGTTCCTGCAAAGTATAAAGTTGGAGATTTTGTACGCATCAGCAAATACAAGCATATATTTGAGAAAGGCTATACACCAAACTGGACAGCTGAGATTTTTAAAATTATTAAAGTTCAAAACACAAACCCCATCACATATCAGCTGGAAGATTATCAAGGAAATCCAATCACAGAAGGCTTTTATGAATTGGAGCTGCTGACAGTTAAACACCCTAAGCTATATTTCGTAGAGAAAATCTTAAAGAAGAGTGGAGATAAAGCTTACGTTAAATGGCTCGGATTTTCATCAAAACACAATTCTTGGATTAATTACAACGATGTTTTATAATTTCTTGAAAAAACACCTATAATACAATTTAAAATGTTTATAATACTTTATACATGTAGCTATTATGCAAATTACTTTAATAAATGAAACTAAAACTATAATACATATTTTATTTACACTAGATTTAGATTCTTTCTGGGGTTGCCACTTGTTGATCTGATGAAATGGAGTAATGCCTCAAGGTTAAGTATCCGCCGTTCCGCTCATAATATATCCCTTATTTTCATAAGGACTCATATCCAAATAAATGCACAGCTACACACATCCACACGCGCCTTAGGTAACGTTTCCTCAGCCACCAAGTAGCCCAGCCCAACATACTAAAGTAAACAACTGAAACCAAACTCAAGCTGACAAGTATACTGCCCCCGATATAAATTCGCTTAGGGTATTTCACATCATTACTTAAGTCGTATACATTCTACCCAAGCCTTGGTATAGGTAACGTAGCTGAATCCAACACACCACAGACAATCCTAGTCATAGTATCAGATATTGCCACTAAAGCTCTCAACCAACCTCCAGTACCTATCCCCAAGCCCAAGATGATGTAGTACCGACTAATGCCACCAGGGGTCCTTGCTCAAGAAATGGTGTTTGCACTCGAAAGAGCAACTGTGCATTTTCTCTGCACGCACCCCAAGATCCAACAATAATAATAATTTGCTGATATCTACAACTTCCCTGCTAAGAAAACGTGCAGGATTTGAAAACAGCAAAACCATGATGACGTCATGCCAATATCTAGAACTCTCCCGCTAATGCATGCTGGTAGTTCCGGCTAAGGCGGCTAGGGTACCTTACTCAAGAAATGGCGTTTGCGCCCAAACAGATGTCGCTAATATCTCGAAAACCAAAGCCCGTAGAGGATTTCTGATGAAAATTTCGTTCCCCCTCCCACATCACACCGCCAAGAATCCATTTCCATGAGCAAAAATAACTTGAAATATTAATACGCTAATATCTCGAAAACCAGAGCCCGTAGAGGATTTCTGATGAAAATTTCATTACCCCCCCTCCCTCTCGTTCATATCCCCCCCCCACATACCACCCCTCTAGAATCCATTGGCATGAACAAAAATTTCCTACTATTAACTTTAATTATCAGTTAAAAACCAAAAGCCTACATTTAGGCGCTCAAGAAAAATCAATTATTACTAATATTAATTCAAAACCAGGCGCAACACTTGAAAACAACAAAAGCTTACATTTAGGCGCACCACACATCCAAAAAAGTGAAGCAAAAAACTTCCCAAAACCGTAGCATCCTGCCACGTGTGGGCAAAAGTGAAGCAAAAAACTTCCCAAAACCGTAGCATGCTGCCACGTGTGGGCCAAAAGTGAAGCAAAAAACTTCCAAAAGAATCGTACCACACATCCAAAGCCGTAGTACCGGAGCATGCTCGTAGTATCGGCTCACTGACATCTTCTAGAATCTGTTCATGGTGATGTCATGTTGTGAAATTCGAATGATGCTGAACAAAGCCTACATTTAGACGCAGCACCCCCATGAGCGAAAAAAAAACTTGAATTATTGCTAATATTAACTATATCTAAAAAGGTAAAATCGCTAATATCTCGAAAACCAAAGCCCGTAGAGGATTTCTGATGAAAATTTCGTTCCCCCTCTAACCCACGCTCCTCTAACACCTTCTAGAATCTATTGGCATGAACAAAACTATCCTAGGTAGCTTGAATTATTAATAATATTAACTATAAAAGAAAAGGTAAAATCGCTAATATCTCGAAAACCAGAGCCCGTAGAGGATTTCTGATGAAAATTTCATCCCCCCTAATACTCCCACCCCAACCATCTAGAATCCATTGGCATGAACAAAAATTTCCTAGCGTCAACTTTAATTATTACTAATATTAGTTCAAAGCCAAAAGCCTACATTTAGGCGCACCTATGTATGTATTTAAGAAAACCGTAGTACGGGAGCATGCTAGTAGTACCTGCTAATGCCGCTAGGGTGCAGTCAAGATCAAATGACATATCCCGGTAGTACCGATTAATCCCGCTAGGGCGCAATCGAGACTCAATGAAACCAAAAGCCTACATTTAGGCGCAACACATATCTATTTAAGAAAACCGTAGTACGGGAGCATGCTGTTAGTACCGGCTAATGCCGCTAGGGTGCAGTCAAGATCAAATGATACATCCTGGTAGTACCGATTAATCCCGCTAGGGCGCAGTCGAGACTCAATGAAACCAAAAGCCTACATTTAGGCGCAGCACACGGTGTATCCAAGACACAAACCAATACAACCAAGACACACATACATATAGCACGGGCTCAAACCACCTAGCGACGGTGGCGCCATCTGTGGCGTAATCCTGGAGGCATAAAAAAGTGCGCCAGAACTCTCATAGCTATACTACTATAAGAGAAATTCGCCTGAAGCTGTTGTGCTATTCTACTCTATCTCACCAGCTTATACAAAGCAAAATTTTATTCAGGTAAAGCGAAACAAAAGCGAATAGAAAACAACAAACTACAACAACAACAAAATATATACTAGATTAATGAATGATGAAAGCAATATCAATAAAAAAAATCAAATTCAAATTTTCAACTGCCATCTGAGCTTACTGGAAGTGCACATATTCGGTGTATCGTGTTTCGGAAGCTACAAAATCATTTTAGTTTTGTTTGTTATTGAAAATGGAATAAAATATAATATTTTGTTTGTCATAGTAATATTTGCGCTGACTGTAAAGAAAATAAAAATATTCAATCTGACCTTTAAAGGAAAAACACTTCGAAGAAAAAACTTTGAACACAGATACACACTACGGTATACATTTTGAGAAAATACACATCAAGACTCTTTGGAATGTATTGTTTTTAAAAATATAGAGTTTGTGTCAAGGATATTTTAGTATTAATTGAATCGCCAGAGGGCAAACTTGTTTATTATTAATTGAAACGCCAGAGGGCAAACTTGTAAAGACTTAATTTATTCGCGAGAGAGCAAACGTATAAAATATTATAAAAGTTTTAATTTAAACGCCAGAGGGCAAAAGTGTAAAATATTATAAAGAGAAATTTTTGCTATTACACTTTTAAAAAAAAATAATTAAAAAATATATAAAAGGATTTAAAATAAAGAATATATTTAAAAACCAATAAAAATAATTATTATTAAATAAAAATAATACAAAAGTTTTAATTTATACGCCAGAGGGCAAAAGTGTAAAATATTATAAAGAGAAATTTTTGCTATTACACTTTTAAAAAAAATAATTAAAAAATATTTAAAAGGATTTAAAATAAAGAATATATTTAAAAATCAATAAAAATAATTACTATTAAATTAAAATAATACAATTTTCAATTTTTTATCCTACAAAGAATTTAGAATATATATATATTTATATAAATAAAGAACTGCTGAACTGCAACATATTAATTTTGTTGCCACACTTCAACCACAGTTCAATTGGTGATCCCGAACAACAGGACAACCCGTTTACCCCGAACAGCAGGACAACACGTTGACCCCGAACAACAGGTCAACCCGTTGACCCCGAACAATAAGACAACCCGTCGATTCGATGATTCTAATATTCTAGTTAAGGTATCCCCCACCAGCTGTAAGGTACCTTTTTCTAGAATAATAGAATAATTAAAGAAGAAACGAACTTAAAGAAGAACTCAAGTAAATTTAAAAAAAATTATACAGAAGAAAATAAAATAAATAAAAAGCGAAGAGAATAAGAAAAACAGAAGAAAGAATCACGAATCAATTAAAGAAGAAAGAAGATTAAATATAGAAGAAAGAACAATTCATATCTGTCAACTACAGAACAAAATAAGAAGAAAAGAACATAGTAAGTTGTAAATTTAGACTTAGATTAGATTTTGTAAGTTTCTAGCTTTATCTGATAGGATATTTTAAAAATATTTTTTTACCTATATTAGATTTAATATTTTTAATTTTTGTGAAAATAATTCTACACAAAAAAATACAATTACAACATAGTAAAACATTACAAAAGTACAAGTTTGGTACAAATTATATCGGTGTTTTTCAGAGTGTTTTTGTCCCATGACATAAAAATATTTTTCATCTGAGTATCGCGAGTCATTGTGTGAATAAGTGAAATTTTCTTTTTATAATATTTTTTTTTGTGGTCTAAAGCTGTCCACAAATGCCAGGAGACGAAATAAATATTCAACAACAAAGTAATGTCGCAGCGGCTTCTGTCAAGCTACCAACCTTTTGGACACCATGTCCAGAAGCTTGGTTTATAGGAGCAGAGGCTGAATTCCGAGATAAAGGAATTCGAGCTGACGAAACGAAATACGGCCATATAGTGCAAGCCCTTCCGCTGGAGGCGATTATGAACGTTTTGGATATTATTCAAGTACCCCCAACTACAGATAAATACGAGAATCTTAAGAAAACTCTCATTCAAAGATTCAGCGATTCAGAGGAGAAAAGATTAGAGCAACTTCTGTGTGCCTCAGAAATAGGAGATAAAACCCCTTCCGAATTCTGCACGTTTATGATAACCCTTGCTGATACTTCCACAACATTTGGAGCAGAATTAATAAAATAAACTATGGATGAGAAAACTTCCTACAAACATAAATATAGCATTAGTTGCTTCAAGCAAAGAAAATATAGAAAATTTATTGGAACTTGCAGATAAAATATTTGACGTTACAAAGTTACAATATGTTTCCTCAATAAATAAAACTTTCGATTTACCATTGCCCCAACAAAATTTTTCAGCAATAAATAACGATGTACAATTATTAAATAAAATAACAATTTTAGAAAACAAATTACAGAAAACTACAGAAAACTTATTTCGCAATTTTACAATGAATAATAATAATCATAACAACAATCTTTTTAAAAATGATTTCAGATACAGATTTCGAAGTCGTTCACAAAGTAATTCAAAACTTGATAACAATAAACAACTTTGTTGGTACCACTTTAAGTTTGGAGAAAAAGCTACCAAATGCATTTCTCCATGCGCTTTTATTAACAAAATTAATCCCAAAACTAATTGTCCCCTCAGCGTCCAGTATGTCAAATAATAATGTTTCAAAAAGACTTTTCCTTTTAGACAGAGAAAATAAATTCAAATTTTTAATTGACACTGGGGCGGACCTTTCAGTTTTACCTAACGCTTATTTTAGTAAATTCAAAAATAACCCAAATCTAATTTTAACAGCAGCAAATTAATACATATGGCACGAAATTGTTGAAGGTAGATTTCGGATTAAGACGAAATCTAACGTATCCCTTCATTATAGCGGGAGTAAATAAACCCATTATTGGGGCAGACTTTCTCGAAAAATTCAATTTATTGGTTGATATTAAAAATAAAAAATTAGTTGATGGAAACACGTTAATCGTTGTAAATGGAATAACGATAAACTCAAATACCCCTTCACCACGTCATTACGCTTTCGATAATGAATACGGCAAAATTTTACAAAAATTTCAATCATTAATTCAAGCACCTTGTTACGATGCTCCCGTACGTCATAATATAGTACATCACATTTCTACAAAAGGACAACTTCCTTTCTCGAGACCAAGAAGACTCGATATAAAAAAATTAAAAATCGCAGAATTAGAGTTCAAACATATGGTTAAATTAGGTTTATGTCGCCTCTCTTCATTACCAGTTTCTTCTCCATTACATATGGTACCGAAGAAAGACTCAACATATTGGTGACCTTGCGGGGATTACAGACGTTTAAATACAAATACTACACCCGATAGATACCCAATCCCACACATTCAAAAATTTTCATTGAATTTAAATGGTTCTTCAATATTCTCAAAAATTGATTTAGTAAGGGCATATCACCACATTCCAGTAGCCCTTGATGACATTTTCAAACAGCCATTACTACAGCTTTCAGTTTATTCGAATTCACTAGAATGCCTTTTGGTCTTAGAAATGCAGCACAGACATTCCAGCGTTTCATGGACCACGTGTTAAAGGAATTAACTTTTTGTTTTCATCTACATAGATGATATTTTATAAGCAAGTAAAAATAAAAAGGAGCATGAATCACACTTAGAAGAAGTTTTTATACGGTTAGAAGAGTTCGGTATAAACATAAATCCCGCAAAATGCATTTTTGGAGTAAATTCTTTAGATTTTTTGAGCCATAAAATCACTGAAGAAGGAATTCTCCCATCTGAGAACAGAGTTAAAATAATTCAAGATTTTCCTCCTGATAATTCAATCAGTCAAATTCAGCAATTCATAGGAATGGTAAACTATTACCATAGATTCATTCCACATCTATCTGAATTGTTAAATGCAATATATATATAAATTTAACAAAATTACTAAAGAAACCCAAAAATAATAAAAATTTGAATTGGCCAGAAGATTGCGAAACCAACTTTTAAAAAATTAAGGAAGCTCTTTCTACCTCCACACTTTTAGTCCACCCACTAGAAAACACCAAGTTTATTCTAACAGTCGACGCGTCAGACGTAGCAACAGGTGGAGTTTTAGAACAATACAATGAAAACCATTGGGAACCTTTAGCTTTCTTCTCGAAGAAACTAACTCCAGCCGAAAAAAGGTATTCAACCTTTGACAAAGAACTTTTAGCAATCTATTTAGCCATTGAGCACTTCAGACATTTTTTAGAAGTTCGAGATTTCACTATTCTGACCGACCACAAACCATTAACTTCTGCAATCTGGACCAAGACAGAGAGAAGTCCCAGACAAGCCAGACAGTTAGATTTCATAACACAATTCACTTCAGACATCAAACATATTAAAGGAAAATCAAACGTTGTAGCGTATTCATTATCACGAGTAGTAGTCACTGATGAAAATGATGAAAATATCTACGAAATAAATAAAAATAAAATAGACTTAGAAATTATCGCCAAAAACCAAGAAAGCGATGAAGATTTGAAACACTTAATTTCCATTCAAGGAACTATCACAAATGCTAAGTTTAAATTAATAGAAACGAAATTAGAGGTTTCTAAAAACAAAATTTGGTGTGATATTTCGTTAAATACCTCTCGACCATTTATTCCTAATCTTTTAAGACGAAATATTTTCGAAATTATTCATACTCTACCACATCCTGCTATAAGAGCCTAGTATGAATAAAGACGTAAATTTGTGGGCAAAATCATTTTTATCTCGCCAGAAGTCAAAAATTTACAAACATACGCAATCAGAAATTGGCCAATTCAAAATTCCAAAAGGCAGATTTGAACACATTCACGTGGATATATCGGCCCATTACCGCCTTCAGAAGGTTTTACTCACGTATTAACTATCATAGACAGACTCACAAGATGGCCCGAAGCATTCCCGATAACGGATACTACGGCTAGTACAATAGTTAAAACAATATACACACAATACATTTGACGATTCGGAATCCCTCTTGAAATATCGACGGATCAAGTTGCTCAATTCGAATCAAAATTATTTGATGAATTTTCAAAATTATTAGGAGCTCACAGAATCCGTTCTACACCTTATCATCCACAATCCAATGGAATGATAGAGCGTTTCCATAAGGAACTGAAGGCATCATTAAGAACAAAAATGACTCATAATAACTGGGTTTTGCAAATACCAGCGATTCTTTTAGGTTTTAGAACCACGATAAAAGAGGATCTTAATTGCTGTCCAGCAACCACATTCAAAATTTTGTACCAACTAGTACTAGAAGACAAAATAACAACATATTTGTATCTAAAGACCTAAAAGATTGCAAATTCGTTTTCGTGAGGATAGAACGTTCAAAACCATCATTAAGGGCCTGTCCGGATCCAAGTCTTCGTCTTCATCTTCGTCTTGTTATTACAGCTAGTGACGTAACAGAACAAGCTCAGCTATTATAATAGTTAGACGAAGACGAAGCTAACCTGTCCGAATTCGTTCGTTTGCTCAGCTTGATTTCACAGACAGCAAACAAACATAACCTCACAATACGTTGTCTATTTAAATAAGTCAACTCGAACCTTGACCCGGTGATCAAGCTAACCAAATGTCAAAACTGTTATACAAACTAGCAAAGCTCGGTGGCATAGACATGGATTCGGATAGAGCTTGTCTCGGTGTGACGCCACTAGCTGTAATAACAAGACGAAGACGAAGACGAAGACTTGGATCCGGACAGGCTCTAAGTAACCCATACGAGGGACCTTTTAAGGTTATTAAAAGAAATGACAAAACGTTTCTGGTCGACTATGGCGGACGATTTCTATCGATCGTCTAAAACCGGCTTTTGTGGACATGAATATAAATCACCAAGATATAATGACAGACCACCATTTTAAGGAAAAGAAAGTTTCGTTCAATTTGTGATTATTTTTTTTTACGCTATCACTGAGGGGGGTGTTGATGTAGCGGAAGCTACAAAATAATTTAATTTTTGTTATTGAAAATAGAATAAAATAGAATTTTTTGTTTGTCAGAGTAATATTTGCGCTGACTGTAAAGAAAATAAAAATATTCAATTTGACGTTTAAAGGAAAAATACTTTAAAGAAAAACCTTTGAACACAGATGCACACTACTGTATACATTTTAAGAAAATACACATCAAGACTTTTTGGAATGTATGTTTTTAAAAATATAGAGTTTGTGTCAAGGATATTTTAGTATTAATTGAATTGCCAGAGGGCAAACTTGTTTATTGTTAATTGAAACGCCAGAGGAAAAACTTGTAAAGTTTTAATTTAAACGCCAGAGGGCAAAAGTGTAAATTATTATAAAGAGAATTTTTACTATTACACTTTTAAAAAAAATAATTAAAAAATATTTAAAAGGATTTAAAATAAAGAATATATTTAAAAACCAATAAAAATAATTATCATTAAATAAAAATAATACAATTTTCAATGTTTTATCCTACAAAGAATTTCGGATATATATATGTATATATATATATATTTATATAAATAAGGAACTGCTGAACTGCAGTGCCACACTTCAACCACAGTTCATATCGCCCTTTTTATCACACCATTTTCCGTTTTAATCACTGCTACTCTAACCTTATCATCTGAACCCTTAAAGACTTCAAGGACACGTCCCAGCAGCCATTTTTGAGAAGGTAAGTTGTCTTCGGCAATGAGTACTAGTGTATTTAATGCTACATTGGCTTTACTCGAAGTCCATTTATTTCGCTGCTGCATTTGAAGTAAATACTCTCTGGACCAACGATTCCAAAAATGCTGATTTAGAGCACATATTTGTTGCCATCTAGACAAATGGGACAGTTTCAAGTCGGTGACATCTGGTTGAATAATCGCTGTGAGAGGCTCCCCAATGAAGAAGTGACCTGGAGTTAAAGCTTCAAGGTCTGCTGGATCACTGGACAACGGTATTAGAGGCCGAGAGATTAATATGGCTTCTATCTGCGTGACAACGGTATTCAGCTCTTCGAAATTAAGTGATGTGCTCTTAATAGTCTTGTGAAGACGCGATCTCGCAGACTTAACTCCTGCTTCCCAAAGTCCTCCAATGTAAGGAGATCGAGGTGGAATATGTCGAAAAGATATTCCGTCTTCAACCCACATCTTGACAATAAACTCATTGGTTTCCTGCGAGTTGAATTTGTGAAGCTCCATCAAGTTCTTGGTTGCGCCAACGAAATTGGTGGCATTGTCGCAATAGATAGTCTTGCAGTGTCCTCTTCTCAAAATAAATCGCTAGGGAGCGACGATGAAGGCCTCAGCTGATAGGTCCGATACGACTTCTAAATGTATAGCCTTTGTGCTGAAGCAAAAAACAAGCAAATGTAGGCCTTTTCAGGACGTTTTCTTTTGCCACGCTGGTGTATCCGTACCGGACAACAAAAGTCGATGCCAGTGTTTTTAAAAGGACGGGCAGGTTCAACTCGATGCGTCGGCTGGTTACCCATTATTTGCTTCATGACGACCGGTCTTGAACGAAACGTCGGATGCATGGGCGGGTTTCTCTACGAACACCGTCCGTTGCATTGATAATCTAATCCAGAAAGTCTGGCGAATAATTGCTGTGAGTGCTTGTGGATCTGCGTGAAAGTGTTTATCATGCAAATAATTTATTAGAGAGGGAGTGAAAGAATGTTTCTTTGGAAGAAGAATGGGAAATTTCGTTGAGTATGGAAGTTTCGCATTATGCAGCCGCCCTCTGACTCCAAGTAGTCTCTTTTTAGAACAGTTATCGAGGAATGGAGATAAGTTGCTGATGCTGCTTTTTGGGCTAACTGATGACTGTGTTTCTAGTTCATGCCACTCTTCTGCAAACTCACTCCTCTGTACGATCCATTCTATCGTCTTTATGGCTTCTTCCAATTCCTCGACTGTTACTGGACCAGTTATCCCTGATTCATGTTGAATAGACTTCCTGCAATTCCCAGTGAAGCGAAGCATAAAAACAAAGGTGCGTTGAAGTCTCTTAAAATTATTTAGAATCTTTGCTTCCAAAACTATTTCCTCAGGATTGAGTACTACAGATGATCGCAAACAAACTTTCTCCCTTTTTTGCTCTGGAATTTTTTGAGATGTTGATTTTGTTCGTTTTGGCCAGGAATCTGGTATTCCTAACAAAAATGTTGGACCTTTAATCCATAGCTCCGAAGTAAGTAATGTCTGTGGCAAGACACATCATTCCAGATAGCCGTAGGAAGTAGTTCATAAATTGATGAAACTCTATTAGCTACAAAGGTAGTCCAGTTGGAGGGAAGAGTAGCTAGCCAATCTAAAAGAATGTCAGAATTCGACCAACAGATTATTTCGCTGATCTTATTCTTCACGATGCCATATACTCGAGACATCAGTTGAGCTAAGAGATGAGCTGCACAAAGTTCGAGATGAGGCAGTGAAATAGTTTTAACTGGTGCTAGAAGCGATTTAGCACATAAGAGAATGGCGACAGTATGACCTGATGAATCTGTAGCACGAACATACAAACAGCAACCATAGGCTCTTGTGGAGGCATCTGCGAATCCATGAAGTTGTAGATGACAGTTAAATTGATTATTGAGTGAAATGAAACGAGAAAACTTTAGTTTATTTAAACATATTAATTGACTGTAGAACTCCTCAAACTTTCGCTGCAGGTTTAAAGGTAGATAATCGTCCCATCCTAGCTTTAAATCCATAGTTTCTGCATAAATATTTTTGCAAACACGGTTACAGGGTTGATAAATCCCATGGGATCAAAAACGGGCTATTCTAGACAATACCTCTCGTTTGGTTAGGACAGATGGACTAGAGTTGTCTTCAAAAAAAAGCAGAGGTTATCACTGCTGGGGTTCCATGCAATTCCCAGTGCCCTCTTAACTTGTGTCTCATTAAGCTTTAGCATTTCCTCTTTATGTTCCAATGGAATTGATCTTAGCACACTTGGTTCATTAGAGCACCATTTTCTCAACTCAAAACATCCCATTTCTAGTATTGCCTGAACCTCGTCGAAATCTTGCAAGCTTCCTCTGATGAATCGGCTCCTACGATAATATCATCAACATAAAAATTTTCTCTAATAATCCTAGCTCCATTTGGGTAGTGATTATTTTTTGTATCTGCCAGGTAATTGAGACACCTGGTAGCTAAGTAGGGTGCGGCAGCAGTACCATACGTAACAGTGTTTAACTGGAATTTTAGCTGGAATTTTCGATCTTCTGGAGCAACTAGAATCTGTCGGTACATTTTTGAAATGTCCGCTGTGATGGCATATTTTTAAGAACGAAAGCGAAGAATCGTGTCAAATAGTTCGGGTTGAACTGCGCGTCCTACCATCAAAATGTAATTTAACGATAGATCATTGGAAGTTCGACATGACGCATCGAAGAATTAAGTGACATCGAGTTTTGTAATCGTCGTTCCAAATTAGAAAACCTTTTAAAGGCAATTAAGCGAAAGTTCCCCAAAACAGAAGGATCTTGGCGAAAAGGAAGCTTCACTGTGAATCTACCAGAAGGCCATTGAGTAATGTTTGGTACGAAATGCTCCTCACATTTCTGCTGCTCCTTTGAAAGTGGAGGTTTCTTGTCAATGGTTTCTACAATCCAAAATTTTTCAAGTAACTGTGTTGAGCACACCTGCAATCATAATAAAAAAAACATTAAAACAAATCTACTAAGTATTTCATACTTCCCTCAATTTCTTCCTGATTCCTCCAGTCACCTCTGCAGGTACATCCTCCATATCAGGAACGTGTCTGAAATAAAAATCATACATAGATATTAGTTTGAAGCAACTAATTAAACAAAGTAGTATACAAAAAACTACAAGAATAAGCAAATTACATGCAAAACTGCCACGAAACCAATTTCTTGGCAGTACAACAACAAAAGCATGCAAAATGTAAATAATGCAATTTCTTCGCAAAATTCATATGCTCTGCATAATAAACTTTTGCAAAACATGCAAATATGCTTAAATATGCAAAACATAAAAACTTGCAACACGCACATACATTATAATTTGTGAAATGCAACAATTTATACCATTGTTGACATTTCAAAAATCACTTTTCCAACATGAATAATTTAACAGAATTTGTATATTTCTTGCAAATTATTCATATTCGAACACATAAATAATTAATCAGGAACACTTAGCAAGTAATAAAATACACTTACCTGGACAATTAATCCATAATTTGCGTTGAAAAACACGAAAAACAACACGGCACTAACGAACTAAAATACCGCCATCGCGACTGTCAAATTGATTCGCGAGAAAGTCAGTTAGGTGAAATCGACTGCGCGCAACCTATTGAGCAGGCTTATAAGGTGCGAATTTCACCATCTAATTAGATATTTAACAAAAGAGGTGAAATTAATCCCATAATGAGTGGGAAAGAGAAAAAAGTGGAAACGAGATGCAAGAAAAATGAGAAATATTTGCGTTCCACAATGGAAATTGTCATAATATGGCAGGGACCCGCTATCTCGATAAATTTCAGGAAAATTATATAATAATTTAAAATAAATTAGTTGAAGGAAATTGGCACATTTTGAGATAATTATACAAGTTAAGCAAATTCGAAGAATATGCTTAATTCGCATTTTTCTTGTGGAACGTATGTCAAAATGGCCGCTTAGAGCCTATAAAAAGGAGGCAATCCCTAAGATCTCTCTCAGTTTTTTCAAAGCGATCATACATGCAACTTCTAGCATCCGATCAAGTGACTTACATCTTTTGTTTTTTTTTCAGCAACAAGCAAATGATAAAACGTACCCAGGTACTTATTATACATGCTAAAAATTTGGACAAGTGGTTTGGCAAGGGAACACGGATTTCTGTATAAGATAAGTATTGTGTGTGTTGAATTAGTTAGGAATAAAGAAAAATGATACTGGTTCAAATAACAAAATTTATTTACGTCCAATAAGTAACTAAAACTCATTAATAAATCAAAGCAAATTTATAATAATAAACTGCTGACAATGAATTATTACAATATTAATGACACAAAAAAGAAGAAAGAAATTAAGAAATTTAAATAAGCAAAAGTCAAACAATTATTGCAATGAGGTGAATGAATTGCATCAAATGCTGACAATTGCATTTTCACTCATGCAACTAAATTAAGTTTCATATGGAATTCTGCCACCTCAGGTTTTTAGTTGAGGTGAATGAAATTATTATTTTTATGTTTATGAATTTGTGGTTTTATTTCGATGTACTCCGTACATTCTCCCCCTTCAATATTGAGTGATGGTAACTCGATACTGTAGTATAGCTATGTCGGTTCTAGACCACTTTTGATCGAAATTTTTCTAAGTCCACAAATGACATTTGGACTTAGAAAAATTTCGATAAAAATTGGTTTAGAACCGACATAGCTTTTTGGGGGTGGTATTTCTGAAAAAATTTTATACTCCGACCTTACAAACACACACACACACACACACACACACACACCAACACATTTATTTTTTGTTAATACCCACACACAATAATTGTAGCTGATCTTTACTAACGCACAACTCGAACTTCTTAACATTCATTAAAACACAGGTGGTATTTCTGAAAAAAATTTATACTCCGACCTTACAAACACACCCACCCACACACACACACACACACACACACACACACACACACACACACACACACACACACACACACACACACACACACACACACACACACACACACACACACACACACACACACACACACACACACACACACACACACACACACACACACACACACACACACACACACACACACACACACACACACACACACACACACACACACACACACACACACACACACACACACACACACACACACACACACACACACACACACACATTTTTTTTTTTTTAATACCCACACACAATAATTGTAGCTGATCTTTACTAACGCACAACTCGAACTTCTTAACATTCATTAAAACACAGTAAGCAATAATTGTTAAAGTTGATTATTTTATTTTTTTGTCAATATCCATACAATAATTGTATTTGCTGTCAAATCTTGGTAAAACCCAATTTCTATTGATGTATCATCATCTGCCGAGCTGGAGTGCACCCTGGTAAAATGCGGTGGAAAATTAGCTCCCGATTCACTAACTTCACCGCCCATTACTATTATTGGCCACCTTTGTATGTTGGTTGGCAAACACTCTTTTAAAATTTCAATAATTTGTTCCATAACGTACAACTGCTCGATTTAAACTAATGAATTAGACATCAATCATAAATTGCCAAATTTTTATAAATGCAATGAAATCTAATCAATTGTGGTTAACAAATTTAGAGCGTAAAATTCCCATCATCTATTTTAGTAAGCGACCCGCAACCACAACTTTTGAATAAAAATTTCATGAGAAATTCAAGTCAATTCGTTTTCAAACCACTATATCCTGTTATGCCAAAAATTAGAAGCCGCAACTTTTGATAAAAATTTCATGAGAAATAGAAATTAAGCAATTTAACTGTAATTAAATTTCTCATATATGAACAAAGATTCTATACATAAAATAAAGCCGCAAAACGCTTTCTTTTCTTTTTTAGAATAAATTTACAGGAAAATGGTGACCGTACCAAAAATAAATGATGGAAATTAGTATAAATACAGTTGTAAAAATGATACAATTATCAGTTATTTATTTCTTAAGCTTTTGGAATACCTAAGGAAAATTTGAAAATTAATAGAAGGTAGGTAGATACAAATTAATAACTGCCACTTGAGAAAACTGACTGATCTTTAAGTATCAGCGTAATACACCCCCTTTCATGTACAATTTTACTTTTCTAGCTCAGGAATTTCAATGGCCCCAAAATCTAATAGCCCAATCTACTTTCGTTCAATAAATTCGGAAAGAAGTGCTACATCTAAAACTTTGGAAGATGATATAAGAAGAGGGATAAATCGTATTGCTTCTTTGCGGGAATATCTTGATATATTACATTTATTTTGCGATGATGATGAAGAAATTCCTGAGTCTGATTATGATGAAGATGAGGATATGAACATACACTTGGACCATGCAGTGATTGATACAGATTCCGATAATGAAGATGACGATAACTTTGAAATAAAAATATCATTCCATTACATAATTTCAAATACTGAACCCTACTGCATCTATTGTGCAATCAATAGAAATGTTATAATTGATGATGAAGTATTAGTAAATAGGTCGTTTTTTAATTTTGATGATTTGGATGATTTTTTGGTTGAACATTTTGTAGTATGTACTAATTGCAATAATGCACTAGATATAAATATTATATGAAAATTACTTCTCGTAGGTCTTTTTTCTTCTTTTATTCATTCGTTTCTCTCTACTTTTTTCTTCTAGATGTATGTGTGTATATACATATAGCCTTTTATTCAACTATTTTCATACCTTTTTTTTCTTGGAGGGGTATATAAGGAGTACAGCTTTTCGCTTTCGTTGATCAGTTTACTCACGATGATTGAATCAGGCATTTTAGTTATTTCTAAAGATGGCTTCTTATACAAAAATATCAAATGAAATAGTAAATAATTTAAAAGAAGTTATACCTTTACTTCAAGCAAATAATATTTATGAGTTAAAGAAGTGGATAAAATATTGTAAAAGTAATATTGGTTTAATGTATCAAGCTCTAAAACGAGCTAAGACAATAGGTGAAAAGAAAAACTTAGAAACGAATATAGGCCATATGAAAAAGTTTTTATGCGATATTACATCACTAGTTCATGTTGGTGGTGGTGGTGGTGGTGGTAGAGTAAAACTTGATAGAAGAAATGAGTCTATAGTGTGGAAAGATATAAATTCAGCATTCAAAAATCGCATTCAAACAGGTGTTTTATTAATAAAACGTTTAAAGATCCTAAACTGTTTTTGAAACGAGTTGGAACACTGTTAGTGACGCGATTGAAAAAAATATTGGGAAAGTTTAATACAATTAAAGTGAACACTTCTTTTTGCTGTGAATTTAAAAAATTAACTACTGATGGTACAGAAGTTCGAGAATATAAGTATCTAACAACAGGAAATAATACAATTGATGGTGGAAGTAATTTAAAAGAACTTGTTAAGAACATACAAGGTGTATTGTTAACAAATTTAGATGAGTTTCAAGAGCGTGATAGCGGATGGGCTTTAAGTCAAATTATTAACTTGGCGGTGAACATCAACAAATATGTACCGCTTACAGGCTCATCATATATAGATTTACCTCCACAAATAAAACGGAAAAAAGCTTGTGTTAATGTAAAAAATTCAGATAACGCATGTTTTGCTTGGAGTGTTGTAAGTGCTATACATTCAACTACTTTACATGCAGATCGTCCAAGCTCATATCCATATTATGCTAATATACTTAATTTAGATGGCATCACTTTCCCGATACAAATGAAAGACATCTCCAGGTTTGAAAAAAAAAATAACATTAGTGTTAATATATATATAATGAAAAAAAAGAGAGGTGATTTTACTGTTGTACCAACAAGATTAACCAACCAAAAATTACTGCAACATATCAACTTGTTAATGCTTCAGGATAAATACGTAGATAATACTGATGACTTTGATAGCAATGATAGTGATGATGATGACGATGATGCTGAAGTTAATTATCATTTTTGTTGGATAAAGAGTTTATCACGATTAGTATCATCACAGTTACCACGGCAAGGACATAAAAAGTGGATATGCGACCGATGCCTTCATTATTTCCATACTGAAGTTAAGCTAAAGCACCACACCATGGACTGCGAGCAAATTAACTCATGTAAAATAATCTTACCGACAGAAGATGCGAAGTGGCTGTCATTTAAGAATTTTAATTATAAACAACGATGTCCATATATAGTATATGCTGATACCGAGAGTTTGTTATATCCTATTAATGTTGCAGCTGGAAGTAGTACTAGGCGTTATCAAAAGCATGAGATACATAGCATTGGACTTTATTTTATGTGTTCTTATGATCCAACTCTCAATTTCTATCATTCATATCGAGGATCAGATTGTGGAAAATGGTTTGCCTGTGAACTCAGAAATTTAGCTGATGATATTGAGGCAACATTTCTTTGCGAAATTTCTATGGAAGAAATCACAGAGGAACTTGCCAGTAAATTAAGAAGTCAGACCGTTTGTCATATATGTGAACCCGAATTTTTAAATTCAGATGTACGTGTAATAGATCACAGCCATATGACCGGGAAGGTGCGGGGGATGGCTCATCAAAATTGCAACATAAATTTTCAAGATAGTCGTGTAATTCCAGTGGTCTTTCACAATTTGAGTGGATACGATGCTCATTTTATTATTAAAGATATTGCTATAGCTTTTGATGGTAAAGTTAATTTACTACCACTAAATAAAGAAAAATACATTGCTTTCACAAAAAAAGTAGAAGGTTTTCAAGCTACATATAAATTTATAGACTCCTTTCGATTTTTACCAACATCTCTTGAAAAATTAGCTTCTTACTGTGATGACTTCAGATTAATAAAGAGAGAATTTCCTATTAATCATCACCTTCTTTCAAGAAAGGGGGTATTTCCTTACGATTACGTAGACAGCTGGGTAAAATTAAATGAGGTTCATCTTCCATCAAAAGAAAATTTCTACAATAAACTTAACGATAGCCATATCAGTGATGATGATTATGCACATGCGCAAAATATATGGCGAGTATTCAATATTCAAACAGTGGGTGAATACTCTGATCTATATTTAAAAACTGATATTCTTTTATTAGCTGAAATATTTGAAAATTTTCGTAATAGTTGTCTTCAAAGCCATCGACTAGATCCAGCTCATTACTTTACAACTCCAGGTCTAAGTTGGGACGCTATGCTGATGCACACCAAAGTGAAATTAGAGCTCATTACAGATATTGACATGCTATTATTTATTGAAAGAAGTATTAGAGGGGGTGTAACCCAATGTAGTGGGCGATATAGCAAAGCAAATAATAGATATATGGCAGATTATAAGCCGCAGGATAAAATAAAATATTTGATGTACTTTGATGTGAATAATTTATATGGATGGGCAATGTCACAGCTTTTACCTACAGGAAATTTTAAGTGGATTGAAAATGCTGATATTGAAAATACTTCCGACGATTCAGATGTTGGATACTTGTTGGAGGTTGACTTAGAGTATCCACATGAAATACATGATCATCATAAAGACTTACCATTTGCTCCAACGCAAATGAAACCTCCTGAATCGATGAATTCAAAACTATTGCTAACCGAATATAATAAAGATCGATACGTTATTCATTACCGCAGTCTCAAGCAATGCTTAAAAAATGGTTTGATATTAAAAAAAATACATCGAATTTTGCAGTTCAATCAGTCACCATGGTTAAAAGAGTACATTGATTTAAACACAGCTTTTAGAACAATAGCAACGAATGAGTTTGAAAAAAAATTTTTTAAGCTTATGAATAATGCTGTATTTGGCAAGACGATGGAAAATGTTCGGAACCGTGTGAATATCAAACTTCTCACTAAGTGGCATGGTCGATACGGAGTTAAAGCAATGATAGCTAAACCTAATTTTCACAGTAGAACTATATTCGATGAGAATTTAATTGCAGTTGAATTAAATAAAACCCAAGTGCTTATGAATAAACCTATTTATATAGGCCAAGCTGTACTGGATATATCCAAAACATGTTTATATGAATTTCATTTTGGATATATGAAGCGTGCTTATGGAAATTTATCTAGATGTATCTATACAGATACAGATTCATTAATCTATGAACTGGATGATATAGATCCATATGAAATAATGAAAAGAGATATACATATGTTTGATACAAGTGATTATTCTGTAAACAACATTTATGATCTACCACGTCGCAATAAGAAAGTTCCAGGCTTGATGAAGGATGAATTGAATGGACGTGTCATGACTGAGTTTATTGGTTTGAGAGCCAAGATGTATAGTTTACGAGTTGATGGTAAAGATTATTTAAATAAAGCTAAAGGAGTTAAAAGTTATGTTTCTAAAAAATCAATTTGCTTTATAGATTATAAAAAATGTTTAGATCAATTTACTGAAATATATAGACAACAAAATTGTATACGATCTGTCAATCATAATGTTTTTAGTATAACTCAAAATAAAATTGCCTTAAGCACTTTTGATGATAAACGTTTTATTATAAATGGCTCCACATATACTTTACCTTGGGGTCATTACAGTTTATTGAACACTTGAAATTTTAGCAAAATAAAAGGCTTCATATTATAAGAATTTTTGTTTTTTATTATTCCCATAAGATTAATTACTAGTCTTATAAATCATTTATTTATTTATACAGCAAATTTATAATATTTCATTTTTATTGACCCATGAATTGTGTTTTGCAGAGAACCCTAACCATTTTACAAAAAATTTATTCCGTTTTTTCTTCAATACTTTTTCAACAAGGTAATTATGTGGATATTTAGTCTTTAGCAGTTATTTTTCATAAAATCCTCCTTTGATTGGGTGTCTCTCATAATCCTCTAGCAGATATGTAACCGGATTCGTATTTTGTATGTTTTTAATTTTAAAGATCTCAGTCGTCCAGTTCGGTGTGTACCCCTTTTCAAATATATGTTTATGCTTGCTGATGCGAACATAGTCATCAACCTTATATTTTGCTGCCCCCACTATTTTTATGTGATTGTATACTGTTTGTAGTAGAATATTTTTATTAATGTGATTAACATCGGAGGGGCGCATTTTAATGGTCCTATGCTTTTTATTATTGTATTCATGAACAAGATTGTGTACAAAATCAATCAAACGATAGGAACCATTCTTACTGAATTCTTTCCACATCATACCTTTTAATGTTCTATTAAATCTTTCAACTATTGAGGCTTTCATTATACTAAAAGTCGAATAGTGTTTGATTCCATATTTTACCATTAGTGTCTGGAATATTTTATTATAAAACTCTTTACCATCATCTGTCTGCAAATGTTTAGGAATCCGACCGCTTTTTAGAACTTTTTCCATTGTAGCCGTTACCTCTTTTCCAGTTTTATTTTTAATGGGCTTTACCCAAGCATATTTTGAAAATGTATCAATAACTGTTAGCAAATAGTAGTATCCATTATTTTCGCGAACATAAGCACCCATTTCAACCAAATCTGCTTGCCAGAGATCATCCAAATCTTTCATAATGACACGACGCCGGGGAAAATTTCGACGAGCTGCTTTATGCAGCTCACTCACAAGGGCCTCTTTACTCATTGTTAGCTTTGACTATAAGAGATTCTACATTTATTAACCCTCGTAAGTTCTTTTCAATGGTTTCACACTTTGTATCAATATAAACTTTTAACTTTTCAAATGACTTATTTATGTGTGATTGTGTCAATGTTTCCAGTTTTTCTCTAGTTATTTTAATAATATTATGTACATTCGCAAGCTTTTCCTCTAATTCACTCTTAGCTGTTTTTGTTTCTAAACTACTATGGGATTTGCATAAATCTAAATATTTATCTATTGTCTCATCTATACATATATAGCATGTTTACAGCATCACTATCTTCTTCTGGATTTTTGAGATTCTTAATATTCTTGAATTGCATATCATAGTTGTTATCTGAAGTTAACAGAAAACCCACTCCTGCAGGTCCGCTTAGGCCTCTTTCGCCTGGTGGTCCAGAGGGACCCCGTTCTCCTCGAGGTCCGGGGGGGCCACGTCCAATATTACCATCTCTTAGCGATCGTCCGAACTTGTCAACACTCATTTCATGAATAAATATATAAAAAGCGGAAGAAGGCTTTTTATAAAATTAAATCAGACTCTCTTAACTCCTCAATAATGGAAACAATTTCATTGTTATGACTATTATTTCCAGCTACTTGAGAGCCAATTAAAAGTCGTAATCTGTCCACCAATTCATTTGGATCGTCCCAGTAAACATAGTCAATAGTGTCTCTTGGAAGCTTCATGAGCCCCTTACCTTCATGACTGCTAAATTTCTTAATAATTCTCATATATTTAGGACCTTTACTACCTCTTATTTGCCCATCTGCACTATAATCACGTCTATGGGCATTAGAATTTTCCAAGATTTCTCGATAATTAGCCAAGTCTTTTTCATCATATAAACTCTTTGATGGTTCTTTCATAAAAAGAAGTTCGCATAAACCCATTGTTATGTAATATTGCTTCCCATTAATAATAAAATGTTGTGAATCAATATCAATGCTAGATTTCCCAATTTTCCACCCTCCATTATCCATATAAACACCATAAGTGTTGTCAATTTTAGGACTTTTGGTTTGGTAAAATTCTAAATATTTATTAACTAACCCAGTTGATAAGTTGAGGGTGGAATCCGATTTATTAGCTAAGGTTCTTGAATGAGTAGGTGTTCCATACTCGTCTAGTGATGACATTAAAGAAGAGTCTCTATACTTTAGTGGTGTGCTTGTTGGTTCCATTTTCATATACATTTGTTTTGGGTTTAACTCGAAGCCATCATAATCATCATCATCTTCATCATTTATTTCATTTTCCTTTTTTGGTTCTGGTTTGATATCAGCATGAAGCCTCTGTTTTGCTTTTGTATCACTTACAAGCTCTTTAAGTGGTCTTGTTATGGGCTTAAATGTTTCTTCAAGTTGAGATTCAACATCGATTCGCCCCGTTTTTATAGTTCGATACTTTTTCTTGATAGCATTCCTAGTTTTAATAATATCCTTGATTAACTCCTTCTTATTCGTAATGATTTCCATCTTTTTACCCATTTGTAATGATAATTATTTTTAAAACGATCTGTTAACGGCTTTATTAACTGGTCTGTTAACAGCTTTAACTGCTGCCGTAACCGCTTTAACTGATCTGTTAACAGCTTTAACTGATCTGTTGACTGCTTTAACGGGTCTGTTATATTTATACAGAAATATATGTATCGAATCCCTGACGATAACGTCCCTTGCTTAAGGGGCTGTCTTTATCTACTACCAGAAACCCATATTTATCCCCCCAACACTTAGCACACATATCTCGGAAAGTATCAAAATTCATATCCGTATTAACATGATCATCATAAGCGTGCCTAAGATTTGTATCATCTTGCTTAAATAAAATGAGAAAGTTGGCATTATCTCGTACCAAGTGTTTTGGTATATGAGTATAAGTCTGGCAAAGATAGAAACTATCAATGTTATTATGTCGACCCATACAAAAATAAGAGCGTATGTTGTCTTGTTTCCCACATGCTACATCATCAAAAATAAAAACTGAATTTTGTTTTGCCTCATCAAATGGTATAACATCATCATTATTAGATAATGTATAATAGCCTAATCCTTGTATGGGTGACAAAAGTTTTCTTAAGTATAAATACTTTGATTGGTAGAGTGATTTTGAATATACATAAACGTTTTCATAACTCAAACCATTAGGATGTTCCAGCAAACTAATCATAACATTTGTTTTTCCACAATTGGAGGGACCAACTATTAGAGCACGTATACTATTGGGTAATAATGAACTATGTCTTCCAGTTTCTTTAACATTGCTCTGAAAATCATTATTTCTTATTGGCAGCGATAGATTTTGCTTAATGAACTTCATTTTGAATACTAACTACAACCTATAAATGCTTACTGAATTTAAATACTTTTTTAGTTTGTATCTGAGTGTTGAAGGCTAAAGACATTTTACTTATGCTTGAGCATAATAAGAAAGGAGCGGGAGTAATTAACACACTCATTAATAGGTTGCCGTTTGAATTACACTTACCAGGCTACCAATATTGCGGACCTGGTACGAAACTAGCAAAAAGATTAGCTCGGGGTGATCCTGGTATTAATCCTTTAGATAGCGCATGTAAAGAACACGATATTGCCTACTCTAAATTTAAAAGTACACCAGATCGCAACATAGCAGATCGGATTTTGGCTGAAAAGGCTTGGAGTCGAGTTAAATCTACTGACGCAAACCTAGGTGAGCGTGCAAACGCATTGCTAGTTACCAATATCATGAATGCTAAGGCTAAATTCGGGGTGGGTATGGCGAAAATGAGGAATAAGAAGAAAATGAGCACACGAAAGAAAAATAAAAAAGGTGCGAAAATCTATTCAAAGGCAAAAACCTGATTCTTTGCAAAGAGCCATTGCGTTGGCACGAAAGGAAGTAGGAGATACAATTAAATATAGGAAGAAATATGTAAAAGTTCCACGAGTCATACCTATACCAAAAACTGGCGGTATTTTACCATTCCTCGTTCCTTTATTTGCAGGTCTTTCTGCTTTAGGATCGCTAGGAGGAGGTGCATCAGCTATTGTAAACGCTGTTAATTCTGTTAAAGATGCAAAAGAGCAGCTCAAAGAGAGTAAGAGGCATAATGAAGAAAGACCGCTAACTGAGGTAGACTTACTTAAATATGCAAAGGATCTACCACATTTTCGAGGAGTTTTCATGCGTGATAAGCTTCCAAAGAAACTTAACAAGAAGGAATGCGGTATTATCAACTTGGATATATCATCCGGTCCAGGAACTCATTGGGTAGCGTACTATAAAAATGATGAAGATATTCAGTACTTTGATAGCTTTGGAAATCTACAACCACCATTAGAAATTATAAAATATTTAACTAGTAATGTAAGGTATAATTATTCCCCATATCAAACATATAACTCTGTAATATGTGGTCATTTATGTTTGAAATTTTTGTATGATTGTTACGAAAAATAAAAGAATATGTATGTATTTTTATTTATTTATTTAAAATATTTCCTTTATACAATAGGAACAACAAGGCCCCTTAATTCTATTATATAACTTCAATAGTTTGGATATTCGCAAAAATTCTCTTTTAACATGCCGGCAATTACAAGTATCTGGACCCGATGTTGAAGTATTGTAAGCCCAACTGCAGGATTCATAATGCTCCCCATATTTTGAAGTCAAAATGTTCATTTCTTTATATTCATGCAAAAAGCGGTAGGATTTTTCTATTTCCTCCTTATGTTCTTCTAGTAACAACTTGTCATACTCTTGCAAGAATCTGCTAATATCGAAATGCTTAAGAAATATTTGCACTTCATCATTTAATCTTTCCATATTTTTTTTATTTCTTCCTTGTACTACTGAATTCCCCAGTGGTTCAAACTGAAATGATTCTCATACCCTAACAAATCTATATAAATGAGGAGGAAATCAGATAATTGCATCATTTTAAATTACACCACAATGTCATTAACACTTACATTAAGCGGAAATTCATCTATATTAACAACCGAGTATTTCCCACCCATAGATTTGTCGGGGGATTATGTATGTGGGTTTAATTGATTTCCAAACTTACAATTCAATACCAAATATTGAGAATAACAAAAATAATTTATTTCACATTGGGGGTGCGGTTATAGAAATACCTACAGGATCATATGAGATAGATGACATAGCTGAATATCTGGAGAATCAATTAAGTAAATTAAGTGAAGAGGGTTACCATATAAAATTGCGTGCGAACAATTACACTTTGAAAAGTGAAATCAAATCTAGTGGGCCCATTTACTTTAACAAAGAGGGTACAGTTGGATCACTTTCAGGGTTTAGTAAGCGACAACTGGAACCTAATAAATTGCATGTATCAGATTTACCAGTTAATATAATTAAAGTTAATACAATAAGAGTGGAATGTAATATAATAAGTGGATCATTCATGAACGATACCCGAGTACATACAATACACGAATTCTCCCCAAAGGTGGGGCCTGGTTATAAGATAGTTGAGGTACCAAAGAACGTCATTTATTTACCGCTAACCACTCGAAGAATTACTTCCATTAGCTTAAAGCTCATTGATCAGGACGGTGATTTAATAAATTTTAGGGGAGAGACAATAACAGCTCGGTTACATCTAAAACCGCAACATGATAATATATAATAAGGATAAATTACGTACATTAGCTACCCTCAACAACAGTTCTCCTGCAACTCTCACCGAAATTAGACCACAAAGAGAAAAAAGGGTCAAACTTACCACACAAAATAAGAATTACTTGAGATCTTTAGGATTTATCATAAAAGACGAGCAATGAGTGAAGTTTTGAGTATCAAGGATGCTGCAAGCTATGATAATAGTGTCGCAAAAATTGAATATCATAGTTACTCACCCTTTACGAACTCTTTCAAAAACAATGATGAAATACGTATAGCTATTCAACATCAAGACATATATGTACTTCCAAGTGAAAGTTTTATTTACAATGAAGGGAAATTGGAATGTACTCCTAGGGCGACTGACAAAATCCCTGATGTAAAGTTAATTAATAATGCGATGGCATTTTTATTTGAGGAGATCCGGTATGAAATAAATGGAGTACAAATTGATCGCAATAAAAATGTTGGTCTTACTTCAACGATGAAGAATAAGCTTTCATTAAACGAAAGTGAAAATAAAATGCTTCTAAATTCAGGATGGTCTCTCACCAATATAACTCTTAACTCAGAAAGAAACTTTAATTTTTGCATACCACTAAAATATCTTCTTGGATTTGCTGAAGATTATAAGAAAATAGTTATTAATGCCAAACATGAACTAGTTTTGGTTCGTTCCAGAACGGACCTAAATGCAATTTATGCCAAAGACTGTGATGGCTCAGTAAATATACTTAAATTACAATGGCATCTGCCACATGTTACTGTAGCTGATATGGAAAAGTTGTCTCTATTGAAAATTACTGAAAGCAATCGACCAATTGAAATGGTATTTCGAAGTTGGGATTTGTATGAATATCCATCACCACCACAGTCCATCCGCCATACATGGGCTGTTAAAACAGTTAATCAACTAGAAAAACCAAGATATGTGATTTTTGCTTTACAAACTGACCGTAAAGATTCGAGTGAAAAAGATGCATCCAAATTTGATCACTGCAACAGACCTAAAAGTTTATCTAAATTCTGAAAAATATCCATACAATGATTTGAATATAAAATATAATATAGATCAATACGCTATATTATATGAGATGTATTGTAAATTCCAACAGTCATACTACAACCGTCGGTCTGAACCATTACTCACTAAAGAGCAGTTCAAAAACTTGGCTCCTTTAGTTGTTATTGATTGCTCACGTCAAAATGAATATCTCAAAACTGGTCCTGTAGATGTAAGCATAGAATTTCAAACATCTGTGAATATACCGAAAAATACTGCAGCATACTGTCTACTTATACATGATAGAATAGTTCAGTACAATCCGCTAACTAGTGAAGTTCATAAACTGTAAAATGAATTCCATCATTGATATTCAAGGGTTCAAAGGTCCTAGAAATACGTTCATCTTAAAGGAAATTGCCATTATAACTCAGGATAATCAACTACAGCACTTTATTTTGAACCCAATATATAACTTTGAAAATCTACCGCCGGAACTACAGAATCAAGCGAAATGGTTAAATCAATATCACCATGGATTTGTTTGGAATGGAGGATTTACTTCACTGGATAGTGTCACTACCCTTTTTAAAGACATTCTCCAAGACAAAATCATATATGTGAAAGGATATGAAAAAATCAAGTGGATTACCGATATATTAAAGTTGGAAAATAATGTACCAATTTACAATTTAGATGAAAAGGGGTGTCCTATATCAGAAGAATTACGAAAAACTTATGTTGATGTACCACGATGCGTAATACATAGTGGTGTATGTGCATTACAAAATGTTTGTCTGTATAAGAAATTTATGGATAATTTTTAATAAAATACATTTTTTTAAAAAAATCAATTGTTTTATTCACACAATTTTATAATATATAAACTTTTCTTTGTTAGGTATCAAACTATTCACTTTAGCTGGAACTCTACAGTTTATGAAATGTCCATGTTGTAAGTCTGCCTCATTTTCCTCAAATCAACAGATGTGATGTCTGATTTATATGTAGAGTCATTCTCTCTGAAGTATTCAATTTCACCATTACTCAAAATCCGTTCTCCTTCAAGTTCATGATATTCATAACAAGATATTTTTAGAGTTCTATGCTCATAGTTGCTATCATATGTACTTCGAACTCTCATTGATTTGTCCTCCTCAAAGTTTAATTTAAAATGTCTGTAAAACACACGATCACTCTCTATAATTCCACCTATATCTTTTTCTTTGTTTATTAAGTCTTGCCTAAATACTTCAATTGCCTCCTCAACACTCACTACACTATTTTCTGGTATTAATTCCACATCAGTTTCCTTAGGTGATTCAGTTCCATTTTCTGAAGAGATAACAGAAGAATCATCATTTAAGGGCGTATTAGTTGTTGTTGTTGTAGGTAATGCATCATAAGTAGCATTACTTAGTGTAAGTAACCGAAATGATAAAGAAATTTGAACGGAATCATTATTTGGCAACTGTATATTAAAATCGATATTATCACTTGATTTATGCCCTAAGTTTAAATTGATTGGGAGTGGTAAGCAATTTGCATATAAAGAGCATACTAATGCAAATGCAATAAAAATTTTGAATGACATAATATCTCTTTATTTGTTTAGCTGTTGATTGCTCAAAACGTTGACAAAGACTATGCATTATTACGGTAATTTAATTGATTATATACAATTCCACCCTTATCACTCAATTTTCATATCAGAATTTGTTTGGGTATTACTGCTTTCACACTCTTTTACATCTTTTATTCTTTCTGATTTGTATGCTTCTTGTTGCTTTATTGGTTTTCGATACCACTCCTCCTCACCTGCAAACGGGCAGTTATGTAGGAAGAAATTAGTACTTGGACGTCTGATCGTCCCATCTTGTAGCCAGCCTATTACAGTTATTTCTCCTCCCTTGACTTCAATCTTAACATGTTCAAATGGATTGATGCGCATCTCCCCAAAATTTGAGGGAATTGGTTGACCTCTACTCAAAGTTAATACCTTGCATCTTTTACCATTTTCAGCAGTCATATATACTTTCATTAAGTCACATCTTACAACCGAATGCACAATCTTCATATACATCCAACCATTCAGACAGGTACAAAAATGCGTTTCATCCCATATAGAATCAACCCAAAACATTTTTTTTTTTTTTTTATGCCCTCCCGTTGAAACTATGTTAACCTTTCTATTGTCAGATTACCAATGCTCAGGTGTTAAAAATGAAAATGTATTTATTCATTTTCTTTCACCCTTTTCAGGACTCAAGAACGTACTAATAATGATCCCATATACATTGATACCAATAACTCTAAAATTGCACCACCTTACTTTTTCCACCCTTTGACTGTATAAAATTAAATGAAACTAAATAAATGTTATTCAAATATATAAATATTTATTTGTTTATTTTAAATAGTTGTACATATTTGGTATTTTATGAGGATAATTAATTTCATTTTCTTCTACATCATCATCATCTTCATTGTCATCATCATCATTGTCATCATCATCATCACCATCACCATCATCATTGTCACTAATAATGAATTTTAAATTATAAGTTTTATTAGGATGAAATTCATTAATAATTTTATAGGTTTGCTTGTTATTGATGTCATTGATAACATCTTCCGAGAGGTTATTGAATCGGGCTGGTAAATATAGGTAGTTATCATCCAATTCCAGCAATAGCTTTTCACCAAAACTAGTACTTTTCCTAGTAACGTTGAGAATTTTATATGCTTTGTTTACATCCATTTTTGTAACAGAGAGTGTCGGCTTGAAGTTAAATCCATTTAAAATAGCTAGATAATTAGTATCAGGTTTTGACGTTCGAGTTACGGAATTATCATCTCTCATCCCCCGGGTTCTTTTAATATGCAACTTTTTTGAATTATCACAATCCATTTTATCCTGAGTGATGTATCAGATAGTACTTTATTATACAAAATTCAAAGCCTTACTAACGTCCAAACAATTATTATCGAAAGGTTTTATAGAGCAAATATAAAAAGAAAAAAATGGTGGGGGCTTTTCCCACACCCAAAAATTTGCCTCATATATGAAACCACAACATCCTGAACATGTGTTATGTATTAAAAAATTAAAAATATTGCAAAACCACAAAACTTCGAAAAAATAATAACATAATTTTTAATGTGTATCACTTATTCTTATTATTTCAGAATTTATGCAATATCTTATAAATAAAATATCACTACAATCCATATTATTATACCCAAAAAAATATAGCCTCGTGGAGGTTCCACATTTCTTCAATATCATCATCACTGACGTCCGCCAAAACCATTTCTTCTGCCATACAGCTGATGTTTAATAGCAACGCTTCAGTATCTCCAACAGTGACAACCCCACCCTCTTGCAGGTGTCTAGTAAGTTGAATCAGCTCCTCCTTAATCCATTTTAAGCGCTTACAGTATTTATTGACCTCATCAGCCAAAGCCATGTCAATAACATTTTTTTGTTCCATATCTAAAGATATATATAAAAATTGTTATAACTTTAACTTCAAAATAATTAAAAACAATAAACTTACCAAACTTGTGAACTGTTCCAAAAGCTTAAAAAATAAATAACTGATAATTGTATCATTTTTACAACTGTATTTATACTAATTTCCATCATTTATTTTTGGTACGGTCACCATTTTCCTGTAAATTTATTCTAAAAAAGAAAAGAAAGCGTTTTGCGGCTTTATTTTATGTATAGAATCTTTGTTCATATATGAGAAATTTAATTACAGTTAAATTGCTTAATTTCTATTTCTCATGAAATTTTTATCAAAAGTTGCGGCTTCTAATTTTTGGCATAACAGGATATAGTGGTTTGAAAACGAATTGACTTGAATTTCTCATGAAATTTTTATTCAAAAGTTGTGGTTGCGGGTCGCTTACTAAAATAGATGATGGGAATTTTACGCTCTAAATTTGTTAACCACAATTGATTAGATTTCATTGCATTTATAAAAATTTGGCAATTTATGATTGATGTCTAATTCATTAGTTTAAATCGAGCAGTTGTACGTTATGGAACAAATTATTGAAATTTTAAAAGAGTGTTTGCCAACCAACATACAAAGGTGGCCAATAATAGTAATGGGCGGTGAAGTTAGTGAATCGGGAGCTAATTTTCCACCGCATTTTACCAGGGTGCACTCCAGCTCGGCAGATGATGATACATCAATAGAAATTGGGTTTTACCAAGATTTGACAGCAAATACAATTATTGTATGGATATTGACAAAAAAATAAAATAATCAACTTTAACAATTATTGCTTACTGTGTTTTAATGAATGTTAAGAAGTTCGAGTTGTGCGTTAGTAAAGATCAGCTACAATTATTGTGTGTGGGTATTAACAAAAAATAAATGTGTAGCTGTGTGTGTGTGTGTGTTTGTAAGGTCGGAGTATAAAATTTTTTCAGAAATACCACCCCCAAAAAGCTATGTCGGTTCTAAACCAATTTTTATCGAAATTTTTCTAAGTCCAAATGTCATTTGTGGACTTAGAAAAATTTCGATCAAAAGTGGTCTAGAACCGACATAGCTATACTACTTACTGTCCTGTCGCTCTTCCCTTCGGTTGCCTCGTCTTGGCGCTGGCATTGGTTTCATACTCTTCCGCTTTAGGTAGCATGTTAATTGTTTGTTGTATTTTAGGTAAAGTCCAATCGCTATTATGATGATTGCAAGCCCATATATGCTGCCGTAGTGATGCAGGTCATGGATATCTAGGTCAGGCATGTTGTATATACGTTGTTGTTTGAATTTTATCAATTTTATGGCCTTCTTCAGTTCTGCTAAGTCATTGTGTGTTCACCTCTTTAATCAGCTGTGGAATCGCTACACCTGATGTATTCGGTGTTAATTGGGTGCTTGAATTTAAAAACCTTGAGATGACATTGTTTTCTGGTATGAAGGAAGATTTTATCCTTCTTTGTATTTTGTTGTTAGAATTTATAGATAGTGTTAGATGATTTATAACACAGTCTTGTTGAAGTTGAATGATTCCGTTTCCGTTTAGTGATAAGTGATGTGTGGCGTCTCCACATATAATATCGAACCGTGTTTCTTCCTTCAAGATGAATAACCAGGTACTAGTGCTATGTAATTTTATCCATATGTTCTCTGCTTCTGTAATTCGTAACTTGCAGAAGGGTGAAATCTTACGTTCGTTACTCAAGAGCTCTAATTCACAACGACTTTGATTGGACTTTAATGTGAATATTGGTTGTTTTAGAATGCAGATGATTTGATTATCGGTCACCCCTTGGCAGGCCTTCAAATCTTCCTTTCTCATAGGGGTAAAACGATCTCGTGGACGATTCACAGCTAGGTGTTTGCTGGATGGCTCGATGTAAATATATTTCTCGTCATGAATTACTGGAATCGAAATTAGTTCATAAAGATGATATGCCTCTGTATTTAGCAATGGGATTCGTATGTTAAATAGAGCGTTGTTCTCCGTAATTCTTACTCTCATGTGGATTGAATTATAGATGCCCATTAGTGAAGTTTTACTTCCATCTCCGGGTAATCTAAGATTTTGCGGAATATGTTCTCGTATAATCTTGATTTGATCATTAAGTTGTGCGGGTGTGAGTATTAATGTGTTTACAAGTCCTTGTTTTGTATCCATTAGTACGGCTAGAATACTTCTTTGAATGGTTTGAAATGAAATCATGCTCAATGTAATCAAAATTGCTGCCGAATAGAATGATTCGCTAACTAATGTTTCATACTGTGAATGGTTTAATTTAACAGCCATAGCTTCAATCTGACTTTCTATCATGCTAATTTGATTTTGTACTGAATTGTGATTCTTCTTCATCACATTTACTGTATTCTCCATTATTGATGTTTGATTTTTCAATAGTTGTCTTACGAGATGTTCATCCTTTTTTATTTCATGTATTTGTTTTTCATAATTATCTGCGAATTCTTGGTCGAGGATGCCGAATAATTTATTAGATATTGTTCCGATGAATTCTAGGGGTGCTCGTCTTCTACGAATTTGATGATGATCATTCTGCTGATATAATAGTTCATTAATATGTTCCGCCACTAAGATTTGATGATTGAGTTGTTCACTTGTGGCACTACATAAGAGTCGTGAGATACGTATTTCTTTTTCGCACAGAGTTCAGAGCCTTAGTATGGAGTTTTTTATTTCATAGAATTCCTTCCAATAAATTGTGAGGTCATAATACACGAGGAGGTTCCATTCACTGGAATAAAGTTGGATTTCAGAGATGTCGTCAAAATACAATCCTTCGTGATTGTCGAATTTCGTTAATTCATATGGTTTCTTTACATCTTCAGCGAGTGCTATTACAAAGAAAAAAGCCATAATGGCTAAATAGCTCCAGCTGTTTAGTCTGTGTGATCGAGATGATCTTGAGCCTCCAGGTACTTGTTCATGTCGACTAGTCTTCAAGTTGGCTAGTTCTTTGGTGCCCAAATTGATTCGTCGTTTTCGATTATATCGTTTTTGATTATGGGATACATCCTGATTTATCATAGTAACATTCGTTGCTATAGATTTGACTGTTTGTTCTGGGTCACTATCACCATCGAGGTTTTCTGGTGCATTGATAGTGGGGTCCGATGTACCTTCGTTCTCTATTACGGCCAGCAATGATATTTTTGATATTGGGCGCTTAATTCTGCCGTTTTTCATCTTTAGAGTCACAACCCTTATTAGTCCATCGCGTCCAGAATGTGTCTCGATTACTCTACCAAGAGCCCATCTTGAGGGTGGCTGCTGTTCATCCTTAACTAGAACCAGCTTCCCGATTGTTATGTTTGGTTGCCTTTGATTCTATTTGGGCCTATGTTGGAGTCTACCGATGTATTCCACTGACCATTTACTCCAGAAATCTTGGTTCATTCTTTGAAGATGATCCCATCTGTTTACGGGATTGTAATTAGTATCTAGATAGCCCTTTTCTGGTACTGTTAACATAGCTGATCCTGTTAGGAAGTGCCCTTAGACTTATTACACTGCCATTTTTACCTATGGCATGGATCATTGCTGTTGCTAATAGAACTGAATGTCCAATTTGGCCTTCTGCTAAATGTGTAACTATTTCCGAAGTAGCAGTTGGGTCGTTCTGCCTTTTGTTTTCTTGGTGTTTAAAGATTGGGATGTTTACTGATTTTAGATCTGCTGAGTTTTGATGTAGCAGCGTATGGTGCTTTTTACTGCATATCTTGCACGTTCTCCAACTTTTGCGAGATCCTGCTGAGTGCGCCTTGCCAAGACAATTTATGCACAACCTAGATTTGCGAATTGCTTCGTTTCTTTGATATGTGTTTAACTTTGTAAATCTATCGCAAGAGTAGATTTTATGATCGCCCTTACAGAAGACACACCTTTGTCTTCCGATTGCACCATGATGCATTTTCATTTCAGTTCCCCTTCTTTCCGAGTATTTAATACCTTGAACTTTTTTATTAGGTTCAATAGCTTCTAAGCCTTGGAACCTATTTTCCACAAATTCTAAAAATTCCGGTATTGTTTGTAATTCTCTTGCATTTTTTAGAGTTTGTTCGTTGATTCGTCGTGATTCCTTATCTAATTTCTGCGTGAGTAGGTATATAACTAAGGAGTCCCAGTTTGCGATATCGATTCCTAGGTTCTTGATTGCTTCTAAGCATTCTGTGGATGTGTCATGCAGTTTCTTGAGCCCTTCTGCAGATTCCTTTAACAGTTCTGTTTGGTTAAGTAATGTTCGTAGTTGAGCTGACACCAATGTTCGTTTATTATCATATCTTTTGTTTAGTATATGCCAAGCAGTTTCATAATATTTGTTTGTTATGCTCAGGTGTTGTATTAGTTCATTCGGTTCTCCAATCATATTTGCTCTTAGATAGAATAACTTTTCAGCATTGGCCATCTTTTCGTCTTTGTGAATTAATTCAGAAAATAGATCTCTGAATGATTGCCACTTCAAATAGTCCCCATTGAGATTAGGTATATTTATACGTGGCAATCTCAGTTTCGTATTATTGTCCGTATTCTGATTGCTTAAGGGCTGTTGTTGAAACGTAGGCTTTGATGTTGCTATTTCTAGTTTTTCCTGTAGTTTTATGAGGGTTGCTTGGTAGCGGTCTTCGAATTTTAGGAAATACGCCTTCATCAAAATATTCGTCTTTGAATTTGCCTAGTGACATTATGTTTCCGTGATTTTCTACGATGTGTTCCCAATGGTCATTTAGGAGTTTAATTTTTTGCACAAGGTATGCAGTTGAAGTTGCTGTTTCAATTTCACCTTCAATAGTTGTGATGCATCGCTGTAATGTGTCGATAATAGCTGCTTGTTTTTTCATCAATCGTAATTGCTCTGCGATTGTCTCAGAGTTCTTCTTTCGTTCAATGCCATCTGGAATTATATCTTCTATTAGATCCCTTGATTGTTCATACAGTGTTTCTATCTTAGTGTAGTAGTTCTCTGCAAAGCATTTATGTTGCGGATTTTGATCCCTGTATATTTCAATCTGTGCATTTAGTTTTTCAACCTCGTTCCAGGCATTGTTGATGATCAATAAGCGGGATTCGCCGTATTCTTTAGTTTTCCTTGCAGTAGAGTCTCTCGTTATCTGACTGTTGACCTTTTGAATGATCTTGATTTAGCTGGTTTGTTGTTTAACAAATGCTTCCATTTTTCTTCGTTAGTTTTCAGATGTTGATTGTACTGTGGTTCTGCTCACTGCCGATTTTAGGAGGATTGTACGAATGTTGCGATGATCTGAAAATGAGAGTATTGAGGACACTTGTTCCTCAATGGTTTTATAATATTATCAGAGCCTCAAGACACTTTGTTCCAGAGGGTGATCACTTTGTATACCTGGGGAAAACTAGTTCTTCAGGGTTAAAGTATTATTAAGCTTATAATATCTCCACTTGTGGACTTTCACTGATTTTATGCTCGAAGGACCAAATGTTGAATTAATAATAATAATTAATAATTGATCAAGGAGCTCAGGCTAGCTTCATCACAGAAGATGCCGCACAACAGCTACAACTAAAAAGAAAACATATTGAAGCATTAGTAACTGGAATCGGATAAGCAAGGAAAAATGTTAATACATGCACGACGTTAACTATCAAGCCAAGATTTCCATCCCCGTTTTCATTAACAGCGACAGCATTAGTGCTAAAAAGACTAACGAAACTGTTACCATCCGAAAATATTCAGCCAACTTCCTGGTCACATACAAAGAATCTCATATTAGCAGATCCTAAATACGACGTACCAGGACGAATTGACTTAATTCTAGGAGCTGATGTGTTTGGAAAAATTATAATGGCAAATGTATTGCACGGACCACCTGGGTCTCCAGTAGCACAGCAGACAGAATTAGGTTGGATCTTGTCAGGAGAGTTACATAGCAATCTATCATCAACCCAAAGAATACAATGTTGCATATCAGAGGTAGATATTAATGAAGATCTACGTAAATTCTGGGAGATAGAGGAAGTAGCCAATGAGAAAATTCTGACTAGTGAAGATTTGGTCAGTGAAAACCAATTCAGAAACAATTACCGAAGAGGTCCTGGTGGTCGATATATTGTAAGAATACCGTTCAAAGAAAACCCAGAGCAAGCGGATCTAGGAAACTCTAGAGAACTCGCCCTAGCAAGGCTATTCCAAATGGAGAAAAAATTTAAAACCAACAAGATATTTGAGATAATATACAAGGATTTTATGAAGGAATATCTCCAACTTGGGCACATGGTCCTAGCCACAACCACTGTAGGCAAAAAACATTACTTACCGCATCATGCTGTAATAAAGAATGACAGCACAACGTCCAAATTAAGAGTTGTATTCGACGCTTCCGCGAAGCATCACCATGCAAAGAGTCTGAATGAGATTATGATGGTGGGACCACAGACACAACAGAATTTAACATCAATATTAACGAGATGGCGAAAACATAAGATAGTTTTTACGACAGACGTTGAAAAAATGTACCGCCAAATTAAGATCGATATCCGAGAGCAAGAATATCAAAGGATTCTGTGGCGAAATTCTCCAGATGAACCGATAAGAGAATACAACTTAACAACCATTACATACGGCACAGCAGCAGCACCATTCCTAGCAATACGAACGCTTCATCAACTCGCCAGAGACAATTCAAAATGTTACCCGATAGCAGAAAGAATTATCCTCCATGACACGTATGTAGATGATGTGGTTTCCGGAGGAAATTCAATAAAAGAAGCCATACAAATGAGTAATCAACTAATAAACTCATTAAAGGAAGGTGGATTTAACTTGCGTAAATGGACTAGCAACAGTAGAGATCTATTACACAAAATTCCATGGCAATTAAGAGAAGCATCATCAGAGCTTGATCTAGATCAAGAAAAAACAATTAAAGCTCTCGGAGTACATTGGAATCCAGCAACTGATAAGTTTAGAGTACAAAGTTACACTAAGGGGTAACAAATTCCGTCTACAAAATGAGAATTATTATAAGAAGCTGGAAAAATCTTCGATCCCATTGGATTACTCGCACCCATAACCACAAAGGAGCTGAAACTAGGTCTGAAATTTATATATTTAAGAGCATAAATAATACCCGATATTTTTTGGAGGAGACAAAAGCTACAGAGATCAAACATGTTTAAAGAAATCTAGAAAAAGAAAGACATCTAAAGGATTATCAGTAAAGTTTTCGGCATGAAGAACAACAGTATAAAACATGATTCGTTCGCTTTAAGTTCGACAATTATTCGAAAAAAAAAATTCTATGGGACAGAATGTCTTCGCATGTGTCTCTTTGAAATAAATCTTCGATCAATTAGTGATGTGTGAATGTTAAAGGACTGTACACCGAATTGAATTCATTGACAACGGAGGATAGCATTCGAGAAATGTATTATTATGTGTATGGGATATACATAAGCAATATAATCTTTTTGTTGAGCTTTTCAGATTTGTTCGAAGAACTGTTTATAGTTTGCCAAATTATGTAAAGCTATTCCCACTAGGATCTCAATCTTTTGGTCTGGATTCATCAAACTAAAATACTAACTAAAGCTAAAATATTGTCCATTATTATCTTTCAAAAACTTATAAAAGCAAACAATTATTGCAATGAGGTGAATGAATTGCATCAAATGCTGACAATTGCATTTTCACTCATGCAATTAAATTAAGTTTCATATGGAATTCTGCCACCTCAGGTTTTTAGTTGAGGTGAATGAAATTATTATTTTTATGTTTATGAATTTGTGGTTTTATTTAGATGTACTCCGTACAGTGTGCATATTAATTAATCTAGTTATTAAGGTTTCTTGCATAAAAATTAAATATATGGCAACCTTCGGTATTTTAATAATATATGCAATGAAACATCCTAGTTAAGTCAAATTAAGATTAAAGTGAAATAAAAATAGTTCATAAAGCGTGAGATCTTTAGAAAGGGCTATAAATTGCATTTAGTTGAACATATGCCAAGATACGACATAATAACTACACATGCAATTGGGCAATTAATGAGCAGAATTAAAGTATAGTGAATTTGTGAGTTTGAGTGTCTTGATAAGAATTGTTCAATAAATACAACATTAAACACAAGCCCACATATCTGTTTTTTCATACCGCTACACTGTCCACCTAAATGCCGTAATCTAGCTGTGATTATCAATTGCAGCTACATTACAAAACAAACTGACTAATTAAATGGGTTTCATCAGTTTTATCAAGCTCCGCAGCTTTACTGCAAAATTCATTAATTCCAGAAGTACGCTTGTAATTTCCTGCTACTATCCACCCAAACAACGTCCTCTGCAGCGTGGGTAGGTTATCACCCAATTTGACGTGATCAGCAAGCAACAATTTGAAAAATATACCAGTTCCTAGCAAAATATCCACTCTTTGAGCCTTGTAGAACTGAGGATCTTCAAATTCATAGCCAGATGGAATTGACATGTCATTTAAATCGATGTCGAATTTAGGTTGTGAGTCTGTAATTTTAGGCAAAACCCAAAAATCTAAATCTGCGGAAAAGTCATCAACTTGAGATTTAATCGTGCTGGTTACTTGATGCTTAACTGTTGACTTCACTTCTCCTATGCAACTAATTTCTGCTGTAATCTTAGATCGCCGTAACTGCAAGCCTTGACAAAGTCTTTCTGTTATGAAGTTCGACTGAGATGGCGAATCTAAAAGGGCTCGACATGGCATATATAACCCACTGACATTCTTCATATAAAGAAAAGACAGAGAGAGGAGAGATTATATTGTGTTCTCTGTACTGTACTTTCCTATACGTTCGGACACAAATGGCGGTACTTGGTTTGTAACGGGAATACCCTGTATCTCTGTACCGTGACAGGAATGGTTGAATCGTGTATAATTCGTGTATATGAGCGTAATTTGTCAAGAGCAGGACTTTATACATAGGAGTAAATGAGATGCAATGGAACTAGTTGAGCCATGATTGTCAAATGTGCTTTGGTTTTGTGAATAGTTTTACTCAATTTAAATTTCTTTTGAGAAATTTAACAAAAGTACGATGTTATGGTAGTATGTAGCGTGAAGTGCAGACTGTCAGCATGAGCATGACAGATCACTCGGTGGACAGCGTTGACTGCAGGGCGGCACGCTAGCTCGCCTTGGCTATTGGCGGAGAGTGTGGGTAGGTTCCACGAAAACCTTCCGCTGTGCCACCAGCTATATACAAAAAAAATCGTGCCTACACTACAAGCCATCGCTACACACCCGGTCCAGAAGGGCCTCCACACCACTTAGCATTACCTTGGTGAAGCCGCAGATGTTCTGCCTTCACTGCCACTGCCCCATCCGCCCATATGACACTGAGGGCAGTAATTTGATGGGAAGAGGACGAGCGGACCTAGTCAACCTTCATGATAAGAGGGCTCCAGGAGAGTGTGGGTGGAGAAGAAATAAGAACACTTATGACTCCATTACGTTATAAATAATAATTATCATTTATTGATTAATCTTATTTTCACCCTCGCTGAATTATGGCTTACAATTTCTTTCTTCGTATACTACTAATACAGACAAGCTCGGTTGAAATTGTGATTTTTCTTTCTAACGGTGCATCAGTGTATATACTGGAGCTGATTTTCACAAAATAAAATGATGACAGCCTGCTATGCTGTCAATAGTACTTGATTTACCATGAAAAAAAGTCTTACAACCGAAAAGTATACTATTTGCGGACATATTGTTAGTTATTTTATAAATTCTCGACTCTAAATCGGCTTGTCACAGAGCCGGTCAAGTGAAATATTTATTACTTACAGGGCTTGTGAAGCGCTCCAGCAGACGGACGAACCTGAATGGCAAAAAATAAAAAATACAAAAATTCTCCCGAAACACCGTTTGGTGTGAGGGATTAAGAATATTGAAGAAAAAATAATCTTTTTACGACAACCAAAACATATATGTATATAGAATTTGTGGAAATAACCCGCTCAATCTGGGGAAATTAAAGCTTTCGAGTTACTTGCTAGAGAAAACAGCATCAACAAATTTAACCTTGACGGTGGTGTTTACAACCACTTGCGTACCCTTGTACATATCTGCCTGTAATCATTATTATATTAAAGCAACCAAAACGAGAGATAATTTGCTGCAAATTACTACCTATATTCTTATATACAAATCTCTATTAACTTAGCAAAAGTTGACGATCTCTTTATACTACTCGATGCGTTTATATATCTATCGGACACATCACTTTAAATAAAATTCAAATACTTCGTTATGCCCATTAGCGGGTCTATGTCTCCAGGCCATTAGTGCCTTCTAAAAACTTAAATATTTCATTCTGATTAACTACTATATCTACAAGTAGGTAAATTCATATGTTTGCAATATCCTAAAAAAAAATGCTAATTATATCTTTATGCCACCGCCCACAAATAACTTGCAATATTATATATTTCTTTAGGCAAACTGAAGCAGACATATAGATCGATGTCTATATTATGATGAAGAGAAAGCAAATATTTCCATATGCCAAATAATATGTACCTATCTTTACAGACTACGATTATCAAAAAAATATAAATACTCTTCTACCGAAAGTAATGCATCTATGTATCTCTATAGGTCACAATTACCTTGCCAAAACTTATAGGTGCGTTATACCGATTTGATAAGCCTATCCTTTATTACTCTTAGCATTCCGAACACAATCTGCAGAGCAGTACCAAATCATCAGCACCATCCTTTCTGTTTTGAGGTTGACGAACGCTTAATATTTTCTCCAAAGACTCCTTTCTTCGAGATGCGATATACAACAAGCATGAGGCATTTAATATTATACGATAAATCCTGGTCGTTTTAAAGTTATAAGGGGATGAAGAACCTGGGTATTACGACCTTAAAAACGTTTTATTTTTTTCCTTTCAATAGCATATATTTCGGTCCCTTGTCTTATAATATGTGGGTGCCTGATTATCAATTTGGCGTGTGGCTGACTTAAAGTCATTTTTATGTTCCCTGATCCTAGTTTTTATATCTCTACCTGTCTCCCCTATATATATCTGCCCACATTCACAGTTCACCTTATAAACGACGCCACAGCAAGGTGTATCAATTTTAGTTTTAGTGTTACTAAAGAGATTATTTAATTTTCTTATTGGTTTTAACCCAAGCCTGATGTTGCTATTAATATTCAATAATTTGTTTGCTATGTTTTCTGTGACGCTCAGGATATATGGAAATCGTTTGTATGTTACGGTTTCCTGTTGTTCATTTCCGAATGATCTTGTCCATTATTTACTGCCAACGTTTGTTTTTTGTATTTGACCTTATTGATGATGCGTGTGGTGATATGTTGTGGATAATTATTGCCGCGAAGTATTTGGCGGATAACCTCGTAATTTTTTGCGTGTAGATGCGTATCGCTTAGCCTAATAATTCTGTTGGCTATGTTTTGTTTCATGCTGTTGGGTTGTGCAGAGAGGTAGTTTAAGATTCTTCCTGATGCCAGCGGTTTCATGTACCAGTCTACTTCTATGTTATTTATGCTTCTCTTAAGGGTCAGGTCCAAAAAATAATTTTGCCATCTATTTCTCGTTCCAGTGTAAATTACAAACTTTCATGTGTATCATTGAAAGTTTGTATTGTTGCATCTATTTGTTCAGATGTCAGGAGAATGATTAGGTCATCAACATATTTCTTGATTATTTTGGGCCTTTCGGTGAGCTTCTCTATTACGGTATCTATGTGGTCATCCATTACAAACTCTGCTAAGATGCTGGATAGACTTGATCCCATAGCGAGTCCATTTATCATCTTGTAATAGTTATTATTATATAGAAAAAAGTTGGCTTCTATTATGCACAGTTTAAGAGCTTTTAGAAAAACCTTTCTTGAAAGGCGTGTATGTTCTTTTATGAGTGGCCACCTTTTTAAGACACTACGTAACGCCTCTGCATGTGGAATGTTGGTGTACATGGATACTACGTCAAGGGATATAAAACATTCACCTTTCCCTGGCTTAATTGTATTAATGTATTCCTTAAATTCATATGAATTGCTAATGTTGTATCCATTATCAGTTTTAGCCTTGGATAATATTTCGCTAAGGAATTTACTCAGCTTGTACGTTGGTGTGTTGATGGTAGATACTACTGGTCTTATGGGAAAGCCTTGAGTACTCTTATGCACTTTTACATTACCATATATACGTGGAGGAATGGCATTTTTGCGCATTAGGGTTTCTTTTTCTGTCTTGTTTATATATTTCTTATTGTGCATTTCATGGATTAATTCATTATTACTTTTAAAAAGATCCTGAGTTATCCGTCGTGGGTTACTCGTGATAATTTGTTACGTGCTGTTGTCTGATAGATGCTCAATCATCTTATTGTGATACATTTCCCTATCTAATATGACCGTTTTGTTGCCTTTGTCACTATTCGTTATCAATATGTCTTTATTGTCTTTCATATAATTTTTCGTTGTGTTATAAGCTTGTAAAATTAATTTCTGTTCTCTGGTAACCCTAACTTTGTGCTTAATTTTGTTCGTAAGAGAATGAACAATTGAATTACGTGTTATAGTTTTCACATCATCGTCATCACAGTGATAAAGAATTTCTTCAGTATCCGCTATCAGCTGAAAAATATTCTGTTGGTTTTGTTGAGGTGGTAAGGCAAAACGGGGGCATAGGCTCATGAGTTTTGTCATTTCAGTTGTAATGTTTCTGCCCGATAGGTTGATGCACCAATCTTCATTGCCTGCACTTGAATTAATTCCTCGATATTGAGTAGTTTTTAGGCGCTCATACTTGTGCTGTATTTGCTTACGTGTAACATTATAAATATTTTCATATTTAGTCTTCTGAGATTGTAAGAATGTTGTTTGTATCGCTATTGGTAGTTGTCGTGCTATTGATGTTTGGTCATAGTTTTAGTTTTCTCTAGTTGTCTAATGTGGTAGTTGCATATATCAATCTCTAAGTTGAGAAATTTATTAATAAATGTGTTGCGTATTGTGTTAATTTGTTTGTGATGATTGTGTTCTTGTGAATCCAAAGAGTCAAAGACCTTCGTTTTATCTGTGATGAACTTAGGTTTTAAGCCATTATGTTTACATTGCATAAGATGGATGAGTCTGTTTTTACAACTAATTTTTCAGTTGTGTATGAATAGGTCTTCATTTGTTGAACCGTCTGTTCGCCGAAATTGTTGAGAATATTAGAGAAAAATGAGTTTGTGATATTTTCTCGCACCATGAGGTATTTAATTCTTGTATTTATGACTTCTGAGGTGATATGACTTTATGAAGTACATGAGATCTTCCTTTTCTCAAGCGATGTGCAATTAGGCCTTAGATTGTTAAAACCATGGTGACTGGATGCGATGTGTACCACCTGTGAGCCAGGATACTTTTTCTTCCGCTTTTCCAAATTTATTTCTGCAATTCTGCATGGTTTTCCTAATTCAAACTGTTCTGACGATGCACAGTAGCCAACTCGTCCCTTTTTGGAGGATTTTATTAATTTCCGACGATCTAATAGCGCGCTACTTTAACTTGTTAATTTTTCTTTTTCTTGACTATCACAATCACTTTTTAACCTTCTTTCTCTCCTCAGCCAGGCGCGTATCCAGACCTGCAGCTTGGGGGGGGGGGGGTCACAACTAAAATGTTCGAGGTGGGAGGAAAAAGTCGGAAGTAGTCACTTTTAAATTTTTTTTTATCATATTTAAGTTAGATATCACAAAATTCAATTTTTGGTTTAATGTGGAAAACCTGTCCATGATATTATACACATCAATGTCGATCTCAGAGTGGACAGACATTACGGACTAATATCCAGATACTCCTTCTCGTGCAAAGATTGTAGACTTTGATGTGATGCAACCAATTCTGTCAAGGCTGAAGTAAATGACAGAGAGTGAGAGCTTGCACCTTTATTAACATTCAGAGGAATAGGAGTAGAAGTGCATGATATGTCACTGACTATTTCTTTTGATGGGAACTTAATTGATCTTGCTTTCTTCTGACAAAAAGTTATCAATGTGCTTATCAGTCTTCTGCTTTCCACTTTCGCAACTATTTCTACCTCCATCGCTAACTATAAATTAAAAGTAAACGTGAAGTTAAATTAACCAACACTACTTGAATTCATACGAAAGTATAAGCAAAAGCAACGACAGCTGGCAGACGAAAGCGAATGGTTTTTATTTTTAAAGTCTTGCCGTAAAAATTGTGAAGAAAAATTGTAGAATTAATTTTAGTGGCATCAATCCAACTGATCGTTTTCAGCAACCAATAGTGTACAAAAATTCGAAAGAAAAATGTTCAATAACATTTTTAAGAACATAATGTATGGTTGCCAGCGCTCATAAATATCTTTACCGACCCAGATCAGCCAAGACACCTGAATCAATATAACTCTTTGAAACCATTGTCCGCCGCCATGAAAAATCTAAAGAAAAATTTTCAGATCTTTCTAAGAAAACTGAATGCTTGTGCCCCTGTCGAAAGAGAGAACCACCAGAATCAATACACCAATTCGTTTGGACTTTTGTCGGTGAATAGTTAATCATTCAAAATCTTAAGAACAATTTGCAACTATATTTCTAAAGCTACGTGCACAATATGGCGAAGTGTGGCGAGGCTATATCAAGAGTTAAAGAAATAAAATGATTGCACGATGTACTATGAGAGAATTCATAAAAATGCTGTGGTAGCGTGCGATGTGCGGAGACACCTCGATGTAAAACGCTCGAGAATTTTTTCGCGAGGTGCAGCGCACTAATTTTGATAGATGGCATATTTTTATAGGTTTTTTTCTTTGATATAAACGAAGGGGTCTTTATTCATTCTCATATATTGGAAGAATCTATCAGGATCAGACCGAAAATCTTCACATGAATGATGAATTCGCCAAATTCCAGACATTTGGTCTTTATCGGGTGGCAATCAAAAGAGCGGAAAGTACACTTAGGTCAAAAATTCCATATAGCTGCACTACTTGACAAACACAAAATTTCTACTTCTGAATCTGATGACATAAGTTATACTCTCACTTCACAATTTACCAAGAAACTGAACGCCTTGTTGTAAACAATACACCTCGAAATATATCTTCACCACGCCTCGCCAAACTGCCTAGCCACGCATCGCCTCGCCTCGCCTTGTTGTGCACGAACCCCAAGAAAAATTTAAAGCTTCCCTACGAATGTAAATATTTTGAACAACTCAGGCTTGAATCAGTGTCGCTATGAAAAATCAACGGGTGGCAAGACGTTGATTCCATAACTCGGGTTCTACTGGAAGAACCGTAAAACAAAAATTTGTTAAGTCAAGGCTAAAATACAATTGCGATGGGCAACGGCAAATGACGAAAAAATGCTGCTGTCGAACTTCTAAAAGCATATCGTCTTATGCGAATGCCAAAATTACGACGGGCGACGGTCAGCGGTCGACGAAGTTGCCGTTAGGATTGATCAACTTCTAATTTTTCCGTCGTCGCTGCAGTACTACCAACAAAATCAAACGAATGAACTTGTTGTAGCATTTATTTTTGTCAAGGTTGTAGGATATCGCGGCAATTTTAAAATAATGTATTTTGATGAAAAATTGATTGAGGAATTGTGAAGTCATAAAATAATTTATGATATACAAGACAACCAGTATAGACGAGTTGACAAAAAAGACGTGGTATGGATGGATATTTCGAGGCACTCAAATACAAGTGGTAAAATTGTGATATTTTTGGCATTTAGTTAATTTCTGTATTTTAAATTTTTCCTTTCCGCACTTTGGTCCATTGCAATTCTTTCAAAACGCTCAAAACTAATAATAAATGAAATTTCAGTATCTTCTTCTTTCACAATCGCCGCTCACTGCCTGTCATTGCGATTGTACTCCCAATTTTTCGTCTACCTTTTTTGATAGCGAATTTCTCGCTGCTGTCCACCATCGGAAAATCAGATAGGTAAAAAAAATTATGATCTCTAACCAATTTTGTAGAAACAATAACACTTTCTAAACTTAACAAACGCAACAAAAATATAAAAGCATCTGCATAGGTGGGCTGCTAAGCATTACGTGTCATTTTCTAAAAAATCAAATACTAAAATAAATATGCATTCCAAAGTACTTTACTATCCTGTGCTAGTTACGATAGATGACTTTTCGACACTAGATATATTAAAACGCAAGAAAATTCCAAAAAATTTGTACACCTTTAAAAGACGTAGAGCTACGAGAGAATGACTATTATACCCAATCCACTATTACTATTTATAAGAAGACAAACAAAGCGTATCATACTAAAATCTTCCTGTTAAACTTTAACAGATCGCTCTACAGTCCAGCGCCACATTCAATTCACCGCGAAGGTTAGGTAGCGCTGGGGGGGGGGGGGGGGGGGGTTATGACCCCTGTGACCCTCCTCCCTGTATACGCGCCTGTCCTCAGCAAACTTCTCCATCTGGAAGCGCTCCTCTGTCAATTAGGTGGCATTCGGTGCGTACAGCCGCTCCGTCTGCACAGGCAGCAGTCCGCGCTTACATGACGCAGCTAGTCTCAGTGTAGCATACTGCTGCCTGCAATATGCTATGACCATAACAGGGCAGGGTAGTGTAGACCACCTGTGGTCCAGACGGCGCTGAAAAATGGTTAACTGAGCTAGCCGGTCTTAAAGCATAGGCCCCAGCGCTGCGGGCGCCTAATGTGTGACTCGACCCACGACCCATGAAAGCATTTCCAACAGGGAGGCTGTACTAATGAAGAAGATGGTTCAAAGCTTGTTCAAACTATGCTGAGTATTATGAGTCGGAGGCAAACCCCTCCCCGCAGTCACGCCAGTCCTTGACCAGAGTTTGACAAAAGAAATTCCTCATAATAAGGCCGATCCAGAAGGGGTTAGAAAGATTTCATCTACTTATAAGGGGTAGAGGCAGGATGACGAGGTTGAATTCCAACAGGTATATCAGCCACAATTGACGAGGCAATAAGAGGGCTGCGCTATATCCTATAGTTTACCAGTTGAGCTGGCTGGATGCGTTCTTAGGGCTACCGGGATGAAGATCTACAGCAGTTAAGTATAACAGATATTCTAGTAAAATTGGTGTCGATCAGGGCTTGATGTCCTTTGCATGATAGACACCTAAAATTTTTCCCTGCAAATCTTCAAGCTTGTAAAGGGTGTTTCCTTTCTTTGCTTTAATACGACACTTTAAAAAAATTCTCCCCAATTTGGCACTAATTTGTTGCTGGAAATTGCTAGATGTAAAATTTCGTCTATATACTTCTTGACCAATTCTAAAACTGACAGGTTTCGCTCCAAGATCATAAGCTTTTGAGCCCTGTTCGAATGGGTAGTTCAAATTTTCCTGCGCTCTCGCACGGATCAATCTCAGCTTATCTTCAGCATCTACTCTTAGAGGCTCATTCAGCGTTCCGAGGCTCTTAAGGATGGGATACGAGCTCGCGTGGTTAGTCATCTGTTGACCGAACAATATTCTGTAGGGCGAGAAGCCAGTTGCCTGATGAACAGAGCTCCTAAGGGAGCTAGCGATGTGGCTCAGCTTCTCATCCCACTTAGTGGACTCCCTTTGGATATACGCTCGAATATCTGATAATAGAGACCGGTTCACTCGTTCTAACTCGCTGGCGGTGAGTAAACAGCCGTTCGCAAGTGCTTGACGCCATATTTTTCCAGCAGTTTGGTAAACTGAACAGAGCAGAATTTAACTCAATTGTCAGAGACTATCGTCTCTGGAACCGGGAATGTCTCAATAAATTGACACACATTGAGAGTAGATGCTATCCTGATCGGTTTAAGAATAGGGAATTTGGAGAAATGGTCCAGAACTATCAGAATACAGACATTTCCATTTGTCGATCGGGGATATGGACCTAACAAATCGATATACTGGCACCTACGTAGTTTCTGACATCGACTATCATTCGAGGCCAGCACAAATGTCTTCTTAATCGTTCCAATGTTTTTCCTATGCCTCCATATTGGCTCGCATCACACTGGATAACGAGCGGTTTGGTGAAATCTGGGCTCACCAGCAACGGAACAAAGGTAGGTTTCTGTTTTAGCAATTCCAGAGACGTCTGGGCTTCAGGTGTGCATTGGAACTGACTAGGACTCTTCAAGGTGTCTGTTATGGAGGCAGTTAGATCAACGTAGTTTGGAATGAATCGACGATACCATCCCGCCATACCTAATAGGCGTCGTGCCTGGCGAACAGTTTTAGGTGACGGATAGTCGACTATGGCTGAAATCTTATCGGGATCAGTTCTTATCCCTCCTTTTCCGACAATAAAACCCAAATACTTTGTCTGTGTAATACAGAACTTACTCTTCTCTACGTTGGTAGTGAGGCCAGCTTTCCTCAAACAATCCGCTACACAGAATAGCAGCGTGAGATGAGAGTCAAAGTCTGACGACAGTATTAATAAATCGTCTAAGTAGACGAGAACATTCTCACGAAAGGAATGACCTTATCCATGAGGCGGCACATTGTTTGTGGAGCATTGGAGAGGCCGAATAGCATCACGGTGTACTGATAGAGAGGGTGACCAGGTACTCTAAACGTGGTCAGTGTTGAGTGGGATCTGCCAAAAAGCGTCTTTGAGGTCCAGGCTGGTGATGTAGTTTGCAGGAGGCAGACGACTAAGAACTGGGTCGATCTGCGGCAGTGGATAGGCGTCCTTCTTAGTAACGGAGTTGACCTTCCTAGCGTCAAAATAGAGCCGAACCTTTCCAGGCTTCCTCACTAGACCAACTGGAGAGCTCCAAGGACTCTGGCTCTCCGCTATCACACCCAGTGATAGCATTCGCCTCAACTCAGCATCCATCGAACTCTCTGCACTGCCGGTGAAATCCAATAAAACCCCTGTTTATCGGAGTCGCGTTATTCGTTTCAGTCTTGCTGGTGACCAATGATGTTTTCCTAACCCCAACGAGGCGAAGGAAGGAAAGAGCCGCTACGTGGCGTCAAGATGTTGATTTTCCTGAACCGAAAGAACATGGAAGTCAGTGTCTGAGGCAGCCAATAGCCTTGGCATCACTTCAGCAGTTACACCCGGAACATCTGGACGGAGCCAAGCCAAATAGACGCCAGAAGTCTATTCCCAGGCATAGTACTTGTTTGATCCCAGGAACCACGTAGAAACGCACGTTATGGGTCTTACCACGGAAAGTGGCGTCCAAGTCCACACTACCATGAACATGCGCCGTTAGCTACCTGCACTTTAGTGTGATGCCTCTTGACGTCTGCGTTCGCCAGCCACTCTAGAACTCCCTGGCTAAGGATGCCCTACCAGCCTAACTTCGGCGTGCGGTCGAATGTCCTCTGGCATCGATACTGCAATGTGGGCCAGTTTCTTTAGTTCAGTTTTGATTCGTCGATATATTCACGCCAACGAGCAGTTGATCGTTTCATTTTCTTATTGTGGTCCAAATCTGGATAAATAATTCCTACAGTTCAACTATTGATGAGAATATACGGTCTCTTGCTTGCTCTATGGTAGTTTTGTAAACGCGTATGATATGGCGTCAATGGATATAGTACAGGCTCACGTTTTAACATAGAAACGCCTGGAGACCGAACTTCCTGTCAGCAACATTGCCAGAAGAAAGTGTTGTTGGTTTTAGCGGGACGTAAAAAATAAAGAACTCTTCCCAAGAAGTGTCTATCAGTGTCGGGAGCTCCCTACAGGTGGAAACGGGAGCGTGAAAATCTGCAGAGAAGTCTATCAGATTCTCCGTTTTTATCAATGAATTGTTAGGATTGTCAGATGGATTGCTGATATCACCAGAGTTACTGAATTATATTAACGGACAGTCTATTGGTTTGTCGAGTTGTTCTATTGACGGTGCGGACTGTGTTCGTTGCTGCGTGGCCCGGTCGAGAAAAGGTATTGTGATTCCCCGCCAAGCAGTGTCTACAGTTTGCCTTGAAGACATTTTTGGGTCTACATCAGTAGCAAAACACTTGTTGCCTTACTTGCAAGCAAAGTTGATAGTAATGGCCTAGCTGATCGCAATTCCAACAAATTGATGCTGGTCTGTTCTTGACCGCGGCTAGGTATATGATATTGTTGTCATTCACAGGTAGCATGGATACATCAGGATACAGATTTTGGGCGTCCTTCACTTTACTCATTCGATGGAATCGGTACGGGTTCAGTTACTAGCAGTCGCAATCCGCAATTGTGTAGCTTGTGTTTGAGTGACCAGGGATCTCAGCTGTCCTATAGTTTTGGTGGGGTGCAGACAAATTTAGTTTTGGATCTCTGGTAATAAGTTAGACTTAATTTTTCCAGAAATTCACTATCTGCCATTGTAGTGTGTAGCTGATCACGCAATTGCAAAAGATGTTGGTGGTACGTTGCAAAGGACACACCAGTTTTCTCTCTACGGGAGATTAATTGTACTCGCACCTTCAAATCATCCTTGGGAACTCCCCATTCAGATTGAAGAGTGGTCTTTATATACTCCCACATTGGTGTGGAATTCTGTCGGAGCAATGACCAGTACCATTCCATGGCTGGGTCTGCGAGCAACGTGCTCATATTTATTACAAGGAGATCAAAGCCCCCTTCGAGTCTTCAACTTGAAAGACAAATTCATCTACTGAAAGTTTCGAACTTTCACCGCTATACGAGATGTTCCATCTGCGTATAGGACTACCTGATCGTCGCGACCATGAATTTCGTGAAGTTCTATCGTTCTGATATGCCTGTGGCTGTGGAATGTTATTATTGGGCATCGACTCTTGTGCGCTACCTGGTCTTTGTTGTACTCTAGGCGCACCAATGGGTGGTGGTGGTCGAGTGGTGACTACCGGAAGAATGTGTGCCGCCGGAGTTGGCTAATGACGATGGTAAAAAAGTTCGTCCCTCAAAGCACCTATACTCTGCGTAATGCCTTCTCGTATCAGGTCTTGCATCTGGACTCTAAGTCCAGTCATTAATGCTTCCGAAGCTACCAGGCCTTGACTGTGGGTAGCATGTATTGGACTATTCATCCTCGAAGTGAGATGTGAAAAGGTTTCTGAGTGTAAGTTTTGGGAACAGGTCCAGATTTTGAAACGGCACCGAATTTCTTTGAACTTTCAACACTAGTTCCTTTTTACTCACAAATCACAAATATGAAATCAAAATTGCGCGGAAAGTTATAGTTTCAGATATAGTCGACTTTAAAATTCCCGAACTTTGTACTTCAATTCACAACTAATTTACTCTTCTTCTTCTTTTAGGTAGCAGAAAGAAGTCAATTCAACTTATTAGTGCGTGTACACATACCCTTCTTGTTCTTTTAAGTAGAAACAAGAAGGCGATACATACCTTCCGAACATTCGGGTTACCAGCAATGCGTTTTTTTATACATTACAAATATTCAATTGATGTGTAGTAGCAGCATTTAGTTAGAATGGAATAGAAAAACGTTTATCAAAGAAACACACATGTGTGTGCGTGTGTATGCCTGCATGCGTGTGTGTGTTTCTTTAATAAATGCTTTTCTATTCCATTCTACCTAACCCGAATGTTCGGAAGGTATGTATCGCCTTCTTGTTTCTTCTTAAAAGAAGAAGAAGAGTATGTGTACACGCACTAATAAGTTGAATTGCCTTCTTGCTGCTACCTAAAAGAAGAAGAAGAGTAAATTAGTTGTGAATTGCAGTACAAAGTTCGGGAATTTTAAAGTCGATTATCTCTGAAACTATAACTTTCCGCGCAATTTTGATTTCATATTTATGATTTGTGAGTAAAAAGGGAGTAGTGTGCAAAGTTTGAAGAAATTCGTTGCCGTTTCAAAATCTGGTCTTATGCCAAGTTTTGTAAGCCCGGTGACAAGGATCCACGATTGACTGGTGGAATTGTCGGTGAGGGCAGATTGAAAGCCGGTGCGGGATGATGAAGCTCTTGGTTTCCAGGCTTCGTAAACAGTGAAGTTATACTGGGTGAGGCGACACCGGCAATTTGGACAGTTTGACTATTCACCGAACCACGTGCGTAAACACGATTTGTGGAACACATGTCCACAGACAGTCACAACCGGTTTTCTTTTGACTGACCAGTCTCTATCCTGACAGATGGTACACTAGGCAGGCAACTTGGTTGGACTGTCTGACACGAGAGGTGGTGTTCTCACGGCAGCCATTGTTAAACTTCTATATTCAAAATAACCAGAAAATTTTATAATGCTCACGAGAGCTCAAGCTGGATAGTATCAGCGCTCGTACAGATATCGACGTAGTCCGGGAAAGAAAATCAAGTGTTGTGGAGGCTAAGTTAAGAGTCGCGAATCTTTCAATTTAAAAATTCAAAAAAAAAAAAAAAAAATCTCACTTGAGGGTGGGTACTGTAGTAGAGGATGTCAGCCGCCAGTCTACGGATCTGTTGGGCAGATGACTAGACAGCTAGCCTATATCTTGACTGCAAAAATTCATCTTGGGGACCTATGTGGGTGGCGGCACAACATCTTGCCATATATATGAGCGGACAGACAGGCGGACATGTGACACGTGGACTGCAAATGAAGTGGGGACTACGGACGGACGGACAGACAGAAAATCCGATTTTTGAGGGACCATGCTGCTTCCTTTTGTGACCTAAAAATCTGCAAATAAAAAAAAATATGTTATTTCCTAAAAGCTGAAAATAAAACTAGGAGAAGCATTGTCGAGGACGTACATTTAAGGTGATTCACCCGGAGAACGAGCAACGCAGTTTGAAGGAACCAGAGAGAGATAGAGTGGACTCGTGGTCTTAGTGGAGTCCCAGCTGTGGAGATGATTGATCCCAATCGCTCGCATTCTCCCTGGCCAAACTTCCAAAGCAAGAAAAGTATGCATAGCCCCACGTGCTGCTGGCTGGGCGTGTGTGTGCGCGTGTGTGCTACATCGATGGAGTCAGTGCCTTGTCCTTAGGGCGCTAACCGACCATACTCACTGAAACCGAAAAAAAACAAGAAAAAGAGAAAAACAAAATCAAAGAAAAGCAGAAGAAGAAATACTGCCTCGGTGGATGAGCGCCACAAAAAAAATTAAAGTTAAATGAACAAGCGGAGGAAAATAAAAGGTTTGCTCTACCATATGATCTAAACTTTTATATAGAAGACACTTCAATATAAAAAAAAATTACACGAATTCCTTATTCATTTCTTAATTATTGTTACGTTCCACAAAGTGACACAAGTGACATCTGTTGGAAATGGAAAAAACTTTAGGTTAGTGACATCCTAGTAAACTATGGGTTCGGAGAACGGAATATTCAGGAAAGTTCTAGGATAATTCGTAGAGTATAAATACGGCGCTTCTCACTTCAGGAGGCGGAGTATTATTTCAGACAGCGAAGTGAACGAAGTAAACTATTTGGATTGCGATAATTAGAAGTACAGTACTAGCGATAAATAAAGATTTGTTTTGATAATTATTTGTAAATTTGTGAGAGTAAACAGTAAAATTAAATAAAGAAAAAACTTTTGAATTATATCTGAAATATTGTGTTTTAAATAAGGAACCAAGGCCACGCTCGTAACAACTGGTGTCAGAGGTGGGATAAAATCGCGAAATTAAGTGTTAATTTTGTGAAATCGTGAGTAAAAATTCCGAAAGATAATTTTATACTAAACTGTGAGTGAATTACAAAAGACGCAAGAATGGGACGCAAACTAGAGGAGCTTCGCATACAGGAATTGAAAGTGGAGTTGGGCAAGCGGTCATTGCAAACTACAGGTCTAAAGAATGCTCTAGTCGAGCGACTTAGACAAGCGTTGATAGAGGAAGAAAAGAATCCTGAGACATACGTTTTCGAGGAAGAACCAGAAACTGAAGAAGAGCCTGCGATGAATATAGCACAGCTTTTGGGTACTTTAATGACCAAAATGGAGCTTTCAACCCTGCACGTGAAAAATGCTCTTGAGGAACAGAAGAATTCTCTGGAATCCCGTCTAGATGAACAAAACAATTCTCTAGAAGCCCGTTTGGACGAACAAAAGAATGCTTTTGAGGAACAAAAGAATTCTCGGGAATCCCGTCTAGATGAAGAAAAGAATACTCTAGAAGCCCGTTTGGACGATCAAAAGAATGCCCTTGAGGAACAAAAGAATTCTCTGGAATCCTGTCTAGATGAACAAAAGAATTCTCTAGAAACCCGTTGGGATGAACAAAAAGAGTTCTTTGCAGAATTGTCTAGAAACCTGTTTGGAGGAACAGAAGACTTTTATTAAAAATTCATTAGACGAGCAAAATGTAAAAATTGAAGGAATCCAACAGGAAGTGCTAGAAGTTCAACAGCAAGTGTCGGAAGTGCAACAAAATGTTACGGAGAAGCTTGACAACTTTAAAGCAGATTAGGAGAGAATGAAGTCTCGACAACCTCGGCACAAAGGAACTGAAATATCCGGTGCAGGCAGAATGAAACCTCCAATATTTGATGGACAAAATTCGTGGCATATTTTCAGGACACAGTTCCAGGCAGGTTACGAAGTAAATGGATGGAATGGCGCAGACAAAGCTACAGCTCTGGTATAAGCACTTCGAGGTCCTGCGTCAGAGTTATTACAAACTATTCAGATTGAAAAGCAACGTGATTACATTTCACTAGTACAGGCGATAGAATTACGTTATGGAGATGAACACATGCAGCAATTATATCGCCTGCAGTTACGTAACAGGACTCAAAAGCATGGCGAGTCACTACAGCTATTGCAGGCTGATGTGGAAAGATTAGCTTATCTTTCGTACTCTAGCGTAAATGCCGATTTCCTTAATGAAGTGGTAACAGAAGCATTTGTGAACGCCATTGCAGATCAAAATTTACAACAAGCGTTAAGGCTAGCAGGAATAAAATCAACAGCAGAAGCACTAGCCTATACATTAGCGTATGAATCTGCCAGGCAAGCTTCTCGAAGTGCAGTACCAGTGAGAGACATTGCGGTGGAGGAATGTACCTCTAATAGAATGCAGCTATCACAGAACAATTCTGCACGCGGTATTCTTCGTTGCTGGTATTGTAATACACTGGGACAGCTCCAAAGGGTCTGCAGAAAACGCCGACGAATGGAAGCGCTAGAAGAAGGGCAGAGATATCGAGAAGGGCAAAGATATCGAGTTGGGCAGCGGACTTACAGCAGAATACCGTCATCAGAGACCACTCCTTCGCGTGGTGTCATTCGATGCTCGAAATGTAGTAGACTGGGTCACCTGCAAAACGACTGTAGGAAACGAGGACGAATTGAAACAACAGAAGAAGAAGGGAGAAGATGGTGAGCTAGAAAGCCAGCTTTCCGTGGAGAGACTAGACTGCAACATCATGACTATGAAATCCCATACCGCAAATGACGTATCCACGGAAATGCAGAAGCTTTTTCACAACGTCCATGCAATCCTGAATGGAAACATTGCGGACGGATGGAAGAAAAAGATGACGATGACTACGATGGTGTTAACGAAAGTCGAACGAAGAAAGGAAAGAAATCCTAAGACGGTGATGATTACGGTGATAAAAGTAAAAAGAAGAAGGTAAAGAAATCCAAGAGCGAGGACAATGAAAGAAAGAAAAAGACGAAAAGTAAAGGGTCTAAAGATGCTGATAATGACGATGATAAGGATATAATGAAGGTCAGAAAAGGTAAAGACAAAGGTTCTGACGATGATGATAATAAGAAGCGCAAAGGCGGCAATGAAAAGGATGACAACGGCAATCAAAAGGGCAAGAAATTTGAGGAAAAAGGTATCAGAGATAAGAGACGAAAGAAAAATCAAAGCATGGAAGAGTGTTTCAACAGAACATTAATCGAACATCTCAGGAAGATCTTCAACTATAATCAGCGCGATTGGGTTCGACATATTCCTATATTTCTAATGGCTTGTATATCAGTTATTTACAATATGACCACACAAAGCCCATATAAGGTCATATGCGGAAAGGAAATGCGGTTACCTAGCGACCTCAAGTTTGGCATACCCAGAGGCGAACAAAAGTTACAAGGAGACTACGTAACAAAGCTCAGACAACGATTAGCTGATGTTAACGAGGCCACGAGACGTTCTCCAAAGTTATCACAACACTGGGAGGGACCGTATGCAGTTAAAACTAAAATTAATAACATGCCATACAAGAATCAGCGCGGTACAAGATGCAAAAGAAAAATCGTGCATCTAGATCGCTTGGGTCAATACGGAGAGCATCTGTTGTTCGGGACGAACAAATTTTAAGAAGGGGCAGTGTTACGTGCCACAAAGTGACACAAGCGACATCTGTTGGAAATGGAAACAACTTTAGGTTAGTGACATCCTAGTGAACTCTGGGTTCGGAGAACGGAATATTCAGGAAAGTTCTAGGATAATTTGTAGAGTACAAATACGGCGCTTCTCACATCAGGAGGCGGAGTATTACTTCAGTCAGCGAAGTGAACGAAGTAAACTATTTGGATTGCGATAATTAGTAGTACAGTACTAGCGATAAATACAGATTTGTTTTGATAATTATTTGTGAATTTGTGAAAACAGTAAAGTTAAATAAAGAAAGAACTTTTGAATTATATCTGAAATATTGTGTTTTAAATAACGAACCAAGGCCACGCTCGTAACATTAATAAGTCTTGCATTCCTTTTTCAATCTTATTTCAATAAGAAAACCTTTTGATCGGTTATAATAGCAAATGTACTTAAAGAGGAACTTTTCGATAGAATATATATATGATAAAAAAAATAACCCTAAATGACATGGATTTCTTACTCACTGCTTAATTATTATGACTTTCATAAAGAGGTTTTCACGTTAATTATAGAGAATTAAATACAAATCAAAGTTACGTAATTAATTTCACACCTACCTTTTGTAATCCTTATGAATGCAGCTAACTTAAAGTGACCATGCATGCTACTTACAATACAAAATCTTGCTCTGGGTAAGATAAGCACCACACCTTTTTTTTCTTTTTGCTGGTTACGCTGTTTTTCTTGTTTTATGTCAAATCCAAAATTTCCATTTTTATGTTGTTACGATCTCCACTATTTGGAAGGTGCCAGCTTATTGTGACTGAAACGAAATTTGATCATTTTTCTCTTTCTTCCGCTTAGTTATTTTTTGTTTTTAGCCGATACTAGGTATTAAAGCACCTGATTATATATATAAGGATTCATTTAATTTAATGTTTAAATTTCAATTTCCGACAGTCTGCAGGAATTATCGAAGTATTGCCCGTCACGATATTACATCTGGGATACAGCCTCTGACCTAGATAAATAATTGATCTGCGAGTTGATTTCATAAGCCGGTCAACGGATATAAATCACAAAAGTGAATCCACTACCGCTGTATGAATATACATATAAAACCAGCACTTGTTAAAACGGTTTCGGTAGATAATTCCTTATATTATTGAAGCGTTGTCGCTATTATTACCATAGTTACTATTGTAATACATTGCCCCACGCCTTGCTTTTAACAACTAATGTCACACGAGTAAGATTAATCACTGAAAGAAAAAAAAATCCTAATTAACTCAGCACGAAAACAAACTACTTTCTCACGTAGTGCTAGTAAACGAACTGTCTTAAGAAACAAAAATGAAAACCTAATAGTAGTTGTCTCACTCTGCTGCTAACTTACGGGACACTTTCTGGTTTAAACTCCAATATTGCAATCATTCCCGGAGTTATATATTATTTGGGAGGTCTCACTATAATGTTATTGCACTGTACCTACTGTTATCGCGGAATAAATTAGACTGCTCGTAACAGAAATACCATGCCTTGGTGCCACGTTAGTTGGATGTTCTAGCCGGGGATCGTATCATCAAATTAAAAAGAAAACTTTCGACGCTGAACGCTGCCACTATATGCATACCACTCTGCTGTCGCTGTCAAGAGCCTAAGGATGTCTATTCGGCCCTAATTGTGTCGCTTTTGGAATGAATGCTTTCATTCTGCGCCAATTAGTCACGTATCAAATTTTTTTCTTTTTCTTCACTTTTTTTGTGTGTTGTGGGAGTTTGTCACTGTTTCAGGGGTGCTTCAAATGCACTTTTTGATTAAATCTTATAGTTTTTAATGAAACATATGCGTAGGCACATTTCGATTCCGTACTTCCTGAATTAGTAAAAAAACCCAAATAAAAGAAAAACTCCAGCTGCGATTCCGAATAAATGGGACACGCTATTCCCCTGCGTAATATAAGCGAGCAAAAGTACAAACTAATGCAATTTTTCCCGGTCTCCACTCTGAACTGCGGTCTATACGTCTCGAGATCTTCACTAAAGAATAAAAAGGATAATTTCGCGAGTTAATACTTTATTACCGCAGCGCGTGCAACAAATAAAAGTTTCTTGCTCGAAGAAGCCACATGAAATTTTCGACCTGAGGTTTGTACAAAAACTGACTGCTTCTTTCGAATCGCAATCCATCCGCCAGCGGTCGAGTTCAAGACCCCATTGCGTTTCTTTTGTGTTCCTCCTATCTGTGTGTGTGTGTAATCCTACAATATATGCCTAGGCGAATGCGCTAAGTCTCAGATAGCCATGAAATCGGATTCATAGAATAGAATTTGGGTTTTGGAATCCGATGGTATTCAGATATTTGTAGGTATTACATATGTATGCGTTTATACGCATTTACTCATGGATAATTTGGTGTTGTGCAGAGTAAAGCAAATGAAGGCGAATTTTTTTGATTTGTGAGCTGATATTTACAGTTTGAAAATTGGAATATTTTCTGACAAACTGTAATTCATTGTCAGGCTCAGGAATTTCGGCGCTGGATTCTGTTTTCTTCTTGGAATATTTAGTGGCAAACGGGACAGTGCAGAATTTCCAATTTGTGTGTAGCAATAACGACCTCAGCCCTCCTCTTGCTTTCCTTTTTCTTTTCTCCCTTAGGTGTTTTCTTTCAATATTTTTTCTTTTTTTTTAGAGAAAGTTTACCTTCCACTGCAGGGATCGTCTTCGTTCAGGTAATATGAAAGCAAGGTATAAGTAGCACATAGGGAATATGCTACAGCCTGGGGACGACCCACAGAGATAGGAGTCTCGAGCCGGGCTGTGTGTGACGAGACGGGGAATTAAAAGAACTCTGATTATGCAGAGACCGATGGATGGTCTATTATCAGATGTTAAACGGAAGGGCTCTTAAACATGGTGGAGTCGGGATGGCAAATCACAATAAGAAGATACCTGAAGAAGAGACATGGAAATAGAATCCTTCTAATGACGGCTAACCTAGAAGGGATTAGGCACAAAGGAGGTTTATCACCCACCATTGAGAAGGCAATAGGAGGGCTTGCGATAACCTGTAGTTCGCAAGTGAAGCTTGCCGGATGCCTTGTTAGGGCTACAGATGCAGTTTGACGCGCTCCCGTAGCAAGCGATGTAACGAAGAGCATGTCAGCCGACAGATCTACCTACATTCACTTGTACCTGAATGTAGATACATGCTGCATCCGACACCTCTTTGCTACAAAATCATATCCAGGATATGTGTGGGTGGCTGCACAGCGAGTATGCCGCTAGCGATCAGCCCTCCAATGCTTGATAAGCTGTGCAAAATCGTCAACATAACTGATCAGACAGACGGACGGACAGAAAAAAGAAAGAAATTGTAGTCGAGACTGCAGACGGACTGACACACAAAAAAAAATCTAATGCAGGCTTCCTTCTCATGGTGGAACCTGAAAGCCTAAAAAGAGGAAAATTGATTTTATTTACATGCTGCAAAAAGAAGTAGAATAGAAGACCTCAGCAACGCCGAACAAGTGCTAATTCACCCGGAGAGTTTACAGCGCTGGCAAATGAGCGATTGAGAGAGAGTGAGAGAGCTGAGAGGGGTCTCTGATGTTGTTGAGACCCCGGCTTTGGGTAATGTTGGGCCCAATCGCCCTCATCCACCCTGGCTAAGCCTCCAAGTCCGTATCGAAATGCTCAGCCCCATCTGTACGTGTTTTACATCTATTGCCGTGTGTGTGTGGAAACGACCTCCCGCCTGTCCGCGACCATCCCCTTTATGGAACTACTCACTCCATCACGCTGAATCCGTAACCAACCTGTAAACAAAAGAAGAAAGCAACTTGGAGAAAGGCGGCCAACGGTGACCAAACTAAATCACCCAAAAGAAGAAGGAAGGTGTATCAAGGAACTCAAAATTTCATCAAGTCCAAATCAAAATAATTTATTTATTGCGGTTGTCTATGCATATTTATCGCTTATGAGGGCGGAAACCCGATCACACAAAGATTCACACGGTATATATATAAAAACTAAAGGAAACAGGTCTCCGGTTAATCTCAATCTAGATTAAAATCCCTACAACTAGCCCTAATAAGCGCTTTCCTATTATGTGACTTATCGAACCCTGTGATCGACGCCTAACCTTAATTGTACACTAAATGACTTTAACACTGTAAAATTAAGAACAAAAGAACACAAAGCAAATAATAATACTTAGAGAAAATTTGAACTAACCTTGTGGTCCGCTATGGACTTACATAACACCTGATTTACTCATATTCGGGGTTTCCTCCTTTACCAAAAGGGTTGGACACTGGTTTTCCAACTATCTGCTAGCTGCTTCAGGACTATGTTGACGTCTGAGTTCACCTCCTCGCTTCCCTGCTCCTTCGGATATGTAAGAGCGAAATGTTTTGCCGTAACTTCTGCCAGTGGGATACTTCCTCGCCGGTATAAATCCAACTTGCCGTCACGCAGAAAAAAATTTCAAAATGATCTTTGTTACGTGCAAGGAAACTTCCCCAAATTTTCTCTCAGGTTCGCCACTACTATGGTGTATAAGACTCACCGTCGCACAGGTAAATATTCTAATAAAGCAAATTATATGTGCACAGCATTAATACTAGAATTTTCTTTCAGTTCACCAGTAGAAGGATCTTTAGGAAAATCACTATCGCACAGGTAAATATTCCATTTAATACAAATTATGAGTGCACAGCATTAACAAACCAAAATTTTCTTTTCAGTTCACCAATTGAAAGATCTACATGAAAATCACTGTCGCAGGTAAATATTCTAATTAATACAAATTACGACTGCACAGAATGAATCAATCAAAATTTTCTTTTCAGTTCACTAATAGGAAGATCTACAAAAAAATCACTGTCACAGGTAAATATTATATTTAATACAATTTACGAATGCGCAATATTAATTCTAAAATTTTCTTTCAGTTCACTATTAGAAAGATCTATATGAAAAAAATCTAAATGAAAATCACTGGCGCACAGGTAAATAATTCAATTAATAAAATTTCTTGAATGCGCAACCTTAATAACAACATTTTTCTTTCAGTTCACTATTATAAAGATCCATGTGAAAAAAATCTAAATGAAAGTCACTGGCGCACAGGTAAATAATTCAATGAATAAAATTTCTTGAATGCGCAACCTTAATAACAACATTTTCTTTCAGTTCACTATTATAAAGATCCATGTGAAAAAAATCTAAATGAAAGTCACTGGCGCACAGGTAAATAATTCAATGAATAAAATTTCTTGAATGCGCAACCTTAATAACAACATTTTCTTTCAGTTCACTATTAGAGAGATCTATATGAAAAATCACTGGCACACAGGTAAATAATCTAATTAATATCATTTATGAATGTGCAACATTAATAATAAAATTTCCTTTCAGTTCACTATTAGAAAGATCTTTAGGAAAATCACGGTCGCACAGGTAGGTAATCCAATCAATAACATTCATGAATAAAAAAAATCACTGTCGCACAGGTAAGTAATCCAATTAATAAAATTTCTTGAATGCGCAACCTTAATAACAACATTTTTATTTCAGTTCACTATTAGAAAGATCTATATGAAAAAAATCTAAATGAAAATCACTGGCGCACAGGTAAATAATTCAATTAATAAAATTTCTTGAATGCGCAACCTTAATAACAACATTTTTCTTTCAGTTCACTAATAGTAAGATACATGTGAAAAAAATCTAAATGAAAATCACTGGCGCACAGGTAAATAAATCAATGAATAAAATTTCTTGAATGCGCAACGTTAATAACAACATTTTCTTTCAGTTCACTATTAGAAAGATCTTTAGGAAAATCACGGTCGCACAGGTAAGTATTCTAATTAACACAATTTATGAATGTGCAACATTAATAACAAATTTTTTCTTTCAGTTCACTATGAGAAAGATCTTTAGGAAAAATCACTGTTGCACAGGCTAATATTCTAATTAACACAATCTATGAATGCGCAACATTAATAATAAATTTTTTCTTTCAGTTCACTATGAGAAAGATCTATAGGAGAAATCACTGGCACACAGGTAAATAATTTAATTAATATCATTTGTGAATGTGCAACATTAATACTAAAATTTGCTTTCAGTTCACTATAAGAAATATCTATAGGAAAATCACGGTCGCACAGGTAAATATTCCAATTAATAAAATTTAATTAATATCATTTGTGAATGTGCAACATTAATACTAAAATTTACTTTCAGTTCACTAATAGAAAGATCTACATGGAAAATCACAGTCGCACAGGTATGTAATCCAATCAATAACATTCATGAATAAAAAAAATCACTGTCGCACAGGTAAGTAATCCAATTAATAAAACTTAAGAATGTGCAGCATTAACACCAAAATTTTCTTTCAGTTCGCTATTAGAAATATCTTAAGAAAAAATCACTGTTGCTCAGGTAAATATTCTAATTAACAAAATTCACGACCAGAATGAATAAACTAAAATTTTTCCTTTCAGTTCACAAAAGCAAAGAAAACTCTAAAGACTGATTTATAAATAAAGAGGAATCACGACTCAATTTTTCTGTGACCGTTCTCGTTGAAAGCCAAAAGACAACTCCTCGACTACCAGTAGTCTCCCTACATTCCATCGTTCTTCACTCAGCCACCGGCAAGCGAGCGCCTTTTTTCTTCTCAGAACTTTTTTGTTCTTTTTTCAAGCCTGCTGCAACACATTGCATGATGGCATCACGCGATCTGTTACAGCTAGGCGAATTGCCGTTTTCGTCTCCTGGATGCTGGTGACTAGCGGTAGGTTTTAAACGAAAAATTGTGTTTTGTGATAATTTTACACATTTTATAATTTTTTGAATGGAAAATATTCTGCTGTTGTTGTTGCTTCTTTTAGATCTGGACTTGTATGCGGGTATGTATAAATATGGCTTTATCTTTCCAGAAATTTTTTTTTTAATATGAAGAAGTAGCATAGGGCTACTTCTTGTAAATACATAGTTTTTATCTTTTATTTTTCCAGAAATTTTTTGTACTATGGAGAAGTAGCATAAGGCTACTTCTTGAATATATATTAATTTTTGTCTTGTCAGGAATTTTCTAATATGAAGAAGTAGCAGAGGGCTACTTCTTGAAAATATATAAATTTTATTTTTTTAGGAATTTTCCAATATGAAGAAGTAGCATAGGGCTACTTCTCGAAAATATATAAATTTTAACTTTTCAGGAATTTTCTCATAGGGAGAAGTAGCATAGGGCTACTTCTCGGAAATAGCTAAATTTTATTAAATTCTATACTCTGGGAAATCATGGGATTTTCTCTACAGACGTAGAGAAGCCAAACAAAAGTAGCGTAAGGTGGTATACGCTACAGTGAAGAAGTTGTTACGATATTGCTTCACATAGTCATCATCACAACATCATAAAACCATGTAACACCATTTCACTTGTTGTGACATAAAAAATCTGACCTGCATTAATAACTTTGCAAAATGTAAGTCGAATCAAATGTCACAACATATCGATACCAGAAGTGGTTCAAAGTGAAATATGGAAAATGATGATTAATTCATTTTTTGTTTAATTGCAAGATGAATTAATGAGGTGATGACGATGTGTAGCAATTTGTTTATTTTTATAAGAATTATTTTTGATGTATGTAAAAAACTTGGAAGTGAGTAGAAGTCAGTTAGCAGTCAGTAAGTGAGTTGTTTTTTAGAAAGTAAGTTGAAAAAACCAAAAGCAAGTAATAGCAGCAGTGCGATTAAAAGTGATTTAACGTTAATATAAGTAAAAGCACGAGTGAGTGGAACTAATAATAATAAATAATTTTAACATATGGTATATGATATATACATATGTAGTAACATTTAACAACAACAAAATAAATAAAGTGGTTTTATAAAATCTTCGACTATTTTGTAATAATTCTTGGTGTAATTAATTTTGCTGTACACGTTGAGGAGATTACAGCGAGTAACCAATCGTAAGAACGTTACATTGGCGCAGCCGGTAGGATCGGGGAAGCCAGTTTTTGTCTATATATATATATATAAACATGAGAGCTTGAAAACCCTCAATTCTCCACGAATAAAAAAAGAAGAAGGGGTAATACTACAAGTTCGTTTAAGTTACCCCCAACGCTCGAGGTCGGTCAACTGTAACTGCCTCTGCTGATAAAAGCAAGCAGCCACCTCCTCACCAACGTGCAAAGAACCAACGCGGGATTCTAGAGGGCCTCATCCCTGCCCAAATTGAAGAAGGAAGAATGATAAAAGAAAAATTCAACACTTCAATAATCCTCCTTCCCGGACGACACTAGAGATTCCTGGTTTTGGCAGCTGCAAACATCCCAGAAGAATTGAGAAAAAAACAAATAGGAAAAGTAAGCAATTGAATATAAAATAATTATAATTAAGTAGAGAAAATATTATTTTTTATATATATATTATATATATTTTATTTTATATATCAGTCAGTGAAATAATTTATTTATTGATTTAATAAGTCTTGAGTGTTCAGTGAAAATTTTTTTTCCCTCTCCGTACATACAAATATAAATCTAAAGGTCGTGTGGTTGATAACCAAAATTTTCTTTTCAAAAACTGGATTGTTTTCTATAATTTTTATGTTTTTTGTACTCTTTGTTCCCATAAAGATTTTTTTTTTCATTTTCGGAACTACTGATACGTTTTTTCGCAGTGGGTAATATTGTATCAAAATTTTCTGCCGTTAATTATTACTTCTCTCTTTGCTCTTCAGCTGTCTACTGTTTTCATTGTAAATTGCCAAAAAATTTCTATGGTTTTGCCTAGTCGAAGTTCTTCTTGTTCCGATTTTGAAACGGCAATAAATTCTCTATCTTTTGAAAATACAAGCCCTCCAGGCAGCCTGAGAACGGAGCAAAATTCACATTGTAGCAGACCATCCACAAATTGGTATCGCGAACACCGTTCGGGTAAACGTTTCCGACGACTTAGCTTGGTTAGGTTTCTTACAAAAACTAGTAGTTTACCCACTTTGGTATCCGCAAAGGCCCGCACTAAGTCAGTTTCAGAAAATGTTGTCATTACAACTCGTAATAAAGACTCTCTGGAATACAACGGAAAAATGCCACTAAATTATGAAAAGGTAGTTAAATTAACTGCCCAAATGGTGCCCCTATTCTCAGGTGAGGCTAGTCCTCAACCTGTAACAGACTTGCACACTTTCATTGGATGTTGTAGACAAGTTTAACAATGCGTAGAAGATGAAGAAAAACCTGCATTTCTACACATTCTCCTAACAAGATTGCGAAGGCATGCGTACATGCTTGTTTCCTCCAGCACTTTTTCAAAGTTTGAAGAAATGGAGCAATTACTTAATCCTATTTACCACGGGAAACATACCAGGAGTTAATAAATAAGCTGATTACATGTAAACAGTACCCCATGGAATCGCTCACATCTTTCGCAAACCGTATCAAACAGCTTCTAACGCAATGCAAGGAAGCTGCAGAATACAAGTATGGTGCGACAGGTCTCCAAGCTGTGACTACGCAACTAGAAGATTTTGCTATAAATTCCCTAAAATGCGGTGTAACGAATCCACTTCTCAGTACACATCTTCTGTCATTAAGTGAAGCAACCTTAACCAGCCTAATAGAAAATGTCTGAACATGGAAAGACTACTTCAGGGAAATCCCCACATGCAGCAAGGACACCCATATCTATATAACTTCCCAAGTGCATATGTGGGCATGCAAGGAAATATACATTCAGTGCAACGCACTTATGATTTCTCGAATTCGTTTATACAAACTCCATCTAATGCCATCCCAGTAGCTGGTCATATAACCCATCAGGCATCAAGTGCAATGCATACACCCCAAATATTTCACCCAATTCCGCAACGCACATCACTTATTTCGACATACCATTCTCCGTCTAATACTCATGAAATTTCTAGCTATCAACCTCTCCCCACTGATAAAACTGCCTCATTAACTGACCAATTCTCACCAAAAAACCATTCAAACAAGCTACCACAAAGACATAATGACCAGCTCAAATCCGCATTGTCTAGAGTTTCATGTTCATATTGTAATTTTAAGGGGCATACTTATGATGACTGCCTAAAGCGTAAGAATACCCCATATTGCGTAAAATGCAAAATAGGTGGGCATGATGCCAAAAACTGTAGATACAGGAGAATTCACAAACGCATCGTGCCCATGACACAACCCGAGGTAAGCCGAGGGTTTATCATGTGCAACTAAAATGCGATTTCTGTGGAAGACGAGGACATTCCATATCTGAGTGCATGCAGAAACAAAGATGGGAAGCCAGACCTTCGGGAAACGCGCGCCAGTCGACCGAAAATTCCCCGGGTCGACTTTAAAATCGCATTCTCAACCACTATTAGGGTATTCTCCACCGCCTGCCAGTAGCAGCTAAAATATATCACTGGCTCACTTACCTTTAGATATAGGCAAACATAAAATAACGTTAACGTTAATAGCCATAGTGTTACATTAAAAAAACTCACACTTACGCTGGAGCCCAATAGTAATTACAATACCTACATCTTGCAGCCAAGTAGCGATTGCAGCTCTGGTCTAACTTCAAAAGTGAAACATAACTTCACTAGCACTTCCTGTCCGAAAAACGAGATTTCACCTACTAAACTAATTAAGTCCACACGTTTACTCAAACGGACACAACCAAATTTTCAAACAGACTCCATGCAAGTATCACGGCTAGTATGACTAGAACAAGAATTAACATTAGATGAAACTCTTTCTGAAGGTGAAAAATATTCCATCTTGAATATTTTCCACCAATACAATGACATATTTCATCTGGTTGGTGACAAGCTCACTTATACCAATGCCATGTCGCATGCCATTCCAATAGTTTCTGACCAACCTCCAGTTAATCAAAAAATGTATCGACTTCCAGAGACGCAAAGAGAAGTTATAAATCAACAGCTCCAAGAAATGCTAGAAAGTGAAATAGTTAAACCTAGCAAAAGCCCTTGGAACTCACGGCTGTTAGTGGTTCCAAAGAAAGCAGGGCCAAATGGCGAAAATCGATTAAGGTTTGTGGTCTATTTTAGGAAATTAAATGATAAAACATTAGGTGACGCTTTTCCATTGCCCAGGATTGAAGATATCCTGGACCAACTAGGTCATTCCCGGTATTTCACTACTTTGGATCTTGCCAGTGGCTATCATCAAGTACTGGTTCATCCTAAAGATAGACCCAAGACAGCCTTTAGTACAGCTTATGGACATTATGAATTTCGGCGAATGCCTTTCGGATTGAAAGGAGCACCAGCTATGTTCCAACGGTTGATGAATTATGTTCTCACAGGTCTTCAAGGTCTAGAATGTTTCGTTTACCTAGATGACATAGTTATCTATGGGAACAACCTTGAAGATCATAACCGTAAATTGATAAAAGTTTTCGATCGTTTACGAGAAAATAATTTAAAGTTACAGCCAGAGAAATGCCAGTTCCTAAGGCGCGAAGTCATATATCTGAGACTCAAATGCTCCAGTGAGGGAGCCCTCCCAGATCCCTCAAAAACAGAATGCGTTCACAACTTTCCCGTTCCACGTACTGTTAGACAAGTTCAATCTTTTCTCGGCTTAGCTAAACACTACAGGAAATTTATACCCAATTTCACCAAGTTTGCCCGTTCTATGACTAATTTATTGCGAAAAGATGTGAAATTTGCGTGGACTGAAAACTGCCAGAATGCTTTTAACGAGATTAAAAGAAATCTCACTTCACCGCCACTTCTTATATATCCAGATTTTACTCTGCCCTTTAACTTAACCACGGATGCTAGTCAGGAAGCTCTAGGAGCTGTCCTCTCTCAGGGAGAAATAGGTAAAGATCGCCCCATAGCTTATGTGAGTCGGACTCTAAATAAGGCAGAAAGGAATTACTCGACAATTGAGAGAGAATTACTAGCAATTGTTTGGCCTACAAGGAATTTTCGCTGTTATTTGCAAGGGCGTAAATTCATAATATATACAGACCACAATCCCTTGAAAGGAGTCTTCAGCACCAAGGACGCCACTTCAAGATTAGTTCGATTTCATCACAAGCTTTCTGAGTTCGACTATTCCATCGAGTATAAGCCAGGGAAATACAACACAAACGCAGATGCTCTTAGTAGAAGTTCCCATAACTCAGGGCAGGTTGAACAAAATTTTTCAAATATACCTGTACAAGCGCAAGTCCATACTACGACAGACTTACAGGAATCAAAGACAGCTCCAGTTCACTGTCTTGCAATCACTCGTGCCCAAGCGCAGCGTAGCCGTGTGACGAATGACAGAACATAGTGATGAAAATCCTATATAGCCTTATTCTCTCAGATCAAATCTTAGCAACCTGCCTCCCGAGATAATGATAATCACGAACCCAACAGAAATTCGAGTGGTAATAAAAGACTACCACGATTCTGTTTTTGGTGGACATCAGGGTGTTATGAAAACGTACAAACAAATCAAAAAGAAATTTCGATGGAAAACGTGTTGAGGGACATAAAAAAATACGTTAAGAGATGTCCAAAGTGTCAGAAAATGAAGGCTAGCCCAGAAACACGTATGCCAATAACCATTACAGACACAGCTCGAATGCCCTTCGAGAAAATCTACCTAGACATCGTGGGGCCTCTAGAAGAGACGCATGTGGGAAACAAATATATACTAACATTTCAAGACAACCTAACAAAGTTTGTTGATTGGTATGTTATACCAAATGCAGAGGCGGAGACTGTAGCCCGGAAATTCTTTGATGAAATAATTACTCGCTACCGCATACCTAAAAATTTGGTTACCGATCAGGGCTCCAATTTGTTAAGCGACCTATTCATGAAGGTCTGTAAACTCCTTAAAATAAATAAGTTGCAGTTTGCCTCAATCAAATGGCTCTTCAGAAAGAACTCACAGACCATTAGTAGAGTATCTTAGGACCATTGTAGATGAGAATCCAAATGCTTGGGATCAGTTTTTAAGAACTGCAGCCTTTGTATATAACAACAGCGTACACGATAGTAGCAAACTTACCCCCATGGACTGTTTATTCGGATTCACCGCTGATGTTCCCTCCAATTTGAAAAGAGAACCGGAACCTGTATACAATCATCAAAGTTATTATTATCTTCTGAAATACAAACTACAGAAGACACATGCCATTGCTCGTAAAAACCTTTTATATAGCAAAAATCGCTCTAAAGAACTTTATGATAAACATTCACGGCCAATAACTTTTCATGTCGGAGATAAAGTATTACTGAAAAACGCAGCCAAAAAACACAAACTCTCCCAGGTATGGCTAGGACCATATCAGGTGATTGAAGTTCTCAATTCAAAAGTCGTAGTGCATAATAATATGTTAAAACCTTTCTATGACTAAAGTCTAAAACAAAATATGTATATATATCTCCCAGACATGGCACGACTATTACTAGGGTTCTATTGCGTCAGCATATCATTTCTTTGGGAGCAACTCTACCTTTCGAAGTACAGCCTCTAAAGAATATGGGTATTATGTTTGAAGATTTAGGAGAGATTTTTTTTCCCACGAAATATGGAATCTATTTACCCAAATCAATATAAGTAACCTTTAGACGGAAACCATCTTGGTGGAACATACTGGATTCCTCGTAAGCCAACTGTGCGAAAAGCATAAAAATACAACTGTTGGCACCGAACAGAGTAGTCAAATCCACAACCTAATAGAAGTGATCAAGAAGCGTGCCGCTGTTATCAAGGAACTAACAACAACCTGACGTCAGAGTAGATCACTGGCCGATGGAATAGGAAAGGGTTTTCATTTCCTATTTGGCACAATGGATAGCAATAACGAAAAGGAGATATATAGCCGTATTTCCAACCTTGAAACAGACACAAAGGCACTGTTAGATTTAGAAAAACATCAGATTACGCTTTTCAAATCATCGTACGAACAACAAAAGAAGTTTGTAAAGAAGCTGGAGTCGAACCAACGTGAAATCGTCAGAACAGTAAACGATCTGCTCGAAAAGGTGACAGAGGAGATAAGTACCCGTCAACGGATTCAAGAGGTAATGACAACAATCAGTTTGCATATTATCGACATAGAGTTAAGACAACAAACACTACTTGAAATATTAACAACTGTAAAAAATAATCAAATCCATCCCATCTGATATGTCCATCTACTCTTCTAGAAGCCTATTGCAAGGCAAACCCAAAAGAGCCTAGCGAAAAAAGGGATTTTGCATTATTATCTGAAACCCTAGAAGTTAAATCATAGGTCGTAAAAGGCAACCTTGTAGTCAGAATTAAATTTCCTATTCTAAATCTCCCGGTTTTCAAGCTTCAACAAATACATCTGTTCCCCATCAAGACATCTAACAACCACTCACTACTTCTGAATTTGGAACATTCCTATTTAGCTAGTCACCTAACCACCCAAGAATTTGTATTACTTCGACAAACAGAATTTAGAGTATACAAAAAGTTATTAATTAATCCCCATCAAAACACGTATGTTGGCCCTTTACTAAATGCAATTTTTAAGGGACAAACTGTAAAAGAATGCCCAATAAACTTCATATTTAACCCCTTCAATGAGTCGAATCATTGTGAGTATTTGGGTCAAGCGTATGCACCACAACTTCTGGTGAAATTAACTCGAAAAAATGCCTGGTTATTCTCTTTCTCTTTCCAACAAAAGATCACGATGTTATGCAAAAGCGGACTACATAGTTCTAGCCTCAACAATCACGGAGTACTAATACTCAATGAACCGTGTCAATTTCAAATTGACGACCAAGTGATATTTTATGAAGATGAAGATCATCATGACAAAAAATTATCACAACCAGAACACATACAACCCCAAACTTTGAATTTAAACGAAACCGTTCAGAGCTTACTGAAAACATAGTAACTCGAGTAGTTCCAACCGAATTATCTTAGTACGGGGGGATAGCTCTATCCAAATTCTAAACGAGAACACCTACTCCCTAGACCAATTAGAGCAAGAAATGCACAATTTAGAGACCCAACGTCGTGAAAGAAATAAAACACAAGCCATTCAACTAAGTTCGCTAAGCTTGAACTCCTTGGCTATCTTATTATTTACTATAATAGGGATGATTAAGGTAATCAAGCTAGTAAAAATGAAGAGAGATCGTACACCTGGTAAAACCGTAGAACTAGTACAACAATTTGAGAAAAAGGCATTGAATAAACAATCCAAACCATCCATAATGACGAAAATAAAACTACAGGACGTTGAGTTACCAACCCCAATTGCGGAAACTGAAGCACATGCGACTCAATTGCAACAAGTCAAACCTCCTCCCCCACCAGCATTACCCTCTGAAAATGCTATTAACATCCAACTCAAACGGTTAAGATCACCTTCCTCTTTAAATGTTCCCACTGAAAACACAAAAAATGAAAACATCCACCTAAGAAAAACAGATACTCCACCCCGTCACCGTCACGTTCAGGTTATATGATCCACGCGACATAAGTTATTAAAAAAAAAAATAACAAACAAACAAACAAAATTTTTTGAAACGTAATGAGAGTGGAAAAAATTTAATTAGTATTACTACTTTTAGCGAAAATAAGTAAATATAGGCATTATATTGTGTATTGCATTGGTACTCTTCACTATGTGTTAACTAACGAATTTAGAAATATTATTAAGAAGATTGAACACTCATATATATATCTTTATAAAAATCTTTTTAGAATATACATACTTTAAAAATACTTTTAAAAAAGAGGTTTAACCCATAATTAAATTACTGTAGATAAGTAAATAAAACTAACATCTCCTTACCTCGTTATGATTAGATTGTGAAGCGTGTTATTCCTCTTCTAAGAATAACACACATTTTTTTTAAGAGGGGGAGATATTGTTACGATATTGCTTCACATAGTCATCATCACAACATCATAAAACCATGTAACACCATTTCACTTGTTGTGACATAAAAAATCTGACGTGCATTAATAACTTTGCAAAATGTAAGTCGGATCAAATGTCACAACATATCGATACCAGAAGTGGTTCAAAGTGAAATATGGAAAATGATGATTAATTCATTTTTTGTTTAATTGCAAGATGAATTAATGAGGTGATGACGATGTGTAGCAATTTGTTTATTTTTATAAGAATTATTTTTGATGTATGTAAAAAACTTGGAAGTGAGTAGAAGTCAGTTAGCAGTCAGTAAGTGAGTTGTTTTTTAGAAAGTAAGTTGAAAAAACCAAAAGCAAGTAATAGCAGCAGTGCGATTAAAAGTGATTTAACGTTAATATAAGTAAAAGCACGAGTGAGTGGAACTAATAATAATAAATAATTTAAACATATGGTATATGATATATACATATGTAGTAACATTTAACAACAACAAAATAAATAAAGTGGTTTTATAAAATTTTCGACTATTTTGTAATAATTCTTGGTGTAATTAATTTTGCTGTACACTACACGTTGAGGAGGTTACAGCGAGTAACCAATCGTAAGAACGTTACAAAGTCTTCGGTTGGTGGCAAGATCTCTGGTGCACCATCATGTTCTGTTGTTAACTCTCGCATGAGATAATAGGAGTCCCCATGCATTGCTGGATGCCTTCCAAATAATAAAAAAAGGGCGAGCACTTCATCGACTCATGGACGATGTTTCGTATGGCGAAAGCAATTGCACTCAGCTGCTCATCCCAGTTTCGGTGTTCATTCCCAACATAAGCTCGTATCGCTCCAAGGATCGACTGGTTCACTCGCTCAGAAGCGTTGGATTGAGGAGAATAGAGCGGAGAGAAGGTGTGCGTTACTTCTAGCAACTCAGCAAGCAACCGAGAAGCGAACTGACCGCTATTGTCGGAATGGAAGTTGCAGAGACTCCGAAAACGTGAAAGACTTTTTGCTCCAAGAACTTAGCAACTCTCGAGGCAGTGGCTTCGGGCATCGCTTTCAGCAGGACAAATTGAGTAAGATGGCAGTAAAATGAATATATACTTGTTTACGTTACGACTCCTGGGGTGGGGACCTAAAAAGTCGCAGAACACGCGCTGCCACGGTAGATCAGTCTGTCGCTGCGCACTCAAATGCGGTCTGGATGTGTAATTAACTTGCTTGACCATCTTTCAAATCTCTCAAGCACGGATAAACTTGTGCACATTGGAAACCATACTCGGCCAGTAATAAGAACGTCGCAATTGTTCAAGTGTCTTAGCCACGCCGAAGTGTGCGGAGGTTGGTGGGCAGTGTTCCTGTTCGATCAGGCTGGTAGTTAATCCCTCTGGCCCCAGCAATTTCCAATGGACTTCCCGTATGGTTGTACGGTTCTTAGGTGAAGAGAAACTAATGTAGACTCTGCCATTATTAACTCGTAGATTGGGAAAAGAGCTCGGATTTGCATTCACACGCTGTATTTTTTCAACGTAGGTCTTTTCTTGAAAAGCAGGTTCCTCTATGGTGAAGGATTCAATGACGGTTGTGGGGGAACTGCTGCCATCATTAGTGAAAACTCGTGAAAGAGCATCTGCGACTACGTTTTTACGTCCTTTGCGGTACTCGATTTTGAATTGGAAGGCTTGGAGTTTAAGACTCCACCGTGCTAGCCTGCCATATAGATCCTTCTAGTCCATGAGCCATTAAAGGCTAGCATGATCGGTGATAATCGTGAACTCCAGGCCCTTGTTGTACGGCCGAAACCGCTTTACGTTCTGTACGGCAGCGAACCATTCGAGTTCTGTAATACTGTAGTTGCGCTGAGCGCTGTTGAGCTTCTGCGACATGAACGCAATGGGGTGTTCTCCGCCGTCAGCCGAACGCTAAAACAAGACGCTTCCCACTTCTGTAATACTGGCGTACGTCGCTTTGAATATAAAATGGTCGCTTAAAGTCTGGAATTGCAAGCACTAGTGCAGTAGTTAGAGATTCTTTAAGTTTATTGAAGGATTTTTCAGCGTCTTCAATCCAGACAAATTTCGCATTTTTCTTTAAAAGATCCGTGAGAGGACTAGCGGTAGCGGAAAAATTGGGGATAAAACGCCTCTACCATCCGCAGACTCCTAGAAAGTTCGCCCTTTCGTCACAATATTTGGTCTCGGAAAGCTGGAGATGGCAGTAACTTTCTCAGGATCTGTGCGCATATAACCATAATCCACCACAAAACCAAGGTATCTGACCTCCTTCATGCAAAACTTACTCTTCTCCACGTTGATCGTTAGGCTGGATCCCGTAGCAACGAAGCGACAGTAGTCAACAGCCTGAGATGTTCGTAAAACGTGGAGGAGGTAATGAGCATGTCATCGAGGTAGAGAGACACCCGGTCCTGCAGATGATAAGGTATAACCTTGCACATCAACCGACACATAGTCTGTGGTGCATTACAAAGACCGAAGGTAGTACTGTGAGGTGGTACAGGGGTCTACCTGGTACTGCAAAAGCCGTTTCATCTCTTGAAAATTTACTTAAGGGGATCTGCCAGCAGGCATCCTTCAAGTAAGTTGATAGCTGAGATGAAGCGTGTTTCCTGTAAATTACTGTGGAGACCATCAATAAGCGGCAGAGGGAATGCATCGGGGACAGTTACGGAATTTAGTTTACGTGCATCCAGGCATAGTCTGACGTTGCCGTTCGATTTCTTTACTAATGTCACAGGAATTGACCAAGAGCTTTGACTTTCTTCAATAACCCCTAGGTCCAGCATTCTATCGAGCTCGGTGTAGAGGGCCGTCTGTACAACCGATGATACGACGTTAAACGCTGTTTGATCGGCTTAGCATATCTGACGTCAATTTCATGTTCTACCAACTTTGTGCTTTGGGATGCATGCTGAATGAAGGAAATGATTCTATCACTAATTGCAATTGTTTGTAATCGAGCTCGAACAGCTCGTGCTGTTTCGTGTAAATTGGAGGTGGTCCTGATAATGAATGTAGCTCACTGACCATAACTGGAGCCAACCCAAAGGCCTTCCAGAAATTAATAACCAGATACAGCGGCTTCTGCAAAGATGGAACGATGTGCAGACGCATCATACGAGATTTCTCACCAAACTTTACCAGCACTCGAATGTGACCCAGCACCTGCTCTTGTTGCCCATCAGCGGTTGAAATTTTTGATGGCATAGAGTAGAAAGCTATTCAGACCTTCCCCAGGAAGCTTTCGGCTCCGAAACCTAATGCACTAATGGTTACTCCACTGTCCGACAAACCTCGAATTCACTGTCCTTTAATAAAGACATCGGCATATGGCCGAGAGTCTGCAGTGTTCATAATGACAGCTTCTGCTAACGAGGCCTTCAGGCTTCTAAGCAATCGGTGGTATTTGCGAGTACGCTGGATCTTTCGGGAAGTGAGTAGTTTCCCGCTGGGCAGTGAGACATTATGAAAAAGTTTATTATGCCATCTGTTGGTGACAACTGATGAGCAGCTGTCATCGGAGGAACAGACGCAGTTGTTAATATCCCATGAGTCGGAGTGACTGGTGACGTTGGCGTTGTTACATACGTAAATTATACCTGCCTAAAAGAGCTTCAAATAAATACCTAATTATAAATTAATAAAATTTCTAAAATATTAAAATATTTCATGCATAAAATTTTCACATAAGCTAATCATGCCTAAAACATGGTTAGCTTATCAATTCAATCAGTGCTGGCGCAATTTTCTTCACATTCAATAAAGTCAAACGAAATTATTCCCATGGAAAATTTTGCCTTCAGCAAAATTTGCCAGTAGAAATATTTAATTTAAAAAAAAATAAAAGCAAAAGACAAATCGTACCTTCAGTACGATTTGACGTGAAAATTACAATATGTATGTACGAATGTACATACCTATCACAAAAAAGCTTTCGCGATAAGAAGTGCGCGCCGCGAAAGTACATTATATGTATACGCGCGCCGCAATTTCAATCGACGGGACGGTGGCTGATGTTTATAAAAGCATCAATTCCAAGTCACCGTCCAACGAAAAATATTCTGGACTTGTTTAATCAAGTCCAGAATAAATGAAAATTTTTTCTCAGGGTAGAAATGCAACTATGCATTTTCTACCCTGATCGACGGCTCTTGATCGCGATAAAAATGATCAAGAGCGCAGTCGATTTTTATACACGAAACGGAGTTGGATTTAAAATTTGAAAAACAAAGACCGTTGGCAGGAAAATATTATTCGCGGAGGTTTGATAGAAAATTAGAAAATAAATTAGTCTTGTTTTTTTTTAAAAAAAAGAGAGTCCCATACGCTGGAGTCGAGTAGAGCTTTAGAGGAAAAAGATTTTGGATATATGATTAAAATAACGAGAGTCGAGTTCCAAAAAAAAAGGAAAAATTAGTTTTTTCTTAGAGCTTGGTTCGGCGCGGTCTCGGTTATGGTGCGATAGGCTAAGAATCAAAAGAAGTTTTTACAATCAAAAGAAGTTTTAGTATAAAGAAAATTGTTATAAAACAAAAAGAAGTGGTAACAATCAAAAGAAGTATTAGTATAAAGTAAATTGTTATAAAACAAAGGGAAGTTTGTTTGTAATTTTACAATAAAAAGAAAAAAAACAACGGAACAGTGTTTTGAAGTGTGAACAAGAGGCAATATACGAAAATCCGCCCCGGTACGTACATATTTATAAATAAATATAACAAAATTGGCGCAGCTGGTATGAAAGAGGAAGCCTACTTAGCAAAATACCAAAAGTATAAGTGCTTGAAAAGCCTCTATCCAGCAACGAACAAAAAGGAGTTAAGGACAGGACCGAATACTGGGCAAGACACCCTACCCTCCGCCTGAAGTTGAGTCTGGCCTCAGGAGTATTTCGATCTTGTCGGCTCCCAACCCTCGGGGTCGAACAGCTTTAACTGTCTCTGTTTAAAAAACACGCAGCCACCCCCTCATCAAAGCACAAAGTGCCAACGTGGGACAATAGCGGGCTTCGTCCTAGCTCAGGATAAAGGAAGTCCACAACCTAAAGTTTTAAAGGAAGGAAGTATCCTCAACCGATAATCTGCGATCCGGAGATGAAAGGGACTTCGAAGTAGTGTAATGAATCAATCATTACCACCTATGAATCAATCATTACCACCTAATTAGCGCCATAATAATTACACACATAAATACGTACATGCATGGTAAGAAATCATATTAATAATTTCTTACTCACAACGTACAAACGTACATTCATAATAATTATTACGAACATACATACGTATATGCATGGTAAGAAACCATTCATACATAATAATTATTACAAACATACATACGTACATGCATGGTAAGAAATCAAATTAATAATTTCTTACTCGCAACGTACAAACGTACGTACATATAATGGCAAACGTGAATACGCGCATCAAATTGCACGTCAAGCATTCATGCGGTAATTCACGATTTTCCAACATTAACATATGGTTAACCAAGAATCTATTTTAAATCTCCGAAAGAACTTTCTCTGTTGTTTTCAAACAATAAATTCTTCTAATTTATTGTTTTGCCAACCTTTTTGTGGAAATACGCCAGCACAAACAAAACAGCAGAAACAAAAACCCAAAATCTTGGCACGAGACCGAATTTATACATTGCTGCGGCACTGACCTACCCCATTGTTAATACATGCCGTTTTTACTTGTAAACACATTGGGAAATTCCATGTGTATGAGGTACATGGAGGTTGACCCACATATTGGGTAATGCGCGTCATGATTCTTTTCTTTTCACTCTGTTGCTTATTTCCTATATACTTATAAGTGAACTACTTTCGGTTTGCTTATTTTTATGTACTTAGGAAAGAACCAATGGTTGAAGAGAAATTCTTTGATGCAGGGGAAATGATGGATGCAATGTTCTAATATTGCTGAATAGGCGATATTGATTATTACCAATATATTGGGAAGGCGTTCCTTATAAATTTCAATTCCAGAATTCGCATCTTCATTTACCAAATTTTCTCACCCCACTACCAAATGAAAACTATTTTTGCTTAGCTAAGTAGGAAATCGTGCCAGATCTCCCAAATAAAAAGCCGATACATCCTAGGCACAGGGCAGTCAGTTTTACTAAAATCAGAGAATAACGTTGACCCTCCACCAGTGGTAAGGTAACCTATTCCTAATAAGAATAAGCCAAAAAGGTAGCTTATAATTTGTAAAGTGAAAAGTCTAAAAATTAAATAAAGACAAGTATTAATAAAAGAGTGTTTTCTGATTAAAATAAAAAAAGTGTTATTGGGCTGGTGAACTTCTTCTTGAAAAAGCACTCCCAGTCCAGTTACGGACGAAACGTCAACAACCCGTAACAAATTTTGGTGGCAGTGGTGCAGATCGGTCAGCAATCAAAGACCGATCAAAGAAGCAACCATCGGTCAAATAAATACCTGCCCTGCACGCACGAGGAAAATAACCGACGCCAGGCGCTTAAGGGTGTATCCAACGTTGTTGAAGAAACAACCCGATCTCAGGCAGGCGCTCAGAGATCGTGAAGAAAATTCTAAAATCTGAAGCAGCAATGGACCAAATTGGCCCCAGAAGGGAGAACGACGCAAACAAAATCCAGGAGAAGCTTATCGAATACCTCCGACCAGCAGAATCTGACGAAGACACCGTGGATTTCCAGGAGTTCCAGAAAATCGTAAAACGACAACAACGATTGAACGGCCTCAGAAAGTAAGCCAAAGCTAAGTGCCATCTTCTATTTTTATATTACTGTAAAACTTAAATTTTTTTTTATACATTATACTATTATATTATAATTAAAAAGTCAATCAGTGAAAATTAAAACAATAGGATAAGTTCCCCAATTTACAAATATTGCTATATACATATTTTTGTCGCGTTATTATACTATATTATTATATTATGATTAAAATAATCGATCAGTGAAAATTAAGTGAAGAAAAAAAAACAACAAAGTGCACTAGGACAAGTTCCCCAATTACACAACTATTGCTATATTTGCATATTTTTTTTTTGTCGCGTTAAGGTTTCAAGTCTCTACTAGCAAGAAATTTTACTTTCGATGATTTCGGATTTTCTTTTTGTCTCACGACGATATAACGGAAGTGAAAATTTTGCTTTATGCTGCTGTGAGCTTGATGCTCTCTTTTGTAATAACGTAATCTAATCCTCGACGGTCTCTCGTGAAACTCAAAATTTCCACCTTTTTCCTTGTGTCACCTTATATTCACGTGACTTAAGTTTTGATCATACATTGCATTACTTTTGATCGTTTTACTCCATCGATTCCTTGTGTGTTAACGGTACTGTGCTTCCCTGTTTCTTCCATAAGTGAAAACGCATTAGCAAGCAAAATAGTCGCTACACGTTTTCGTGATTATTCAGCCCGAGCTGGTAACAGCCACAGATATACGGCTGGCCGATTAACTCGATCTTCCCAATATTTACGTGCCACAAACCAAGCCAGGATGACTACTGGTACCAATTCAGGGTCATCTGACCTTAAAATAACTCTAACTGATGCACAGAATATGATCCCGGAGTTTGATGGAAACTCAGGCGATCTGCATCGGTATCTCGCGTGTTGCGATATGCTATTCTTAATATCTAAGAGTGATGCAGACAAGAAAATATTGCTTAGTATCTTAAAAACAAAGCTAACCGGCATACGACATCTTTAAATATAAAGAAGTAACAAACTGGGCGGAGTTAAAAACTGAACTTGTCGAGCAATTTCAGGAGCATAGACCACACGTAGCCATTCAAGGAGAGTTGTGGCGACTTAAGCAAACTCCACGGGAAAGTGTAAATGATTTTGCCTCGCGCATCTCAAAACAGTTAGCTGATTTAAATAGTGCCACAGTAAATGAGGCCACTGAGCCCACAGCTCGAAGTTATCTGATTTCGGAGAATGAGAAAAATGCCATTAGAGCATTTGAGGATGGCCTAAAAAGTGATCAACTTAAGGTCACCATTAAGGCACGATATGAAACCTCTCTAAGGAAGCTAATAACGTTCGCTTCTGAACATACTCAACGCATTGAAGAATCACAGCCTAACAGCCAGAGAATCACAACAAATGTGCTGTTGTGTGAGTTCTGTCCCAAGAGAGGTCATACCAAGGAAAACTGTTTCAAAAGGACACAGTTACCCCTAATGCATTCCTACCCAAATATTAAACGGGAAATTAATAGGATCACGTGCGATTACTGCCGCAAGCCAAATCACAATCCTCGAGACTGCAGGAAAAAACAATTCGACGAGCGTCGTACTCAGTATCCAAACAGGCATACCCAATACGAGGCAAATACCCACAAGACAAAGAAAAAACAGCATTCAGCACTCCATTTGGACATTAACACTATAATAGAATGCCTTTTGGACTAAAAGGAGCACCAGCCACCGTTCAGCGGCTGATGAATACCGCCCTAACGGGACTCCAAGGTATCCGATGTTTTGTCTACCTGGATGATATCGTGATCTATGGATACAATATACGAGACCATAACGCCAAACTTGTTGAAGTATTTAATCGATTGAGAGCGCATCGACTGAAATTGCAGCCAGATAAATGCCATTTCCTTCGAAAGGAAATCGTTTATCTAGGGCACGTGGTCGGAGAAAGCGGAGTTCAACCCGATCCAAGTAAAATTATTACGGTAAAAACATACCCGACTCCCAAAAAACCTAAAGACATCAAAGCCTTTTTAGGATTTGCGGGATATTATAGACGTTTTATTCCCAACTTCTCCAACCTTGCTAAGCCTTTAACTAACCTCTTAAGGAAAGATACCACATTTTTATGGGATGCATTTTGTGATGAGTCATTCAAAATCTTAAAACAAAAGTTAATCAGTGCACCAATTTTGGCCTACCCAGAATTTGATAAAGAATTCAACGTCACTACTGATGCAAGCGATATTGCATTGGGAGCTGTGTTATCCCAAGGCGAGATTGGAAAAGATAATCCCATCTGTTTCGCCAGTCGGACATTAAATCCTGCAGAAGGTAGATATTCCACAATTGAGAAAGAGCTACTTGCCATAGTTTATGCTGTGGAACAACTTCGTCCATATATCGACGGGCAAAAATTTAATGTAGTCACTGATCACAAGCCCCTCATGTGGCTTATGAGTTTGAAAGACTCAACCTCTAGTCTTATGAGATGGAGAATTAAGTTAGAGGAATATGATTATACTATAATTCATAAAACGGGTAAACAAAACGCAAACGCAGATGCATTAAGCCGAATTAAAATGGAGGAACCTGAGATTACAATTCTAAAATCAATTAAAGTAATAACCCGCAAACAGGCAAAAGCTTCTAGCTTGACCAACGATACGTTAGACCTAGGTAAAATATATAACGAATATATTGCCTCACCTCATACAGATAATTACCCCGAAATTAAAGGACACATATTAAATCATAAAAATTTACCATATAAAATATTCATAATACCGGAGACGAAAGATCCTACGGGAGTATACATGAAGGAGTTGATTCCATCCTTAGATGATAAATTGCAAGACACTGGGCTACACGAGTACGTAAACGAGAAACCAGCTTACGTTATTGCTAGAACACCCTTACTCATGAAAACTGTAATCCATTACAAACAAGTACTACACGTACTAGCAAAAATAAAAGATTATAGTAAAGGAAAAGATCTCCGAGAAGTCCACATTTCCATCCCTAAATTGGATATAGTAGCCCATGCAGAGCTAAAAAATATGATAACGTTCTCTTTAAAGAATACAAATAGCAAAGTAAAAATTTTTACAACCCAAGTGTTAATAGTGTCCGATCCAAAGGAACAAGAACACATAATAGAATCCTTTCACAAAGCACCGTTATGTGCATACAGTTGGCCTGGGTTGAACAAAGATGTCGAACAATTTGTAAAAAAATGCCAATCCTGTCAGATAAACAAACTCGTCAGGAACCCTAGAGTGCCCATGAAGATTACCACAACTAGCACAAGACCGTTCGAGATAATAGCCTTGGACATAGTAGGACCGTTGCCAGTAAGCTATAATGGTAATAAGTATCTTCTTACATTCCAGGATGACCTTACGAAATATACTGAGGCCGTGCCTCTACAGCATACCGAAGCTCGAAGCGTTGCTGAAGCTTTCGTTGTAAATATAGTCTGTAGACATGGTATACCAGAGTCAATATTGACAGAATAAGGTTCTAACTTTCTGAGCGAGACGTTTGCACAAATGTGTAAGCTATTGAAAATCAAAAAATTACAAACAACCCCATATCATCCATAGACCAATGGAACTCTAGAAAGAAGTCATAGAACTCTGGCTGAATATTTACGGCATTATGTGAACCGAGATCCTCAAACATGGGATACTTGGATACCCTATGCTATGTTCACGTACAATACGAGTACACATTCTAGTACAGATTATAATTCATACGAGTTAATATACTGTTTTCCACCCAATATTGCATCCATAATACGAGCAAACGCAACGGTAAATTATAATTATGGAAACTATAGCAACGAATTAAAAGCAAGGCTGCAACATAGTCACCAGATAGCGACAGAATCTATCCTAAATAGGAAGGAAAAATCCGAACGGTGGTACGACAAGAATTCAAAAGCACGAATATTTAACTTAGGAGACAAGATTCTATTAAAAAACCACAAAAAAAAATAAATTGTCCCCTTTGTGGACAGGACCCTATGATATAGCCGCGATAAATTCTACAGAAAACACAACTATCAAAATAGGAAATAGAAATAGAACTGTACATAATAATAATATTAAGCTATACGTTGACTAGAAAAGTAATCTCTCGTTTACCTTAGGATAATTTGGATTTTCGTTTTCATCCTCCAAAGCTCCAGTGCTGACGCGCAAAACAAACCACTACAAGTAACAGTCCTAAAGAACAATCCAGGAATTTACTTTGAAGAAGCAGGAAGGGTTGGTCTTTTTAGCAACGAGTGGCAAGTAATAATGTATTATGATTTAGAGGAATTTAATTTCGAACTCGAAAAATTGAGCAATCACACAAAACAAACTAGATTATGTAACTATATCGAAAATTACCATAATAAGTTACCCTTGTGTAAAGACATAACACATCAACTATACACCATTATCGGGATCATTAAACAGAATTCGCTATTACTCAAATCGGAAACCACCCGATTTAAAAGAGGTCTAATTAATGCGGTAGGAACATTAAGCAAAACACTATTTGGCACACTCGACGCGGATGACGCTAAGACTTTCTTTTCGCACATAGATAAACTAAAAGGTAACCAAGACTATCTATTACAATTAATCAAAAATCAAACCATTATTGTCGATTCTACAGTAAATGTTTTTAATAAAACACGAATGACGATAAAAGAGCAGTTCTTGCACATAGAAAAAAAGGTTAGTACCTTAGGTAACCTAGCTAATCGTGTGCAAACTGATGAGCTATCGAAAAGTTTTACCACTGAACTTGAGACAATGGTCTCCCTAACGGCATTAATGATGATACGATATCAAATCACCCAAAACGTCCTATTAGACCTAATTACCGATGTTAGACATGGTAAACCCCATCCAGCAATAATGACCCCTCCTCAAATGAAGCAAGTTCTAGAAACCATCCAGAAAGAATTGCCGAATACTCTCACTTTACCAATAGACAAAAATGAAAATAACCTACTACAACTCTACCAAATTGGCAACGTACGAAGTACAATTCTCGATAATAGAATCATTTTTCACCTAAAACTCCCACTCCCATTCAAAGATGATTATCAACTATTAAAAATTCACCCATTGCCAACACATCATCAAGATAAGTTCATTTTTATAAAACCTTCACTCGAATACTTAGTGATTGACTACAATAGAGAACATTACTATACAGTTAACAAATTCGAATTACAAAATTGCCAAACGCTAGATCAAGTGCATTTTCTGTGCCGTATCATACACCCCATTTTTAATCAGTAAACAATCAATGCGAAGTACAACTTCTCAAACATAGCCGTGAAATACCATCTTCTTGCAATATCAAAGCTGTTCCCCAAATGGATTTTTGGATACAGTTATCCCAACATAATAAGTGGCTCTATTCTATGCCAAAAATTACGGTAGTCGACGTCATATGCGGAAATAATATCACAACATACAGTCTGGAAAATACAGGGATAATTACCTTATCCAAGGGATGTCACCTACGCTCCCAAGACTTAATCATACAAGCCCATAATACCAAGACATCGGAGCTTAGTAATCACTAACTCCCATCTTTAAATTTAACTTTCAATTTACCCCGCCCTATAATCAATTCCACTAACGACCAGGTACACGTAATTAAACTCCACGACAATGAAGAGTTGGATTCAATTAGTGAAGCACTCAATCGGCTTAAACAAGGCGAAAATTTAAGCTTCCCTACATTCACCACACACAACATTCAACACTATGCAATATCATACGTTCTATTTACAGCAATCTTGATAGTAATAATTATCCAAATATGTAAAAAATGTAAAGCTAAAAAGCTCAGCGCAAGCAAAAGCAAACAACAGCAAAAAGACTTAGAGAACGAAAACCCAAAGTCATTCTACCAGCGAACAATGCAACCTTGATCAGCTTAAATCGAATTTACAGAACAAAAACAAATATACGCACACATGTTTCTTTTTCTTCATTTTCCTCTCTTAAAAAACAAATTTAACTATAAAAGCACACGAGAAACAAAATCTGTTTTATATACATGCCTAAAAATATGTTAATAAAGTAATAATGTTCTACACATTTAAGTAATCATAATCTTCAATATTATTAATAATAATAATATACTTTAAGTAACTAGCTTACTATTAAATTTAGTAATTACTTAAATGACCAGCAATAAGCAATTTCTATTAGAAGCTACAAAACTAGAAGTTAGGAAACAATATTCTGTCTACTACTATACCTTTTCCTACATTAATCTAGAAGCTACTATTACGATACCCTTATGAGTATGTTAAGTAATAATCAAAAGTACTATACCTTTATTAATAATCTAGAAATTATCACTACTATAACTTTATTACGATAATCAATTTTTATTAGTATAATAAATAAATAATAAATAAAATTAGTACAGTAGTAGTAGTAATATAATAATAGTAAAAATTAGTAATACATGACAAATTTTATGTACGTAATCTAACCTAGGAATAATAATGTGAGTACCTAGATCATCGGCTTTTTGTTTTCTCTTCAAGAAAGCCCCGTTCATTCCATTACCGGAACTTTATTTTTCCAAGGAGGATGGTGTAATGAATCAATCATTACCACCTATGAATCAATCATTACCACCTAATTAGCGCCATAATAATTACAAACATACATACGTACATGCATGGTAAGAAATCATATTAATAATTTCTTACTCACAACGTACAAACGTACATTCATAATAATTATTACAAACATACATACGTATATGCATGGTAAGAAACCATTCATACATAATAATTATTACAAACATACATACGTACATGCATGGTAAGAAATCAAATTAATAATTTCTTACTCGCAACGTACAAACGTACGTACATATAATGGCAAACGTGAATACGCGCATCAAATTGCACGTCAAGCATTCTTGCGGTAATTCACGATTTTCCAACATTAACATATGGTTAACCAAGAATCTATTTTAAATCTCCGAAGTTTCTCTGTTGTTTTCATACAATAAATTCTTCTAATTTATTGTTTTGTCAACCTTTTTGTGAAAATACGCCAGAGTAGTTACGCTATACAGGTTCTGCGACACTTTTTCCATACAAAAAGTGCAAGGTAGATCCAACTATTTTGGCGGATCACTGAGGGTTCTGTGGAGGGGGGAGGGGAGGGGGATGAGGCTGAGGCTGCTTTTGTACGGAAAATGTGACGTCATCTTGAAGTTTTCTTTTAGGAGGGTACTACAACAACCAATGAAGGTAGGTATGTTGACTTGGATATGTCCGGCTTTAGGCCGATAATGAAATTCCGAATAATGTAAAAAAAATCGCAGCCGAGTAAAGTAAACAAATTGAGGGATATTTACACACACAGACGCGCAAACACACACACACACACACGCTACACCTCTCTCTCTCCCTCTCACACACACACCCACCCACCCACCCACACACACACACACACACACACACACACACACACACACACACACACACACGCACGCACACACACACACACACACACACACACACACACACACACACACACACACACACACACACACACACACACACACACACACACACACACACACACACACACACACACACACACACACACACACACGCACACACACACTACGTCATACTAAAAGATTTTCTGTCAGGCGATATTCAGTACCATGTTTTTAAATTAACAACAACAACAATTAAAGTAGGTAGATATGAAATAGCCTAATTTTTTATCTTCAGGTGTAATGCTTCTAATTTTATTCATTGCATAAACAATTCGTACAGCCGAATAATGTAAACTAAATCGCAGTCGAATAATGTAAACAAAATTCTCACAGAGCCGAGTGAAGTAAACAAATTTATGAAAGATTCTCAATAGCTGAAAAAAAAACATCTGATATGTTGTCTTAGATGAGTTGTTATAATTGAAAATTTCTTTTGCTGGAAAAAAAACAACTGCGGATTAAGAAACCGAGAGTGATCATGATATCTAGAAATAGATCACGGCTGCTTGTAAGAAGTAGTGGAAATTAAAACCTCGGTGGCCAGGTGGGTGGTAATTTGATACCGCCAAACAATGGTTTTTGTATCTAGGAGTGTGTATTGAAAACTCATTAGTTTTATGAAAAATTGTTTTTTATTTTAAAGTTTCTTTTTACAACTCATATATGTCATATATGTCCCAGCTACAGAATGGTATTTGTATCGGGCGACCTCTCCCGATAATTCTAAATAGTTGCAGCTTTTCTTCATCGGATACTGTAACATGCGGAATGCTCCATTGAAGTTTGGTAATTTCAATTTTCACCACATCTGTGGGTGATATAATGGCATTATCGTCTATCCTGCTCCGGATCAATATGAGTTCATGTTTGGAATTTATAAGAATTTTCTTGTAATCTTCAGCGAATCCAAATAAATATTTCAGAGGAACACAATAGTTGAACAGCCCATTGGCTGGTATAACGGATGAATCTGGCGACCAGCTGCCGTTGAGTAGTGTCCTGCTTACATTTGCATTTAGCGATACGTAGTTTTTTAATGTTGTCGCAATCCCAAGATTTCTTGTACGATCGAATTCCACTGCATTGAATTCATAGCGTATTTCCTCAAAAAGAAAGGGTAAAGCATTGTTAGCTAATTATGCGGTTGCTGAAACGGTTCCATCCAGCTTTGTTAGCGACCCCTCAATGTAAAGAAAACTCCTGCTGGGTAGAAGATTCAAGTCCTGATGTTGTTCAGAGATACGGATTTCATCGCTGTTTTTAAATGATGTTAGAAATGGTGAATAGGAGTGATGTTCAAATTTAGTAACACTGTTATCAAAGCGAGCGTCTGGTGCAATATCTAGTATTCCTTTATGCATTGTTTCAGCGTTAAGCCTACTGATTGTAAATGTGCTATATTTACAGGTGTTAATGTAGGTCTTGACCGCTTCAAGGTTATCCGCTGACTAATGATCTTCTCTGCTCCGAACTCGTATTTATCATTATTGTATATCAACATGCTGTGGCTTCAAATGTAACCTGATGGTTATAATCTCTCCTCTGAAGTTGATTAAGTCACCGTCTTGGTCAAGGAGCTTCAATGTTAGAGAACTTATACGTTTGGTGTTCACAGGCAAATAGATTACATTTTTGGGTACCTCCACTATTTTATACCCAGGCCCCACGTTCGGTGAAAACTCGTGGAGAGTGTGCACTTGTGTGTTGTTGAAGAATGATCCTGATATAATATTACATTCGATGCGTATAGTATTTACTTTAATGATGTTGACTGCCAACTCTGATGTATGCACTATATTACCAAATAAGTTTCTTTTACTGAATCCAAGCAGAGGAGCTATGGATCTCTGTTGTTCAAAATGTATTTCTTCAGTTGCCTTAACTTCACTCTTCAATGTATATTGTTAGCTTTTATCATAACATTTATCCTTTTCCCTTCTTTATCCAAGTATCCTTGTACATATTTTGCTATATCATCAATCTCATAGGATCCAACAGGTATCTCAACAACCTCATTCCCTACATGAACCAGATTATTGCTCACATCAATATTTGGTATAGAATTGTATGTTTGAAAATCAATTAATCCACAAACATAGTCCGTTGCTAGCTCCAGCGGAGGAAAGTACTCAGCAGTGAGTAGAGATGAATTTCCCGTAAGAGTAAGTGTTAATGACATGGTGGTTGATAATGAACTGTCTCAATTTCAATATAGATACATTTATTTATAGATAATAATTAATGGCTATAACAATTATATAAAAACTCTAAACATAAGTGACCGCAATTTACTGCAGCATAGTTCTGATATGAACTGTAGTTGTACGATATATTACTACCCAAGTAGTTTATGATCTCCCATGGTGGTTGGGGATTACCAAAGCTATCAAAGTATTCGATGTTATCACCTTTCTTGTAGTACGCTACCCAGTGTGTACCTGCTCCAGTTGAGATGTCCAAGTTAACAATTCCGCTTTCTTGCTTCCATGGCTTTTTAGGTAGATTATCACGCATAAATACTCCTCTGAAGTGGGGCAAGTGTGTGGTATACTTGTGAAGATCCAACTCGTTTAGCGATCTTTTGGGTAGCGTCTTTAATAGTTTTTTGGTTGAGGTTGTAGATAGATTCCAAGTCCTTTTCTGTACGGCTTCAGGAACAGTCCGTTTCCATCTTTACCAACCGCTATAGTTTCCATTGCTTGGTTATGACGTTTGCTTTCTTCCAATTTTGCCTTGCTGCACTGGTATCATTTACTGCTTTAGCTATGCCTGCTGCACCTCCCGATAGTGCTCCCAAAGCTGAAAGCCCAGCAAACAACGGGATGAGGAACGGAAGTGTCCCACCAACCTTTGGTACAGGTATCACTCGTGGAGTTTTAATTGATTCCTTCTTTCTTTTCACAATATTTTTAGCTGCACTAAGAGCTATTTTTGTAGCTTCCATCAATTCTTTTGGTTTTTTGACTTTTAAAATTTTACGTGCATTTCGTACTGCTTCTCGGAATGTGGGTTGACGTTTATTTTTAGCCTTAAGACCCATACCGAGCTTAATTTTAGCCTTCATTAAGTTTGTTATAAGCCAAATGTTGGCACGCTCACTCAAATTTGCATCCGTAGATTTTGCAGGCCTCCAGGCTTTCTCAGCTAATATTTTATCAGCTATATGCCGATCACTTGTATCTTTATGTCGCGAGTATGCTATATCATGTTCCTTGCGGGCTGCATCCAGTGGATTAATGCCCGGATCTCCTCTCGCCAATCTTTGATGTAACTTTGTTCCTGGTCCACAGTACTAGTATCCCGGTAGATGTAATTCAACAGGTAATTTGTTGATGATTGAATTGAATAGTCCTCTTCCCCCTTTCAAAGATTTTCTGGAGCGTTTCGATTAGTGATCCGACATCTTATAAGGTTCCGATGATACTGTTGAAATGTAATATAACCAGGTGTACTAATAGGAATCCCGTTAGTCTTCAATATGCGTTCATTAAACAACAGCAAGCTTTTCCTGTTCGAAATGCTGATGTAGCTGTTATGAAGGTGAAAAAGAAGCATGGTCCCCTATTACCTAATAGTATAAGAGTATAAGAGTATAAGCATCATTGTTGGACCATCCCATTGTGGAAAGGCTAATGTTATGATCAGTTTGCTGGAACATCCCAATGGTCTGAGATATGAAAATATTTACATATATTCCAAATCTCTACACCAACCAAAGTATGAATACTTGAAGCGAGTGATGACTCCCATATCAGGATTGGGGTATTATACATTCTCAAACAACTACGACGTTCTACCTCCAGAGGAAGCAAAATCACATTCAGTGTTTATTTTCGATGATGTAGCATGTGAAAAGCAAGATAATGTGAGATCCTATTTTTGCATAGGGCGCCACGAAGATATAGACAGCTTCTATCTCTGTCAAACATATACGCATATACCAAAGCACTTCATACGTGACAATGCTAGTTTAATCATCTTATTCAAGCAAGATGACTTGAATTTGAAACATATCTATAATGATCATGTGAATACAGACATGAAGTTCGATACATTTCGAAGAGCCTGTGCTGAGTGTTGGAAGGATGAATATGGTTTCTTGATGATGGATAAGGATAGCTCATTAAACAAGGGGCGCTACCGTAAAGGATTTGATACCTTCATTGTACTATAAAAGGATGAAACATGCGAAATATTCATAAGTCGAGGTTGTAACTCAGTCGAAAGCACACCGAATACTGTGGACCTGCTGAGTAGATTAAAGCTGTTCACCTGTTATCAGACCTGTTTGAAAAGCTTATCACCTGTTATCAGACCTATTTGAAAAGCTATTAAGCTGTTATCAGAGCTGTTTGGAAAGCTGTTAAGCTGTAATCAGAGCTGTTTTGAAAGCCGTTTACCTGTTTAAAAGCTGTTATCAGAGCTGTTTGAAAAGCTGTTAAGCTGTTATCAGAGCTGTTTGGAAAGCTGGTAAGCTGTTATCAGAGCTGTTTGGAAAGCCGTTTACCTGTTATCAGAGCGGTTTAAAAGCTGTTATCAGAGCTGTTATCAGAGCTGCTTGAAAAGCCGTTATTCAGTTAATATCGAAGAGGAATGAAATTCTATTGAAAGAAATCATCAAGACAAGGAATGCAGTGCGAAGGAAATTTAAAGCTCTAAAGACAGGAAGGATTGAGGCAGAAGCTTAACTTGAAGAAACCTTTAAGCCAATCACAAAACCCTTAAAAGAATTTGTTACCAGAGTCAAAAACGAGCCGAGTCAAATTGGAGCCAAAAGAAGAAGAAGAGGACAACGAAATTGTGGAAACTTTTACCCCTCCAAAACGAAAATATGTCAAAATGGAGGCCAGTAGCACACCTATAAATTATGGAGATTATTCCTTAACATCTGAAGAAGAATTCGCAACACCCAAACATTCAAGAACATTGGAAGGAAGGTCTCCTGTCACCTACCCCGATACGTCTGGATACATTGTTTCAAACTATTTAAAACTATTCACTGATAATATCCCTAAGATTGACCAAACCTATGGAGTTTACTATGATGACAACGCGTGGAGAATCGGTAATTCAACGATTGATGTTGATGATGTCGGAAATATTGTTATCAAGGGGAAGAGCTATAAAACAACTTTGGGGTTATTTGAGCTTCTATTTATGAAAGATCCTGTAAAAAGTCTATATACTAAAGAGGATTTAACTAATTATGGATCTATTTTTAGGAATACCAATGCATATAAACTTGACTATGCTGAAGATGGACAAATAAAAGGTACTAGAGCGGCTAAGTATAAAGCTATAACCAGTAAACTTGTACAGTATGCATAAAGGCATGGGGCTAATGCGTCTGCCTAAGGAAAACATTGATTACATTTACTGGGATGACCCAAATGAATTAGTGAATAGGCTGCGCCTTCTAATGGCATCAAAACAGGCTGGAAGCACCAGTCATAACAATGAAATTGTATATATCCTGGAGGAGTTGCGAGAAGCAGATATTATAGTTTAAATACTACTCCATTACCATACTTCTTCACAATCTACAGATGAGCGTTGACAAGTTTGGACGTTTCTCTAAGCGAGTATATCTTGGGAAAGCAGGTGAACGTGGACCAACAGGAGCTCAGGGACCGGTGAACAAGGAACTCAAGGACCAGCTGGTAAGCAAGGAGCTCAGGGTATTGGATTTAATTTAACGATAAACGGAGACTACGATCTGAACTCAAAGTGTATAAAACGACTTGGTGAACCCCTTGAAAATGATGATGCTACTACCAAAGACTATGTTGACAAGAAAATTAAAATAAGTCTTGAAGAAATAAGAAAAACTATTAATATAGAGTTGGCAAATTTAACGCTATATATCAATGATGAAATCGCGAAGATTGAAAACTATCTGTTTACTTCAGTAATAAATAAGAAAGACTTGACGCCAAAAGATGGTGTATATGAGTAAAAACTCTTGGGTAATCTGTTTCATTTATAATTACGATCACCAAGAGACAAGTGGTAAATGAGCTGCATAAACCAGCGAGAAAAAATTTTATACGGCGTCTTGTGATCATAAGGGCTAGATGACTTGTGGCAGGCAGGTTTGGTTGAAATAGATCCCTACAAGTATGTGAACAAGGGTTACCGCTATCTACCGACAGTAATTGATACCTTCTCCAAATACGCATGGGCAATTCCAATTAAAAGAAAAACTGGTGCAGAAGTAAGAGATGCCATGCAATCTATATTAAGCGAGGGACGAATACCTAAAAACCTGCACACTGATGATGGAAAGGAATGCTACCACAGCCACTTTAAAAATCTAATGATGAAGCATGCAATTAATCATTACTCTACGTACAGTTTCCTCAAAGCATCAATAGTGGAACGATTTAACCGAACTCTGAAGGACATGATGTGGAAGGAATTCAGCTTTAATGGAACTTATCAGTGGATTGGTATGGTAAAGAAACTGCTCACTGAATACAACTCGAGAATACATCGAACTACAAAAATGAGACCATGTGATATCAACGCCTCCAATGAGAAACAACTGCTTTCAACTGTATATAATCATATAAAAATTGTTGTTCCTGCAAAGTATAAAGTTGGAGATTTTGTACGCATCAGCAAATACAAGCATATATTTGAAAAAGGCTATACACCAAACTGGACAGCTGAGATTTTTAAAATTATTAAAGTTCAAAACACAAACCCCATCACATATCAGCTGGAAGATTATCAAGGAAATCCAATAACTGGAGGCTTTTATGAATTGGAGCTGTTGAAAGTTAAACACCCTAAGCTATATTTCGTAGAGAAAATCTTAAAGAAGAGTGGAGATAAAGCTTACGTTAAATGGCTCGGATTTTCATCAAAACACAATTCTTGGATTAATTACAAAGATGTTTTATAATTTCTTGAAAAAATACAATTTAAAATAATTATAATACTTTATACATGTAATTATAATGCAAATTACTGTAATAAATAAAACTAAAACTATAATACATTTATTATTTACACTTGACTTAGATACTTCCTGCCGTTGCCACTTGTTGATCTGATGAAATGGAGTAATGCCCCCATGGTAGAGTATCCGTCGTTCCGCTCATAATATGTCGCTTATTATCATAAGGACTCAATGCGATCTTCTTTTGACTGACAGTGTACACGCTATGGTTATGGGATCGTATGGAGCTCTGATTAGCAGTTAATATTCGCTTGTTATTCAAACATTCGACGTAGTCTTCGAAATTGATATGCCTCTGGACTACATTATCCTTTACGCCTTTCACTTTTTTTTACAGTTTTACCATCGTTTATACGCAGACTGTACATCTTCGAGCGCATGCCTACAAATTCACTCATAATTTTCCCATTCAGCTCATCCTTCATTAGCCCAGGAATCTTTTTATTCATGAGCGGTAAGTTGAATTGATTATTTTCTGGGTAATCACTTGTATCAAATTTGTTTATATTTTCGGCCATAAACTCATATGCATTTTTCTCTTCAAGCTCATATATTTGAGAATCTGTATCTGTATACATGACTTTACATTTATCTCCAAATTCACGCTGCATAAAACTGTAGTGGAAATCGTAGAGACATATATTTGAAATTTCCATAACTGCCATTCCAATATAGAGAGGCTTATTGAATAAGATTTTGAGTCGCCTTAATTCCACAGCATCTAAATTCTCATCAAATATCGTTGCACTGTGGAAGTTGGGTGCCGCAATCCGAGCTTTTGCACCATAGCGACCTTCCCACTTTACGCAAAGCTTGATATCGCTACATTTGCGAACATTTTCCATGGTCTTACCAAAAGCTGCATTATTCATCTTCTTATAGCTGTCCTTTTCATGATCGCTGGTAGCCTGCATTCGTTTGGTGGTATTTAAGTCAATATATAGTTTAAGCCAAGCTGATTGGTTGAATTGAAGAACCCGGTGCACTTTTTTCAGGTTGAGGCCATATGATAAGCATTGCTCAAATTTCTGTAGTGTATAACATATTTAGTTTTAGGGTGTAATGTTGTCAAAAGCTTTTCTGATTTTGCTCCAGGTGGTGCTGCATGCTCAGAGCAAAACGGTATATCCTTATGCTTATCGTGTAGATGTTGAGGATAGTCCAAGTCGACTTCGAATATGTATCCAATTGGTGATTCATCAGGAATTTCGAAAACGTCGATATTGAGAGCATCAACCCATTTGAATCCTCCATTTGGTAAATGTTGTGACATGGCCCACCCATAAAGGTTATTCGCATCATAATACATCAAGTATTTCTCTTTCTCCTCAGGCTTAAAATCATCCATATTTGCTATACTATATCTGTTCAAACATTGACTTATACCACCTCGAATGCCTCTTTCTATGAATGGCAGTATATCTACGTCGGTTATCAGCTCTAATTTCACTTTGTGTATTTCAGCATAGCATCCCATGTTAGGCCTGGCATGGTGCAATAATGTGCTGGATCTAAATTGTAAGTCTTCATGCACACTTCTCGAAAGTTCTCAAACACATCGGCCAATAGGAGAACATCAGTCTTAAGGTATAGATCTGAATATGCACTAAGTGTTTGTACTTCAAATTTTTGCCAGACCTCTTCAGCATGATTGTAGTGCTCGGGAGATATAGCACTGTCAGTCAGTTTATTGTAGAACGCTTCCTGTGTTGGCAAGTTCCGGAAATCTAATTTATTCCAGTCATCAATAAAATCATACGGGAAGACACCTTTGCGTGTAAGAAGTTTAATAGTGTCATCACCCAATCCCTGCCATACTGATCTTGTAGCGTTTAATTTATCCATCGACAGCAATGGTGATAGCTTATCTAAAGATTCCGCCATAAAACAGAAGGAATCGATGAATTTGAATTTTATGTGGCTGCCTTCCATGTGCTTGGTGAACGAGATATATCTTTCCTTGTTAATTGGTAAGAGATCAACTTTTCCTGGGAAAGATGTAGCTATATCCTTAATAATGAAGTGGGCATCATATCCGGATAAATTATGAAAAATTACTGAAACTATGGAGCAATCCTGATACATGAGATTGCATGCATTTTGCGCTGGTCCTCGATATTTTCCTGTTAAGTGGCAATGATCCCGAACTCATTCCTCATCAGCTTCAAACATTTTTTCACATATATGGCAACAAGTATTTTCCATATGTGAACGCCGTTCCTCTTTAGTCAGGTGTTGCATTATTGGCCTTATGTTCAGCTTTTCCCATACAACTATGGATGCAATTTTTTGCAATTCTAATGCAAACCATTGTTGGCAATTCTTGCCTCGATATGCTCTGTAATATGAGAGCTTAGCATCATGTTTTCAGTGAAAATAGAATCCTATGCTGTGAACTTCATGTTCCTGGATTCGCTGTGTATTTTGATGGTTTCCCTGAATCGGCTTCAATATTGACTCAAGATCAGCATATACACAAAGCGGGACTGGATTCTTATGGTTATAATTCTTATATTCCAACCGTTTCTTTTCCTCTGATTGAAACGTAATTCTGCAGTCATTTTGCTTCTCGCATTCAGGAGTGTGTGATGTTAAAAGTAAAAGTAGAGCAAACATCGGTCGCATATATACACTCCATAGTTACATTTTGAAGTTTGTTTCGATACAAGGCGCGAAATATCTTTAATCCAGCAGAAATGATATCTACCGTCATCATCATCATCATCGCTATCCATATGATCTTCATCCTTTGTATTATCATAGTCATCTTGGATCATAAGGAGATTTACATGTCGCTCCATTCTGCGTTTCGTAAGTCTAACTGGAACTGTGGTGAAGAAACGCACTTTCTCTAGGATGAATACGTTTATTGATAAATCGTTGTGGTCTTCAAATTGCGTAATTTGCTTAAGTGTAATGGGAAATGTCATTCCAGTTAAATTAAGTACAGTTGAATAATGTGGGTATGATGAGGTCCTGGCGGAGTTAGTATTTGCTGCTGCAGGATATAGCGCTGATATTACAGCCCATGCGAAGCATGCTTCATCAGTAGATTGATTCAAGCTTTCTTTGATGCAACTTCCTTGGGTAGGGGTATATACGAAGATCCTCGAAGCTGTTCAAACTTGTTGATGTGTACTGCTAGATGTATTATTGAGTGCAGTGCCCAGCCAATGTCTTTTTCCTGGAATTCTTCCAGCTGAGTGTGTATTGGATCCAAAATATTTGATTTAAACCACTCCTCTAAATTATCATCTGCACTAATTTGAGCAGTTCTCGCTTGGAAATATTTAATGTCTTTTATAGTTTCATTGTCACCAATTTCTTTAACAAATTCACCGCAAAACGTCGTAGAAACTTTAATATTAAAATAATGTTTTAAGGTATTTTTGACACGACGCGTAAATAATTTCGCGGCGTCTTACATAAATAGCTTCGGCTCGATATGTTTTAAATTTGCAATAACACCTTGTCGAATTCTGTCTGCGAACGCTGTCTTTATTTCCTCCCACTTTACAAAATCACTTCTTGTTACGCGAGTAATTCCTGCACCTCGACGGGGAGCTCTCAGTAGCTCTCTCAATGCTTTAATTTGCTCGATGCAGCTCTCGAAATGTCGTTCCCTAGCATTCTTTTTACACCCTCGAAATAGAACTTGAAATTTATGCATGTTTCTATTACACTTTTTAACAATATAGTCTTTATTCACTGAATTTTTTAAACACTCCATCACATCTTTTCGCAAATTTTCAATTATTGAAAAACTTTTATTTACTAACACTGAAGACATTTTTAATTTTTTTATATTTTAAACTAACACTGAGACTTACTGAAACTGAATGATGGCTCCTAGCGGTTTGCTTGCGTTTTTATAGGAACACCTCGCTGTTTACTTTATACGAATTTGTTTACAGGAAGTGAAGTGGTATCAAATTACGTGAGGATGGCTCATTCGATTAAATTTGTTTACACAGGTGTGCATGACTCATTCAGCGAATTTGTTTACGGAAGTGAAGTGATCTCAAATTACGTGAGGATGGTTCATTCGATTAAATTTGTTTACACAGGTGTGCATGACTCATTCAGCTTAAATGCGAATTTGTAAACAGGAAGTGGGGTGATATCAAATTACATGAGGCTGACTTTATTCAGCTGCGCGGACTGGTTACAACAGGATTAAACTTGTTTTGAAAGATTGGCTATAAATTAAGGAGCTGAATCAGATTCACTATCAGTTTCATTCCGGAGTTCAAACAAATAGGAAGCAAGGAGAAAATAATAATAATGTCAAACGCAATGGATGAACTAAAGAAGTTGGAGCAGTACCAACCGTCCCTGAAGACATGCCAAATGGAGTTGGATAAAGAGTACAAGATTCTTGGAGCGAGAAGGTGTACAACTACATTTGGAGCTCGTGTGGTTCTGGATTTGGAGAATTATCAACTATTTCTTCCTTCACAATACAACACAATTTCGGACGATACTTTGAGTAAAATAAATGCCCAGGGAGATTTCTCGGTGATTAACAAAGGACCAATCGGGCGATCATATAAAATTGAATTTATTCAGAATAATATTAATCTGTATCCAATTATTTATTATAACCGTTGAATAATAAAAAGAGAATAATATGAAAATAGTTTTTTTTAAATAGTCGTGATAATGAAGGTCAAGTTTAGTACTGTTGCTCCACAAGTTTATATGATTGATTATGAACCCAGAAAAGGACCATGGGAGACATACGCTCTGGATGGCTTTCGCTTCCAAGATTGGATTAATAGAACTTCAGATATATTGTTGTCAATTTTGGATATGAAGTGCAGAGCAAAAGTTTATAATTTAAGATTTAATGACGCGAATAAATAAAAAACAATTTTTCGTACAACTTATGACTTTTCAATACACACTCCTAGATGCAAAAACCATTGTTTACTTTACTTGGCGGTGCGAAGAGGCGATATCAAATTACCAGCCACCTGGCCACCGAGGCTTTAATTTCCACTACTTCTTACAAGCAGCCGTGATCTATTTTTAGATATCATGATCACTCTTGACTTTTTAATCCGCAGTTGTTTTTTTTCAGCAAAAGAAATTTTCAATTATAACTAGTCATCTAAGACAACATATCAGTTGTTGTTTTTTCAGCTATTGAGAATCTTTCATAAATTTGTTTACTTTACTCGGCTCTGTGAGAATTTTGTTTACATTATTCGACTGCGATTTTGTTTACATTATTCGGCTGTACGAATTGTTCATGGAATAAATAAAATTAGAAGCATTACACCTGAAGATCAAAAATTAGGTTAATTCAGATCTAAGTCATCATATCTACCTACGTTAGTTGTTGTTGTTGTTAATTTAATAACATGGTACTGAATACCGCCTGGTAGAAAATATTTTAGTATGACGTAGAGTGTGTGTGTGTGTATGTGTGTGAGAGGTGTGTGTGGGTGTGGGTGTGTGTGGGGCGGGGGGTGTTGGTGTGTGTGTAAATATCCCTCAATTTGTTTACTTTACTCGGCTGCGATTTTGTTTACATTATTCCGAATTTCATTATCGGCCTGAAGACGAACATATCCAAGTCAGCATACCTACCTACATTGGTTGTTGTAGTATGCTCCTAAAAGAAAACTTCAAGATGACGTCACTTTTTCAGTACAAAAGCGACCTCAGCCCCATTTCCCTCCCCTCCCTCTCCCCAGAACCCGCAGTGATCCACCAAAATAGTTGGAATCTACCTTGCACTTTTTGTGTGGAAAAAGTGTCGCAAAACCTGTATAGTGTAACTACTCTCCAGCACTTGAAACAAAAACCTAAAATCTCGGCGCGAGGCCGAATTTATACATTGCTGCGGCACTGATCTACCCCATTGTTAATACATGCCATTTTCTCGCTTCCTTTACTTGTAAACACATTGGGAAATTCCATGTGTATAAGGTGCATGGAGGTTGACCCACATATTGGGTAATGCGCGTCGTGTTTTTTTTCTTTTCACTCTGTTGCTTATTTCCTATATACTTAAAAGTGAACTACTTTCGGTTTGCTTATTTTTATGTACTTAGGAAAGAACCAATGGTTGAAGAGAAATTCTTTGACGCAGGGGAAATGATGGATGCAATGTTCTAATATTGCTGAATAGGCGATATTGCTTATTACCAATATATTGGGAAGGCGTTCCTTATAAATTTCAATTCCAGAATTCGCATGTACATTTACCAAATTTTCTCACCCCACTACCACATGGAAACTATTTTTGCTTAGCTAAGTAGGAAATCGTGCCAGATCTCCCAAATAAAAAGCCGATACATCCTAGGCACAGGGCAGTCAGTTTTACTAAAATCAGAGAATAACGTTGACCCTCCACCAGTGGTAAGGCAACCTATTCCTAATAAGAATAAGCCAAAAAGGTAGCTTATAATTTGTAAAGTAAAAAGTCTAACAATTAAATAAAGACAAGTATTAATAAAAGAGTGTTTTCTGATTAAAATAAAAAAAGTGTTATTGGGCTGGTGAACTTCTTCTTGAAAAAGCACTCCCAGTCCAGTTACGGACGAAACGTCAACAACCTGTAACAAATTTTGGTGGCAGCGGTGCAGATCGGTCAGCAATCAAAGACCGATCAAAGAAGCAACCATCGATCAAATAAATACCTGCCCTGCACGCACGAGAAAGATAACCGAAGCCAGGCGCTTAAGGGTGTATCCAACGTTGTTGAAGCAAAAACCCGATCTCAGGCAGGCGCTCAGAGATCGTGAAGAAAATTCTAAAATCTGAAGCAGCAATGGACCAAATGGGCCCCAGAAGGGAGAACGAGGCAAACAAAATCCAGGAGAAGATTATCGAATACATCCGACCAGCAGAATTTGACAAAGACACCATGGATTTCCAAAAGTTCTAGAAAATCGTAAAACGACAACAACGATTGAACAGCCTCAGAAAGTAAGCCAAAGCTAAGTGCCATCTTCTATTTTTATATTATTGTAAAAATTAAATTTTCTTTTTAAAAAAATTTTTTTTTATACATTATACTATTATATTATAATTAAAAAAGTCAATCAGTGAAAATTAAAGCAACAAAGTGCACTATGACAAGTTCCTCAATTTACAAATATTGCTATATACACATTTTTGTCGCGTTATTATACTATATTATTATATTATGATTAAAATAATCGATCAGTGAAAATTAAGTGAAGAAAAAAAAACAACAAAGTGCACTAGGACAAGTTCCCCAATTACACAACTATTGCTATATTTCCATATTTTTTCTTGTCGCGTTAAGGTTTCAAGTCTCTACTAGCAAGAAATTTTACTTTCGATGATTTCGGATTTTCGTTTGGTCTCACGACGATTTAACGGAAGTGAAAATTTTGCTTTATGCTGCTGTGAGCTTGATGCTCTCTTTTGTAATAACGTAATCTAATCCTCGACGGCCTCTCGTAAAACTCAAAATTTCCAACTTTTTCCTTGTGTCACCTTATATTCACGTGACTTAAGTTTTGATCATACATTGCATTACTTTTGATCGTATTACTCCATCGATTCCTTGTGTGTTAACGGTACTGTGCTTCCCTGTTTCATCCATAAGTGAAAACGCATTAGCAAGCAAAATAGACGCTACACGTTTTCGTGATTATTCAGCCCGAGCTGGTAACAGCCACAGATATACGGCTGGCCGATTAACTCGATCTTCCCAATATTTACGTGCCACAAACCAAGCCAGGATGACTACTGGTACCAATTCAGGGTCATCTGACCTTAAAATAACTCTAACTGATGCACGAAATATGATCGCAGAGTTTGATGGAAACTCAGTAAGTAAAATTAGTGCGGTAAAAACTTACCCGACTCCCAAAAAACCTAAAGACATCAAAGCCTTTTTAGGATTTGCGGGATATTATAGACATTTTATTCCCAAATTCTGCAAGCTTGCTAGCTTAACTAACCTGTTAAGGAAAGATGCCACATTTGTATGGGATGCATTTTGTGATGAGTCATTCAAAATCTTAAAACAAAAGTTAATCAGTGCACCAATTTTGGCCTACCCAGAATTTGATAAAGAATTCAACGTCACTACTGATGCAAGAGATATTGTATTGGGAGCTGTGTTATCCCAAGGCGAGATTGGAAAGGATAATCCCATCTGTTTCGCCAGTCGGACATTAAATCCTGCAGAAGGTAGATATTCCACAATTGACAAAGAGCTACTAGCCGTAGTTTATGCTGTGGAACAATTTCGTCCATATATCTACGGAAAAAAATTTAATAGTCACTGATCACAAACCCCTCGTGTGGCTTATGAGTTTGAAAGACTCAACCTCTCGTCTTATGAGACGGAGAATTAAGTTACAGGAATATGATTATACTATAACTCATAAACCGGGTAAACAAAACGCAAACGCAGATGCATTAAGCCGAATTAAAATGGAGGATCCTGAGATTACAATTCTGAAATCAATTAAAGTAATGACCCGCAAACAGGCAAAAGCTTCTAGCTTGACTAACAATACGTTAAACCTAGATAAAATATATAACGAATATATTTCCTCACCTCATACAGATAGCACGTACTAGCAAAATAAAAGATTATAGTAAAGGAAAAAATCTCCGAGAAGTCCACATTTCCAACACTAAATTGGATATAGTAGCCCATGCAGAGCTAAAAAATATGATACCGTTCTCTTTAAAGAATACAAATAGCAAAGTAAAAATTTATACAACCCAAGTGTTAATAGTGTCCGATCCAAAGGAACAAGAACACATAATAGAATCCTTTCACAAAGCACCGTTAGGTGGATACCAAGGTATAACACGGACTATTAAAAGAATCCAGACCGCATACAGTTGGCCTGGATTGAACAAAAATGTCGAACAATTTGTAAAAAAATGCCAATCCTGTCAGATAAACAAATTCATCAGGAACCCTAGAGTGCCCATGAAGATTACCACAACTAGCAAAAGACCGTTCGAGAGAATAGCCTTGGACATAGTAGGTCCGTTGCCAGTAAGCTATAACGGTAACAAGTATCTTCTTACATTCCAGGATGACCTTACGAAATATACTGAGGCCGTGCCTCTACAGCATACCGAAGCTCGAAGCGTTGCTGAAGCTTTCGTTGTAAATATAGTCTGTAGACATGGTATACCAGAGTCAATATTGACAGAATAAGGTTCTAACTTTCTGAGCGAGACGTTTGCACAAATGTGTAAGCTATTGAAAATCAAAAAATTACAAACAACCCCATATCATCCATAGACCAATGGAACTCTAGAAAGAAGTCATAGAACTCTGGCTGAATATTTACGGCATTATGTGAACCGAGATCCTCAAACATGGGATACTTGGATACCCTATGCTATGTTCACGTACAATACGAGTACACATTCTAGTACAGATTATAATTCATACGAGTTAATATACTGTTTTCCACCCAATATTGCATCCATAATACGAGCAAACGCAACGGTAAATTATAATTATGGAAACTATAGCAACGAATTAAAAGCAAGGCTGCAACATAGTCACCAGATAGCGACAGAATCTATCCTAAATAGGAAGGAAAAATCCGAACGGTGGTACGACAAGAATTCAAAAGCACGAATATTTAACTTAGGAGACAAGATTCTATTAAAAAACCACAAAAAAAAATAAATTGTCCCCTTTGTGGACAGGACCCTATGATATAGCCGCGATAAATTCTACAGAAAACACAACTATCAAAATAGGAAATAGAAATAGAACTGTACATAATAATAATATTAAGCTATACGTTGACTAGAAAAGTAATCTCTCGTTTACCTTAGGATAATTTGGATTCTCGTTTTCATCCTCCAAACCTCCAGTGCTGACGCGCAAAACAAACCAGTACAAGTAACAGTCCTAAAGGACAACCCAGGAATTTACTTTGAAGAAGTAGGAAGGGTTGGTCTTTTTAGCAACGAGTGGCAAGTAATAATGTATTATGATTTAGAGGAATTTAATTTCGAACTCAAAAAATTGAGCAATCACACAGAACAAACTAGTAGATTATGTAACTATATCGAAAATTACCATAATAAGTTACCCTTTTGTAAAGACATAACACATCAACTATACACCATCATCGGGATCATTAAACAGAATTCGCTATTACTCAAATCGGAAACCACCCGATTTAAAAGAGGTCTAATTAATAATATTAAGCAAAACACTATTTGGCACACTCGACGCGGATGACGCTAAGACTTTCTTTTCACACATATATAAACTAAAAGGTAACCAACACTATCTATTACAATTAATCAAGAATCAAACCATTATTGTCGATTCTACAGTAAATGTTTTTAATAAAACACGAATGACGATAAAAGAGCAGTTCTTGCACATAGAAAAAAAGCTTAGTACCTTAGGTAACCTAGCTAATCATGTGCAAACTGATGAGCTATCGAAAAGTTTTACCACTGAACTTGAGACAATGGTCTCCCTAACGGCATTTATGATGATACGATATCAAATCACCCAAAACGTCCTACTAGACCTAATTACCGATGTTAGACATGGTAAACCCCATCCAGCAATACTGACCCCTCCTCAAATGAAGCAAGTTCTAGAAACCATCCAGAAAGAATTGCCGAATACTCTCACTATACCAATAGACAAAAATGAAAATAGCCTACTACAACTCTACCAAATTGGCAACGTACGAAGTACAATTCTCGATAATAGAATCATTTTTCACCTAAAACTCCCACTCCCATTCAAAGATGATTTACAACTATTAAAAATTCACCCATTGCCAACACATCATCAAGATAAGTTCATTTTTATAAAACCTTCACTCGAATACTTAGTGATTGACTACAATAGAGAACATTACTATATAGTGAACAAATTCGAATTACAAAATTGCCAAACGCTAGATCAAGTGCATTTTCTGTGCCGTATCATACACCCAATATTTAAACCCAATCAGTAAACAATCAATGCGAAGTACAAATTCTCAAACACAGCCGTGAAATACCATCTTCTTGCAATATCAAAACTGTTCCCCAAATGGATTTTTGGATACAGTTATCTCAACCTAATAAGTGGCTCTATTCTATGCCAAAAATTACGGTAGTCGACGTCATATGCGGAAATAATATCACAACATACAGTCTGGAAAATACAGGGATAATTACCTTATCCAAGGGATGTCAGCTACGCTCCCAAGACTTAATCATACAAGCCCATAATACCAAGACATCGGAGCTTAGTAATCACTAACTCCCATTTTTAAATTTAACTTTCAATTTACCCCGCCCTATAATCAATTCCACTAACGACCAGGTACACGTAATTAAATTCCACGACAATGAAGAGTTGGATTCAATTAGTAAAGCACTCAATCGGCTATATTCACCACACACAACCTTCATCACTATGCAATATCATACGTTCTATTTACAGCAATCTTGATAGTAATAATTGTCCAAATATGTAAAAAATGTAAAGCTAAAAACCTCAGCACAAGCAAAAGCAAACAACAGCAACAAGACTTAGAGAACGAAAACCCAAAGTCATCCTACCAGCGAACAATGCAACCTTGATCACCTTAAATCGAATTTACAGAACAAAAACAAAATATACGCACACATGTTTTTTTTTCTTCATTTTCCTCTCTTAAAAAACAAATTTAATTATAAAAGCACACGAGAAACAAAATCTGTTTTATATACATGCCTCAAAATATGTTAATAAAGTAATAATGTTCTACACATTTAAGTAATCATAATCTTCAATATTATTAATAATAATAATAAACTTTAAGTAACTAGCTTACTATTAAATTTAGTAATTAGTTAAATGACCAGCAATAAGCAATTTCTATTAGAAGCTACAAAACTAGAAGTGAAGAAACAATATTCTGTCTACTACTATATCTTTTCCTACATTAATCTAGAAGCTACTATTACGATACCCTTATGAGTATGTTAAGTAATAATCAAAAGTACTATACCTTTATTAATAATCTAGAAATTATCACTACTATAACTTTATTACGATAATCAATTTTTATTAGTATAATAAATAAATAATAAATAAAATTAGTACAGTAGTAGTAGTAATATAATAATAGTAAAAATTAGTAATACATGACAAATTTTATGTACGTAATCTAACCTAGGAATAATAATGTGAGTACCTAGATCATCGGCTTTTTGTTTTCTCTTCTGGAAGATCCGACCCGATACGAAGGAGGCAACGCGGGAGCAACATCCCCAACAGAGGGTTCTAATCAAACACCCCCAACAAATTCACCAACAAGAGGAGTCACTTTAAGGAACGGGACAATCCTAACAGGTCCCCACCAAGTAAGACCTTCTAATTTAAACTTAGAAAAATATTTCAAGTATTTAGAGGGGAAAGTGCGAGACTCCTCCGAACTTTCGGTAATATAGTGCGATTCTATTGACAATCGGATTGCAAAGTCTCGGGAGCGAAGGCTTGAGCAAATCGCAAAAATTAAAGAAAGCACTGAAAAGTTCAAAGAGAGCTTGAAGGAGTTTGGAGAACTCTCGCACTCGCTCGAAGTCACAAATAAAGATAATAGTGTAGATTTAAATGAAAGTGCCATCGACAGTGTCAGTGATTCCACCGTGAGGGAAATCCTTTTGAACTGGCTGGGCGACTCCCTTCTGGAAGATACTAGCGCCCCAATAGTGTCAAATTTTAGTTGCAAAATCCCCTATTTAAACATGGCAGATTACGCAAAAATTGCCAAGCTGACTGCTCAGCTGGTTCCCCTATTCTCAGGAGAACAGCACCCAAAATTGAGTCTTGAGCTCCAAACGTTCCTAGGACGCTGCAGGCAGGTAATTCAGTGCATTTCGGTGGAGGAACTATCGGCATTTTTACAAATCTTCCCCACCAGACTTCGAGGCGAAGGTTATCAGCTTTTTGCCTCAAATATGCCAACTACTTTCAAAAAAGTAGAAGATCGGCTCAACCGCACATACCTGCCTAGAGAAACTTACCAGGAACTGGTAAATAAATTAATCACCACTAGGTAGTATCCTTTGGAAAACCTCACAGCCTTCACGGCACGAGTAAAACAAATGCTGGCACTTTGCAATGAAGCAGCAGAATCCAAATACGGAGCCACAGCAGCACCAGCTGTTAAAACGCAGCTGGAAGATTTCGCAAAGAATGCATTAAAGACTGGCGTAAATAACCCGTATATGTGCCAATATCTTCTGGCCCTGACATACGGCACTGTGGATGATCTCGTACAAAGAGCACTTGACATGGAACGTCTACAGCAAAGTGCTCTATTCCTGCAACCTCCAGGGCAGTTTCAATCATGTGCAATGCAGAACACAATACAACATCCTGCTAGTACAGCCATACCACACTACGCACAGGATACACAACCTTGAGCATCAGCAAATCACAGTGTATTTAATCCAGGCATAATGCCATTCGCTCAAGTTCCTCAGACCCTGTCAAACACAAATAGTCACGTTCAGCAGCCGCAGTTCACACAGGCAAACACGTCACCATACATCAAACACGAGCCAATGTCTCCTAATAAAAATTATAATGTTAACAATAAAAATAACTATTTAAATAAAATCAGTAGTAGTTTTTGTCATTTAAGAGGCCATACATACGCCGATTGTCTAAAACGTAAAAATACCCCGTACTGTGTGAACTGCAAAAAGTATAATCATGACGTGCGCGACTGCAGAAGAAACCACAGAGAACCCACAACAACAGTGGACAACCAAGTCAACGATCTAGAGACCCACAAGGTCCCAATAAGTCAAGAATCTATAATGTGCGAAAAAAGTGTGAGTTCTGTGGCCGTTCTGGACATATATGAAGCGCATGTCAACAAAAACGTAAATGGGAAGCCCGGAGTCAGGGAAACGATGTACAGTCGACCCAAAACTCCCCGGCTCGACTATAAATCTCCCATCTAACAAAATGGGGTCTCCCCAGCAGCCCAATTCTAGTGTCGCTACAGTAAAACTTCCTTTAGACATAGGCCTAAACGGCCAAACTAAACTAGTAGTAGACACAGGCGCCTAGGTAAGTATAATAAAGAAAAAGTCATCAAAAGATCTAAAAGAAATTAACCACAATGATGCATGTACACTTCAGACCCCATTTGGTACCGGAAAGACGCTGGGAAATTGCCAGGGAATCTTAGTTTTAAAAAACAAAATTCTCTGCAAGTTTCAAGTCGTAAAGAACTTGCCTGGCCTTTCCGATGATGGACTTCTAGGAAATGATTTTCTAATAAGGCATTAAGGTTTCCTCGCACGGAGACTAATCCTGATGAATTTGCTTTGCCATTGACGTTTGAAACGGACAAGCTACATTCTGAAAAAGCAGTCGAAGTAAGAACACTTGCACCACCTGCAGTGTCTTCAAGGCTTCTCAAATGAGAAAAGCTGGCTGCCAAGCTCCAAAAGAGCTCAAGGAATGTGAAATGAGCTGTCTGGGCGAACAAGATACAGACGAAATCAGGCAGCAATTGGTTACCTTTAAGGAACCAATCTGCATACCTGCGCGCTCTCAAATTGTTGCCCCAGTCCCGTCACACACTCAAGAAGATATGCTCTGTTTATCCCAAGAGATAAGCGATGGAGTCTTCTTGGCAAATAGTTTACTCTCGTCTGCAGAAGAATTAGTGCTGGTTAGTATTCTCAACGCAAACAGTCATCAAGTAGTCATACATACAACAAATACACAATAGTCCCACTAACACACACAAAAGACCACAACCATACGCACATTCCCATACAAAATATAGAGGCAATATCAAACACCACAAGAGAGACGGAACCGAGTATCTAAAACCTGCCAAAAAGGTGCATATAGCTCTTCTGTCCAAAATCCCGAGGCATAAATCATTATTAAGCAAACAACGGCCATATAAGAACGGGAGCGAGTCGCTAAAGCCTATATTAAAGGTGCATATTGCTCCACCGTCACACAACACACAAAGTTCGACATGGTCGCAAAGCAGTCGCATCGACGCGCATGAGTATATCACACAACCTATGGCAAAGACCACACAGGTGTACCAAACTCAGCCGTCAACGCAGATACCCTGCAACATGCTAAGAACAGCGAAATAAAGCCTCAAAAAGAATCAAATAAGCCTCACCTACTTACAGGTCAAAAACTTAAAAGGAAGAGTAAGTCAACCCAAGGTTCAGCTGAAAAATCAGCAATTTTACAACATGTACGATATCTATACCCGGATTATGAGACTCTGGACGACCCAAAACAATACCCGCGTATTTCTAGGCTAGAGCCAGAACTCAGCCTAGACCCTAATTTGACCGCGGAAGAAAAAATTTCGATATCAGAACTCTGCGAAGAGTATAACGATATTTTCTTCCTCAAAGGTGACAAACTCACCTATACAAATGCGATAACGCATAATATTCCATTGGTGCAAGATCAAGCACTAATCAATCACAAAATGTACCGCTTACCTGAAACACAGCGGAAAGTAATTAACGAGCAGCTAAAAGAAATGCTAGACAGCGGGATAGTCCAGTCTAGTAAAATCCCTTGGAATTTACCTTTAATAGTTGTCCCCAAGAAATTGGGACCTGCCGGTGAACAAAGGTGGCGCATCGTTGTCGACTTTCGTAAATTAAACGAAAAGACAATTGGAGACGCATTCCCACTACCCCGAATCGAGGATATTCTCGACCAACTAGGTCGGGCAAGGTATTTCACCACACTCGATTTGGCCAACGGCTATCACCAAGTGACCAAGTTCTTGTCGACAAAAATGATCGACACAAAACTGCTTTCAGCACAAGGTATGGGCACTACGAGTTCAAGCGTATGCCATTCGGGCTCAAAGGAGCCCCCGGCCACATTTCAACGCCTAATGAATTTCGTCCTCACAGGCCTACAAGGCCTCGCCTGTTTTGTCTACCTAGATGACATTGTCATCTATAGTAAAAATTTAAACGACCACAACGAAAAGTTGAGAAAAGTCTTCGACAAGTTGAGAGAGAATAACTTGAAACTGCAGCCAGAGAAGTGCCAGTTTCTACGAAAAGAAGTTGTTTACCTAGGACATAAATGTTCCAGCTAAGGAGCCCTACCAGACCCAAGTAAGACGGTCCAAACATTTCCTGTTCCAAGAACAGTAAGGCAAGTTCAGTCATTTTTATGACTTGCCAATTACTACAGGAAATTCATTCCAGACTTCTCCAAAATTGTACGTCCAATCACAAATTTACTACGAAAGGATGTAAAATTCACTTGGACAGAGAAATGCCAAGAAGCATTTCAGAGCATAAAAAATGCTTTAATTTCCCCACCAATTTTGAATTATACCGTTTTCACAAAATCCTTTAATCTTACTACAGACGCAAGTAACGAGGCTCTAGGAGCTGTTCTTTCTCAAGGAGAAGTCGGAAAGGACCAGCCCATTGCCTATGCAAGCCGCACATTAAACAAAGCCGAAAGAAATTACTCTACTATAGAGAAAGAGTTATTGGCTATTGTCTGGGCTACCAAGAATTTCAGGTGCTATCTTCAAGGCCGGAAATTCACGGTCTATACTGATCAGAAACCTCTCAAAGGTGTCTTCAATGTGAAAGACCCTACTTTCCGTTTGGTGAGATTGCACCACAAATTATCTGAATTCGATTACAACATCGAATACAAACCCGGGAAGTACAACACTAATGCCGATGCACTAAATCGCATCCCTCACGCATTAAAGGAAGACAGTTTAGGCAATACCTTAGCGGTAAAAGCCCTAGGCCACCACACGATGGACTCAGATGTGGAGGAAGAAAATCCCACAAATAATAAGAGAAAGAATAAATCCTCTCATTGTTTCGTCGTGACTCGAGCTCAGAAGCAAAAGGCTCAAGAGACAATAAATAGCTCTAGTTTGGAGACAGAAGAGCACACGAAAGCGGACCAAAATGAAATTCAACTCACGGAGGCGGAAACACTGAACCCAGCGACGCACGACCCGCAAGTGAGTACTTGCAAGACACCTGAAGTTATTACGAGCCACACGGAGATCCAAACAATCTTAAAAGATTATCAAGATTCTCAATTTGGTGGCCATCAGGGTGTCATAAAAACTTCCAAACGTATAAGACTCAAGTATTGGTGGAGACACATGCTTAGCGATATTAAAAAATACTTTAAAAAAATGCCCAAAGTGCCAGACGATGAAAGCATTTCCACAATACAAAATGCCAATGGTTATCACGGACATCGCAGAACAACCGCTCGACAAAGTTTACCTCAATATTGTAGGTCCATTAGAACAGACCACGTCAGGTAACAAATATATCTTGACCTTCCAAGATAATTTAACAAAATTTGTCGACTGGTATGCCAATACCTAATGCAGAAGCAGTAACAGTAGCGCAGGTTTTCTATGATGAAATCGTTACGCGCTACCGATCAGGGAACAAATTTTCTGAGTGAGCTATTCAAAAGGATATGTAAGCTTCTAAAGGTAAATAAGTTACAGACTTCAGCATACCACCCACAGTCTAATGGAGCACTAGAGCGTGCACATAGACCCTTAATAGAATACCTGCGAACAATCGTAGATGAAAATCCCAAAACATGGGACCAATACCAACGAACCGCTGCATTCGTGTTCAACAACAGTGTACACGAGAGTACTAAACTTACCCCAATGGACTGCCTATACGGCTTCACAGCGGATGTCCCATCAAATTTAAAACGGGATCCCGAACCCGTTTACAGTCATGAAAGCTACTATCATATATTGAAGTATAAGCTCCAAAAATCATATGCCACGGCACGAAAGAGCTTATTGGCAAGTTATACAGAGTGCATATAATTATTTTCTACTTAACAAAGGGTCAATGCAACCAACAGTGCTCAAAGGGGTACTACGATAAGACAGTACGGCCCCTAACTTTCCATGTAGAAGACAAGGTCCCCATCAAGAATGAAAGCAGAAAACATAAGCTTTCTCAAAGCTGGGTAGGACCTTATCATTTAATCGCAATACCAAGTGATGTGAATACCACCATCAAAATTGGTAAACGTATCGTAACGGTACGGTTTAAAACCATATTTCGAGTAAAAGCATGTTGAACAAAAATGAACCAGGTTGACTTTAAATTCCTACTACAGTGTCCATTAAACCTCATTTCAATACCTCCCCATAAACATTTGCGGTGGAGTCACTCCACCGCCCAGTTTAAAACGGCACAATGCTAGTACAAATATGCTTAAAGGATTGTTTTCTTCTTCTGAATTGTCCACAGAAATGGCGCTAAAATTCATCATAGTTGCCCTCTTCATCCAGTACACAACTGGAGGAATCGCTGACAAATCTTATGTAATGACCCAGCTAAATGACTCGGGTATACTTTTCGAGGACCTGCGAAATATTATGATATATCATGACACCTGGAATATCCTAACCGAAATAGATTTGGATGAATTCGATGCCCAGATAAAGCTAGCAGAATATGCAGAGCACTTGGTGCATAAACTCTGCATAAATATAACAAACCCAGAAGACCTTTGTAACGTGCAGCAACTACACATACACGCTATAATAGACAGCGTACGTAAGCGCACGGAAACTATAAAGGAACTAGTACCAGCAAAACACAAGGCCAGATCGCGATTTGACGGAATAGGCAGTGCCATGCTCTACTTGTTTGGCACTATAGACAGCAATAACGAGAAAGAAATTTACAGCAGGTTAGAAGAACTTGAATCAAATACACAAGCCCTAGCCGAGCTACAGAAACAACAAATCAGTGTTGTAAAAACTACCTTGGAAAAGATTCAAAAACCGCTGGCTATGTTAATAGACAGACAACAAAAAATAGCCAACCAGATAAACGATCTCCACTATGTGGCCGATGATTTAACTAGGACGCAACTAAGACAAGAGATTATATCAAGCTTATTACTCCAAATGAACAACATGAAAATAACAAGTAATTTGGAAGAAAACACGTATGTAGGCCGGCTGAACACGCCTATAATCCAAGCGGCAACCTCCAACGAATGTGCCATTAAATTAATATACAATCCTTTAAATGAAGTGCCCAAATGCAGAACCAGAGTACAAGCTCCCAAAAGGACATGTTAATTAAACTAAATACGTGGCCATTTTCATTTCTCACCTCCTCGGTGCTACACATCATATGTCCAGATCACTTTGTGATCTCGAAACTGGAAGGACAAGGGATAATTGAAATATCCCAGCCATGTCAAGGTCAAGTGCTTAAATACGAAAGTCAGAGTAAATATCAACTAAAAATTATTCAGCCGAATCTGTTTCCTGAGCTAAACCACTGTCTACTCAAAGTAAACCTGACTGAAATGTTACAGGAAATTCAAAATAACATTCTGGGGAAAATCGAGATTTTAACGGGAGACGATATGCATAAATCAATTTATACTGACACCCATTCGCTGGAAGAAATCCAAAGCAAAATCAACAAATACCAACTGAAAGTATCAAGTAGAAACTCCCATATCCTGTTCACCACCTCTATATCATTTACGAGCCTACTTGTTCTGGCCATAATGATTGTGGTGGCAGTAAAATATCTTAACCCTGTTGTAATCAAGATGAGAGAACAGAGAAATCAACCACAAGGTAACCCCGAAATTTCATCAGAGGGAATCCCTTTAGAAGAACGAACTCCTGCTCCCCAACCCAGTTTAAGGCGAACTAGAAGCCTCGCTAAAACAAAATCAGTCCAAATCGTTTAAAAAATGGAACACGGACACTGTCAACATGGATCACCAAATCAATGTAAAATTTAAACAAAAGGAGTAGCCCTGGTACACTATATACAAATAGAATTAAAAATAATTAGATTTGTAATACTAAAGAAAAAAAATTTGTTAGAATAAATGCTACATAAATATAAAGTATGCAAAAATAAAATAGCATACAGTACCTACTGGACAGCAGAGGTAATCAGAAAGGAAAAATAATTTAAAATCAGCTACCTAAAAATGGCATTAGATTCAATTATTAAATAGTCGGTAAACTAATAGCTTTAAAAGGAGTTAGTTAAACATAGTATCCAGAAACCCTAAGATTCCATTGAAAATCTCGAGCATTAGCTCCAAACCTTTCGAAAGAGTGTACCGAGAAGTTGTAGGACCTCTCCCAATTTCTCATTCTGGAAACAAATATCTCCTTACATTCCAAGACGACCTCTCGAAATTTTCTGAGGCTATTCCCATAGTCGACACCGAGTCTAAGACATTAGCGGAACCTTCGCGACAACGATAGTTTGTCGACATGATATTCCAGAAAGTATCCTCACAGATCAAGGTTCTAACCTCATAAGTGGCAAGTTCGCCGAGGTATCTAAATTACTATGAATAAAACGACTTAAAACTACTCCATACCACACCCAAACGAATGGTGCATTGGACAGAAGTCACAGAACCTTAGCAGAATATCTCCGATCTTATGTAGCAAAAGATCCACAAGACTGGGATACATGGATTTCTTATGCTATGTTTGTATACAATACAACCCCTCATTCGAGTACTAATTATACTCCTCGCGAACTCTTACACGGATTCCCACCCGAAATCCCGAGTAATTTAAAATCTTCTTCAACCGTTTGCTATAATTACGACAATTATGCAAACGAATTAAAAGCGCGTCTACAGCATAGCTTCAAAATAGCTAAAGACATAGCCATGGCAAACAAAGAAAAGTCAAAATTGCATTACGATATGAACTCCGTCCAAAAATCTTTTATGGTACGCGATAAAGCCCTACTTAAGAGCAGACTGCGAGAGAACAAATTCTCACCACTATGGTCAGGTCCTATGAGATAATGGAGATAAATTCCCCCGAAAATTCTACTATTAAAATCAATAATAAAAACAAAAGAGTCCATAACAATGACCTGAAACTGTTCTCAGAGTAAAAACTTCAATATCTTCAAATATCATTCAGAGATATTAACATAGTGTCATCTTCCAGGTTTCCAAAATGATGAATATAGCATTCATTCTAATTTTCATCCCCTTAATCTACGGTTCAGGAATAGAGGTAAAGCAGCTAAATGCTACTGGAGGCATTTATTTTGAGGAAATTGGCAGAGCCAATTTCTACACCAACGAGTGGAAATAAGTGACATTCTACTACCTGGAAAATTTTAAAACAGAATTCAACAACATCCAGTTCATAGCACAACAAATTACAGCGACCTGCCGGAAACTGGACAAACACTCAGCCTTGAGCCACACTTGCAACGGTACGTTGTTACAAATCAATCTTATATTAGCAAACATAGAATATAAGAATATGTTACTTGTGACCCAAAATAGGAAACAAAGAGCACTATTTAATGCAATAGGCGCAATCTCCAAAGCCCTTTTCGGCACATTAGACGAAGATGATGCCAAGCTATATGATGAACAAATCCGAAATCTCACCCTTAACCAAAACTCCCTCCTATCACTTATGAAAAGCCAAACTGCGATAGTCGAAGCAACCGCAAATGTTTTCAACAAAACTAAAGCCGCAATTGAAAAGGATTTCTTGGTTATGCATAAAAAGTTAATTTCAATACAGATAGCTACACCATTAATGGAAAACAGAACATTGGATAACAAAATATCCATAGAACTTGAATCACTCATTTCACTGGTTTCGTTAATGGCATTCAGATACAAAAATACCCAGGCAGAATTAATAGATCTCTTAACAGATTCAAGGCATGGAAAATTTCATCCTACACTCATTTCCCCTAGACAAATTGAAGAACACTTATTGAACATCAGACAGGAATTGCCAAATTCAATGATGCTTCCCATAAATTCTAGCGACAATATTTTATCACAAATCTAGAAATTGAGTACAATAGCAGCGAATATTTTCAATAATAAAATAATTATCGAGCTCCGAATTCCACTTCCATTCAAGGAGCCATACCAATTATTCAAAGCAATGCAATTACCCACACTCCTTAACGGATCATTCGTATATATCGAACCAGCAAAGGAATACATATTAATAGATTACAATCGCGAGCATTTTGTTGAATTAACGCTTCAGGATATTCATAATTGCGCAACGTTGGACCATATGCATTTCTACTGCAAAATTTCATTCCCTATCCTAAGCACAAATACAAAAACAAACCAATGTGAAGTGAATCTACTAAAGAAGGAACCTATTACACAAAAGTGTAAAATTCTGATCTTGTGACAGGATTACTATTGGACGCAATTATCACAGCAGAATGCCTCGCTTTTCTCCCTGAAAGGATCCCTCCACATAGACATTATTTGTGAAGATTCCATTAATTCACAAACCCTGCATGGAATAGGAACAATGCAAATCAATCCCGGTTATTATGTTCGCAGCAAGGAATTCATCCTGCACGGACATAACGTAAAAATGTCCAAATTCAATTCCCATTTCATCCCAACAGTAAACATTTCCAATATAATATGGAATATGACGTCTTCTCCCATACAAACGCTTATAGAAACAAATCCCTTATATATTACAACAAACACGGATCTAGAGAGCCTTCTGGAATCCATCCATTCCCAAAAAGAGCAGGAATTACTTCCGCTCAATCCAATAAGCAATCACCATATTCACCACTATACTATATCATATGTGACTATTGCTTTAATCATCTCTGTTGCCTGCGTTTATTTGTATATTAAATTCAATCGAAAAACCCGTGAATCTATAAATACATTTCCAGAACAAGAACTGGAAGATATACCTATGCCTGCTCCAAGGGAAATAAGATTTAAAATAACTCCTGCTCCCAGCAGAAAAAAGACAGAAAATTGATAACATATTTCAAATATATATTATAATTATATATGGGCATACATCCCACGGACTCATGCTTCCAATCTAAAAGACTAAACTATACAAACTACGACAAACATAAGACACGGACAACAGCATGCTCTACTACACCAATTTTTATCATTTTTTTTTCAATAATCCCTATCCTCATCCCACAATCAAATTTACTCTATAATGAAAGGAATATGAAACTACAAATTTATAAAAAGAGAGCTAAACAAAAAAAAAACAATTTTTTATAACTACTGTTTAGGTAATATGTATATGTATTAAGAAAAAAAAAAGCACATTCCTTGAGACTAGAATAGAATGATTTTTATTAAAACATATTTTTATTTAAATATCCCTACTAATCAAAATAAATATGTAACTACATTAATAATATTTTTAGATAAAATATAAGTAGACAAATGGTATATCTCCGTCTATTAAGAGATAAATAAAATAATAACATAGAAATAAAATTAATTGATTGTACGTAGTACATATTATAAGTGCTAGTAGGCAATTTCATTTTTTATATCTACTACTATGCTTTATAAAAAAAAATTATGTTTCTTTATTCCTGTAATTTTATGTAATGATGTACACCTACATTCTTACATGTATACATATATTTGTTTTTGTGGCCACGAAAGAAAGTTTCTTCTCTAAAGAATAAAACTTTCTTTTCCCCAGGGGGGAGGGATGTTGTGACTCAGGTACCAATGCTCTAAATCACAATCATAAGGTGAATACATCAATATATTGACCCTGAAAATCAAAATTAATTTCATTTAAAATCTCATTCAAAATTTAAAATTCATTTAGAAATGCATTTCCATATTATAACAAAATGCAAATTAGCATAAACTGCATTTTGTTATCAGACACACATTCCCCTCACACGATATGCACACTTACCTACATACAGTGTCTTCTTACTTTTTTTCCGTATGTACTATGTACATACGTACATTACCTAATTAATCCAATCTAACCGTATGAACATACATACATACAGGTATCAAAATTATTCGTGCCCTCTTAAAATTAATATTTCAAGACGGGCGCACAAGTGCATATCGGATTACAGTTTGCATAGATGCATATAGCTTGCATCAAACATTTTCTCACGTACGATTTTTAACGTCGTGAGAAAGCAATAAAAAGATAAAAATGCTTTTGCAAGATATCGTGGATACCTGGGGCCATCAAGCCCAACCCTCGGGGAGTTACTTTTTAAAACGTCGAGCAGGGCAGTTCGGGAGTAAATTTCGTTAGCTTTTTTCGGAAAAAATATAAAAAGTCTTAGACAAAAAAGTCTTAGATAAAAGAGTATTGTAACAGCATAAGTTGTGAAAATAAAAGAGTATTGTAACAGCATAAATTGTGCAAAATGAAAGAGTATTGTAACAGCATAAATTGTGAAAATAAAAGAATATTGTAACAGCATAAGTTGTACAAAATGAAAGAGTATTGTAACAGCATAAATTGTGAAAATAAAAGAGTATTGTAACAGCAAAAATTGTGGAAAATAAAAGAATATTGTAACAGCAAGAACTATGAAAATAAAAAGTTAACGTCTTTAGAAGGAGAACTTTCTTTTTACTTAAAACCCCGAATTGACGACAACTCCTTAAAGGTAATTAAAGTCGAGTGCTCTTCTCTTGGAGCACGGCACTCGGATCATAACTACGGACGGGCAGGGAAGTCTTAGTAATAGGGTTGCCGTTTCTACCCTTTGGGTACGGAACCTTAAAAATGAATAATTCGGAATTGTCGGATTCTGTTAAAACATACACACTCTTTAAAAAAGTGCAAAACACAAAAAAGATTCGCATGTGGGTTCGAAAACTAAATATTAACAGAAAAGTTGTAGGTTTTTTTAAAGGAACATTTGCGAAAATCAAAGAAAGAGATTCGGAGCAGTTTAAAATAGCAACTAGAATGTCAAGTGAAGTGTTTGACTGTCTTTTTAATCTTTTATCTGAGTCATTAACGAAGCATTCACTGAGAGTACCAATTCCACCCAAATGCCGCCTTTTTCTAACTCTGTTGTAAGATAATTTCAATAAAAGGGAACTTATTTTTTAATCTTATTTTCTACTCTAGATATTTGTCAAAAAGGCATAAGAAACACTTCATCAAACAATGGTCCAAGACAGGCCTATGAATTAAAAAACACATTATGTAATTACTTATTTGCCAATAAAATTCCTTGAGATTAAGTTTTGGTTGGGGTTTGTTTTTAAATAAGTTTTTGTGAAATAAAGGAAAAATGCTGCTGGTGGCGCCCAAATATATGTGTTGTTGTGTGTCGCTTTTTTTTCTTTTTTGCTTTTTGTTTTTGCCTTCAGCATGCAGAATTTTATTTTAGATTTCTGCAACATTCGCGCATTAAGAGCAAATCGGTTTTCGGTGTACTGCCACCTTAACTCAAAAATTCCGGCAATTCTTGCGCTAAGTGAAACCAAGGTCGTTTCTGATACTGATATTAATCAGAATCACGTCCCTGGTTACAGCTTCGTGCCTCTTTTTCTCAGCATTGAGGGATTGCAGTTTATATTCGGAATGATGTTGCCTTTACTATTCTTCAAGATTTTCCTTCTGCCAATCCAGAGTTTAATTACATCTGGATTAGGTTCAAACTTCACAAGCACATCATATACTTCTGTTTCCTTTATCGCAGCCCAAATATGTCTGATGACGACACGGTATCCGTATTTGACAATATCTCCAGCAATATTGATCATTTGCTTTCTGTCTCCCCCTTTTCCGAAATCGTCCTGGCAGGCGATTTTAATGATCATAATATACCGTGGCTCAGACATTCTTCTACCACAAGTCCTGTGGAACGTTTCGTTGAGCTCTTCTGTGAATCATTTAATTTACAACAGCTAGTGGATGCACCAACGCGAATTCCTGATACACCTGGAGATAAAGCTAATTTACTCGCCTTGTTTCTAACATCTCATCCGGACAAATATTCCATCTCAGTCGGTTCCCCTCTCGGAAAATCAGACCATTGCTTAATCACGGCTCAATTTACCACCTCAAGCCTGCGCCGCCCTACTTCTCCACCTACAAGTAGGCTTCTTTGGCACTATAAGAATGCTGATTGGGAAAGTCTCAATAAGTATCTTAGAGAAATTGATTGGTCGGTCTGATTTGCTTCGAGGGATGTTGATGAATGCACATTAGAATTTAGTAACATACTAAATCTTGGCATGCATGAATACATTCCGTATTCTTACAGCAGATCTCAACAACAGCATGATCGCTCCTGGTTTAACGATAAGTGCAACCAAGCCATAAAAGCGAAAGAGTCTGCTTTTCGCGCCTATCAATTGCATCCATGTCCGGAAATGAAACAAGTCTACAAGACTGCACGGAACACCTGCAAGTCCATTATCCAGAGAAAAAGATTTCTTTTTGACCAGAATATTAGACAAAGAATCTTGACAAGCCGCAAAGGTAGCAAAGGTTTCTGGTCCCTGGTCAAAACCATCAGGAACAATTTCACCAGTTCCTCTATACCTTCACTACTTAATAATGGAGAAGTGATTGTTGACTGCCTGGATAAAGCTAATATTTTAGCTGCTAGATTCGCTTCAAATTCTTGTCTTCCACCCTCTTCACAAACACCTGTTTTACATCGCCCGTGTGAATTTGTACAAGAGCCAATACACGTTCGTACGAGGGATGTGTTCAGGGTTTTTAAGGGGATCAACGTCTCCAAAGCCGCAGGTCCTGATGGTTTTTCGCCCCTGTTAATTAAAAGCTGTGCCTCATCCTTCAACAGGAAAATTTCCAACTGCTTGGAAACTAGCTCACGTTCAGCCTATTCCCAAGAAAGGAGAGGGTAGCGAACCCTCAAATTATCGACCAATTGCGATCACTTCGATTCTTTCAAAGGTTTTTGAATCTATCATTAACTCAAAATTAATGAAGTATCTAGAAACTAACCATCTCATCAACGATCGCCAATATGGCTTCCGAGCTGGACGCTCATCTGGAGACTTGCTTACAGAACGTTGGAACCGTAGTCTTCACAATTTTGGTGAGTCTAAAATCGTTGCCCTAGATATTTCAAAGGCCTTTGATAGAGTCTGGCATCCAGCCCTTTTAGCCAAACTCAAAGCACTTGGTCTCTCCCCTCCTCTTCTATTATGGATTGAAAGTTTCCTATCTAGTCGCCAAATACGTGTTGTATTAGATGGCGTTACATCTGAACCGCATCCCATAAATGCCGGTGTACCTCAAGCCTCTGTTATCTGTCCAACTCTCTTTTTAATTTTCATTAATGATCTGCTTTCCCTTACTTTCAATCCCATCCATAGTTTCGCAGATGACAGTACTCTTGATTTCGCTTACTCCTTTGACACTCTTGCTGAATCCAGGGGGAATGCCGCATGTGTTAAACGAGATTACATGACTAGATCATTGAATAACGATCTTAACAATATCCTCGATTGGGGCAAAGCGAATCGCGTCGAATTCAATACATCAAAGACCCAAAGCTGTCTTATCTCATTAAAACAAGATCATAACTTAACCACACCCGTTTCTTTTGATGGAGCATTAATTTCTGATTCACCGTCACTAAGCATTCTTGGCATTAATATTTCCAGTAAGTTAAACTGGACGAATCGCATCTTCTCTGTTGACAAAGAAGCATCTAAATGTCTTGGATTTCTGAAAAAGTGTAAGAAATATTTCAGCCCGTCAAATCTAGCACTCCTCTACAAGTCCAACATTAGACCTAGAATGGAATACAATACCCATATATGGGCCGGGGCTGGTTGCACAGCCTTAGCTTCATTGGATATTGTCCAAAAGAGAGCCTTCAAGCTCATTGGCAATTTGGCAATAACTTGTCATATCGACTCAATCGAGCACCGCCGCAATGTTGGATGCCTTTCGCTCCTTTATCGCTATATGCATGGTCAATGTTCTGATGAAATATCTAGTCTAATCCCTTGTAGAATGATTCCTGCACGCAATACTCGCGCTGCAAAAACCGCGCACATCCTTTAACCCTTCAAATTACTTTCGGCCGTACAGTAAAATTCCGTGATGCTTTTTTATCCCGCACAGCGCGAATGTGGAACAGCTTACCATCTTTTGTTTTTCCCCCGGCATACAATCTGCGGAAGTTTACGGGCGACATACATCGGCACCTCCGCCACTCTCCTCATATCCCGTAATCCTTTCCCTATCTCCTTCCTGCCATGCTGTGCTTTGCATCACAGGGTATCCCCTGAGCTTGGTTTAATAATATAAAAAAAAATTGTTTTAAAAGGCACTGATTGCAGAAGTAACATTTTATTTATATACTAATTTCATATCATAATGAATATACTTTTATCTTCATCCTAACATAAAAAACAAAAATATTGTCTTATTTATTGCGGAATACAGTCAAGTTTTATCACTTCAGTTCACCTTATCTTCAGCGCCACTTTCTGATGGAATCTTTGCATTTTCCTTGTAGAACCTGTTTTTCAAGCTTTTCGATCTAACTCTACATGTTTCTGCTGTAATTTGCACATATGTATTTTAAAAACATTTATTAGTTGCATCAGAAAAGCTTACCACTTTCTTTCAATTTGTTACTAATTTCGGCCCATGCTGTTATGGTAGTATGTAGAGTGATTGACTTGGACGTGAAGTCTAGACTGTCAGCATGAGCTGACAGATCACTCCATGGACAGTGTTGACTGCAGGGCGGCACGCTAGCTCGCCTCGGCTATTGGCGGAGAGTGTAGAAAAGTTCCACGGAAACCTGCCGCTGTGCCACCAGCCATATACAAAAAAAATCGTGACTGACAAACCAATGCCGTCACACACATCCAGTCCTGAAGGGACCTTTCCACTACTTACCATTTACCATGCGAAGGCGCAGATATTCTGCCTTCCGCTGCCTTGCCCCAGCCACCCAATCGACACTGAGCGCAGCTAGTTTTCTCCAGTGTCCCTTTTGACCTGCAAAGAGTGCAGTATCGGACCTAATCAACTTTCATAGTGAGATGGCTCCGGGAGGGTGAGAGGAGAAAGCAAGAGACTTTGCCGTGCGATCACGTTATAAAAATGCTTTATTTTAATGATGTTGGGTACGATTTTCTGTACAGATATGTCGGTAACGAATTCAATAAGATCTAAATCCTCTTTGCTACATTCATTCTTATAGCAATATAACACAACTTCTTATATATATATATGTAGTAAAAAAACTAATAAAGACTAACTGATATCATTCTAATATTAATCTAGGGTAACATTCCATATATACATACATGTAGTGACAAAAAGAATTTACTCAAGACCCCTGAGTCCACTACACTCAATCTAATGGTACTATAACGCCATATTTTATATATATATGCCTGCAGTGATAAAAGATTTTAACAAAGACTATCTAAGTTAATTCACTACATTCGTTCTAATAGTAAGATAAGCAATATTTTATATGTATATATATACATATGTGTTAAGAAAAGATTTTAATGAATAATCAAACAAGCAATTGGCAACAACTTACATGAGTTTTGTTGTTGAGAATACCTAGACGAGGCGCCTCCGAGAGGTTCCACTATGCCACTGGACTCTATTTTAAAAGTTTTTTTTAAAGTTAACAATGAAGTAAATGCGTGATCCGTATGCTCACACGGTTGTTAAGATTTAATTCTACCTCTAGCCTATGCTATCTCAATATAGGGACTTTGCTTCTACTAGGTTGAACTGCTCAAAAACATCAGATTGCGATAGATCATCTTTCAGTAGAGTTACGTTAGACAGCTTCAATTATTGGATCAATCTAAATGTGTTTCGCCATATAAGACACATATAGACATCAGACGTATAAGCTCCAAATGCGGATGTTGTTGATCCCACCAGATATAGACCATAACGTGGATTGCCTTCTTAAGGGACACATATAATTGCCGCCACTGGTACTTCTTACTATGTTTTGCTACCGTTTGTTGTGATGTTACGGAATTTGACTAAATTCCCTGTTTAACATTATAGGTTTTATCTCCTCAGATATTTTAACCTTACTTTTTCAAGATTTTATTTCGTTACTTTATCTCAATAAATTAAACTATTGGATTATAAGCAATTTACTTGCCAACCAACTGAGATGGGTAAAGTAATCTCCAAGTCAGGATTAAAAGAAATCTACAAGCCACGAGTCAGCCTCCTTCTTCCAGAATTGCGTTAATTAATCTGATGCACCCTTCGCGGGATAATACTTTTTGGGAACAAAAACATGACCTCCTTAGCGATTCCTTACTTTCGAATTTTAATAAAAACTTCTTTTAAAATTAACTGCACTATGGATTCTTGTGAGGCGTCGCAAAAAAATTCCTCGTTTTTTTTATCTGCTCGACTCTTCCTCTTCTTTTTTCCCAACCTCGTCTTTCGGGAACTTGTCCCACTCAGACTTGAAACGTCTGGTCGAGTCTCGTCAGCAGCACATTCGCCGTGTGGCCCACGCTTTGTGCTGCTGCTAGCTTTTGGGTAGCATACTGCTGCCTGAAGTACGCTACGACCATAACTGACAGGGTAGTCTAGATCAGCCGTGGTCCAGAGGACTCTGAAAAATGGTCGGCTGAGCTAGCCGGTCTTAAAACATAGGCCTCATCGCTGCGGGCGGCCACTACCCACGACCCACGACCCATGAAAGCATTTCCTGCCAGCACTGCCAAGCGAACCAGCAGAATTGTCCAGGTCGCTTTGACCTACTTGAAGTGTGACGAATCGGAGGCATATCCCTGAAGTCCCGTCAGTCTTTGATCAGACCTCGACATCATTCTCTATGCTGAAAACCAGAGGTGCACCGACAAGCTGGTAACCTAAAAAATCCAGTTGGCCAAGAGCCCCGCGGTCAGTAACCTAACCAACTGATCGCAGAGCTTTCCCAGCCCTAACATCTCACTCTGTAGAGATATGACCGATTTTCTTCCTTAAGTTTACAAAGACTTTAGGCAAGTGGAATTCCTACGGCAATCTATCTGTCGCAGGGTACCAGGTAGGAGGGGCTCTGACGAATTGTAAGGCGAAGGAAACCGTTCCTATTGTCTAAAAGACATGCCGAGCGCTAGGCTCGGAATGTCCTAAGCGGCACATTGGCATCCTGTAGTTTAAGAGACAGGTTTAGCCAAATAATGTACCAGAGAATATAGACATCACGGCCTGATGTCTTTGGCGTGATAGACTCCTAACGTTCTTCCCTGCAGATCCTCAAGCTCATATAAGGAGTTTCCTTTCTTTGACTTAACCCGACACTTCACAAATGCACGTCCTAATTAAGCACTGGTCTGCTGCTGGAAGTTGCTTTGGGCAAAATTCCGTCTGTATACTTCTTGACCCACTTTGAAATTAACAGGTTTCGCTCTAAGATTATAAGCCTTTGTACAATGTTCAAACGCATAGTTCAAATTCTCCTGCACTCTCGGACGGACCAATCTTAATTTGTCTTCAACATCTACTCTTTGAGGCTCATTAAGAGTTCCAAGACTCCTAAGGATGTGATAGGAGCTAGCATGGTCAATCATCTGCTGACCGAAGAGTGTTCGGTAAGGTGAGAAGCCAGTTGCTTGGTGGATTGAGCTCCTGAGGGAGCTAGCTATATGGCTTAACTTATCATCCCACCTCTTGTGTTCCTTCCGGATGTATGCCTTAATTCCTGCCAATAGAGACCTGTACACTCGCTCTGAGGCGTTTGCTTGTGGCGAGTAGACTGCGTTTCGCAAGTGTCTAACCCCATACTTACCCAGTAATCTGGCCAACTGAGCCGAGCAAAACTGTGCTCCATTGTCAGAGACTATCGTCTCCGGAACTCCGAACATATTAAATATGTCTGTCTCGATGTATTGACACACATTAAGTGTAGATGCCTTTCTCATAGGTTTGAGAATCGGAAGTTTAGAAACTGGTCTTTCTGTCACAGACTGAGCTCCCATCAGTGGTCTAAGAGTGGTGTTGGGGCCTTGGTTTCTTACACACGTCACAGGAGCCAACGTAGTTTCTGACATCAACTGTCATTCGTGGTCAGTATAAACGTCTGCTTAATCGTTGCAGTGTTTTCCCTATACCTCCATGGGAAGCTAGTGACGGATCATGCGCTGTAGAAACAACCTCGGAGACAAGCCCCCGTGGAATCCAAAGCCTCCAAGCTTCTTCCTCCTGAATCGTATCAGCTGTTCTCGGAAGAGTCCGAATATAAACGAAGCCATCCCTGACACAAAGATCTGGCAGTTTATCAGAAGTTGATTTAACTTTCTGCCTTAACTCCTCATATTCCAACGAGTTTAAATATGGAGAGCTAAGGTCAATTTCTGGGTCAGGATCTCCAGATGGTGAGAAGCTGTCACAGTGGATTCGTGATACAGCATCCGGGACGACGTTCAGGCTTCTTCTTCTGTGTTCGATGGTGAAGTCGAAACCTGAAGCTTCAAACTCCACCGAGCAAGTCTACCGCTGAGTTCCTTTTAAGACATCAGCCATCTCAAGCTCGCATGATCAGTCATTATCTTAAACGGCATAAGTTCTATGAAGGGCCGGAGCCTTTGTACCCTTAACATTGCTGCTAAGCATTCCTGCTCTGTGACTGTGTAATTTCGTTGTGCTGAATTCAACTTTTTGAGGCCTAGGCTATCGGCTTCTCGTGGCCATCGTCATCTATGTAGTTGTAACAGCACTCCACCAATACCTTGTTGGCTCGCATCACACTGGATAACGAATGGTTTGGTGAAATCTGGGCTCACCAACAACGGAGCTGAGGTAAGTTTCTGTTTTAACTATTCCAGAGACGTCTGGGCTTCAGGTGACCACTGGACCTGATTGGGATTTTTCAGACTATCTGTAATGCAGGCAGTTAGATCAGCATAGTTCGGAATGAATCGTCGATACCATCCCGCAATACCTAGTAGGCGTCGGGTCTGCCGAACAGGTTTAGGTGAGGGATAGTCAACTATGGCTGAAATCTTGTCAGGGTCAGTTCGTATTCCTCCTTTTCCGACAATTAAAACCCAAGTATTTAATCTCTTTAATGCAAAACTTACTCGTCGCAACGTTGATAATGAGGCCACCTTTCCACAAACAATCCGCTACCCGGGATAGCAAAGTGAGATGAGAGTCAAAGTCTAATGACAGTAATAAGCAAATCGTCTAAGTAGACGAGAACATTTTCACGAAGATCAAACGGAATGACCATAAGGCGGCAAATCGTTTGTGGAGCATTTCATAAGCCGAATGGCATCACTGTGTACTGATAGAGAGGGTGACCAGGTACAGTAAAACCGGTCCTCTCTCTGGAATCAGCGTCTAGTGGAATCTGCCAAAAAACGTCTTTCAAGTTCAGGCTTGAAATGTAATTTGTCGGAGGAGGTCGACTCAGAAGTGCGTCTATCTGCGGCACCGGATAGGCGTCCTTCTTAGTAATGGAGTTGACCTTCCTGGCGTCAAAACAAAGCCGAACCTATCCAGGCTTCCTCACTAGTACCACTGGAGAGCTCCAAGGACTCTGGCTCTCCTCTATCACACTCAGCGATAGCATGCGTCTTAATTCGGCATCCATTAGACTGTTGTGATACCAAAATCACAACCTTATTTACAATTACTTACCTCTTATGGATTTTCCTAAAATCCGTAGACATTTCCCTATACTTAGAATCACAGCAATATGCATAATTTCTTACCCCCCATAGGTTTCTGTAACATCCACAAAATATCATACCATACATGTTTATAAATTTATTTCCATAGATTTCCTAAAAAATGCACAAATGCTCAAATTATCTACCGCCATAAATTTCTGCTAGCATAAATTGTCCACTTACGAAAAATAAACAAAAACGCCTGCTGACATTTTTGTATACACATAACTCATAGAGTACTGCATATTGTACATCGGTCGAAATTTCAAGTGCAAGATCGAATTTCAAGATCCAAGCGTTGTCTTGCCTGATTCTTATCATTCCGGTTTCTTTTTACTTTTTTTGTCTGATTGGTCAGTTAAGTGAACCAATCATAAAAAGTATTATATACTTTTTGCTGACGCAAGGGCGACAGCTATTTTGATGGTAATAATTTCTAACTGAAAGGTAGTCGAAGTTCAGGATAAGCAATCCACCTGTGCACACGCGATTCGGGAAAGCTTTCTAAAAACTCTTGCTAAAAGTGTTCTTTTTTAAAAAGGGTCTTATTTAAAGTGTTCTTTCTTATAAAGTCTTATTTAAAGTGTTGTTTCTTAAAAAGTGTATAGTTTAAAGTGTTTTTATTCTTAAAAATCTTGTTTAAATCTTCTTTTTAAAATACCTGTACACTGCAAACTGCTATATATATAATACAGCGAATTTTATCCTCCTAAACAAGAGTGTGCGTTTTTATTTGAAAAACCCTAACGAGCTTCCCCTGTGCTGCTCTTCTCCACTAGCGAAAGGACGGCGGTACGTGGGTTACAACAAATGGTGGCAGCGGTGCCAATGCCTAAATCAATTTTTATCGATAGCAACGTGATCGAATTCAATCAGTTTTGTTTTCAGCAAGCCACTACCAATCTAGTTATTGAAGTTGTTATCGTGGATGATCAGTGATTATCATTCGATGATACTAATGATACTAATTAGCTAACAGTGGTGCTAATATAAAATAAAATAAAATCGTCGAATTAAGACGTACTTACAAATATATATATGTACAATAGAAAACGAGAGAGATAACACGAATCACAAATTGATTGCAAGAACAAATAAATCGGAAAAAATAAATTTGCCAATCCAGTTAAGTCATTCTGTTTAAAAGAGCTATAGAAAGTGGAGAAATTTCGTCAAAGTGTACCGAGAAAGATTTAATTGAACAGTGTTGGATTGTGTGTGTTTATTAAATTGAAAGAAAAATTTAAACAGAATAACTTTTTTTTTAAATAAAAAGACTTTTGTCAATTTTTAAACGAAAATATTAATATAAGAACAAAATTATAAAAAAAAAAACTTTTAATAAAAACAAAAAAAAAATTTCTTTTAAACAATTCGTTTGTAACATAACGATTATAATGAAAATAAAGTAACAAAATTAAAAAAATAATAATAAAATTGGGTTTACTAGCTTCCAATAGTAATAATAATAAAAGAAAAACGAGAGAAAAGTTGTAATAAAATAAATAAAAAGCTAAACAGTGAACATTTTTTTTTTGTATAGTCAGAGGTAATATTCCTGACTTGTTCTGGTGAGATCCAGTGTGGTGACGTGCCCACACCTAAAGAAGGAAGGAAGCTAAACTTAATAAGGAAGCAGAGTGAAGCCGTTGTCCTAACTTCAACATTCAAATTGGACACAAGGAGTACATCCAAGTAGGTCTCATACGAAATTCTACAAAGGTACACATATATATTTGTTTCTATTTTATACACATAAATTTTTATCAAAAAAATATATACATAGAACTAAAAATTGAAATAAAAGGAAATTATGGTATAGTATATATATTCAGTGAACCAAAACAGATCGAAATCTGCATTAAAAAAAAAGAAATAAAAGTGCATATAGTTATAGTGAAAAATATATTAACAAAAAATGTAGATGGTTCAAATAAATCTATAAAATATTATTGACGAAAACATAAAATAAAAGGTTCACAAAATAAGTTTTGAATATGAGAAAGTATTTTTTTTTTGTTTAATACAGTTACACAAAATTTTGTTCAAGCGAAGATAAAAAAAAATATATACAATAAAAAACAAAAGAGAACAAAAACAAAAACAAGAAAAAAAATCTGAAACAAAATATATACATATATACAAATACCAAATTAAATAAATTTTATTTACAAAATTTTTTGTTGGTGTGCGCTTGTACATAATGGTGCTCATCATGACCTGCTATACAAATATATGTATAACCAAACACAAACTTATTTAAAACACAGTTTTGCTTTTACTTAAAGAGATTTAATAATGTATATGGATTAGACAGTCAAAAAAAGTATATATTGTTACCAATTTTCCAGATGTGATACCAAATGTTACAGAATTTTCTGCGTGACAACCAAACGCCGTCTGTTATGGGGCCCGTTGGCTCTACCACCTGGCCGAGCGGTCACCGCGGTGTAGAGTGGGGTTCGGGTGCCCCAATATTACACCAGTGCAAACTTAATGACAACAAGAGAAGAGTGAGTTTTACCTGGGTTTCAGCTTCTATTTCGGCTAATCGGCTCCCTTCTTCTCCAAAAGAAAATATAGGATGAGCTGTAGGGTTCTTTTGTAGAACTTTATTCTCGCTGCTTTTCTAGTTGGTTTTCGTCTTTTCCCTTTTTCTTCTTTTCTTCTTTTAAACAAAGCAAAAAAGAACAACTTCTTACTTTTGACTTTAAATTAATTTTTAATTAAATTTTAAAACTTCTTCCTTCCTTATTTCTTTTCTAATTTTTTTTTTACTTTTCGTTTTTCAGCAGACCTCTTTCGACAAGACTCAGTTTTACCATTCTCGCGCGTTTTTCATTCTTACTTTACCTAACCCTACCTTTCATGTGTTTCCCTAATCTGACCTAAAACTTATCTAGCGACCTCTCTTTGCACCTAGCTTAAAAGTTTTTCGTGGTACAGTTCTGATATAAATTTTTTATGCTAATCTTACATTGCTTTCATTTACTTTAGATTTCATTCCAATAATTTTTTAATTTCAACAATTCTTAACTAGGTACTAGTTGACATTTACTTCAGATTTCGGTTTAATAATTTTTTAATTTCAACAATTCTTAACTAAGTACTAGTTAACATTTACTTTAGATTTCGGTTTAATAATTTTTTAGTTTTAACAACTCTTAACTAAGTACTAGTTGACATTTACTTTAGATTTCGATTTAATAATTTTTTAGTTTTAACAATTCTTAACTAGGTACTAGTTGACATTTACTTTAGATTTCATTTTAATAATTTTTAATTTCAACAATTCTTAACTAAGTATTTGTTGACATTTACTGTAGATTTCATTTTAGGACTCGTTAAGTGTCAGTTTATTTATTCGTCTATACTTGCCAGCGTGTTTCGTAGTTTCTTTCGTTGATCCTTTAAAAGAAATGGAAACTTTTCATGTTTGCCAGCTTATTTATCGACCTGTTGACGCTTTATTCTAAAACTTTGGTGTCAGCTTATTTAATTCTTTATTTTCCATCTTTGCTAGTTTGCTTTGTTTTAAAATGTGATTGGTGACAGTTTATTTATTGGTTTTTCACCTTCCTATATTCGCGGACTTGGTTTGTATTTCAAATGTGCAATAAGCTTGTACTTACTAATTACTTTTATTTTTTATCTTTTATATTTCCTCTCTTTCAACTCGGTTCCATCTTAAAATTCAATCGCATTTCTACATTTTTGAGCGGCATTGTACTAAAGAACTTGGGTTGACGTTGGGTTGAGCCCTCACTTGAGTTTCCGCTGTCTAACCCTGACAAATCAGCTGACCGAAATGTCAAGTCTGATTAAGTGATCAAATTTATTGTTTTTAATTATCCGGAAATGATTGGTACCGAATTTTAGCATGCATTGTTGTTGCAAAGCAGCTCGTTTTCGGGAATAATTATTGCTTTGCCTTATCAGGGAATGATTGGTCACGAAATTCAGCCTGCATTGCTGTTGCAATGCAACTCATTTTTGGAATAATTACATTTCCGGAAGACTCAGAATCGGACTCACTGGAATGGCATCAACTTGAAGAAATTTATAATGAAAGTCGCTCCCATGCAATTAGTAGAGATTTCTTTAGCTGTTCTCCCGAAAGGTGTCATCTTATGTGCTGCTGGTGCTAATTTTATTTTACGAATATCTCGCAGTGATTTAGAGAATTGTGATAATGTTCAGCAACTCAGAGGACGTTCAAGCTATGTAAATGATGTTGCCTGGGAACCGGGAGGTGAGTTTTCTTTTCGTGATTTTGTTACACTACCCCCCCCCCCCTCACAAGCTTGTAGCTCCGTCCAAGCTATCTCATCTCTCGCTGGAGTTGGTAGGCTTGACACTAGTATATACCACGGATCACCGAAATAATGAATAGAGGATAGGAAAGTTAACACGTCCACTGAAAGATAACCCAGAAGGGGTTAGAGCTATAGACGGTCAAGCAAAATTCATCTACTCATTTAAGGTAGAGATGGGTTCTACTAGGATCGTGTCCTTTTAAATTTTGTTGTCAGCTACCACATATTATGGAAGTAATGAAGAAAGGATAGGAAAGTTAAAAACGTCCACTGAAATATAACCCAGAAGGGGTTAGAGCTATAGACGGGCAGGCAAAATTCATCTACTCATTTAAGGTAGAGATGGGTTCTACTAGGATCGTGTCCTTTTAAATTTTGTTCTCAGCTGCCACGTATTATGGAAGTAATGAAGAAAGGATAGGAAAGTTAAAAACGTCCACAGAAAGATAGCCCAGAAGTGGTTAGAGCTATAGACGGGCAGGCAAAATTCATCTACTCTTTAAGGTAGAGATGGATTCTACTAGGATCGTGTCCTTTTAAATTTTGTTCTCAGCTACCACGTATTATGGAAGTAATGAAGGGACGCCACTAAGGCTTTGCCGGACTTGAACTGTGCATGGCGGGTCAGAAACATATCCACGACGTCACGCCGGTCCTTGGTCAGAGCTCGATATCGGTCCCGGTATCGAGAACCAAAGGTGCACTCGCAGCCCAGCAACCCAAAAAATCTGGTCTATCAGTACACCTCCGACCCTCAACCCCAAGACCAGTCGGAGAAGCCTCTGCAACCAGTAACCTAACCAACTGGGCATCTCCTTCTGCCCGCAGACCGACATTCGTTCGAGGGTGGGCCCCTAAGTCCCCAGCAGGGGTTAAATTTTCGAAGACGGTCTTTAATGTGGAATTCCTACGGCAGCGCGGCCTACGTAGGGTACCATGTGGGAGGGGTTTTGACTCATTGTCAAGCGAGGCAGTGTGAAAAAGTAGACTAGTTTACAAGAGGCACATTGGTATCCTGTAGTTACCAGTTAAGCTGGTTAGATGCCTTCTTAGGGCTACCAGGAGACGTATTAGTGGTTATGAGGAAAGGTCGTTTCTTTCGCGGTATGGGGCTAGTCTATCGACGTGAACGGTCCGCATCTTTCCACCGTGACACTTTTTTATCCTGAACACCACTTCGGTTACAGCGTCGGTGATCTTGTACGGCCCATCCCAGTCGCACTGCAGCTTTGGGCACCGCCCAATTACGCGTCTTGGGAAATATAACCACACTAGTTGACCTACTTGAAAGCTGGGCTTCTTCGGCCGCAAGTCATAGTACGTCTTCATACGCCGACTCGCAGTGTTCAGCATATCTCGATTATTTTCATGACTCTCCTTCAGGGTCGTGCTCAGATTATCCAGGTACTCATTGATTGACATAATTTCAGTAGGTGGGCTCCCCAAGACCATCTCCAGTGGTAAGCGAAGTTCTCGTCCAAGGTGGAGCTTAGCTGGTGTCTGTTTCGTGATATCCTGCACACTTGCGCGATATGCTAGTAGTAGGTACGGAACGTATTGGTCCCAGTCTCTCTGGTGTGAATTTAGAAACATCGCCAGATAGTCTAGAATTGTTCGGTTAAATCTTTCGACTAAACCATCTGACTGTGGATGCAGGGCGCTTGTGCGCGTTTTCTCTACTCCGAACTTCTGCAATACCTCTTGAAAAACAGCACTCTCAAAATTTCTGCCTTGATCTGAATGGAGCTGCAGTGGGGCTCCATGTCTGCTGAATACGGCTGAGATCAATGCATCCGATACAGTCTCGGCTGTCTGATCTGGTACTGGAATTGCTTCGGGCCACTTAGTGAATAGTCCATACAGACTACTAGGTAGCGGTTTCCTTTATTGGTTTTTGGAAGTGGTCCCAATATGTCTACAGCGACTCTTTCGAAAGGTGCACCAACGTTGCATACCTGCAGAGGAGCTCGTCGTCTTGGCCGCGGCCCCTTTCCGCGCTTGACACTATAGACATCCAGCACACCAATCCTTTACATCCGTACTACTACTCACCCAATAATATTTCTGTCGAAGCTTACCTAGAGTCTTGTCAATTCCGAAGTGTCCACCACCTAGAGATCGTTTACCTGACTGAGGACAATTTTTCGAAGAGATTTTGGGACTAGGATTTGCTTTATAGTCTCGGTCCCTTGACTGATTAGTCTGACCGCGATGTTATTTTCTAATTTGAGAACTGACCACATTGACCAATACGCTTTAATGTCTGGGCTGAGGTTTTTCACGCTGTCTTTATCGGGGCGCTGGCCCGTAGCCAGCCAACTCCGAATGCGTTGTAATGTGAGATCATCCTCCTGGTGTTGAGCTATATCCTCCTGCGCCGTAACTAGTCGAATAGTGATGGTGTCTTTCTCTTCGAGCCGCTGACAATATTGACACTCAGTCGTTGAACAAGGACGGCACGACATTGCATTTGCGTTATTGTGACTTTTACCTGGACGATGCACGATTTCGTAGTCATACGCCTGCATACGCTCTATCCATCTTGCTACCTGTCCATCGGGGAATCGAAAATTCATCAACCACCTCAAAGATGCATGGTCTGTTCGAATGATGAATTTTTTCCCCAGTAAGTATGGCTGAAAATGTGCGCAGGCCTTAACTATCGCAACCAACTCTTTTCTGGTGACACAGAAGTTTCGCTCAGGCCGACTGAATGTTTTGCTATGGTATTCCACCACGTGTCTCATCCCCTCTCTAACCTGTGAAAGAATAGCTCCCCAAGCGTGTTGGCTGGCGTCCGTGTCCAAGATAAACTGCAGGTTTTCGTCAGGCTGCATAAGAATAGGTGCAGTAGTTAAGCGGTGTTTCAATTCTTCGAATGCTTCCTGACAGGCGTCTGACCAGAGGAACTTCCGACCTTTTTTCGTGAGCTCCGTTAGAGGCTTTGCAATAGCTGAGAAATTTTTTACAAATCGCCGGTAGTAAACACACAGACCAAGAAATGACTGGACATCCCTTCGTGTTTGTGGTCGCGGCCAATTCTTGACCGCCTTCGTTTTGTCGGGATCTGCCGACAAGCCGGAGTCACTGATGACGTGCCCTAGAATTTCACCTCCCTCTGACACAAACTGACACTTCTTCGGTGTAACTTTTAGATTTGCTACTCTGAGTCGGGCTAAGACAAGGCGGAGATTTTCTACCATTTGTTCGAACGTGGGGCCATGTACGATAACATCGTCCAAATATACTAGGCACGCCTGAGGTGGAATTCCTTGGAGGACGATTTCCATGAGGCTCTGAAAGGTTGCAGGGGCATTAGTTAGTCCAATCGGCATAACTGAAAACTCACACAATCCACTGCCTGTAGTGAACGCGGTTTTTCGCGGTCTTCTTCTTCCACTTCTACTTGCCAGTAGCCCGACTGTAGGTCTAGTGTCGAAAACCAAGTAGAGCCGGCGAGTGCATCAAGAGTCAGATCGATACGCGGCAGCGGATATGAATCCTTTTTAGTGACCTCGTTTAGCTGCCTGTAGTTAACGCAAAATCTAGTCGAACCATCCCTTTTCTTCACCAGCACGACTGGAGAAGTCCAAGGGCTGCTGGATGGATTGATAACACCTTGGGTTTTCATCTCGTGTACTAGATCTTCCGCTTCCTGGCGTTTGGCTAGTGGAAGCCGCCTTGGAGGCTGTTTAATTGGTTTGTTGCTGCCTACGTCGATCTGATGCCGCATTATTGTGGCTCAGCCGAGGTCGTTTTTGGTTTGCGCAAAGACATCTTGATGTTCCATGAGTAGCTTTTCCAGCGTCATTTTCTGTCGGTTCTCAAGGTGCACAGTTGTGGGTTCCAGTAATGAGTATAATTCGGTTGGTAAACTATTCCAATTAGATGGTACTTCCTCCGACGTACTGACTATGTCTGCGCTCAGCTCCACATCTGCTAGAGAGGTGTTAGCTTTGAGCTCGATTGGGTTTTCCGTGATGTTAGTTACCCGAACTATCATACTTCCATTATGCGAAGGGCAGACCGCCGGTTCCATCCAGAGAGAAGAGGGAAGATTATTTGGAGTTAGGAAAACTCTTTCTTGTTCACCGACCGTAGGGTTGAAAAGTGCTACGAAGCAGGTCGATTCAGTTGGAAAGGTACAATCCTGGGTTGGTTCTGACAAAGAGGTCGCTCCTTTCTTCCATTATTGCCACGATCTCGTGGGCAATCTGAACAAAGCGTGTCTCTAGGTTAATTGAACAATGGTGACCCGCGAGAAAATCCATTCCAATAATGCAGTCGTCGAAGACATCTGCTACGTAGAAGGTATGTGTGGTGGAAAAATTCTTGATAGCTATGCGCAACTCAACGATTCCATCTACTATGCTGGTTTCTCCTGTGACATTCCGAATTTGTGTAAAGGACGGTTTGAGACCAGAGGGGTTCGGCAAACGAGCGATTATTGTTCTGTTAAGAATGGAATGCGTAGCTCCGGTGTCCACAATCATGTGGCAGACAAGTTCTTCAATTTTTCCTTTTATCTTGATCGTACTACAAATTGTACCTTGGCTCACAGTTGTTATGGGTGGAGGTGGTAGCCTCAAAGCTGATGATCTTGTGGTGTCCAGCGTTTCTACGTTATCTTGGGTTACTGGTGCGGCAGGAATTGGGGTACCACTTGTGGGTGTATGATGGGCGATTGAGGTGCGGGTGTTTGGTGTAAGGTTGTTTGTTTGTATGTTTGTGGGAGGTGGACGGTGTATTAGTGAATTAGTAGGAGATAAGGAATGAGGTGCGGGTGTTTGGTGTAAGGTTGTTTGTTTGTGTGTTTGTGGGAGGTGGACGGTGTATTAGTGAATTAGTAGGAGATAAGGACTGGGTTAATGTGTTTGTGTTAAGTGAATTGCTTGTTAAAGGATTAATGGGAAGTGGGCGGGAGATTAGAGTGTTAACGGGGGAGGAGGGGTTGATTAGCGTGTTAGTGGGAAGTGAATGGGATATTAGTGTGTTAGTGTTTGATATGTGCTTGATTTTAGGTGTGTTGGTACTGGGTCTAGGCGTGGTTATAGGTGTATAGGGTTTTGTGGTATTTGTGACTATTTTGGTAAGGTTTGTTAATTCTAGCAGGCTGGATATCAGGGGATAGTTGGTACGTAGGCTGCCAAGGGCGTGCTTGCGGACTATACCTGGAGCTTTGGTGAAGTATGCTGGTCTCTGCTCCCCGAGATCAGCTGACTTGCGTTTAAATTTCCGTTGGAGCTAGATGGAATGAAGTTCGTGCTATCTCTTTCGCTCCCGGATGGCTGCTGTATTTGTGTTTGCTGCGACTTCGAGTTAGGTGAACCTCGAGATAACTGAACTGTTTCAGGAGGTCTTACTATATTCTTCCCCGGCTCGACAGGTATCAGCCGGATGTTAATAGCTCTGTTAGTAGAACGCCCTTCAATCAGGTCGAATTCTACACGATTTCCAGGAGCTAACTCTGTTTCCGGATTTGCAATGTGGTTCTGAACATTGGCGAAATGGAAGAAGACATCCACTTGTGCCTCATCACTTACGATAAAACCATACCTTCGCCGCAAGTCGCACCGGCGAATCGTTCGTGTGACGTTTCGGGCTAGCAAATTTGGTTTAGGAGAGATGTTGGTTGCTATAGGAGCTGTTGAATCTGGCTGACCTAGCTGCGGCTCCCTCACGCTAGCTCGCTCGCGTTTCCCGACAACATCCGTGCTGAATTTCTTCCTATCGATTCTCTTCTGAAGTCCGGCAGTGCTCTTGGTGGAGGTCTATTATTACTCGTTGCCACAGCGACTCGTATATTTCGCCTCGCGGATCGGGTTGCTCGATGATTAGCTTCAATTCGGAAAGCGGTTTGGACTGCATCTTGCAGAGTAGACGGATTGAAATCCCGCACTCTTTCTTGAACATCTAGGTTACAAATTCCATCTAGGAAATGTTCCAATGCTATTTGATCTCGGGCATCCTCCGGACAGTACGGGAACTTGAGCCTAGTCAGCCGTAAAAGATCCGTGGCAAATTCCGAAAACGATTCTCCATTCTTCTGCACTCTTGTGCTGAGCTGGACGTGACTAAATGACTGTTTGTACTCCGCACCAAATTGGATAGAAAGAGCATTCCTCGCCTTAGTATATGACCTTCTAGCTTCCTGACTTAAGGTCTCGTAAAACCCCAACGCCGCACCGCGCAAGGATGCCGCTAAATAAAGCGTTTTGTTCTGTTATCCCACCCGTTCATTTTCGCGATTGCTTCGAAGTGCAATTCATAATGACTCCACGAGTCCTTGCCATCGTATTCCGTGGGAGAAAGCATCGGTCTTCTTATGGGCTGATCTGCAGCTGTATGCTGCGGTCGAGGAGGTGATGGCGAAGGTGCTCCTCTTGATGGTTTCGTACCCGCAGGATTAGAAAAAGCATCCGCGGCTCATTGGTTTCAGCAGATTTATTCTCGCCGCGGTCGGAGTTTTCTCTCGGAAGTCTAGTTGAGGACGGTGTAGATTGGTTACTCGGTGGCAGGGGGTCAATTGTTTGGTCAGCAGGTTTTGCATTTGATTGATCCTCAGTATCGTCCATTACCGTATGGACGAACGCCGATGGACTGTAGCCTGTACTTCATCATGGACGTCCGTTATCGCATTTGCTTGCACCCCAAACTTGTTGGTTAATTCTTCGAGTGTCTGAAGATTTTTTTCGAGTTGTTCGTCTGCCATTGTACTTGATTTGTATTACTTGATTGGGACCGTGGGCGCGATTAAACTTCCGAAGGTCAAGTGTCGGGTATACTCCTCCCCACTTAAGTGGGTCGCCCGGGTTGGCAGTGTTATTGACGCACGAGCAAACGTTCAGATCCAACAGTCGCGGGAATATTTCTAACCTTTACGCTGAAATTTTAACCCAATTACTTGTCCCTCGAGCTCAAGTTTTATGGACGCACGTAGTTAATAAAAACCAACAGCAGAAATAGCGGAAATATTCCTACCTTGTTCTTTATACTTCGATCAAGCCTCTGAAAGGGTTCCTACTTCAGTGTGTACAAAGGAAGAGAAATATTGAAGATCTCTCCCGTGTGGTTCTATGCGAGAAAACAAAGTTCCGGGAATATGGTTTAATTTTGTGTAAAGACTTTAGACGGCTTACTGGCAAATATGACACGTTAGTAAGAACTCTATTTCATAATTCGTTGGTTAGCAGATGTGATAGGAGCCTTGCATTTATTCCGGATTAAGAGATGCCCACTAGCAGAGGTACAACTTGTTGAAAAGTACTTGAGCTCCCATAAACCATTGGCACCAGACTGTCGAAAGTTTTATAGTGATTCTGCCTTGCATTAATTGCTCGCTATAAGATCTGGAGAATCCTCCAAATTATTCTGTGTCTCCGAAATATTTTCACCAAAAGATTGGGAATTTATCAATTTTAAACCGATTTAGACTTGATTCTGTATATTTCCTACCATCCACGGCCAAAATAAAACTCTGCAGAACTAATTTGATATTCCTGAAGTCGTCGACCCCAGCTGGCGAAAATCTGTTAATTATTTAGTCTGCCTGAAAAGAAGTATTTTGCATTCGGCAGCTAATCGGTTGTTCAGCAAAAGAAACGTAGGATTTATATTGGGTTTCCCCAGTAGTTGACGCGAGAATCAGAAGAAGTGATTGAAAATATTTTGTCTTTATTGTTGACTATCACCAATGGGAAACTGCAGGCCATAAAGAATATTCCGTCGTTTCGTACAATGTGGTAACCAAATCTGGATAAACTTCTACTAATCTTTTAGGTTGTAGTAACCATTCGCTAGCAAATTTAGAATTTTTAAGAATATTCCGTTGTTTATCTCCTCGTGGTTCCAAGGGTCGAAAATCGTGCGCTCAGTTCGTCCTGTCGCAAGCGTTAGCTCTCGCAAATATAAAAGTTTGCTTTACAAAATTCTCGCAGTTTGTAGTTCGCCGATGTTACCCATAGGAAATTTTCACAGAAATAAAAAAAAAATCTATAAAATTTTCTCCCGTGTATATGCGATTGTTCACGACCAACAATACGACCTTCTCGCTTTGAAAATTTACCGAGATTGAGAAAGACTTCGAATTTGTTTCGAGTACTTCCAGACCCAGACGCGGAAATTTTATCAAACCTAAAAGGGTTTCGATCTCCGTTTGCGTATTCTTAAATGTTTACAACCCAATACAAAACTTTTTATAAACTAATTGAGATTTCTGTAGTCCTTGACATCAAATATGGAGACTTTATTAATTTACTAACGATCCCAAACTTGTTCCGTGTATTTCCCACTACTCACGTCCAGATGCAAAAACTCTGCCGAAATTATTCGGTATCCCCGAAAGCTTTAACACCAGAGTATCACTCGCAGCCCAGCAACCCAAAAAATCTGGTCTATCAGTACACCTCCGACCCTCAACCCCAAGACCAGTCGGAGAAGCCTCTGCAACCAGTAACCTAACCAACTGGGCATCTCCTTCTGCCCGCAGACCGACATTCGTTCGAGGGTGGGCCCCTAAGTCCCCAGCAGGGGTTAAATTTTCGAAGACGGTCTTTAATGTGGAATTCCTACGGCAGCGCGGCCTACGTAGGGTACCATGTGGGAGGGGTTTTGACTCATTGTCAAGCGAGGCAGTGTGAAAAAGTAGACTAGTTTACAAGAGGCACATTGGTATCCTGTAGTTACCAGTTAAGCTGGTTAGATGCCTTCTTAGGGCTACCAGGAGACGTATTAGTGGTTATGAGGAAAGGTCGTTTCTTTCGCGGTATGGGGCTAGTCTATCGACGTGAACGGTCCGCATCTTTCCACCGTGACACTTTTTTATCCTGAACACCACTTCGGTTACAGCGTCGGTGATCTTGTACGGCCCATCCCAGTCGCACTGCAGCTTTGGGCACCGCCCAATTACGCGTCTTGGGAAATATAACCACACTAGTTGACCTACTTGAAAGCTGGGCTTCTTCGGCCGCAAGTCATAGTACGTCTTCATACGCCGACTCGCAGTGTTCAGCATATCTCGATTATTTTCATGACTCTCCTTCAGGGTCGTGCTCAGATTATCCAGGTACTCATTGATTGACATAATTTCAGTAGGTGGGCTCCCCAAGACCATCTCCAGTGGTAAGCGAAGTTCTCGTCCAAGGAGGAGCTTAGCTGGTGTCTGTTTCGTGATATCCTGCACACTTGCGCGATATGCTAGTAGTAGGTACGGAACGTATTGGTCCCAGTCTCTCTGGTGTGAATTTAGAAACATCGCCAGATAGTCTAGAATTGTTCGGTTAAATCTTTCGACTAAACCATCTGACTGTGGATGCAGGGCGCTTGTGCGCGTTTTCTCTACTCCGAACTTCTGCAATACCTCTTGAAAAACAGCACTCTCAAAATTTCTGCCTTGATCTGAATGGAGCTGCAGTGGGGCTCCATGTCTGCTGAATACGGCTGAGATCAATGCATCCGATACAGTCTCGGCTGTCTGATCTGGTACTGGAATTGCTTCGGGCCACTTAGTGAAATAGTCCATACAGACTACTAGGTAGCGGTTTCCTTTATTGGTTTTTGGAAGTGGTCCCAATATGTCTACAGCGACTCTTTCGAAAGGTGCACCAACGTTGCATACCTGCAGAGGAGCTCGTCGTCTTGGCCGCGGCCCTTTCCGCGCTTGACACTATAGACATCCAGCACACCAATCCTTTACATCCGTACTACTACTCACCCAATAATATTTCTGTCGAAGCTTACCTAGAGTCTTGTCAATTCCGAAGTGTCCACCACCTAGAGAATCGTTTACCTGACTGAGGACAATTTTTCGAAGAGATTTTGGGACTAGGATTTGCTTTATAGTCTCGGTCCCTTGACTGATTAGTCTGACCGCGATGTTATTTTCTAATTTGAGAACTGACCACATTGACCAATACGCTTTAATGTCTGGGCTGAGGTTTTTCACGCTGTCTTTATCGGGGCGCTGGCCCGTAGCCAGCCAACTCCGAATGCGTTGTAATGTGAGATCATCCTCCTGGTGTTGAGCTATATCCTCCTGCGCCGTAACTAGTCGAATAGTGATGGTGTCTTTCTCTTCGAGCCGCTGACAATATTGACACTCAGTCGTTGAACAAGGACGGCACGACATTGCATTTGCGTTATTGTGACTTTTACCTGGACGATGCACGATTTCGTAGTCATACGCCTGCATACGCTCTATCCATCTTGCTACCTGTCCATCGGGGAATCGAAAATTCATCAACCACCTCAAAGATGCATGGTCTGTTCGAATGATGAATTTTTTCCCCAGTAAGTATGGCTGAAAATGTGCGCAGGCCTTAACTATCGCAACCAACTCTTTTCTGGTGACACAGAAGTTTCGCTCAGGCCGACTGAATGTTTTGCTATGGTATTCCACCACGTGTCTCATCCCCTCTCTAACCTGTGAAAGAATAGCTCCCCAAGCGTGTTGGCTGGCGTCCGTGTCCAAGATAAACTGCAGGTTTTCGTCAGGCTGCATAAGAATAGGTGCAGTAGTTAAGCGGTGTTTCAATTCTTCGAATGCTTCCTGACAGGCGTCTGACCAGAGGAACTTCCGACCTTTTTTCGTGAGCTCCGTTAGAGGCTTTGCAATAGCTGAGAAATTTTTTACAAATCGCCGGTAGTAAACACACAGACCAAGAAATGACTGGACATCCCTTCGTGTTTGTGGTCGCGGCCAATTCTTGACCGCCTTCGTTTTGTCGGGATCTGCCGACAAGCCGGAGTCACTGATGACGTGCCCTAGGAATTTCACCTCCCTCTGACACAACTGACACTTCTTCGGTGTAACTTTTAGATTTGCTACTCTGAGTCGGGCTAAGACAAGGCGGAGATTTTCTACCATTTGTTCGAACGTGGGGCCATGTACGATAACATCGTCCAAATATACTAGGCACGCCTGAGGTGGAATTCCTTGGAGGACGATTTCCATGAGGCTCTGAAAGGTTGCAGGGGCATTAGTTAGTCCAATCGGCATAACTGAAAACTCACACAATCCACTGCCTGTAGTGAACGCGGTTTTTCGCGGTCTTCTTCTTCCACTTCTACTTGCCAGTAGCCCGACTGTAGGTCTAGTGTCGAAAACCAAGTAGAGCCGGCGAGTGCATCAAGAGTCAGATCGATACGCAGCAGCGGATATGAATCCTTTTTAGTGACCTCGTTTAGCTGCCTGTAGTTAACGCAAAATCTAGTCGAACCATCCCTTTTCTTCACCAGCACGACTGGAGAAGTCCAAGGGCTGCTGGATGGATTGATAACACCTTGGCTTTTCATCTCGTGTACTAGATCTTCCGCTTCCTGGCGTTTGGCTAGTGGAAGCCGCCTTGGAGGCTGTTTAATTGGTTTGTTGCTGCCTACGTCGATCTGATGCCGCATTATTGTGGCTCAGCCGAGGTCGTTTTTGGTTTGCGCAAAGACATCTTGATGTTCCATGAGTAGCTTTTCCAGCGTCATTTTCTGTCGGTTCTCAAGGTGCACAGTTGTGGGTTCCAGTAATGAGTATAATTCGGTTGGTAAACTATTCCAATTAGATGGTACTTCCTCCGACGTACTGACTATGTCTGCGCTCAGCTCCACATCTGCTAGAGAGGTGTTAGCTTTGAGCTCGATTGGGTTTTCCGTGATGTTAGTTACCCGAACTATCATACTTCCATTATGCGAAGGGCAGACCGCCGGTTCCATCCAGAGAGAAGAGGGAAGATTATTTGGAGTTAGGAAAACTCTTTCTTGTTCACCGACCGTAGGGTTGAAAAGTGCTACGAAGCAGGTCGATTCAGCTGGAAAGGTACAATCCTGGGTGGTTCTGACAAAGAGGTCGCTCCTTTCTTCCATTATTGCCACGATCTCGTGGGCAATCTGAACAAAGCGTGTCTCTAGGTTAATTGAACAATGGTGACCCGCGAGAAAATCCATTCCAATAATGCAGTCGTCGAAGACATCTGCTACGTAGAAGGTATGTGTGGTGGAAAAATTCTTGATAGCTATGCGCAACTCAACGATTCCATCTACTATGCTGGTTTCTCCTGTGACATTCCGAATTTGTGTAAAGGACGGTTTGAGACCAGAGGGGTTCGGCAAACGAGCGATTATTGTTCTGTTAAGAATGGAATGCGTAGCTCCGGTGTCCACAATCATGTGGCAGACAAGTCCTTCAATTTTTCCTTTTATCTTGATCGTACTACAAATTGTACCTTGGCTCACAGTTGTTATGGGTGGAGGTGGTAGCCTCAAAGCTGATGATCTTGTGGTGTCCAGCGTTTCTACGTTATCTTGGGTTACTGGTGCGGCAGGAATTGGGGTACCACTTGTGGGTGTATGATGGGCGATTGAGGTGCGGGTGTTTGGTGTAAGGTTGTTTGTTTGTATGTTTGTGGGAGGTGGACGGTGTATTAGTGAATTAGTAGGAGATAAGGAATGAGGTGCGGGTGTTTGGTGTAAGGTTGTTTGTTTGTGTGTTTGTGGGAGGTGGACGGTGTATTAGTGAATTAGTAGGAGATAAGGACTGGGTTAATGTGTTTGTGTTAAGTGAATTGCTTGTTAAAGGATTAATGGGAAGTGGGCGGGAGATTAGAGTGTTAACGGGGGAGGAGGGGTTGATTAGCGTGTTAGTGGGAAGTGAATGGGATATTAGTGTGTTAGTGTTTGATATGTGCTTGATTTTAGGTGTGTTGGTACTGGGTCTAGGCGTGGTTATAGGTGTATAGGGTTTTGTGGTATTTGTGACTATTTTGGTAAGGTTTGTTAATTCTAGCAGGCTGGATATCAGGGGATAGTTGGTACGTAGGCTGCCAAGGGCGTGCTTGCGGACTATACCTGGAGCTTTGGTGAAGTATGCTGGTCTCTGCTCCCCGAGATCAGCTGACTTGCGTTTAAATTTCCGTTGGAGCTAGATGGAATGAAGTTCGTGCTATCTCTTTCGCTCCCGGATGGCTGCTGTATTTGTGTTTGCTGCGACTTCGAGTTAGGTGAACCTCGAGATAACTGAACTGTTTCAGGAGGTCTTACTATATTCTTCCCCGGCTCGACAGGTATCAGCCGGATGTTAATAGCTCTGTTAGTAGAACGCCCTTCAATCAGGTCGAATTCTACACGATTTCCAGGAGCTAACTCTGTTTCCGGATTTGCAATGTGGTTCTGAACATTGGCGAAATGGAAGAAGACATCCACTTGTGCCTCATCACTTACGATAAAACCATACCTTCGCCGCAAGTCGCACCGGCGAATCGTTCGTGTGACGTTTCGGGCTAGCAAATTTGGTTTAGGAGAGATGTTGGTTGCTATAGGAGCTGTTGAATCTGGCTGACCTAGCTGCGGCTCCCTCACGCTAGCTCGCTCGCGTTTCCCGACAACATCCGTGCTGAATTTCTTCCTATCGATTCTCTTCTGAAGTCCGGCAGTGCTCTTGGTGGAGGTCTATTATTACTCGTTGCCACAGCGACTCGTATATTTCGCCTCGCGGATCGGGTTGCTCGATGATTAGCTTCAATTCGGAAAGCGGTTTGGACTGCATCTTGCAGAGTAGACGGATTGAAATCCCGCACTCTTTCTTGAACATCTAGGTTACAAATTCCATCTAGGAAATGTTCCAATGCTATTTGATCTCGGGCATCCTCCGGACAGTACGGGAACTTGAGCCTAGTCAGCCGTAAAAGATCCGTGGCAAATTCCGAAAACGATTCTCCATTCTTCTGCACTCTTGTGCTGAGCTGGACGTGACTAAATGACTGTTTGTACTCCGCACCAAATTGGATAGAAAGAGCATTCCTCGCCTTAGTATATGACCTTCTAGCTTCCTGACTTAAGGTCTCGTAAAACCCCAACGCCGCACCGCGCAAGGATGCCGCTAAATAAAGCGTTTTGTTCTGTTATCCCACCCGTTCGTTTTCGCGATTGCTTCGAAGTGCAATTCATAATGACTCCACGAGTCCTTGCCGTCGTATTCCGTGGGAGAAAGCATCGGTCTTCTTATGGGCTGATCTGCAGCTGTATGCTGCGGTCGAGGAGGTGATGGCGAAGGTGCTCCTCTTGATGGTTTCGTACCCGCAGGATTAGAAAAAGCATCCGCGGCTCATTGGTTTCAGCAGATTTATTCTCGCCGCGGTCGGAGTTTTCTCTCGGAAGTCTAGTTGAGGACGGTGTAGATTGGTTACTCGGTGGCAGGGGGTCAATTGTTTGGTCAGCAGGTTTTGCATTTGATTGATCCTCAGTATCGTCCATTACCGTATGGACGAACGCCGATGGACTGTAGCCTGTACTTCATCATGGACGTCCGTTATCGCATTTGCTTGCACCCCAAACTTGTTGGTTAATTCTTCGAGTGTCTGAAGATTTTTTTCGAGTTGTTCGTCTGCCATTGTACTTGATTTGTATTACTTGATTGGGACCGTGGGCGCGATTAAACTTCCGAAGGTCAAGTGTCGGGTATACTCCTCCCCACTTAAGTGGGTCGCCCGGGTTGGCAGTGTTATTGACGCACGAGCAAACGTTCAGATCCAACAGTCGCGGGAATATTTCTAACCTTTACGCTGAAATTTTAACCCAATTACTTGTCCCTCGAGCTCAAGTTTTATGGACGCACGTAGTTAATAAAAACCAACAGCAGAAATAGCGGAAATATTCCTACCTTGTTCTTTATACTTCGATCAAGCCTCTGAAAGGGTTCCTACTTCAGTGTGTACAAAGGAAGAGAAATATTGAAGATCTCTCCCGTGTGGTTCTATGCGAGAAAACAAAGTTCCGGGAATATGGTTTAATTTTGTGTAAAGACTTTAGACGGCTTACTGGCAAATATGACACGTTAGTAAGAACTCTATTTCATAATTCGTTGGTTAGCAGATGTGATAGGAGCCTTGCATTTATTCCGGATTAAGAGATGCCCACTAGCAGAGGTACAACTTGTTGAAAAGTACTTGAGCTCCCATAAACCATTGGCACCAGACTGTCGAAAGTTTTATAGTGATTCTGCCTTGCATTAATTGCTCGCTATAAGATCTGGAGAATCCTCCAAATTATTCTGTGTCTCCGAAATATTTTCACCAAAAGATTGGGAATTTATCAATTTTAAACCGATTTAGACTTGATTCTGTATATTTCCTACCATCCACGGCCAAAATAAAACTCTGCAGAACTAATTTGATATTCCTGAAGTCGTCGACCCCAGCTGGCGAAAATCTGTTAATTATTTAGTCTGCCTGAAAAGAAGTATTTTGCATTCGGCAGCTAATCGGTTGTTCAGCAAAAGAAACGTAGGATTTATATTGGGTTTCCCCAGTAGTTGACGCGAGAATCAGAAGAAGTGATTGAAAATATTTTGTCTTTATTGTTGACTATCACCAATGGGAAACTGCAGGCCATAAAGAATATTCCGTCGTTTCGTACAATGTGGTAACCAAATCTGGATAAACTTCTACTAATCTTTTAGGTTGTAGTAACCATTCGCTAGCAAATTTAGAATTTTTAAGAATATTCCGTTGTTTATCTCCTCGTGGTTCCAAGGGTCGAAAATCGTGCGCTCAGTTCGTCCTGTCGCAAGCGTTAGCTCTCGCAAATATAAAAGTTTGCTTTACAAAATTCTCGCAGTTTGTAGTTCGCCGATGTTACCCATAGGAAATTTTCACAGAAATAAAAAAAAAATCCTTAAAATTTTCTCCCGTGTATATGCGATTGTTCACGACCAACAATACGACCTTCTCGCTTTGAAAATTTACCGAGATTGAGAAAGACTTCGAATTTGTTTCGAGTACTTCCAGACCCAGACGCGGAAATTTTATCAAACCTAAAAGGGTTTCGATCTCCGTTTGCGTATTCTTAAATGTTTACAACCCAATACAAAACTTTTTATAAACTAATTGAGATTTCTGTAGTCCTTGACATCAAATATGGAGACTTTATTAATTTACTAACGATCCCAAACTTGTTCCGTGTATTTCCCACTACTCACGTCCAGATGCAAAAACTCTGCCGAAATTATTCGGTATCCCCGAAAGCTTTAACACCAGAGTATCAAATTTTATTGATTATTGTATGTTGTCCCAGTCGTTCCTCATTTCGTATAGGGAAGCTGGACTAGATTTTAGGCTTTCTAAATTATTGGCTAGTTAGTATAGACGAGAATAGGAAAGTTATTTCTCAAATCGCCGGTTTGCCAATATAAAACTTATGAAGAAACTTTAGGCTTCCTAAATAGTCCACTATCGCAGATGAAAAAAAAACAAAAATAAACTCTTATAGGTTTTTTATGTTTTGAAAGTCGTTAGCATCCAATTACAAGGAATGCGGGAATTATTCTGCCCCTTAGAACTCCTTATTGGCCAATATAGAGAATATTGAAGATATTCGTCAATTAGGTAATATGAAAAGAAAAACCTAAAAACAATTTTGTGTTTTAAGGTTGCTCACTAGCAAATACAAAAACTTTAAGGGGAACTTTGTGCTTGTTATGACGTTATCACCGAATTTCGAAAATTTATGAACCTCATTGGGCTGTATTATTCGTTACAAGCTAACGTAGAATGTGTGTTGTAGTTTATAACCCGTCGATAAACAAGTATACCAAAGGTCTAGAACTTCTTTCGGTTTCTAGATCGCTCGCCCTCAAATATAGAATTTTCTAGAGTGTCGCGTGCAACCGCGTCACTAGGTATAGAAAATTTATCAGCTTTTTATGCTACAGCAGTAATCGTTACTAGCAAAGATAGGAAAATTAAAAACCAATCCTCTGCGTTCTATCAACCTTTGCCAGCAATTAAAGATATTCCGACCATATTTTGCGTTATTTAAAACAAGAAAGTATAGCAATCACAGCAGATGCAGTGATTATAGTCAATAGGTATAGTAAATTTATCAGCTTGTTATGCTATAGCAGTAATCGTTACTAGCAAAGATAGGAAAATTAAAAACCAATCCTCTGCGTTAATAATGATCTCAGGTAGATTTGTATAGGAAAAAAATAAATATGGAAAAATTACAACACAATTTTATAAGTTACGAATCAATTTATTCCAGAGAACCGATTATTACCAAAGTCCGTACAAAACTGAATTTTAGCTTTTTGAATAAAAGTTACTTAGGGTTTCAGCGGAAACCGTCTAGACGTACAAAACAGAAATTTGTGAAAAACAAAAGTGTATGATTACATATAGAACGAGGAAATTTTATGGAAAAACAAAAGTGTTTGGTTACATTTAGAACTTATGTTGTGTAAAAAATGCTTTATCAGTTAAAAATGAATGGGAATAAAATTTTACAAACTGTGGGAAAAATATTTTAAGTAAATGAAAATGAAATAAATGAAATTAATGAAATTAATATGCAATATCTGAAATTATTGATTATATTAGGTTGTATGTGTAGTTGGGAACGTAACTCCTCCCTTCTCAGTGTGAAGCGAAGGCCATCTGAGCGATCGCCTAGTTGGTGTTGATGTACTCTGGTTGTTATAGAAGATGACTGGAGGGTTTGGTACGTCTGGTCCTTTTCTCAGCCTTTTATAGATTTTATAGGTGCCACAAATGATAATCGCACCCAAACTGATGAGGATCATTGTTAAGTAAGAACGGGTTTCAGATAACTTGGTTTCATTGGATAGGATCCTGATAGCTTCCATGTTCTCCATTGTCCAGTTGCTTAGTTTCTTGAGGCTTAGTTTTTCCATGACGTAGCTGCTATTGACTTCATTAATTAAGGTAGGTAAAATCTGTATTGAGTCCCAAAAGGTAGCTATTTTGCTTGAGTATGTTATATTGTTAATTTTTATTGTACAGTTGTTGAAGTTGATAAGGGTTACTCCCTTCAGCGTCTTGTTTTGTATGGCTGAATCACAGGTTGTGTCATCTAGGGTTGTATTTCGGCTGATGATGAGTAGTAAATTGGGCTCCAACAGCTGTATATTTTCATGGACTTTGTTCTCGATCAATTTACAGTTTGATTTCTTGTTGTGTATAATATTTGGTACGCATGAGTCTGCCTCTATGTCCTTCAGTGAAATTTTTTCGCAGTACTTCATATTTTCAATTGTTTGACAAGGCTTATCCATATATTTATACATGAATTTGTTTAGTAAAAGGAAGGGGGCTTTCAAATCTATGGTGTAGTTATCGTTAATGGGTAGTTCTTTTAAATGGTAAAGGGAAAAATTGTCTGTGGATAGGATAGGGATCTGTATAACAAATATTAAATTAGAGCCATTATAGAAAGCTTGTAATTTGATGACTTCATAAATGTTGTCATCTGATAAAATGATAGTGTTTTGATTTCTCAATATTTCGTGAATGTAGAATACTTCTTCAGGGTGCAAAATGTGTTTTGATATGATATCTAACTTGGCGAGGATTATTGATTCTGAAATGTCTTTGAGGTGTTCGTTTATTAGCTCAATATCATACATTAGTTGTTCAAAATATTGATGGAGTACAAGTTCTATATTCAATCGCTTAATTTTATTGGCTACGTTTAATTGATACTCTTGAATGTAATTTTCTAGTGTTTCTTGTTGTGCATTAATATGTGTGGATATATTATTGAATCTTTCTATCATTCTTTCGTTTAGGATTATTTGTTTGTTAAGCTGATTTTTAATATTGTTTTCATTTGTACGTAATGATTCTAAATGATTACTAATTTCCACATAGTCATTGTGGTCTAAGTTTCCAGTTATATCTTTTATGATTGTACCTAATCCATTTATTAACCCACGTTTTACTTTATATTTTGGGACGATTACGTCTAAATTATGTACCAATTTATTATATTTGCTTTCCAATATTTTTGTTTTTACAGTATATTCCTTTTGGTTCCCTGTTTGATTTATTAAGTTATCTATATTTCTGCCAATAATTTCCACATTAACTTGGTATTCGGTGATATTTATTATATGCAACATTTTAGAATAATTTTCAATTAACTTGGCGTTTCCTAAATTTAAGGACAGTAATCCCTGGTTTTTGCTCAAATCCTGAATGTTTAATCGTTGTCCTTGGGCGTTGTTGGTAACCCTGAAAATTTACGTTTCGTTTTAATCTTTTGTTTATGAACTTTTCTTTTATTTGAGACGACAGTAATTTTGTTATTTTTAATGACTTTATGTTTCATAAATTTGGGTGCTAATTTATTACGTCTATTTTCGGATTCAAAAATTATTTCATCTGTATCAAAATCCGGCGGATCTTTCCGATTTTTATTCAACCTACTAATACTATTTTTCTTCATTTTTGAACTTCGTTCGTGTATTAAATTAGCTATTTTTTCATATTCCTTTTTATGGGCTTCTAAATAATCCTGATTTGTCTGTGAAGTTGATTTTGTGGGAAATAACGAGAATTTATTATAGTGACCTGTTATCGTTTCGAATGGTGTTAGGTTTGTCGAAGAATGTATAGAGTTATTATATGTTAGGATTGCTTCGTCCATAATTTCACTGATTGGTTTAGTGCTATTCTGGCTATGAATTATCCTAATTATTTCAGTTATCGTGGAATGTAACCTTTCTATGGGTGATTTACCGGTTGAATTCTTTGCTGATGTCAAATGGGGTTCTCTGTCGTATAGTTTTAAAAAATCTGTGAACAGGGTTGACGTGAATTCAAGACCATTATCATAAATTAATTTTCTTGGGATTCCGTGGTGTGAAAAGAAATGTTTGAGACACTGGATTATATTTATATTATTTCTATTAGTTAATAAATAGGCACTAGCGAATTTGCTGAATTTGTCTATTATTGTTAGAAAATTTTCTTTGTGAACTGAATATATGTCTATATGTACAATTTGTAGAGGTTTGTTTCGAGTTTCGGAAAATTCGAATTTTAAGGGTTGTCTATTTCGTTCGTATTTATTTCCTAAGCAAATTTCGCAATTATTGATTATTCTTGTTATGATTAATTTCATCTTTGGAAAATAATAGGTTCTTCTTAAATGTGCTAGAGTCTCGGTAATCCCTCTGTAATTCGATTTCTCGTGGTAGTCTTTAATTAATTTTTCCTGTTTATCTGCTTCTGCGATATCCTGAACCATTTCCATGCAACGGATTAGCTTTATCCGTCCATTGCTAAAGAATTTTAAATATACTTTTTGTATTATTTTAAAGGTATTATCGTCCGTGATTATAGCGGTTAGTTTTTTGGGATTTGTAAAATTTTTGAGAATGCTGATTATGATAGTCTCATTGTCTACATCATTCTGCCTAAATGTATGCCTACGTTTAGTTTTAAAGATTATTTTAAAAGATTTTTGTGGCTTGGATAAGCCTTCGGTTTTTTTTATAATTAATTGATGAGAGAATTCGTTCAGAGGTCGTTCGGAGATAGGAATTCCATCCTCCAAATTTTCTTCTGCAGAATGTACTGTAATAGTTGCAATGTCATTCACATTATTTTGTAGAGATTCAGATACATTGATCTCGATTCGAGATAGAGCGTCTGCATTAGCATTTTCCTTACCCTTTTTGTAGACAATATTATAGTCAAATTCTTCTAGCTTCAAACGCCATCGAACCAATTTTGAATTTGGTTCTTTTAATGAAAAGAGCCAAGTTAGAGGTTTATGATCGGTTATGATCTTAAATTTCCTGCCAAATAAATATGGCCTAAACCATTTGGTGGCCCATACAATGGCCAAAAGCTCCTTTTCGATAGTACTGTAGTTCTGTTCTGATTTATTCAATGTTCTACTTGCGTAGCAAACTGGCCTATCAGAACCTATTGGACCTTGTGATAATGTGATGTCTACATTACTTGCGTCAGTTGTCAAATTAAATTCCTGGGAGAAATCGGGGTACTGCAGTATAGGTTCGTTACATAGAATGTTTTTGCATTTTTCGAAACACTCTAAGTACCGAGAGTCCAGTCTTATTTGTTTGTCCTTCCTTAGACATTCGGTTAAAGGTTTGGTGAGTCTTGCGAAATCTCTAATTAATTTTCTGTAATACCCTAATAGCCCTAGAAAGGACTTTATCTGTTTAGGTGTTTTCGGAACTGGAAAATTCTTTATAGCCTTTATTTTGTCTGGATTTGGTTTCACACCATTTGGGGTGACGATGTGACCAAGAAAAGCTATTTCTTTATGGAGGAGTTCTGACTTGTCTAGTTGGACTTTGAGATTAGCATCCCTTAGTTTCTGAAAAACCGCAGCGAGATTTTCGAGATGCTCTTGAAGTGAGGTTGAAAAAATTATAATGTCGTCCATGAACACCAGACACCATTTTCCCAATAAGTCACGCAGGACGTTATCCATTACCCTTTGGAATGTAGATGGGGCGTTTTTCAGCCCAAATGGCATTCGTAAAAATTCATAATGGCCATTTTCCACAGTGAAAGCTGTTTTAGGTATGTCTTCAGGCTTCACTTCGATCTGGTGAAATCCGGATGCAAGGTCGAGTGTACTGAAATAAAGGCTTTTCCCCAACTTATCTAAGATTTCAGTTATGTTGGGTAAGGGGTACCTGTCATCTATTGTTTTTTGGTTTAATTTCCTATAATCGACGACCAAACGCCACTTTTGTTTCCCACTGGCATCTAACTTTTTTTGGTAAGATCCAGATGGGCGAGGACCAAGGGGAAAAACTAGGACGGATGATTCCGTCACTAATCATCTTTGAAATTTGTTGTTGCACTTCTTTTTTATGAATCTCCGGGTATCTATACGATTTTGTATAGATGGGAATGTCGTCTTTTGTCTTGATTTCGTGCTTTATTTGGTTTGTGAAGCTTAGATTTTGTCCTTCTTTAAAGAACACGTCCTCAAAACGTCTGCACAATTTAATGGTTGAATTTTTCTCTTCGCTGTTTAGATGATCAACGCGGATCAACCTGGATATATCTACATTGGCTTGTGAGTGTTCCCTATTAGTAATTGAAAAATTGTGTATTTCTAAGAACTGGTTACGACTAAGCGGCTCAGATTTTATTGGTTGTTCGATTACGAAATTTTGAGGAGAGTTTGAGAAGTTGATTGCTTCTACATAAGAATACCACTCGTTAGCTCGGAAAATACCTTCTGGTATCCTTAATTGTTCCTTTATTTCTACAGGTTTAATATGAATGTCTCCGGATTTTACATCCACTGGTAAATGAGCTATTATCTTACTGCGAGGTGGGACAGTGTACTGTTTGGACATGTAGTTAGAATTATAGATCAAAGGTACTGTTGTAGTTTTTGTTTTTAAAACTGAATTGTTAAAATCCAAGGTTATTCCAAGCTGGTTCATTATTTCTAATCCTATTAGTCCGTCGAAATAATTGTGAAATTTAAATAATAGAAATGTGAGCTTATCCTTGGTTCTGAATTCCCTAAATGCGTTTAATATAATTTTCTTATTAATTGAATGGGTGTTGAAGGCTGTTTTTATTTGTACTGGTTCTATTATTTCTATTAAGTTGGGATTTACCAAATCTATATTTATAAAAGACATATTGCTTCCTGTGTCTATGAGAAATTTCAGTGGAATTTTATCGGACCCTAAGATGTGAATGTATGGTAGAAGATATGATTGGTGGGTGTTAAAGTCTATGTAACCTATTTGGTCTCCGAGGCAATTGATGGAAAATTTTCGTCATCAATTTCGTTTTCAATTGATTCGGTTGGATAGGGAAATTCGTCCAACTTTTGGAAGTATCTGTTGAAATTGTCGTTATTATAGTTGTTTTGATTATTAGGCTGATCTATCTGAGTAGTTTGTTGTAATTCATATGTAGGGTCATCATAAAAGGTAGAAGGATATTGAGGTATATTGCATTGCTCTACATTAAACAGTTCTTCGGACACAAATTTTGGCGAGTTAGATGATTGAGGAAAATTGCTAACTGGTTTCTTAGCAAATTTCAAGAAAGTGTTGCCGCTGGAAGTGTCCATGGGTTCAGGACGATTTCTAGAGGTCTGATTGTAATTCCTGTTATTCTGGTTATAATTATTAAAGGAATTCTGTTGAAATGGTTTTTGATGTGGTTGAATGTTCGGTCTTTGGGGGGGTTGGAAGGTTGGTCTATAGGGCTGCTGAGAATGTAAACTTTGAGGTTGCGAAGAAACTGGTCTTTGTACTTGTGAATTAAATACTGGTGTTGCGTAGTTAAATGCAGAGTAGATAGGTCTGATCGGTGGTTTTCTAACGGTATTCTGTCTAAATGGCTGTGAATTTTTTATGTAATATGTGTTTTGCTCTGTTAAAGAGTAATTCAAGGCTTGTGCTAACGAAATTGGTCGCATTGCTCTGATTGTAGAACCAAGGGGTTCTCTTAATCCCGATAAAAAGGTGTTTAAGCACATTTCCTGATACAAACTTTGTTTTGAAATTATAACGTTACGATCACTATCGTGAACTCTGACGTGGTTTGAGATAGTTGAAAGTATTTCAATAACCCGTGAATAAAATTTTTCGACTGTATCTGAATTCTGTCGCAAACAATGCAAATCTCTTATTAAGCTTGTTTCATTCCGTTTGTCGGAGTAATGCGTAATCAAATTAGTTTTAATATTCTCCCATCTTGTTGGTGTGCCATACATATTCAGCACCTCATTTGCATCGCCAATAATTTTATTTCTTATGGCTCTCAAAATAATTTTAGCATAATTTGTTCCATCAATTCCAATCATTAGCCCTAGGATCTCTTCGACATTGTCAATGAAATCGAATAAAGATCTCGGATTACCATCGAAATTAGGTAGATCTTTAATGGCATCCGGAATTTTCAGGTTTGTAAGAATTAGACTAACATTAGCACTATTATTACTATTACTAACACCAGGCGTATCACTATTATTACTGGCATGATATATATTTAGATTACTGTTATCGATAACGGCATTATTATTATCAGAGGTGTTAATTCCTTGATTAATTTGATTTTCCATTTTAATACAGAAATTATTTTTCACTTTTTAATTATTCAATTCAAGTTTAATTTCACTTAAATTACTTAGATCTACACTATCTGAACTATTTTCCAATTTATTTTTCAAAGAAATTTCAGAATCAGAATCGGAGTTATAATTAGAATATCCGTATACCGCGGCGATATCTAATGGCTTTTGAGTAGTGTACGGCGCTTTGGGATTTGTTTGCTTTTTAGAATTTGATTTAATGAAGAAGGACATGAGGGATGATTAAATGTATTAATATAGGACTTACCCCAGCATAACAATGATGATGTACCAAATAAACTGCATTTCACTTTTATTCGTATGGTTCTTGAAGCTGAAGGATTGAAATCCACCAAACAACGATATGCTCTCGCTATTGTGCTTCTATCCAACTATAGTCGTCTAGCGAATTCACTTATGCCGATTTTCACTCGACACGGAGTTAATATCAATACAGAAATACGAAAACAAAAATTTTTTTTTTTTTTTCACAAGTCAATATCCTCTTGACACAATTTCACGTAAAGAAATTTCGTTTCAAATTTAATTTTTATTAATTTTCGTTCGATTCGATTTAGTATAAATTTCGATAACTCCCGAATTAACGACAAGACATTGATAATATATAGGAATTCCAAATTGTCGGAATCCTACCGACTGCGCCAAAAATGATCTCAGGTAGATTTGTATAGGAAAAAAATGAATATGGAAAAATTACAACACAATTTTATAAGTTACGAATCAATTTATTCCCGAGAACCGATTATTACCAAAGTCCGTACAAAACTGAATTTTAGCTTTTTGAATAAAAGTTACTTAGGGTTTCAGCGGAAACCGTCTAGACGTACAAAACAGAAATTTGTGAAAAACAAAAGTGTATGATTACATATAGAACGAGGAAAATTTATGGAAAAACAAAAGTGTTTGGTTACATTTAGAACTTATGTTGTGTAAAAAATGCTTTATCAGTTTAAAATGAATGGGAATAAAATTTTACAAACTGTGGGAAAAATATTTTAAGTAAATGAAAATGAAATAAATGAAATTAATGAAATTAATATGCAATATCTGAAATTATTGATTATGTTAGGTTGTATGTGTAGTTGGGAACGTAACTCGTTCTATCAACCTTTGCCAGCAATTAAAGATATTCCGACAATATTTTGCGTTATTTAAAACAAGAAAGTATAGCAAACACAGCAGATGCAGTGATTATAGTCAATAGGTATAGTAAATTTATCAGCTTGTTATGCCATAGCAGTAATCGTTACTAGCAAAGATAGGAAAATTAAAAACCAATAATCCTCTGTGTTCTATCAACCTTTGCCAGCAATTAAAGATATTCAATTATTATAGCAATAATATACCAGATATAGTAAAATTAATTAATAAAGCAATAATATAGCAAATATAGTAAATTTGATTAATATAGCAAAAATATAGCAAATATAGTAAATTTAATTAATAGAGCAATAATGTAGCAAATATAGTAAACATAATTAATATAGCATGTATATTAGAACCAACTATAAATTGTTCCTTGAGAGGTTAGTGGGGTCCCTATTACGGGATTGCTGCGTACCCCACACTTGACACCAAATGTTACCAATTTTCCAGATGTGATACCAAATGTTACAGAATTTTCTGCGTGACAACCAAACGCCGTCTGTTATGGGGCGCGTCTGCTCTACCACCTGGCCGAGCGGTCACCGCGGTGTAGAGTGGGGTTCGGGTGCCCCAATATTACACCAGTGCAAACTTAATGACTACAAGAGAAGAGTGAGTTTTACCTGGGTTTCAGCTTCTATTTCGGCTAATCGGCTCCCTTCTTCTCCAAAAGAAAATATAGGATGAGCTGTAGGGTTCTTTTGTAGAACTTTATTCTCGCTGCTTTTCTAGTTGGTTTTCGTCTTTTCCCTTTTTCTTCTTTTCTTCTTTTAAACAAAGCAAAAACAAAAAAAACAACTTCTTACTTTTGACTTTAAATTAATTTTTAATTAAATTTTAAAACTTCTTCCTTCCTTATTTCTTTTCTAATTTTTTGTTTACTTTTCGTTTTTCAGTAGACCTCTTTCGACAAGACTCAGTTTTACCATTCTCGCGCGTTTTTCATTCTTACTTTACCTAACACTACCTTTCATGTGTTTCCCTAATCTGACCTAAAACTTACCTAGCGACCTCTCTTTGCACCTAGCTTAAAAGTTTTTCGTGGTACAGTTCTGATATAAATTTTTTATGCTAATCTTACAAAACTTTCATTTACTTTAGATTTCATTTTAATAATTTTTTAATTTCAACAATTCTTAACTAGGTACTAGTTGAGATTTACTTTAGATTTCGGTTTAATAATTTTTTAGTTTTAACAACTCTTAACTAAGTACTAGTTGACAGATTTCGGTTTAATATTTTTTTAATTTCAACAATTCTTAACTAAGTACTAGTTGACATTTACTTTAGATTTCGGTTTAATAATTTTTTAGTTTTAACAACTCTTAACTAAGTACTAGTTGACATTTACTTTAGATTTCGGTTTATTAATTTTTTAGTTTTAACAATTCTTAACTAGGTACTAGTTGACATTTACTTTAGATTTCATTTTAATAATTTTTAATTTCAACAATTCTTAACTAAGTATTAGTTGACTTTTACCTTAGATATCATTTTAGGACTCGTTAAGTGTCAGTTTATTTATTCGTCTATACTTGCCAACGTGGTTCTTAGTTTCTTTCGTTGATCCTTTAAAAGAAGTGGAAACTTTTCATGTTTGCCAGCTTATTTATCGACCTATTGACGCTTTATTCTTAAAATTTGGTGTCAGCTTATTTAATTCTTTATTTTCCATCTTTGCTAGTTTGCTTTGTTTTAAAATGAGATTGGTGACAGTTTATTTATTGGTTTTTAACCTTCCTATATTCGCGGACTTGGTTTGCATTTCAAATGTGCAATAAGCTTGTACTTACTAATTACTTTTAAATTTCCTATCTTTCAATTCGGTTCCATCTTAAAATTCAATCGCATTTCTACATTTTTGAGCGGCATTGTACTAATGAACTTGGGTTGACGTTGGGTTGAGCCCTCACTTGAGTTTCCGCTGTCTAACCCTGACAAATCAGCTGACCGAAATGTCAAGTCTGATTAAGTGATCAAATTTATTGTTTTGAATTATCCGGAAATGATTGGTCCCGAATTTTAGCATGCATTGCTGTTGCAAAGCAACTCGTTTTCGGGAATAATTATTGCTTTGCCTTATCAGGGAATGATTGGTCACGAAATTCAGCCTGCATTGCTGTTGCAATGCAACTCATTTTTGGAATAATTACATTTCCGGAAGACTCAGAATCGGACTCACTGGAATGGCATCAACTTGAAGAAATTTATCATGAAAGTCGCTGCCATGCAATTAGTAGAGATTTCTCTAGCTGTTCTCCCGAAAGGTGTCATCTAATGTGCTGCTGGTGCTAATTTTATTTTATGAATATCTCGCAGTGATTTAGAGAATTGTGATAATGTTCAGCAACTCAGAGGACGTTCAAGCTATGTAAATGATGTTGCCTGAGAACCGGGAGGTGAGTTTTTCTTTTCGTGATTTTGTTACAATATATTCGATTTCCAAATTCCCATTAAACAGTGATATAGAGTTTGAAAATTTGAAAACGAAGTGAACTAGTTACCCTACTCCATATCTTCAAAATTAAAACCCTAAAGGCTAGTTACAAGATTTTGGCGATCTTAAAAAAAAAAAAATTTCTCCTCTTCTTATATGTATCGTGTATATATACGACTACATTTTTAACCCGTTCTTTTATTTTGGCCTTGTATTTTTCTTTGACCACCATTACCGTTTCTTCTCGTTAAAGAATTCTCGTCATTTGTTCAAAATTCTTACCAGAAAAAGGAAAGAAATTGTTACCCTGTTCGAAAATTTACCTTTCACACAGAAATGGCGACAGAACTCCAAATAAGCCTTACCGATGCTTAAAATATGATACCTGAGTTTGGCGGAACTTCAAAACAAATATTTGGATAAATCGATGTGACGAGTTGCTGTTAGCATCAACAACCCCCTCACAACCGATAGTACCACAAGTAATCTGAATAAGTTCATTGCGTGTGGAAATATATTATTTTCCTCTACAAAAACCGACTCTGAAACAAAACTCTTTCTTGACATAGTCAAAACTAGGCTTCAGGGCTCCGCATTCGAAATAATTCAATATAAATCTATAAGCTCTTGGACTGATCTCACGAAACATATGCTACCCTTTTCCTTTCATTAGCATGAGGGTTTTTTTCTATTAATCCAGCCACTCTACCTTCTGTAGAGAAACCACCATCATTTCCCGGCTACTTAAAAGGCGGTCAGAAAGGCGCATCTATCCCATTTCGGAAAGTAGGCCTTTGCTCCTTCTCCATAAACCATCTCTCCTCTAAAGTAAAGTACAAAACCCTAAAAGAGGACAAACAAAAACCATTTCCAAAGAAAGCAGGATTTTAGTTTGGGCAGAACTCGTACAAACTACAATCTTTCTTATGAACCCTGTAAGAAAAGAAAAATATAAATAACTCATTTCCAAAGAAAGAAAGATTTTAGGTTGTGCAGAACTCGCACAAACTACAATCTTTCTTCTAAACCCTGTAAGAAAAGAAAAAAAATGTAAATAACTCATTTCCAAAGAACGGAAGATCATAGTTTGGGCAGAACTTAGAAATCCTGAAAATAAAAACAAAAAAAGACACAAAACAGAAAAAAATTAATACTTCGCTTGAAAAATTCAAATTTGCGCAGAACTGGAACAACAATTTTTTCGTGTGAAACAACTCCCCAGAAACGAAAAACGGGAATTCCCCTAGCTGTAATGCATCGTATGATACCACTGCACAATGCATTACAGCGGACCCTTTAAAATTCCGAGAAAGAATTTGGGCAAACAGCATACATTCAGTGATGCCACTTGGCTACAATCGTAGCAAATTGGCTACGATTTTTTTAAATCAAAAGGTTTTGCTACTTTGCTACTACATTTCGAAAATTCATCCGATTTGCTACATTTTAGCTATGCCCCAGAAATTTCAATTTAATGTGAAAATAAATTTATCCAACCCTGTTTTCGCGAAAAAAAATTCATGCAGCGAAGCGAACGACACCTCGATCTAAGTAGTAAGTAAAACCAAAATATTGCCGCTTTTTTTAGACTTTTAGGCATGTTCAGTTGGTGTGGCTTTTCATATGTGTTAATTGCGTCTCGTTTTGTTATGCTTTGTAAATAATAGCTTATTCTTTCTTCCCTTGTATTGTGTGAATTTGCGGTGGCGTTGACTTGTCGTTGCGTTTGCGTACATATGCATATCAAAAGTGGATATTAATATAATGGAGAGGTATTTCATATTTACAGCAATTTGCATTTTAAGTTGTCATTGTCAAGTTGTAATAAGCATAAACAGGCTTATAATTATAATTAAAAACCGAGATTGTGTGAGATTACAAGGTCCAATTACAATAGTATAATTGTGAACTGTGCTGAATCTGAAGTATTATATTAAGTGAAGTGCAAGGTATTACGAAGAGCAATCGTTCTGGTTTCTTTCGCAGCCAGTGGAAAAAAACTTCAATTGGTTAAAGGATATTGATGGGAAGGTTTTCTAATTTGAAAAGACGATAACTTAGCTATTGTAAGGTGGTCCACGTCCATTTCATAGTGAATATTAACATAATGGAGAGGTATTTGATCTTTGCAATGTTCATTTTAATTTGACAGGTTCTAGTAACTGAGATCTTTCAGATTTATAAATAAAAAATCTAGATTGTGTCACCAGAAAAATAGCGCATCCTTAGAAGGAGAAGGTCATAATAATCATCATAACAGGGAAAGCGCAAATGATGAAGGCTTGCCGGTAAATCAAATAAGGTTAGGTTTTTTGAAAATTGATAGTATTTGTTTGTATTTCTCATATGCAAAAAAATTACAGGTGCAATAACAATAGTAACGCTGTGGACTCTTAAACTGAATCTGAAGTATTAGGTGAAGTGCAAATGCAAGATAGTACTAGTAGTAGGTACTACGACAAGCAATCGTTCTCGTTTCTTTCGCTGTCAGTGGAAAGATAACTTCAATTGGTTAAAGGATATTGATGGGAAAACATTTTGTCAGGTTTGTGAAAAGACGATAACAAACTGTAAGAGTCACATTGAAAGGCATGAGCGCTCAGATTATCACAAAAATAATTATAGTGCAAAGAGCGGCCAACATTCCATTGTCAGCTTAATTCAAAATTCGGATGATTTTATTCTTAAAAAGAAGGTTAAAATTGCAGAATATGCCATTGTTATGTTTTTTATAATGCATAATCTTCCATTTTCATTGATGGATTCTTTTGTTCCTTTTAAAAAGGAATGTTTTCCCGATTCGAAGATTATTGCCAGAATTGCGGAAAAAGTAAAGCATCGTACGTTGTTAAGGATGTGCTTGGTAAAAAAGGTAGAGAAGACGTTATAAAACATTTAAAACGGAACTGTTTCTCTTTAGTTATTGACGAAACAACAGACGTCATACTACAGCTGACAGCTTTAGTTTTAGTTGCTAGATTTTTCAACGATGTGAAAAATTCTATTGAAGATCGTTTTTTGGCGCTTATTGAGCTAGCAAAGACGGACCCGTAAAGCATTAGCTCTGCTGTTTTAAACTTTTTCGAAACACACTCCATTCCTGTTATCAATTTTATAGGTCTAGCAACAGACAACGCTAGCGTAATGTCTGGAGAATTTAATGGTGTTCAAGCAATTCTTAAAAAATAATTAGGCAATCCAAATCTGTTTTTTATGGGATGCATATGTCATTGGCTACACCTCTGTGCAAGCTACACTTGTCAAAAACTTCCTCATTCTATTGAGCAATTAACAAGAGATGTATATAATGTTTTTGCTCACAGCTCTAAACGGATTACAGATTTAAAAGAATTCCAAGATTACTGCAATGTAAAACCACATAAAATTCTTCGTCCATGCCAAACGCGCTGGCTTTCTTTAGAGGCCGTGGTTAATAGATTGCTTGAACAGTGGAACTCTCTCAAGCTATTTTTCGTATCACATTTTTTTGAGGAACACTCTGATAAAACTAAAGCTATTGTAGAGAAAATGAATGATGAAACCAAAATGTATCTTTTTTTTTATCCTATGTTTTAGACATAGTAAATAAAATGAACGTCGAATTCCAAAGCTCGGAAGTAAGAATTCATAAATTATTAAGAAATTTAGAAGCTCTTTATTGCACTTTACGAAGGAATTTTGTCAAGACCAATTATCTTAAAAATGTAAAACATGTCAATACAGTCGAATTTAATCCCAGCAATTTCAATCCGGTAAACGAAATATATGGTGGAATCAATTTAGAAAATTTCATTTTAGAAAATGAAATAAATGAAGAAATTATTATTTCTGTAAAAAGAAACATTTTAAATTTCTATATAGAATTATGCAAACAGATCTTGAAAAGGGTAAACTTTGAAAACAAACTGTTACTGTTACTAAAAAGAAGAAGAGTTATTTAATTGTGAGAATGTCAAATTGTGTTGTGAATTGCAGTACAAAGTTCGGGAATTTTGAAGTCGATTATCTCAGAAACTATAACTTTCCGCGCAATTTTGTGTTCATATTTGTGATTTGTGAGTAAAAAGGGAGTAGTGTGCAAAGTTTGAAGAAAATCGGTGCCGTTTCAAACACTGGTCCTGTTCCCAAAACTTTACTAAACACTAATATGCTTTTCCCACAGCTTTCCACAGGAAGATCGTCTATATGGCACGTTAGCACAAAACTCAGGTAAATGAATTTAATTCGAACAAAAAACCTCTAATGTGCTTTTTCCCACAGTTCTTTCTTTTACAGGAAAAATGATCTAAGCGGCACCATGGCACAAAATCTCAGGTAAATGAATTTAATCCATTATAAAAAACTTTACTAAACACTAATATGCCTTTTCTACAGTTTCTTCTTTCGCAAGGAAAATGATCTAGCCGGCGCTTTGGCATAAAATCTCAGGCAAATCAATTTAATCCATTATAAGAAAACTTTACTGATCTCTAATATGCTTTTCCCACAGTTTCTTCTTTCACAAGGAAAATGATCTGGACGGCACTTTGGCACAAAATCTCAGGTAAATGAATTTAGTCCATTATAACAAAACTTTACTAATCACTAATATGCTTTTCCAACAGCTTCCACCGGAAGATCGTCTATAGGGTACAACAGCACAAAACTAAGTTAAATGAATTTAATTCGCAAAAAAAAACTTCTAATATGCTTTTCCCACAGTTCCTTGATTTACAGGAAAAATGATCTAAACGGCACCATGGCACAAAATCTCAGGTAAATAAATTTAATCCATTATAACAAAACTTTACTAAACACTAATATGCTTTTCCCACAGCTTTCCACAGGAAGATCGTCTATATGTCACGTTAGCACAAAACTCAGGTAAATGAATTTAGTTCGCAAAAAAAAACTTCTAATATGCTTTTCCCACAGTTCCTTGATTTACAGGAAAAATGATCTAAACGGCACCATGGCACAAAATCTCAGGTAAATAAATTTAATCCATTATAACAAAACTTTACTAAACACTAATATGCTTTTCCCACAGCTTTCCACAGGAAGATCGTCTATATGTCACGTTAGCACAAAACTCAGGTAAATGAATTTAGTTCGCAAAAAAAAAACTTCTAATGTGCTTTTCCCACAGTTTTTGCTTTTACAGGAAAAATGATCTAAACGGCACCATGGCACAAAATCTCAGGTAAATGAATTTAATCCATTACAACAAAACTTTACTAAACACTAATATGCTTTTCCCACAGCTTTCCACACGAAGATCGTCTATATAGCACGTTAGCACAAAACTCAGGTAAATGAATTTAGTTCGCAAAAAAAAACTTCTAATATGCTTTTCCCACAGTTTTTGCTTTTACAGGAAAAATGATCTAAACGGCACCATGGCACAAAATCTCAGGTAAATGAATTTAATCCATTATAACAAAACTTTACTAAACACTAATATGCCTTTTCCACAGTTTCTTCTTTCGCAAGGAAAATGATCTAGCCGGCGCTTTGACACAAAATCTCAGGCAAATCAATTTAATTCATTATAACCAAACTTTACTAATCACTAATATGCTTTTCCCACAGTTTCTTTTTTCACAGGAAAAATGATCTAAACGGCACCATGGCACAAAATCTCAGGTAAATGAATTTAATCATTATATAAAAGCCGGTTGATGAATTTATACCAACTTCCTTTAAAATTTTTAGGAGGAACTGTTCCCGTGGTCACTTGTAATTATTGCAGGTAAGCACACGACAAATTATATAAAAACTTTACCACTAATTATAAAAAAAAATCCTTTAAATTTTTTCAGGAGGAAATGTTCCCGTCACTTATAATTGCTGCCGGTAAGCACACGACAAATTGTATCACGAAATACTAATTATAAAGAAAAAAAAATCCTTTTTTACATTTCTTTCCGAAAATTTCGAGAACGTTCTTGCGAGTCAGTTATTCGGGAATACGTTATGTCGAGAATGTTCTTCTCTACTCGTCCGCACACGATCACGTTCTAATCCCGACTTTACTGTTTGATGAAATTTCCTAGACTAATTAATATCCATAATAATCCATTACGCGACGAAGAAATTACCGCGTTTCTCCCACGCCACTAGGTAATCAAGACTAAATTTATGAACTCGCTGGCTTAACTCTTTTCCTTCTCCAATTAATATTCCAAATCAAAAAATCTAGCGGCGACCAACTCACGTACTTCTTATCCATCAGAACACTAATCACTTAATGATCTAGAGCTGTGTCGTTCAGGAATGAGCCGTTCGTTCAGAACGAATCATTTAAAAGAACCAAAAGAGCCGTACAGTCCTAAGAAAAAGATCCGTTCTCAGTTCTGATTCTGACTGACTGACAGGCGTGAGCCAGACCGACAGCGCGACAGTATTCAATCACACACAGCACCGAGTGAGCACAGTACAGTGACGCTGACACTGTATGGTGTATCAGTTCGGACCGACCCGATTCTGCTCCGATCTGTTCTTTGGGTCTGCTATGAGCTGTGAGCTGCACTAGTGTGTACCACATTCTGTTCAATTTGTACCAGCAGTGCATGGCATGGCTAGGGGCATAGATAGATTGGGCGTATGGGTATGTCTCGTGCAGTAAATGATATGTAGATATCGAGCCAGCCAACCGTCATGATTCATGTGATGGCACGGTAGCACGACACGAGCTGTGGTGAGCTTTCTGCCTCTTCTCATGAGTCAGGCATACGAACATGACATGGCATGGCAGTGGTAATAGGAATAAAATAAAATAACGGAAAAGTTTCGGCATATGATAGAAATACATATTGAGCTGGCTTATGTAGATGGTGTAGTTTTAGCATGCTACTCTGTGCTCTCTCACCTCTTTTTCAGTGGTTAAAAGAAGAAAAATTACTTTACATAGTATTGTCTGTTGGTACGATATAGATGAAGATTACATAGAGTAGTTTATTGTCGCTAATGATTTACAGCATGAATACAGTACGATGCAAATTAAATGAATTCCTCAAATTTCTTTTTTATTGGTCCTACTATAGAAGTTTAAATGATTTTTTAATTTTACTAAACTAAAATGTATTTTATATCTGAAGGATTTCAAAATATCAGAAAGAGATGAAATTAAAAAATGAGTATAAATTATGCACTGTAGTTTCTACTAAATTTTTCAACACAATTTTTAATGAACTCCTTTTCGTTTTCGTAATTTGTTCTTGGAACTTTGGTTTTTAATAGGAAATTGTTGGGGTGTGAGACTTTATACAGTTACCTTACTTAGTTTAGAAAACATTCATTTTAATGTTAAACAAGCAGAAGGCTAGATAACCAGGGCGTGAACAATTTTGTAGGTATTATTGGATTTTAAATTCACAGTCTCAAAAATCAATATTTAAGGTAAAAAATATTCTCGATATAGTAACATTTTCTTCGTTTACTAATTTTTTTCTTTCAATTATCAGTACAAGTTCTTGTCGAAATTTAAAATTAATCATTTTGTTGTCTGAGCACAAGTTTTGAAGTTCATCTAACTGTGCACTAATTAATTATATGTATTAATTATATGTAACTTATTGTAAGTATAAATAATATTGTTTGAACAAATAGAGAGAAATTAAATCATAGTTTTAGAGTAAAAATGTCCTCTAAGCGAAGCGCTATTTGGAACTGCTTTGAGACCATTGAAGGGCAACCAAAAGCTAAATGTGCTTTTTGCCGTATGATACTTTCATGCAAAGGAGGATCAACTGGGAATCTTTATCGTCATCTTAAGACTAAACATCCCGGAGTTTCAGATTCACGACTAACTCGACTAGAAGTGACAAGGCCTAGATTAGGAGAAGCAAGTTGCTCGTCAAATGCAGCCATAGCAACCTCCAGAAGCGAGGAACCTGTAATTAATGAAGTTCCACGGAATACGGAAACAGCAATAGTCGGTGTACAGAGGGAATCCCCGACGAGAGTCAGCGCGACTTCAACAGTTTTTCCAAGTTCGGCAGATGGAAACTCATCTATTCCACGTCGAACTCGTCAACTTCAAGACAGTGTCACACATTACCTGACAAAGCCGCTTCCAATAAATACGTCAAAAAGCAGTGATCGACAACTTATTAAAATGATAGCAAAAGAATATCAGCCCTTCAGCATTGTGGAAGATCAGGAATTCAGAAAACTTGTTTATATGCTTAATCCATCGTACTCACTACCAAGTCGGAAAACCTTGTCAACTAGCTTATTGCCACAAGTTTACGATGAAATTAAAGAGAAGATTGTCGCTAGCCTAGAAAAGGCGTCGGTGGTAGCCTTAACAACAGACGCGTGGACTGCTGTCAGAAATGAAAGCTATATAGCTGTTACGGCGCATTTTATTGATACAGGATTTAAAATGAAATCCCATTTATTGGAGTGCTTCCATTATGATCAAAGTCACACAGCTCAAAATCTGTCACAGGAATTGAAACGAGTTGTCCAATCTTGGAACTTAGAGAACAAGGTTTGCGCTGCAATTACTGATAACGCAGCAAATGTAGTGGCTGCAATAAGACTGTGTCAATGGCATCACATACCTTGCTTTGCGCATACATTAAATCTAATTGCTCAAGCGGCTATTGAGTGTATTAGCAGTATTCGAAGCAAGGTAGAATCGATTGTAGAGTTTTTTAAACGATCATCGCAAGCCTCAGCTAAATTGGCATCTACTATGAAACAGATGGGAAATGCAGAAAGAAAATTGAAGCAGGATGTCATAACCAGATGGAACTCAACTTATGATATGTTTCGACGAATTCTTGAAGAACAAGAACCTTTGCAGTACACCATCACTTCACTTCAATCCACTGCTCCACAGTTGCAGCAATTAACTGCCACCGATATAGTTGCAATAAAACATGCTTGTGATGTTTTAGAAATATTTAATGAAATTACGAAAGAAGCCAGTAGTGAAAATAGTGTAACGGTGTCAAAGGTCTTGCTTTTCGTCAGAGCCATACAAAGGCATACTTCAGCATTTAAAGATCTTCCCGAAAGTGTGGCGAATATGGTCACAACTATATTGGATCAATTGACAAAACGATTTCCGAACATTGAAATGAATGCTATATATAGTCAAGCAGCTTTACTTGATCCTAGATTAAAAAACAGGCATTTGTAACAGAATCGGCATATCAATGTGCATACCAAGCCATAAGTGATAGGGCATCAAGAATACATATCCATACAGAGAATAGCAGCGACTTGACCGATAACACAACTGCAGTGGCAATGCAACAGTCCTTAGTTTGGGGACACTTTTGCGAAACCGTTTCAAGTATCCAAGCGAAACAGGTACCAAGATCTGCGGCAATTATAGAAATAGATAAATATATGAAAGAGCCACACGCGAATTTGTGTTCAGACCCCTTGGTATGGTGGAAAGAACGGCAAGCAATATATCCCAGACTATTTGAATTAGTCAAAAGACGATTGTGCATTGTAGCCACGTCAGTTCCCTGCGAAAGAATATTCTCAAAGGCAGGTCAAACTATTACCGACAGAAGAAGCTGCTTATCTTCTAGTAAGACTTCAAAACTGTTGTTTTTAAATTATAATATGTGAATACATATATTTTGCATATATGTAATTAGTATACCATTACTGAGTTTTTTTATTTTTTAATGAATTAATTTTTTTAGTTAATTGAACGTTACAAGACCTATTTATATGTTTCTCTTTTGGAAGAAAAGTCGGTTTGTATTTTATAATTTTATGTTTGCTGCGAATATCAATTTTGTTTTATTGTTTCTTTTTCATTATTATTATCTCTGAATGTGTTTCAGTTTTTTTTGTATTAATTTGATATTATATAAATCATCTATGCAAATGATAAGCATAGGATATATATATGTATCAAAAAAATTGGAGGAAATAAACAAACATCCAACTCCTTCAATTGTCTTATATTTCTATCATAAAGCTGAAGTTCACCTTTTGAGAGAAACAGATTGTAGACTTTTCTCGCTCAAAAATTACGTGCCCATCTCGACATTCACGAGTCCTTTTCGACACTCATCTTTATCGGACGTGAAAGCATGGAATAATGTGATTATCTAAACCAAAGCATAGCAAAAATGAAATTTTAGTGCAGTGAGCCAAATGAACTAAACGAACGGATCAGTTCTATGGATCTTTATATGTATTGAACCAAAAGATCTAGTACATTAAAAAGAGCCGTATTGCCCACCTCTATAATGATCGCTCTTCTTCCCGCACAAAATTATCACAACCGTATCGCCCTTGGACTCTATCCACTGCTAGCGCATTGCTTGCCTACCGCCAGAAATTCGTATGCGCCCGCTTATTCACTCACCCGACAAACGAGCCGAAATTTTGCTGACGACTGCCCTGCTGACTATGTGTGGGCCTGTGTGTGTATTACATGGCTGTACTTCGGTAGCAACCAGAATGTATGCTGTTTGCCCAAATTCTTTCTCGGAATTTTGAAGGGTCCGCTGTAATGCATTGTGCAGTGGTATCATACGATGCATTACAGCTAGGGGAATTCCCGTTTTTCGTTTCTGGGAAGTTGTTTCACACGAAAAAATTGTTGTTTGCGCCAGTTCTGCGCAAATTTGAGTTTTTCAAGCGAAGTATTAATTTTTTTCTGTTTTGTGTCTTTTTTTGTTTTTATTTTCAGGATTTCTAAGTTCTGCACAAACTAAGATCTTCGTTCCTTGGAAATGAGTTATTTACATTTTTTTTCTTTTCTTACAGGGTTTAGAAGAAAGATTGTAGTTTGTGCGAGTTCTGCACAACCTAAAATCTTTCTTTCTTTGGAAATGAGTTATTTATATTTTTCTTTTCTTACAGGGTTCATAAGAAAGATTGTAGTTTGTACGAGTTCTGCCCAAACTAAAATCCTGCTTTCTTTGGAAATGGTTTTTGTTTGTCCTCTTTTAGGGTTTTGTACTTTACTTTAGAGGAGAGATGGTTTATGGAGAAGTAGCAAAGGGCTACTTTCCGAAAAGGGATAGATGCGCCTTTCTGACCGCCTTTTAAGTAGCCGGGAAATGATGGTGGTTTCTCTACAGAAGGTAGAGAGGCTGGATTAATGCGAATGAAAGGAAAAGGGTAGCGTATGTTTCGTGAGATCAGTCCAAGAGCTTATAGATTTATATTGAATTATTTCGAATGCGGAGCCCTGATTTATTTATATTCTTTTTTTAGGTCTTTACAATTCTGACTATTATGCAACAAGATATTAGAGAATCTGAATTTTTCGTTGACATCCTTTATTTTCTAAAACTTTTTGTGTACTTCGATTTATAGCAACTTAGTTTATTTTCTATACATTTTATTTTTACAAGGTGTCTGTAGACGCGATGAAATTTACAGTACAGTGTAGTTTACAGTACACTATCTATGCTAATTTATTATGTAGTCAAACGTATAGATGTGCTACATTTACTCCCCTATCAGTTAATAACGAGAATAGGAATTAAGTTAAATCACAATAAAAACGAATGTAATTGTAAGTTATAAGTTAAAAGTGACTTTCTTTTTTGGTCTTTTGGTGTCTATCTCAGGAGATTCGTCCAATTTTTCAATGAATGCAGGTTTTAACCGGTCTACAGAAACTTTTACTGATTTTCCGTTTATATTTATTGTGAAAATTTTCTCTCCTCTTTCAGTCACCTTATAAGGTCCATCATACGGTTGCTGAAGGCTCGGTTTTATCTTGTCGCTGCGAATGAAAGCGTATTCACAATCGTATAAAGATTTAGGAAAATAACACTTGGTACTAGTTTTTCTGGAATCTGTTGGTATAATAGTTTCAAAATGTTGTCGTATATTTTGGATCATGTCTGTCGTATGTGGCAAAACTTGATAATCTCTAACAAAGAATTCTCCTGGTACCCTTCAAGTTTGACCATACACTAACTCGGCTGGAGAGCATTTCAAATCCTCTTTTACCGTAGTACGAATACCTAAAAGGATTGAAGGAAGATGGGTAGACCAATTGGTTGTATCCTTTTTTGCTCTAATAGCGGATTTTAGTTGACGATGGAATCTTTCAATCATTCCATTAGCGTGAGGATGATAAGGAGTTGTATGGATTTTATGACACCTGAGAAACGTAGATAACGCTTGAAACAATTTTGATTCAAATTGAGCTCCCTGGTCTGTCGTTATCCTTAAAGGTATACCAAACCGACATATGAATTGTTCATAAAATATTCTAGATATCGTCTTTGCTGAGGTATTTTTATTGGGATATGCTTCTGGCCAACGAGTATATCTGTCAATTATTGTGAAAATATGTGTATACTCTTTTGATTGTGGCAGAGTTCCAACAATGTCTAAATGGATATGCTCAAATCGAGCATTGGGAATTTTGAAAGTTCCAACTTCTGATTTCGTATGTCTTTGAACTTCTGATTGTTGACATGGTAAGCATCTCTTGGCCCAATGATTGATATTTTTGTTCATACCTGGCCAAAAATATTTATTGCCAATTGATTTTCTCAATGCACGTATGCCTGGATGTGATAATCCATGCAATATGTCAAAAATCGTTTTTCGAAGTTCCCCTGGTACGTAAGGACGAGATTTACCTGTCGAAATTTCGCACCATAGTTTACTATTGGTTGAAGGAATATCTATTTCCTGAAGTTTGTATTTAGAGGTTACCTTTTGGAGTCGTTGCTCGATGAGATGTTTTAACTCTTCGTCAACTATTTGTGCTTTACTAATAAAATGTAAGTTAATTTCCTTATTGCTCTCGATTGTACTGCATTCGTCGTTATTTTCAGAAATGCGTGAAAGAGCATCTGCTACCACATTCGATTTCCCTTTAATGTGTTGTATGTTTGATGTAAACTGTGTAATGAAATCTAAATGTCTCGTTTGCCTAAGGCTCCTTTCCGTTTTGGTCCAAATGGCGTTTGTTAATGGTTTATGATCTGTGAATACTATGAATTTTCTACCTTCGAGTACATGGCGAAAATGTTTTATCCGCGCGCGTGTGTGTGTGTGCCCCTGCCAGCCTGCCTGTGTGTGTGTGTGTGTGCTTCTTTAATAAAAGTTTTTCTATTCCATTCTAAGTAAATGCTGTTACTACACATCAATTGAATATTCGTAATGAATAAAAAAACGCAATGCTGGTAACCCGAATGCTTGGAAGGTTAGTATATACATACCTACCACTGCCTCTTTTTATACTAAAAAGAAGAAAAAGAGTTAATTAATTGTGACAATGTCAAATTGTTTTGTGAATTGCAGTACAAAGTGCGGGAATTTTAAAGTCGATTATCTCAGAAACTATAACTTTCCGCGCAATTTTGATTTCATATTTGTGATTTGTGAGTAAAAAGGGAGTAGTGTGCAAAGTTTGAAGAAATTCGGTGCCGTTTCAAACACTGGTCTTAAGCCAAGTTTTGTTATAATGGATTAAATTCATTTACCCGAGATTTTGTGCCATGGTGCCATTTAGATCATTTTTCCTGAAAAAGAAGGAACTGTGGGAAAAGCATCTTAGAAGTTCTTTGTTGCGAATAAAATTCATTTACCTGAGTTTTGTGCTAACGTGCCATATAGACGATCTTCCTGTGGAAAGCTGTGGGAAAAGTATATTAGTGTTTAGTAAAGTTTTGTTATAATGGATTAAATTCATTTACCTGAGATTTTGTGCCATGGTGCCGTTTAGATCAGTTTTCTGTACAGGAAGGAACTGTGAGAAAATCATATTAGAAGTTTTTTTTGCGAATTAAATTCATTTAACTTAGTTTTGTGCTGTTGTGCCATATAGACGATCTTCCGGTGGAAAGCTGTTGGAAAAACATATTAGTGATTAGTATAGTTTTGTTATAATGGATTAAATTCATTTACCTGAGATTTTGTGCCAAAGTACCGTCTAGATCATTTTCCTTGTGAAAGAAGAAACTGTGGGAAAAGCATATTAGTGATTAGTAAAATTTTGCTATAATGAATTACATTCAGTTACCTGAGATTTTGTGCCATGGTGCCGCTTAGATCATTTTTCCTGTGAAAGAAGAATCTGTGGGAAATCATATTAAAGATTAGTAAAGTTTTTTTTGTATATATGAACTAAATTCATTTGATTGAGATTTTGTGCCGAAGTGCCGTCTGGATCATTCTCCTTGCGAAGGAAGAAACTGTGGGAAAATCATAGTAGTGCTTAGTAAATTTTTTTTGTATGAATTGGATTCACTTACTTACGATCTTTGTGCCAAGATGCCGAGCAATTCATTCACCTCCAGTTGAAGACAGTGGAAAATTATCATTCATCTTTTCTTATGAGAAAACCTGCGGGCAGAGGTTGACAGTCAATTAAGCTTGTCGTCCTGAATTAAAGTCAATCACTTACCTGCAATCTCATGCCAAAGTGGTACCTTGCCCATTCCGCGAGTTATTGAGACGGCTTGCCCGAAATACAAGTGAAACCGGCGAGGAGCGGAAGGAGTGAAAGTTCGAATGTCATGCCTGCGCTTAGTAAGAAGAGTAAACCTCCAAACAGCATGCAGTGAGTGTAAGTCCTTTCTTTTTTACCCCCAAGGTTAGTGGAGCTTTGTAATCTTACTAGTTAAGTCAGGTTTTTTTTTTTTTTTTTGAAAGAAAAAACAAAAAAGGTATTTAGATTGATAAACTGGCTTATCCAGTAAGTTTGAGGCCTTACATATATGCCTGTTTATGCCTACCGCCCTTTGAGTGTAGCGTAGTCAGATTACTTTAAGGAGCAGGAAGCAAGGTTAGATAAGTTTAAGGCAGGTAAAAGCGCTTTTTTTTTCATTAGCTGTAAGTATATTCATATATATGTATATATGTATAAATAATGTGATCGGGTTTCCTCTTTACACATTGTTTTTTTTTTAAATATAGATACAACGTTTTATTCTTTTGAAATCAAGCTTCTACGTGCGTATATATTTTCTTTTCTTCCTCTTCCTTTCTTTTCTTTTTTTTTAGCTTATAACTTTGCTATTCCCTTGCTTAGCATTGACGGGATGCCTCGGCAGCTTGTCGCCAGCCTTGGTCCATACTCGAGTTCTTGATTCTTCTTTTGCCCAGTTCATCTCATATATGGTTCCAGGAGTCCTTAATGGAAATGAGTGAGTAGATTATTCCAGTTAGGGATGGAGGCAAGATGGAGCACAACTAGAGCACACAACCGCGAATTAATGGGGCTAAGCATATTATTACGGCTTTGGAGGCTTAGCCAGGGTGGATGGGGGCGTCTGGGCCCAATAGTACCCAAAGCTTGAGTCTCAACTACATCTGAGACTCCTCTCTGTTCTCTCTCTCTCTCTCGATCGCTCATCTTCCCGGCGTTGAAAACTCCTCGGGTAAATCAAAACTTGTTCGGCGTTGCTGAAGTCTTTCGTTTTTTTTTCAGCATTTAATTACGTACATTTTCTTCTTCCAGGCTTTTAGGTTCCACGAGGAGGGAGCTCGTATAGATCTTTTTTTCTGTCTGTCCGTCCGTCTGCAGTCGCGTATACAAGTTCTTTTCTTTATTGTCCGTCCGTCTGTATGTTCAATCTTCGTGAGGATGTAGTGCACAGCTTTACAAGCATCAAGGGATATGGCTGGCAAGAACCACCCCAAGCCGGCTGATCGCTAGCGGCATATTCGCTGTGCAGCCACCCACGCTAATCCTACGATGATTTTGTAGCAAAGAGGTATCCGTCTAAATCCAGGTAAGAGTGGATATAGGTAGATCTGTCGCCTGACAAGCTATTCGTTACAAATGGCCAGTCAGGAGAACTGCTAACTGCGAAACAACACTATAAGAAAAGTGTTAAAGAATTTGGTGACCGAATTTGACTCCTACTCAATGTTGTGACTCAGGTGCCCAATGCCCCGAATCACAACCATAATACCGATACATCAATATATCGCCCAATTTATATTGATGTACCATTAATTGACCCTGAAAATGAAAAATTATTTCATTTTTAAATCTCATTCAAAATTTAAATTGCATTTAGAAATGCATTCCCATGTTATAACAAAATGCAATTTAGCATAAATTGGATTTTGTTATCAGACACATATTCCACTCACACGGTATGCACACTTACCTACATACAGTGTCTTCTTACTTATTTTCCGTATGTACTATGTACATACGAACATTACCTACTTAATCCAATCTAATTGCATGTACATACATACATACAATTATGAAAATTATACGCGCCCTCTTAAAATTAATGTTTCAAGACGGGCGCACAAGTGCATATCGGATTACCGTTTTGCATTGATGCATACAGCTCGCATCAAAGAACTTTTGCATTTTCTCACGCACGTTTTTTCAACGTCGCGTCGTGAAACAATAAAAAGAAAAAAGCTTTTAAAGCGACCATGGGTACCTGGGTGCAATTTGCCCAAACATCGGGGAGTTCGTTTTTAAAAATCCGTCTGAGAGGTACACGAAGAGTTTTCGCGAACGAGAATAACATCTTGAACTTAGATAAAAGTTTACTATTATTTTGCGAATCAGAATAAAATCCGGAAAATAAGTTAATGACGATTACTAGTGTATCGGAACGAATATATTGGAAATAATAACCATAAATTAATTGTTTGAGAATCGAAGTGAAAATCTCGAAATAGTTTATAGTTTAATATCTGGTGGAATAAAAATCTGTTTGAGAATCAGAATAAGAAATTCGAAATACTTTAATGTATAGTGGAATGTAAATATGGCTTAAATAAATATCTGTATATAGATAGTGAGTTGTGATTTCAGTATTAAAACCATTTCTCCGACCGCTTCTCTATCTTTAACCGGGGAGCACGAGCGGACGAGCTATAACAACTGGTGGCAGCGGTGTACCTACCCCAAAATCCAGTGCCTTAAAACGAAAAAGTTAATAAAATAAAAATTAAATAAAAATAAAGAAATACTAAATAAAAAAAAAAAATTTAAAAAATTATAATAAAAATCTGCCACAGAGCTACAACAACTGGTGGCAGCTGTGTTCCTACCCCATATCAGTGCTAAAATATTTTTTTGTGCTAATAATTTAAACAAACAAATTTGAAAAAAAAAAATAATAATAAAAAACAACATTTTTTTTAATAAAAATCAATACAACAACTGGTGGCAAGTTGCGGTAAAAAAAGAAAAAATAATAAACCCGGGTACCCAAAAAGGGTACTTAGAGGAAAAAAAAAGTTATAAAAATTACTTTTACAAAAAGTCTAAGCGCCATAGCGCCCAACGAGGGACTCTTGCGAGGCTTCATCCGTGCCTCAAAAATACGGTTCTCAGAAGGAAGATAACAAGAAATCGTCGTCCCGGACGCGCGACGTATCATCCAATCCAACAATATCTCCAGCAACTGTAATAAGAACGAAGACGCCTGACGAAGGATTTAAACCTTACAGCTCTAGTAACATCATCTGCCAAAAGCAAATACCGAACACTTGGATAAAATCTAAGGTGGGAAAAAAAAAGTTTTCCTTTTCCTTTTTTTTTTTTAATATTTTTAATAATATTTTTGTTGAAATTAAAACTTTTTTTTTGTATACGTTAAAGACGCTACTACAACAGTCGACCTACATTTATTTTTTTCTCTTCCCTATTTTCACAAAAATTGAAAAGAAATTATTTGTTGTTTTTATTAAATTATTAAACTTAAACATATATACGCACTTCCTAGAAGCGACCTCTGCGGCAAGACTTTGTGAGCTTGCTGGCCAGAGGACTTCGAAGAAAACCAATAATCGATTCCCTGCAATAGAGCCTCATAAACCTATTGATCAGAGTAAAGATTTTGGTTGGTAGTAGCGATTCTTGCTGCAATTCTTTTCCGTTTGTCATAGAGTGAATGTTGCATTACAGTTTTCACCTTTAACAAACCCCACAGACATTTCCGTTTCCTATTGCTACATTTTCCCTTTTCATTCTCCTTATATTTAATTTCATTTAAACGAAAGTATTTACAGATAAAAAACCCATTCTCCTTTTACAACGTCTGCAATTTTTGTTTAATCATATAAATGATTAATTACAATAAAAACAATTTTAATAACCTGTCGTTACCCTGCTTGGCAGCCACATTATAAAACATATGTTCAGTTTTCTTATAATACTTAGCCCAAGAGACTTAGGTGCATTTTTTGATGATTATACCAAATACGTAATTATCGTTAAGAGTCAACCGAGCCAAATTCTTTAAAATCTGATCTTAAAATACTCGTATCTTCAATCTTAATTATAGATTTGATTGATTTAGTTTTTTGATTATATTAAAACATAGACATATACAGCAGCTGTATAGCAGTTACAATATATCCAGCCATACCCTTTAAAAAAAGCAATTAAGTGTTTTTGTTTTTATTTTATTTTATTTCCGTGCATATCTCTTAGATTTTATATGCGGTATATACTTACTCCTTCTACAAAAAAAGAAATATAAAAAATATATGTAATAAATTTCAACTCCGACTTATATCAAATTAACCACAATGACAGAAGAAAACAAATCCTTCGATGAGCTTTGCCTATCACAAGTCCCAAAAATGACAGAAATTAGACAAATTCTGGCCGACTATCATAGAGCGAATAAACCTAAAAGGACTTCAGATTTTACTTCTGGAAAACTCCACAACAGTTGGAAGAACTATGGGCTTCATTTGAAAAAATTGAAACCCTGATTCAAGATCATGAAAATTTTACTGAAACTCATGATTATTTTAAGCAGTCATGCTATGACAAAACGGAGGACTGGTACAATCTTACAAAGGCAACTCTGTCTGATAGGTTGAAGTCCATATCAGTCCACACAGAGCGCACAAATAACCCGTTTTACGTCCCACCTCCAAAAACTTCTCAAAAAACAACTGCAGCTGAAAACCAAGACAGCACAGACAAAGATCAATCGAATACAGCACGATTTCGATTGCAAGAAGATAGACAAAAAACATTATCCCATATTATCCAGTCTATAGATAATAATTCACTTGCAACTGCAACCCAGGCATATCTAAACCAAAAATTAAACTCGTTGCACAAATATTGGGATGATTTTGAAGAAACATACAATGAAATAATCTTGAATGTTGGCCCAAACGACAAAGCCAGCGAATACTTCGCAAATGATGTTTACATAAACATGGAAACATCATTCTCAGACACTGTAATTGCGCTGCAAGAACAATTGGACTCTCGATTCCAAAATGTAACGAATGCTACAAATAATTCCACAGAGCATCAGCACAATGTCTCTTTCAGAGATCAATCAAATTTTCTCCTATCTGACGCGAGAACATTAATTCCCAATTTCAATGGAAATCAGAAAGATCTCCACAAATTCATTTCAAGCTGTGATGATTCATACACAACAGCAACGACGACAAGCGAAAAGTACTCCCTCCTTAGCTTAATAAGGAGTAAATTATCTGCAGATGCATATGATATTTTCAGGTACAATCAAGTTGAAGATTGGCCCACATTAAAATCATTTTTAATTCAATCTTTTGAGGTAAAATCTCCCAGAACTGCGCTACAGCCTCAATTAAATAATTCTAAACAGAGAATAGGGGAAAGCGTGAAAGATTTCCTTCAGAGACTTAGCACAACTCTATCCAAACAAAATGAAGCAACGCACTCATATACAAGCGATAGAGTTCTTTTAAAGTCCCTTTTAAAAGATAATGAGTGTCAAGCAGTGAGAGCTATAGAGGATGGATTATACAATCCACAACTACAGACTTTAGCAAAAGCGCATTCCGATAAATCCTTTTCTGCACTAAAATCACACATCTTGGAGTATGCATCACGCTTAGAGCGGAAACAACTCGTTTCCCAAGCACAAAACAAGATAAATCAAACTCCATTTGCGCAAACAATAAATTCAAATCTACGTTGCTTCAAATGTAATAGACTGGGTCATGCTGCATCAAGCTGCCCAGTCATACAACGCTCTACACAAAATTTCAACGCAGTTCCGAAGCTAAACTCGCAATTACAACGCCCGCCAGATTTCAATAAGGTCACATCCCCGTCGCAGGGCCCATCTTGTCGATATTGTCATCGAATTGGGCACACCATAGAAGAATGCAGGACAAGAGCTGCAAATAATTCCCGATTTAACGACAATCAAGGAAATCGAAATAATTTCCAAAAAGTAAACACAGCTCCGCAAACAAACACGGCTGACAGACAGCCTCAAAATAGGAACTGACAGCAGCCTGTATTCCGAGAAAGTCGAACTTGACCGCCGTGATATAATAATGCCAATATCTCGGCTAGATCACCATCTCCGAACAGGAAGAATAACAAAACTCCATCGGCATCCAGGCAGGGAAACTGGATGCAGCGGGGGTCTCATTCGGCAACCCCTCGCAGATAGAAACAACGGTGCAAGTTCATCGCAATACCGAGACAATATCGACGAAAAACTAAACAGCAAAAAATTAATTCGTATCCCCGTCCAAATTAATTAAAATTCTCTAACGCTTTCTTTGCCTGTTGGTATATGTTCTGCTCCAAAACTTAGGAGCAGAGATCAGTTTAATAAAACTACATCCATTAAGGCCAGACAGTATCTGCTACAGAAATGCTGTGTGCAATATAAACACATTATTCACAGAGTCTACTTCAACGAAAGGACTCATTTTCGCAAAATTAACTCTGGAATCTGCACAAAATAACTCCATCCTAGAACACCCATTTCAAATAGTGGGAAAGTACTCCATCCTCTCATACGATGGCCTACTTGGTCACGACTTTTTCTCTCGATACAATGCGAGTATCGACTATAAAAATAAATTCATTTCTCTGGAAGTTAATGAATCTGATTCATCTTATCCGTACGAAGAATATTATTCCAATTATCTATACGTTTATTTGAAAAGCGAAGACCCAGAAAAGAGGTCTCAAACAAAGAGTCTGTTATATACAGGGATAACAGTATCCAATAAAGATATTAATACAAATCTATCTCCATCAATTGCTTCGAAAAGCAATGCAAATCGATCGCCAGCAGATGCTTCACAAGAAATGAAGCATAAAGGTAAAAATCTATCTCCATCTATAGCCACACAATAAAGTTTTATCTCCACAATAAAGTTTTATCTCCTTCAAATTCTGTCGAGTCGGAATCATCGTATAACTCCTTCCAAATTCCACAAAAGTTGGAATCTTATCTCCTTCCTTTTAGAAATCCGAATGAATCGGATAAATTAAATAAAATTAAAATTCCGGCTCGATCAGAATTCATCATTGAAATTCCAACTCCTTCTATTCAAAATCAATCGGTCTGTTTCAAGAAGGAAATAAGGCCAGGGTTGTTTCTTCGAAATTCGATAGTCGAACCAGTCAACGGTATGGCAAAAGTCCCAATCCTCAACACAAATGAGGAGGACACCAATCTGGCACATTACGAGGTGAACCTAGTTTACCAAGACTTGGACGACTTTGTGGTCATCTCAACAGACTCTGACAGAGATCCAATTAAGGGCAGAATAAATAAACTGCAAAACCTTATCAAATTGGATCACTGTAATTCAGAGGAATCTGAGAGTGTTCGCAATATCTGTAGGGAATTCAACGATCTCTTCTTCATAGAAGGGGATTTCCTTTCATATACAGATGCGATTACCCACAAAATCGAGACCCTCCAGGACAAACCGCCAATTTATACCAAGCCTTATAGACTTGCTGAGGCAAGCCGAACGGAAGTAAACCGGCAAATACAAGAAATGCTTGAGTCAGACATCATCAGACCTTCACATAGTCCCTGGAATTCTCCACTTCTCCTGGTTCCTAAAAAACCAGATGAGAATGGAAACAAAAAGTGGCGAGTAGTGGTAGACTTTCGTCGTATTAACGACATTACCATTGGCGATGCGTACCCACTGCCTAATATCACTGATATACTAGACCAGTTGGGGAAGTCGAAATATTTTACCACACTCGACTTAGCCAGTGGATTCCACCAGATAAAAATGGACTCGAAGGACAGGGAGAAAACTGCCTTTAGCACACCCTACGGCCACTATGAATACAATCGTATGCCATTTGGTTTAAAAGGAGCCCCTGCTACTTTTCAACGGGCCATGAACAATGTTCTATCTGGACTTCAAGGCATCTATTGCTTCGTATACATGGACGATATTGTAGTCCATGGATACAATCTCAAAGATCATAATACAAGACTCACAGCAGTATTTAGCCGTCTCCGCAATTTCAACCTCAAACTTCAACCCGACAAGTGCCACTTCCTAAGAAAGGAAATTATGTATTTAGGGCACATAATTACAGAAAATGGAGTCAAACCAGACCCAGCAAAAATCAAGTCAGTTCAGTCATATCCCAGACCCAAGAAGGAAAAAGATATCAAAGCCTTCCTTGGTTTCGTCGGCTACTATCGCCGCTTCATTCCAAATTTTTCGAAGATAGCCAAACCACTCACAAATCTTTTGAAAAAAGATACTCCTTTCAAGTTCGACGCAATCTGCGACGAGGCATTTTGCGAATTACGAAACAAATTAATTTCAGCACCAATTCTATCTTATCCTGATTTCGGCAAAGAATTTTTCGTCACCTCCGATGCCAGTGATTACGCTATCGGAGCAGTTCTTTCTCAAGTTGATGATCAAGGAGATCACCCAATCGCCTATGTGAGTCGAGTTCTCAATGGTGCAGAGACTCGTTACTCAACAATAGAAAAGGAGCTCTAAGCCATCGTTTTCGCAGTTGAGCAATTCAGACCATACGTTTATGGCAGACAGTTTACAATTATAACTGACCATAAACCATTAGTATGGCTCATGAATCTAAAAGATCACTCCTCAAAACTGATGAGATGGAGAATACGTCTTAAGGAATATGACTACAAAATAGTCCATAAAGCAGGCAAGCTCAACACAAATGCAGACGCTCTCAGTAGAGCTATCCCAGAATATTCCAAACATTTTGCAGAGCCTTCAATCTGCGTAAATGTTGTAACTAGGAATCAAGCCTGAGCTCAGGTCAATTCGGATACTCCCAATGCAAGCATTTGTCCAAACAAAACTCCATCGTCATCAAACAATTCCTCAGTCATAATAACTGAGACCAATTCCTCTTTTACTGACCAAAAATGCGAATCCTAAATTTTTCAACTTGCCAATGCAAGATACAGAGCTTGAAAGAGTGTTGGATTCGAAACTCAAATTATCTGATAAATCTTCATCTTTAGCAAAGGAACTGAACTTCTTCAAGAAAAAAGACTCAACAGCAATCATTTCAAAAATTAATTTACCTTGTCGATCCCAAAGAGATAGATCAGACCTCGAAAAGATTTTAACTGAGATCTGCTCATACACAGAAGCAAATCAGTTAAAACAAATAAGTATCTCCTTCCCGATATTAGACCCACCAAATCTAATAATTATCAAAAACATTTTTACCCAAGTCTTCGCTAATAAGCAAATAAACATTAAACTCCATCAAGATTCAATTAAATATTTATCAGACATTAATGACATCGAACTAGTCTTAAAAGATTTTGACTCATTACCAACGGGAGGCCATCAAGGTATTTCCCGTACTATTAAAAGAATCAAAAAGCAATTCTACTGGCCTGGCATGTCAGACGACGTGGTCAAATATGTAAGGCAATGTAAACTTTGTCAGGTGAACAAAGTATCCAGAAACCCTAAAATTCCAATGAAAATCTCGAGCATTAGCTCCAAACCTTTCGAAAGAGTGTACCTAGATGTAGTAGGACCTCTCCCAATTTCTCATTCTGGAAACAAATACATCCTTACATTCCAAGACGACCTTTCAAAATTTTCTGAGGCCATTTCCATAGTCGACACTGAGTCTAAGACATTAGCGGAAGCCTTCACGACAACAATAGTTTGTCGACATGGTATTCCAGAAAGTATCCTCACAGATCAGGGGCTCTAACCTCATAAGTGGCATGTTCGCCGAGGTATCTAAATTGCTGAGAATTAAAAGGCTCAAAACTACTCCATATCACCACCAAACGAATGGTGCATTGGAGAGAAGCCACTGAACCTTAGCAGAATACCTCCGATCTTATGTAGCAAAAGATCCACAAGACTGGGATACATGGATTCCTTATGCCATGTTTTGTATACAATACTACCCCTCATTCGAGTACTAATTATACTCCTCGCGAACTCCTTTACGGATTCCCAGCCGAAATTCCAAACAATTTGAAATCTTCTCCAACCGTTTGCTATAATTACGACAATTATGCAAACGAGTTAAAAGCGCGTCTACAGCATAGCTTCAAAATAGCTAAACACATAGCCATGGCAAACAAAGAAAGATCAAAATTGCAATATGAAAAGAACTCCGTTCAAAAATCATTTAATACTGGTGATAAAGTCTTACTGAAAAGCAGAGTGAGAGATAATAAGTTCTCACCACTATGGTCAGGTCCGTATGAGATAATGGAAATTAATTCCCCCGAAAATTCCACTATTAAAATCAATAATAAAAACAAAAGAGTATTACAATGACCTAAAACTGTTCTCAGAGTAAAAACTTCACCATCTTCAAACATCATTCACAGATATTAATATAGTGTCATCTTCCAGGTTTCCAAAATGATGCATATAGCATTCATTCTAATTTTCATCCCCATAATCTACGTCTCAGGAATAGAGGTAAAGCAGCTAAATGCTACTGCAGGCATTTACTTCGAAGAGATTGGCAGAGCCAACCTCTACACCAACGAATGGAAAATTGTCACCTATTACGACCTAGCGACTTTTAAATCAGAAATTCAACAACATCCAGTTCATAGCCCAACAAATTACAGCGACCTGCCAGAAACTTGACAAACAGTCAGCCTCGAGCCACACTTGTAACGGTACGTTGTTACAAATTAACATTATATAAGCAAACATAGAATACAACAACACGTTACTTGTAACTCAAAATAGGAAACAAAGACCACTATTCAATGCTATAGGCTCAATCTCTAAAGCTCTTTTCGGCACATTAGACGAAGATGATGCCAAGATTTATGACGAGCAAATCCGTAACCTCACCCTTAACCAAAACTCCCTCCTATCACTTATGAAAAGCCAAACTGCGATAGTCGAAGCAACCGCAAATATTTTCAACAAAACTAAAGCCGCAATTGAAAAGGAATTCACGGTCATGCATAAAAAACTAATATCAGTGGAGATAGCCACATCATTGACGGAAAATAGGTCACTTAATAACATAATATCAATTGAACTGGAATCACTCATTTCACTAGTTTCTTTAATGGCATTCAGTTATCAGAATACCCAGACAGAATTAATAGATATCCTAACTGATTCAAGGCATGGAAAATTTCATCCTACACTCGTATCACCTAGACAAATTGAGGAAGTTTTATTAAACATCAGGCAGGAATTGCCAAATTCAATGATGCTTCCCATAAATTCCAGAGAAAATATAATTACACAATTTACAAATTAAGCACAATATCTGGAAATATTTTCAACAATAAGGTAATTATTGAGCTCCGAATTCCACTTCCGTTCAAGAAACCATACCAAATATTCAAGGCAATGCCGTTACCGACACTCCTTAACGGATCATTCATATATATCGATCCATCGAACGAATACATATTAATAGACTACAATCGCGAACATTTTGTTGAACTAACAATACATGATATCCATAATTGCGCAACGTTGGATCATATGCATTTCTATTGCAGGATATCATCACCGATCCTTAACGCAAATATAAAAACAAACCAATGTGAAGTAAATCTTATAAAAAAGGAACCAATTACAACAAAATGTAAAATCCTACCATTGGAACAAGACTATTATTGGATGCAATTAACGCAGCAGAACGCTTGGCTTTTCTCCCTAAAAAATGGCCTCCATACGAATATTATTTGTGAAAATTCCATTAGTTCACGCACCCCTGCAAGGAACAGGAATAATGTATATTTATCCGGGTTGCTACATACGAAGCAAAGAATTCATCTTGCACGGACGTAGCGTAGTAAAAGTTTCCAAATTTAATTCCCATTTTATCCCAACAATCAGCATTTCTAGTATAATATCGAATATGACATCCTCCCCAATAGGATCGCATATAAAAATACATATGTTAAATCTTTCGAACAACACGGATCTAGATAAACTTCTAGAATCCATTCGTTTCCAAAAAAATCAAGAATTTATCCCTTTAAATCCAATAAATAATCATCATATTCACCACTATGCAATATCATATGTGACAATCGCTTTAATCATCTCCATTGCCTGCGTATATATGTATATTAAATACAAACCAAAAGCGCGTGAATCGAAAGAAATACTTTCTGCACACGAACTAGAAGATGTGCCTAAACCCGCACCTAGAAAGTTAAATTTCAAATTAACTCCTGCACCACAAAGAAAAACCACAGAAAACGTTTAACTTACGGACAATAATATACGGACAATAGTAGCCTTTTCTCCTCAAATTTTTATCATTTTCAACAACCCCTATCCTCATTCCAACAATCAAATGCACTCTATAATGAGCAACAATTAATATATTAGAAAAAAAAGGGAAGAAAACTTAGACGAAGAAAAAAGAAAAATTTTTACTTATTATACCATATGTTTAGATAATATGTACGTACATGTCTATATGTATTTATATAAAATTTATATAAAAAAAAACAAGAACAAAAAAAAAACACATTCTTCTAGGTAGAATAGAATAATGGTTTTTATAAAGAACACATTATTATTTAAATATCCTAATAAAAATTAATAAATAAATAAGATAATAAAATTATAGGCATTTACATAAAATAAAAGCATAAGAACTATAAAAATGGCAGTAAAAATCATAACATTTAAATAATAATAATAACGCAATAATTTCTCTGTGTAAATGCAAATTTTAGTATATATTAGTTAATATTAAATCGTTTGTTTAAAATTAAAATAATAAATAATTAAATATGGCAAATATAGTATAGTATGGTAATAACTTTGAATACCAAGGAGAAAATATATAAAGAAAATTTGAATTTTATCACAACTTCTTCTTTATTGAAAAGGAAATCAAAAAAAAAACAAGAGTACAAGTTTGCCACAAACTTTTTTATTTTAGTACATAAGAAAAAAAAAACAATTTCTCTTAAAATATTTTAACTTAACTTTACTATAGTCTTACAATTTTGTAATTAGTTATAGTTATCTACATTAATATATATATTTTAACTTTGTTATTTGGAAAGAAAGTTTCCTTCATAAATGAATAAAACTTTCTTTTCCCCAGGGGGAGGGATGTTGTGACTCAGGTGCCCAATGCCCCGAATCACAACCATAATACCGATACATCAATATATCGCCCAATACGATATATTGATGTACCATTAATTGACCCTGAAAATGAGAAATTATTTGATTTTTAAATCTCATTCAAAATTTAAATTGCATTTAGAAATGCATTCCATGTTATAACAAAATGCAATTTAGCATAAGTTGCATTTTGTTATCAGACACACATTGCACTCACACGGTATGCACACTTACCTACATACAGTGTCTTCTTACTTTTTTTCCGTATGTACTATGTACATACGAACATTACCTACTTAATCCAATCTAATTGTATGTATATACATACATACAATTATCAAAATTATACGCGCCCTCTTAAAATTAATATTTCAAGATGAACGCACAAGTGCATATCGGATTACCGTTTTGCATTGATGCATACAGCTCGCATCAAAGAACTTTTGCATTTTCTCACGTACGTTTTTTCAACGTCGTGAGAAAACAATAAAAAGAAAAAATAGCTTTTAAAGCGACCATGGGTACCTGGGTGCAATTTGCCCAAACCTCGGGGAGTTCGTTTTTAAAAATCCGTCTGGGAAGTACACGAAGAGTTTTCGCGAACGAGAATAACATCTTGAACTTAGATAAAAGTTTACTATTATTTTGCGAATCAGAATAAAATCCGTAAAATAAATTAATAACGTTTACTAGTGTATCGGAACGAAGATATTGGAAATAATAACCATAAATTAATTGTTTGAGAATCGAAGTGAAAATCTCGAAATAGTTTATAGTTTAATATCTAGTGGAATAAAAATCTGTTTGAGAATCAGAATAAGAAATTCGAAATACTTTAATGTATAGTGGAATGTAAATATGGCTTAAATAAATATCTGTATATAGATAGTGAGTTGTGATTTCAGTATTAAAACCATTTCTCCGACCGCTTCTCTATCTTTAACCGGGGAGCACGAGCGGACGATCTATAACATCAATGCCCTAAACTCCTCCACTTACTCAAGCGTAAGCGAAAAAAGCGTGCGCGAGTATTTAGTTTCGGAGAACAATAAAATGGCTAAGCAAGCATTAGAAGACGGAATAAAAAATCCAAACTTAAAATTGCTAGTTAAAGCAGAGGGTGAGTCCGAACTGAGAAAGGCCATAAGCTTTGCTATAGAGCAATCTTCATGGCTGGAGCACAGTAATCCCGCGCAGTCAGTTGCTCCCAGGTTCCAAAACCCCCGTTTTGTCAAAACTGCCGGAAAGAAGGACATACTGCTGAAAATTGCTACCGAAATCTTCCGCGCTTCAATCCAAGACCAATAAAGGATAGTATCGTGCTGGGTGTGGTCAGATATTTAGTATGCACATATTGTAGCAAACCAAATCATTCTTGGTGAGAATGTCGGAAAATAATGGCTCTAGAAACTAATCGACAACAAGGTTACGCAAACCAAGCGAGCTACGCTAATAAACGCTAGACGCAAACTGCCATGAACAGAGATCAGAGTAATAGAAATGAGGCAATGAGGAACATGCCAAGGGAAAATAGCCGTAATGTGCGTTACGCGCCCTCCAAGAGCCTTCCACATCTGGTACAAAACACCAGAGACGTTCTTCGGAAAACTTATATATCCGAGAACAGGAAGTCGGTACTCTTCCTAAATAAGTTTCAAAGTCGACAACCAAGTAGCATAAGCAGCGAAAATCGTAGGGTGAACCAAGCATCAAAATCAGTTTTGACCCAAGTAAAAAAAATATTCCACCTTTATATTAGCCTATATAAACCCAACATCGACGATACTCCTAGTGATATACCAAATAGTTCTCAGTTACAAGAATGTGTTAATAATAACTCGTGGGACATTAACAGGTTCCCTAAAATTCTCTTCGGGAGAAGGGACACTGTGTATACAGCATCAATTCCACATGCTGTTAAACAGTGCAATGTTAATGTACGACGGCATAATTGGTAATGATTTCCTGAGAAGGTATAACTGCATTCTCAATTATAAAACTGACGAATTAGAAATATACGTTACCGAGTGCCTCCCTCCAGAATTTAAAACTTTCTGGCAAACAGAAGCAAGAAATGTACAAAAGACAAATCAAAAGAAGTTGCGGAGATTAATAATAAAGTGCAACAAAGCGAAGATAAAGAGGACGTTAAAACTGAGAAGGAACAAATCAAAATTCATGATAAATCTAGGGGAAATCAACAAAAAGATAACGTAAAAGAACGTATTAAAAACGGAAAAATTTTTAATTATGGGAACTCGGTAAAGAGCGTGGATACGATACTAAAAGAGGATTCGATTTAGGTAATCACACACTCACTAAAGGCACTAATTACAATTTAGAGTCAAGAATATCTTTCAGTTATCCAATGATACAGTAGTAAAGAAGAACGAAATTCTTCCTGGTGTATATGTAGGTGGTAGTATAACTAGCCCAGAAAATAAAAGGGTAAAAATTATGATTTTAAACTCAAACGATGAAAAGGTTAAGCTAAGTTTAGGAGACATAAATTTACAATGGGAAAAAGTAGGCAATTTTAATATAATTAATACAGATTCTTCAAAAAATCCAGTCAAAAAGCGTTTAACTAAACTGAAAGAAAATCTTAAACTGGACCATTGTAATGATGAAGAAAAGAAATCCATCTCCGAAATATGTAGAGAATACAATGATCTTTTCTTCTTAGAAGGCGACTATCTTTCCCACAATATAATCACTCCAAAGGACAAAGCACTCTTGTTCACAAGACCATAACGGCTTCCTGAGGCTCATAAAAACGAGATCCATAAACAGGTAGATGAAATGCTTTCCGATGGTATTGTCAGACCCAGTTTCAAGCTGAATGACATTACTATTGGAGACGCGCACCCTTTGCGAATATATCTGACAACCTAGATCAGTTAGGAAAATCCAGGTATTTTAGTACTTTGGACCTTGCAAATCGATTCCACCAGATATTAGTAGATGAGAACGATCGTGAAAAACGGCATTTAGTACTCCATTTGAACACTACGAATATAATAGAATGCCATTTGGTTTGAAAAATGCTACCGCGACGTTCCAGCGTCTAATAAATAATGTCTTGATGGGTTTATAGTGTATTGACCATTTCGATTACATTGGCGATGTCGTCACCTACGAATACGACCTACGGGATCATAATCAACGACTAATCAGTGTACTTGAACATTTACGTCTACATAACTTGCAACTTAAACCAGACAAGTGTCACTTCCTTAAGAAAGAGTTGATATATTTAGGACATATAATTACAGAAAAAGGCATACAGCCTAATACAGACAAAATGCAAGCTGTAAAATCATTTCCTACTTCCAAAAAGGCCAAAGACGTTAAATCATTTCTGGGTTTCGTTGGATATTATCGCCGGTTCATTACTAATTTCGTGGGCATCACAAGGTCACTCACCAAATTATTAAAAAAAATGCCGAGTTTAAATGGATGCTCACTGTGATGAAGCATTCAGAACCCTCAAGGAAAAATTGATTACATCACCTGTTCTATCTTACCCAGACTTTAGTAACGAATTTCTTGTAACAACTGATGCGAATTATTTTGCCAGCGACGCGGTACTATCTCAAGATATCATAGGCGAAGATAAACCGATCTGCTATTCCAGTCGCACTCTCAATAGCGCCGAAACTCGATATAGTACCACTGAAAAGGAACTTTTGGCTATAATATTGGCGGTGAAGCAGTTTCGACCTGATATTTTTGGACGACAATTCACGATTATCACCGACCACCACCAACCATTACAATGGCCTCTAAATCTAAAGGATCCTACTTCCAGACTAGCAAGATGGAGAATTCTCTTGGAAGAGTACGACTACAAAATAAAATACAAGCCGGGGAAATATAATGCCAATGCCGATGCCTTAAGTTGAATAGGAAAAGATGTGGAACCTGACATCAAAAACATATTGGTAACCACAAAGAATCAAAGAAGGAAAATGCAAATAATATCTGAAGAGGAACAAGCAAAAAACGTGGGAAGAAAATTGATTATTGACGAAAATGTCTCAATCACCCAAGAGAAAAGATCAGAGTCAATCTTTACAGACAATAAATTAAAACATTTAATGCTTTATGTTTTAATTTATACCCCTTACGGAATCGCCTGAAGAAAGGTCTTTATCGAAGTTAATTGCCCAATATCAAAACTTCACTATAGGAAGTTTCGAAATTTTTGTACCCATAGATCTTTTGACCACCTTTCTCATAACTACTGTACCATTCCCCTTTCGAAGTTCTTCAGATAGAGAAATTGCATTAAAAAGTATTAAAAAGATTTATTCTGAATGTATCAAATTAAAAATTAACGATTTAGGAATTTCATTGCCAAAATTTAATAATAATCATTGTTACATATATAAAATATGCCTAACAAGTTATTTAAAGAAAAAGAAAGGGCAATAAATGATTATTTAAAAGATTTCATCCATAAATTTTCAAATGAACCAAATTTTACTCAATTTATTAAAATTGCAGAAAAAGTGTGTTACTTATATAAAATATGCCTAACAAGTTATCTAAAGAAAAAGAGAGGGCAATATATAAAATATAAGCTGTGAATAGCTTATCTATTCAATCACTGAAGAAAATTGCATCAGCAGTTTTCTTCACATACCATTCGTTTAAACAAAATTATTCCCAGGGCAAATTTTGCCTTCAGCAAAATTTGCAAGTAAAAATTATTAAAATTAAAAAATAAAATAAAAGACGAATCTTACCTTCAGTACGATTTGTCGTAAAAAATACATTATGTAGGAACATACGTACATACGTATAGGGAACAAAAGTTTTCAAGATAAGAAATGCGCGCCGCGAATTTACATTGCATGTATACGCGCGCCGCAATTTCAAGCGACGGGACGGTGGCTGATGTTTATAAAAACATCATACTACATTTTTTCAAGCCACCGTCCATCGAAAAATATTCTGGACTTGTTTGATCAAGTCCAGAATAAATGAAATTTTTTTCGCAGGGTAGAAATGAAAACGATGCCGTTTCTACCCTGACGGACGACTCTTGATCGCGACGAAAGTGATCAAGAGCCGAGTTGGATTTTTAACTTGGTTCGGCGCGATCGCGTTCGGAAAGAAAAAATAAATAAATGAAGATTAAGAGAGAAAAGCGTTAGTGGAGATCTTTTGGTGTGCTAGCTAAAAAGTAAAAAAAAGGGAGTTGTTGTAAAACCAAAAAACGGAAAAAGGTTTCCGGTTCGATCGGTGGTGAGAAAGAAAAAAAAGGAGGAGAAATCAAACAATTGTATTGTGAAACTAGTTTATAAAATAGTTTATAAATAAATATATAGTTTATAAATAAATTAGGAAGGAAATTGTGAAAGTTGTGAAAGTGCAAGTCAAGGTAGAAATAATAAATAAAAAATTCAAAAATCAAGAAAATAAAGTGTATTAATAATTGGCGCAACCGGTAGGATAGTGGAAGCCAGTTTTTCAAAGTCAAGAAAAACCTAAGAGCTTGAAAAGCCGCTATCCTACAAAGAACCAAAGGGGTTGATTAGATTAGATCATGTTCATCTAATCGCCCCCAACGCCCGGAGTCGGACAGTTTTAACTGCCTCTGTTTGTAAAACACGCAGCCACCCCCTCATCAAAGCACCCAAGGGGAATTTAAGAAGGCCAAGGCCGCCCCCGGCAGCAAAAGAGCTTCACAAGCAGTCGAAGGCAGCGATCCTGAATTGAGAGGGAATTCGAAGTAGGCAAAAGCCCCCCTCTCAATTATATCCAAGGGATATAAGACGGCAGGAGCCCCCTAGCTGCAAATTTTATACACGGTGGTCCATGGGCGAAGAAAGCTCCTACCAAGAAACACCGCCGGAAATCCAACTTCAATCAACTCCGTAACAATCTTCCTCGCCGAACGACGTACAGGATGTTCCGCTCCGGATGAAAGAAGCAAAGCGGGAGCAACATCCGCAACAGAGGGTGAAGTACAAACACCCCCAACAGCTTCAACAGTAAAAGGAGTAACACTCAGGAGTGGGACAATCCTTACAGCCCCCCCCCCCCTCCAAGTAAGACCTTCTAATCTAAACCTAGAAAATTATTTAAAGTATTTAGAGGGGAAAGTGCGAGACTCCTCAGTACTTTCTGTTATACAGTGCGATTCTATTTATAAACAGACTGCAAAGTCTCGGGAACGAAGGCTTGAGCAAATCACAAAATTTAAAGAAAGCACTGAAAATTCAAAGAGAGCTTGAAGGAGTTTGGAGAACTCTCGCATTCGCTGGAAGTTACAAATAAAAATAATAGTGTAGATGTAAATCAAAGTGGCAGCGAAGACAGTGTCAGTGATTCCACCGCGAGTGAAATCCTCTTAAATTGGCTGGGCGACTCCCTGCTGGAAGCCAACGTCGAAGGTACCAGCTCCCCAATAGTGCCAAATTCAAGTTTCAAAATCCCCAATTTAAACATGGCAGATTACGCTAAGATCGCCAAGCTAACTCCCCAGCTAGTTCCCCTATTCTCGGGAGAACAGCACCCAAAATTGAGCCTTGAGCTCCAAACACTCCTAGGATGCTGTAGGCAACTGATATAGTGCATTTCGGTGGATGAGTCACCCGCTTTTTTACAAATATTCCCCACAAGACTTCGAGGCGAAGCTTATCAGATTTTTGCCTCAAATATGCCAACTACTTTCAAAGAAGTAGAAGAACGGCTAAATCGGTCATACCTGCCTAGAGAAACTTAACAGGAACTGGTAAATAAATTCATTACCACTAGGAAGCATCCCTTAGAAAATCTCACAGCCTTCACGGCACGAGTGAAACAAATACGGGCATTCTATAATGAAGCAGCATAGTGCAAATACGGAGCCACAGTAGCACCAACTGTTAAAACGCAGCTGGAAGATTTCGCAAAAAATGCATTAAAGACTGGTGTAAATAACCCGTACATGTGCCAATATCTTTTGACAATGGCCGACGGCACGGTAGATGATCTCGTTCAAAAAACACTTGACATGGAACGTCTCCAGCAAAGTGCTCTATTCCTGCAACCTTCAGACCCCATTTGGTACCGGAAAGACGCTGGGAAATTTCCAGGGAAACTTCGTTTTCAAAAACAAAATTCCCTACAAGTTTCAAGTCGTAAAGAACTTGCCTGGCCTTTCCGATGATGGCCTTCTAGGAAATGATTTCCTAGCGACCAACTGTATCGTTGAGGGTCCTTATAAGGCACTAAGGCTTCCGCGCACGGAAACTAATCCCGATGAATTTACTCTATCATTAGAGTTTAAAACGGACAAGCTACATTCTGAAAAAGCAATCGAAGTAAGAACACTTGCAGAAGACGTAGAGTCTAAACAGGCTGAACTATCCACCTGCAGTGTCTTCAAGGCTTCTCAAAAAAGAAAAGCTGGCTGCCAAGCTCCAAAAGAGCTAAAGGAATGTGAAATGAGCTGTCTGGGCGAACAAGAGACCGACGAAATAAGGCAACACTTGGTTACCTTTATGGAACCAATTTGCATAACTGCGCGTTCTCAAATTGTTGCCCCAGTGCCGTTAAAAACTCAAGAAGAAATGCTCCGTTTATCCCCAGAGATAAGCGATGGAGTCTTCTTGGCAAACAGTTTGCTGTCATCTACAGAAGAATTAGTGCTGGTTAGTATTCTCGACGCTAACAGTCATCAAGTAGTCATACATAGCTTAAAGTTACAGCTATATCCAATAAACGACTACACAATAGACCCATTAACAGACGCAAAAGACCACAAAAGAGCACACATTCCAATACCAAATATAAAGGCAATATCAAACACCACAAGAGATGGAACTGAGTGTCTAAAGCCTGCCAAAAAGGTCCATATAGCTCTTCCATACAAAATCCCGAGGCATAAATCACTATTAAATAAACAACGGCTATATAAGAACGAGCGAGTCGCTGAAGCTTATATTAGCGATGCATTTTACTCCAGCGTCTTCCAATTTTAAAAATTCTACATGGTGAAAACAAAATAGCATCGACGCGCATGAGTATATCACACAACCTAAGGCAATGACCACACAGTTGTACCAAACTCAGCGGTCGACAAAGTAGGAAGCAATTACCCTGCAACATGCTAAATACAACGAAATAAAGCCTCAAAAGGAATCAAATAATCCCCATCTACCTACGGGACAAAAACCTAAAAGGAAGAATAAGTCAACAGAAGGTTCAGCTGAAAAAAGAGCTACCCTACAACATTTACGATATCTATACCCGGATTATGAGACTCCGGACGACACAAAACAATACCCGCGCATTCCTAGGCTACAGAAAGAGCTCAGCCTAGACTCTAATTTAACCGCGGAAGAAAAAACTACGATATCAGAACTCTGCGAAGAGTTTAACAATATCTTCATCCTCAAAGGTGACAAACTCACCTATACAAATGCGATAACGCATAATATTCCATTGGTGCAAGATCAAGCACCAATCAATCAAAAAATTTACCGCTTACCTGAAACACATCGGCAAGTAATCAATGAGCTGCTAAAAGAAATGCTAGACAGCGTGATAGTCCAGTCTAGTAAAAGCCCTTGGAATTTACCTTTACTAGTTGTCCCCAAGAAATTGGGACCTGCCGGTGAAAATGGTGGCACGTCGTTGTCGATTTTCGTAAATTAAATGAAAAGCCAATTGGAGACGCATTTCCGCTACGCCGAATCGAGGATATTCTTGACCAGATAGGTCTCGCAAGGTATTTCACAACCCTAGATTTGGCCAACGGCTATCCCAAGTTCTCGTCGACAAAAAAGATCGACATAAAACTGCTTTCAGCAGAAGTTATGGGTACTACGAGTTCAGGCGTACGCCATTCGGGCTTAAAGGTGCCCCGCCACTTTTCAACGCCTAATGAATTTCATCTTAACAGGCCTACAAAGACTCGAGTGTTTTTTTGAGAAAAGTCTTCAATAAGTTGAGAGAGAACAACTTAAATCTGCTGCCAGAGAAGTGCCAGTTTCTAAGAAGAGAAGTTGTTTACCTAGGACATAAATGTTCTAGCGAAGGAGCCCTACCAGACCCAAGTAAGACGGCCTGTGTCCAAACATTTCCTGTTCCAAGGACAGTAAGGCTAGTTCAATCATTTTTAGGACTTGCCAATTACTACAGGAAATTCATTCCAGACTTCTCCAAAATTGTGCGTCCAATCACGATTTTACTCCGGAAGGACGTAAAATTTACTTGGATAGAGAAATGCCAAGCGCATTTCAAAGCATCAAGAATGCTTTAATTTCTCCACAGGATAGCACACGAAAGCGGACCAAAACGAAATTCAACTCAGGGAGGCAGATATTCACACCCCAGCATCGCTTGATCAAAAAGTAAGTACAGGTAAGATACCCGAAGTAATCACGAGCCCCACAGAGATTCAAACAATCTTAAACGATTATCACGATTCTCCATTCGGTGGCCATCAAGGTGTCATAAAAACTTACAAACGTATAAGACGCAAGTATTGGTGGAGACAGATGCTTAGCGACATCAAAAAATATATTAAAAAATGTCCAAAGTGCCAGACGATGAAAGCATCTCCACAATATAAAATGCCAATGGTTATCACGAACATCGCAGAACAACACTTCGACAAAGTTTACCTCGATATTGTAGGCCCATTAGAAGAGACCACATCAGGTAACAAATACATCTTGACCCTCCAAGATAATTTAACAAAATTTGTCGACTGGTATGCAACACCTAACGCAGAAGCAGTCACAGGAGCCAATGTTCTCTCACCGATAAGGGAACAAATTTCCTGAGTGAATTATTCAAAAGAGTATGTAAGCTTCTAAAGGTAAAGAAGCTACATACCATCCACAGTCTAATGGAGCACCAGAATGTCCACATATGCCCTTAATAGAATACCTGCGAACAATCGTAGATGAAAATCCCAACACATGGGTCCAATACCTACGAACCGCTGCATTCGTGTATAACAATAGTGGACACGAGGGTACTAAACTCACCCTAATGAACTGCCTGTACGGCTGCACAGCGGATGTCCCAGCAAATTTAAATCGGGATCTCGAACCCGTTTACAGCCATGAGAGCTACTATCACATATTGAAGTATAAGTTCCAAAAATCATATGCCACGGCACGAAAGAACTTATTGGCAAGTAAACAGCGCTCAAAGGGGTATTACGATAAGACAGTACGGCCCCTAACTTTCCATGTAGGAGACTGGGTCCTCATCATGAATGAAAGCAGGAAACTTAAGCTTTCTCAAATCTGGGTAGGACCTTATCAGGTAATCGCAATACCAAGCGATGTGAATGCCACAATCAAAATTGGTAAGCTAATAGTAACGGTACATAATACCCCCTTTAAGACCATATTTCGCATAAAAATGAATCGTACAAAAATGATCTAGGTTTACTTAAAATTCCTACGTTGTTAGTTTCCAATAAACCCCATTTCAATACCTCCCTCAGGAACATTTGCGGTGGAGTAACTCTACTGCTTAGTTTAAAAATGGCACGAAATAAGTAAACCAGACTTAAGGATTGTTTTCTTCCATCGAATTGCCCACAGAAATGACGCTACAATTGATTATTATAGCCATCCTCGTCCAGTACACGACAGAAGAAGCCGCCGAGAAATCCAGAGTACAAATCCCTCAGAACGACATGCTGATGAAACTAAACAAGCCCAATGCATGGCTATTTTCGTTAATCACCTCCACGGTGCTGCATGTCACTTGTCTAGATCACTTCGTGATCTCCAAATTAGAGGGACAGGGAATAATTGAAATATCTCACCCATGTCAAGTGCAAATAAGTGACAAAGTTCTCAAGTACGAAGGTGAAAATACACACCCACTGCAAATTACACACCCAAAACAATTTCCTGAATTAAATCATCCGTTATTCAATTGGAGTCTGGCCAACATCTTACCTGAATCGCAAAACCAAAGTTTTGCGCAACCCGAGATCCTAACAGGAGACGATATTCACAAAACAATTTATAAAGGTACGCACTCATTGGAAGAAATCCAAAATAAAATAAATAACTGTCAGGAGAAGGTATCCAGTAGGAACTCCCATATCCTGCCTACAACCACACTATCATTTACGAGCCTACTAGTTTTGGCCATAATGGTTGTTGTCATCAAGATGAGACAACAGAGAAATCAATCACAAGGTAACCCCGAAATTTCATCAGGGGGAGTTCCTTTAGAAGAACGAACTCCTGCTCCCCAACCCAGTTTAAGGCGAACTAGAAGCCTCGCTCAAACAAAATCATTCCAAATCGTTTAAAAATGGAACACGGACACTGTCAATATGGACAACTAATCAACCTAATTAAGGACATAAAAGGTAGACCTGGTAAAAGTTGAAACGTACATAGAAACGAAAAAGTACCAGTACCAAAAAAAAAGTAGAAGGTATAAAAAAACATGTATTACAGGCAGCAAGGCCTAAATAAATACATTGTAAACATATATATAAAAACAAATCAAAATTTAAATTAAACCGAAAATAGAATAGAAATAAAATTAAAATTGAATGTGGACGTAAATGAACAAATATAGAAATAACAATAGATAGAATAGTAAAAAATTAATTAATTAATTAAAATTTAATTTACGTAAAAGCTTTAAAAGGAAATGTTTTAGAGTTAGTTAAGCACAAAAAAAAAATAAAAAAAGTAGAAGAAAATGAGGTAATGTAGGACGAAGACATATATCAGGCTACTAATAAACAAAAATAAAAAAAAAACAAATGTTTGATCAAACTTAAAATAAAAAATAATGAATAATAATGATTATTATTAGAGTACCTAACCTAGCATAACAACTAAAATAAAGGTAACCAAACTAACACTAGAATAAAGAACACAATAGTTCTAAATTAGGGTAAAATTAAACAAAATAATTTTGTAAAGCCTAGCCGAAACCCAAACCGACCGAAACAACCTAGCCAAGCCTGACAAACAAACAAAAAATATAGTTGATTAACTGGGGTAGAAAAAATTAGATTTATTATCGTGTAAATAATTTTATATTCAGGTAACTTCATGTTCTCACAGGGTAGTAGTTCCAAAAGTCAAGAATTTATAGAAATATATCCGGAATTACTAGAATTCATAAGAAGGGCAATACGGTTAAAATGACACGGTAAAATATACATATTTGTTAAATCCCAATGTGGGCTTAGCATGCGAAAAAGGGGCAGGTGCCGGTTTTGGAAATGATAAGACAGGCGTTTTTTCAAAATAACAAAATTCACTATTTTATTGAACAATATACTTTTAAAGATTATAATTCAGGTACAAATTAATTCAATTTTACTAATTTTATATAATTCACTGATTTCTTTTAACTAAGTCTAATAAATTCAAATACTAAGTCTAATAAATTCAAAATACTAAATCTAATAAATTTAACTAATAACTCACGGCTCTATATTAAATTCAAAAATTCCTTAACGTAACCTCGCTTTCCCCTGTCGTATTTAATCCATAATCTGTAAGAATAAAAAAAGGGTTGATTATAAATCAAAAAATAAAAAGTGAGGTTATGTTGATAGAATGAGCATCACAGAATTGCTCAGACGTATCGTTGCTGGGTTCAAAGAACTCCCAGTATTGGATTCTGAAAATATTAATATTTTGAAAATATTATTTAATTTCTTTAGAAAGGGGGTTAATTTAGGGTGCAATACTTCCCTTAAATTGGTATTAATCAAAGCTTAAGTGTGGCTTCAGCACTGCCGATCTGCTTTGTGGCTCAGTTAAAACGAGAGTGGTTTGCTACTTCCAGTAGCTCGCTATTTATAGGCAGAAACACAATAGAAATTGTGTCTGCCGGTGGCGTTGCCAATGACGCCCGCGTCTTTGCGTGAATTTTTACGTATTTGGTCCCCAAATGGCGTCATCTTGTGAATTTTCATGCATTTGGTCCAAAAATGGCGTCATCATAGTATTAATCGGAATACTTTGCTTTGCGATGGGCTGCCATATTGGAAATGTCAAAGTGGTTCATGGCAGATGTTTGGTTGGAGGTAAGTGTTTACATTCTTTTTAATGTTAATTATTTATTGAACTTATAATTTTATTCCTTGTTTCAGATTTTGGATCCTGCCGGATTGTTTTAAGACGTCGTGGGAACATTGTAGTGTAGTGTAAGTTTTCGTTTTAATTGAAGTCTCAGATCGTGAATGATCTGAGACTTCTATTTGTTTATTTATTTTTGTATGGATGCGTTTGTTTTTCTTTTAGCTTTTGCTGCGTGGGATATATCGCGGGAATTATTGCCGATGGTCATCGTGGGATATTGAAAAAGTGTGAGTTTTTAACATGTAAGTTTAGTTTTAAGTTTAAAGATTGTTTCGCGACGGAACAATATTTATTATCATATTCCCCAAACCTTGGATGAGAAATTTACATGTTCCCAGTTAGAAATATAACCGAATTGTTCAATTGGTAAGGTACGATTAATTTAATCGGCATGGCCAAAAGAATTGTGAAGAACAGAGAGGGGTAGAGGGAAATAATATCCCATTACGAGAAAAATTGTGTCAGCAACTATCACTAAGAAGCTGGTTTTCTCATAGGTAAGCAGAAAATTCTGGCATTTTAGTCAATTTGTTGTCGAATGTCGCTGTTAAAATGTTTTCCCTTTCTTTGAAGAATTAAAACCGAAAGAGACCTATTAGAAAAGAAAAATCGAAAAACCGACCAAGACCAGAGCCTCCAGAATACCTAAAAGGGAGAGGAAAATATACAAAAAGGTAGGGAGGGAAGAGAAATGAAAATTAATTTTTTATTGTAATTTTTTTGTATTATCATTATTTATTTTTTTGTATTTTTTGTTGTTGTTTTTTTTATATAATGGGCAAAATGAAGAGAGAAGAGAGACAGAAAAGGAAAAAGCAGATAAAAAAAATGGGATGCTGAGTACTCCATCCATTTAAGATACCCTGTCCTTGTCGGATTCTTCTTCAACCCCGAGGGAGGCAGGGGTAGCCATCAGTGTTCGAAGGAGCCATGACCAAAAATCTTCCACCCAAGGCATCACAATTATCGAAATAACAATTAGCGCCAACAACAACTTCCCCTGAGAATTATACCTCTTCAAAGAATAATTCTCTTTTTCTCAGGGGAAGGATTGTTACATATATAAAATATGCCTAACAAGTTATCTAAAGAAAAAGAAAGGGCAATAAATAATTATTTAAAAGATTTCATCCATAAATTTTCAAATGAACCAAATTTTACTCAATTTAGTAAAATTGCAGTAAAAGTGTGTTACATATATAAAATATGCCTAACAAGTTATTTAAAGAAAAAGAGAGGGCAATAAATAATTATTCAAAAGATTTCATCCATAAATTTTCATATAAGCTGTGAATAGCTTATCTATTCAAACAGTGAAGAAAATTGCATCGGCTATAGGCGGAGAGTGTGGGGAGGTTCCCAGAAAAACCTGCCGCTGCCACCAGCCATATACAAAATTATCTTCGTGCCTACTTACAAAACGGCCGGCATACACATTCGGTCCTGAAGGGACCCTTACACCACTTACCTACATCCATTGGGAAGGCGCTGATTTGAGACTACCTACACGGCGGACTGCACTGATTTTAAATTGGTACACCTTTTCAATCACTCCAGGTGATTTAGACCTGCCAATTGAAGCCTCTTTAACCAGTCTTCTTCTGCAAAAATCTAGATTTACGGTGGCCTGGGAATTTTTGCTGACTTTCCCATCTTGGGACACCGTGTCCACCTATTTTTGGCGATCAGGTTGGATTTCGCTACCCTGACACTTTTTCCTTTTTTCTAAAAATTTTTATATTAAATTTCTTTTGAGTATTGACATTTTATTGAAACTTACATGAGGAACTAAAACTCCGTTGCCGATGCTTTTAGTAATTTCCGATTTTTTTCACAGTAGGCCATGCACTTTGCGCGCTGAAGATGAACAATCAGACAAATGTCTATATTCCCTTCTTCTTTATCGAGTCGCGAGTTTTGACGTATATCTTTGCCGCTCAGGTGGCTATGTGCTGTTATAGACGTTCGCTTCGCTCAGTGTAACATATTGCTACATATGCTACGCTACTACCATAACAGGGCGCCCAATGTGTGGCTCGACCAACGACCCATGAAAGCATTTCTCGTTACTCCGTCTATGCGGATGCTACAGGTTATTTAAGCCGGTCTGATATGCTCGCCACCTGACGTTGCAGATTTCCTTCCTTAAATTGATAAAGACCGGAGACAGGGTTGAATTCCAACAGGTATATCACCCACCATTGACGAGGCAATAGCAGGGCTTCGCGGTATCCTATAGTTTACCAGCTAAGCTGGCTGGATGCCTTATTAGGGCTAACAGGATTGAAAGTGACAATTGCCGGATGACGTGTCCGAGAATATTAGTATCTCCGCCTGATGTCTTTGGTGTGATAGACTCCTACCATTTTTCCCTGGAGTTGTTGGAAATTTCTCTGGGCAAAATTCTGAACACTTCTTGACCCACCTTGAAATTAACAGGCTTCGCTCTGAGATTATAAGCTTTTGAGCCCTGTTCGAACGCGTGGTGTAAGTTCTTCTGCACTCTCGCACGGATCAATCTCAATTTATCTTCAGCATCCACTCTCAGAGGCTCATTAAGAGTTCCAAGGCTCCTTAAGATGGAATAAGAGCTTGCATGCTCAATCATTTGCTGATCGAAGAGTGTTCGGTAGGGAGAGAAACCAGTTCCTTGGTGGAAAGAGCTTCTGAGGGAACTATCTATCTGGCTCAGCTTCTTATCCCACTTTGTGATGTATGCCCTAATCCCTAACAACAGGGACCTGTTCACTCGCTCTGAGGCGTTTGCTTGCGGCGAGTAAACTGCCGTTCGCAAGTGCTTCACGCCATACTTATCCAGTAATCTGGCGAACTGAGCCCAGCAAAACTGGACTCCATTGTCAGAGACTATAGTTTCCGGGACTCCGAACACATGGAATATTTCAGTTTCTCATGGGTTTGAGAATCGGTTACTTTGAAAATTGGTCAAGAACTATCAGTATGCAGACATTTCCTTTCACTGATCGAGGATATGGACCCAGAAATTCAGTGTACAGCTTTTGCCATCGTCTTTCTGTCACAGACTGGACTCCCATAGGTGGTGTAAGAATAGTATTGGGGGCGTTGGTTTCTTTACACACGTCACAGTAGTTTCTGACATCAACTGTCATTTGCGACCAGTACAGGTGTCTTCTTAACCGTTCCAGTGTTTTCCATATACCACCGTGGGAAGCTAGTGGCGGATCATGCGCTCTTGAAACAACCTCCGGGACAAGCCCTCGTGGATTCCAAAGCTTCCAAGCTTCTTCCTCCTTAATCTGATCGCCTGTTCTCGGAACAGTCCGAATATAGACGAAGCCATCCCTGACGCAAAGATCTGGTAGTTTGCCAAAAGCCCTTTTAACCTTATGCCTCAGCCGCTCATATTCCTACGAATTGATATATGGCAAACTAAGGTCAACTTCCGGGCCAGGATCTTCAGGTGTTGACAAGCTGTCGCAATGAATTCATGACAGCGCTTCAGGAGCGACATTCAGGCTTCCTTTTCGGTGTTCAATGGTGAAGTGGAAACTCTGAAGCTTCAAACTCTACCGAGAGAGTCTACCGCTGAGGTCCTTTTGGGACATCAGCCATTTCAAGCTCGCATGATCAGTCATTATCTTAAAGGCATAAGTTCTATGAAGGGCCGCAACTTCTGTACACTTAAAACTGCAGCTAGGCATTCCTGCTCTGTGACTGTATAATTTCGTTGTGCTGAGTTCAACTTTTTCGAGACGTAGGCTATTGGCTTCTCGTGGCCATCGCCATCTAGTTGAAATAGCACTCCACCAATACCATGTTGGCTCGCATCGCACTGTTTGACGAACGGCATGTTGAAGTCAGGGCTCACCACCAACGGAGCAAAAGTAAGTTATTGTTTTAGCACTTCCAGAGACGTCTGGGCGTCAGGTGTCCATTTGAACTGACTTGGATTCTTCAGCGTGTCTGTGATGGAGGCACTTAGATCAGCGTAGTTTGGGATGAACCGTCTATACCATCCCGCCATACCTAGTAGGCGTCGGGCTTTCCGAACAGTTTTAGGTGACGGATAATCAACTATGGTTGGAATCTTATCTGGGTCAGTTCTGATTCATCCCTTCCCGACAATAAAACCCTAGTCTTTAGTCTCCTTAATGCAAAACGTACTCTTCCCAACGTTGATAGTGAGGCCAGCTTTCCTCAAACAATCCGCTACACGGGCTAGCAATGTGAGATGAGAGTCAAAGTCTGATGACAGAATCAATAAATCGTCCAAGTAAACGAGGACATTCTCACGAAGATCGAAAGGAATGACCTTATCCATGAGGCGGCACATAGTTTGTGGAGCATTGCAAAGGCCGAATGCCATCACGGTGTACTGATAGAGAGGATGACCAGATACAGTAAAAGCGGTCTTCTCTCTGGACTCAGTGTCTAGTGGTATCTGGCAGAAAGCATCTTTCAGGTCCAGGTTCGAAATGTAGTTTGCCGGAGGAAGTCGACTCAGAAGCGCATCTATTTACGGTAGCGGATAGGCGTCCTTCTTAGTAACCGAGTTGACCTTCGTAGCGTCAAAACCAAGCCGGACATTTCCAGGCTTCTTCACTAGTACAACTGGAGAACTCCAAGGAATCTGGCTCTCCTCTATCACACCCAACGTTAGCATTCGTCGCAATTCAGCATCCATAAAATTCTGTACTGCCGGTGAAATCGGATAAAACCTCTGTTTTATCGGAGTCGCGTCATTCGTTTCAATCCTATGAGTTAAAAGAGATGCTTTTCCTAAACCCAACGAGGCGAAGGAAGGAAAAGGCTGTTTCGTGTCTTTAAGACGTTGGTGCTCTAGAACAGAAAAACATGGCAGTCGGTGTCGGGAGTAGCTATTAGACTTGGTGTCACTTCTGCAACTATACCCAGGACATCTGGAGCCAATCCAAATAGACGCCAGAAGTCTATTCCTAGATATAGCGCCTGCGTCAGCCCAGTAACCACGCCAAAACGCACGTTTTGGATCTTACCACGGAGAGTGATGTCCAAGTTCACATGACAATGCACGGTCGTCATGGCACCATTAGCTACTTGTACCTTTGTCCGATACCTCTTCCATTCGACCTCTGCTTCTGCGAGCTTCTCTAGAGCTCCCTGGCTTAGAATACTGACAGTGGCACCACTATCAAGTAATCCAATCTCAGTTCGCCCGAGCAGTCTCACTTCGGCATACGGTCGAGTGTCGTCTGGCATCGACACGGTAATGTGTACCAGTTTCTTTCTTCTCTGTCTCATTCGTCGACAGTATTCCTGCGAACGAACGGTCGATCGTTTCTTTAATATTCTAAGGTCCAGGTCAATATATATAATTTCAGCTAGCTCCGCCACCGAAGAAAAGATGCGGTCTCTTACTGCGTTGTAATCCTGCAGACGCGTATGATAAGGAATCAGCGAATGTAGAACAAGCTCACGCCCACCCGTCATAGCAGAGCTTGGTGGCCGTTTTAATACAGAAACGCCAGGAGGCCGAACCTCCTGCTCAGTAACATTGTCAGTGAAAAGTGCTGTCGGTTTTATCGGGACGTCAAAGATCAAAGACTCTTCTAGAGAAGTGTCTAGTAGTGTAAAGGGCTCCTCAGGGGTGGAAACAGGAGCTTGAAGATCTGCGGAGGAGTCTATTAGATTCTTCGTCTCTATCAGTGAATTAGTGGGACGATCAGGTGGACGGTTGGTATCACTGAATGATATCAACGGACATGTTAATATTTCGTCGTCGGGGCCTGCTGATGGAGCGGACCCTCCTCTTTGTTCAAAGCTTGAACTGTAGTGGTCATAGCAGTTGCCGTCCGGGACATTGAAACTGGTCGAGAAAAGGTGTTGGGCTCCCGACCTGTCTCTCGTTTTTCTGAGCACCGGGTCTGCAATTTGGTTGAAAGACATTCGTGCGTCCACATCCATAACAGAACACCTGTTGTCTCTCTTGCAGACAGTCCTGATAAAAGTGACCTTGCTGATAACAATTCCAGCACACTGTTACGTGTCTGGTTGAAATGGCTGACACGTCGGCTAAGCTGGTGTCACGGTCTGTTACTAATGACAAGTCCGGGTTTAAAGACTGTCAGTTCTCAATCTCGTTGCCTCACTGGCTCCGGTAAGGGCTCCAACTGCAAGCTGTAGTAATTCGCAGCTGTGTGGCTTGTATTTGAGTGACGAGTGATCTCAACTGGCCGATAGTATTGGTGGTGTGAAAAAATATTTTGTTCTGGATATCTGGCAATAGATTGGCTTTGACTATCTCCAATAACTCAGCATTGAAGTCTGCAGTTGGTCACGCAACTGCACTAGATTTTGGTGGTATGCTGCAAAGGATTCTCCAGATTTTTGCCTGCGGGACATTAGCTGGACCCGCACCTTCAGATTGTCTTTGGGAACTCCCCATTCAGCTAGGAGAGCTGTTTTAATATATTCCCAGGTTGGTTTGGAATTCAGTCTAAGTAATGACCAATACCAATCTATTGCCGGGCCTGCGAGCAGTGTGCTTATATGTCTGACCAACAGATCAAAATCTCCTTCGAGCGCAGAGTAGATGAGTGCTTCAACTCGGAAGACAAACTCATCCACTTTGAGTTTGAACTATCTCCACTATACGAAAGGTTCCATCTACGTATCGGGCTATCTGAGCGTCAATGCCAGGAATGATTTTGAGCTTGATTGAAGCTCGATTTATCGAGTGGTTCATTCTTATTTGCGAACCCATAATAAGGAGGACTTGTAGCGTAAGTAGGTAGCGGATGTTACTACTTAATTACTCTAAGGCTGGGATAAATCTTGATTCGCATCGGTACACTTCGTATGTGATAAAGATTCCACTAAATTTCAAAATTTCAAAAATTCAATGAATAACTTACAGAGCTCTAATCTAATCTAATCTCCCCAATGGAAAGTTACAGAAAATTGAAAACAATCCAAGAAAAAAAAATTTTCGCCGCTAAAGATCGACGTTCAAATTCTAGATCAATAATACTATGTGCACCACCAAAAATACTCAAGAAAAATAATCTGTAGCCTACAGTATCAAAAAATTGTTATGAGCTTAACTCAAATTTTTCAAGTCGCACGAAGAATTTTAAAAGATTCCATGAACTAAGCTCGAAACTTTCAGAAAACGAACTAAGAAAAAAGATTTATCACACAAATCTCCTCCCTCTCTCCAAGAGCTACCTCTCAACACGAAGGGATCTCAAGCCCACTCTCTCTCCAATCAGGTCAGATATAAAATTATACAGGCAAGTGATGTGAATGTGTGCATGAAAAACTTGAGTCCTCACAGAAATCTGGGAAGAGTCGGGATGGAGAAGCTAGAGACTGAAAATGATACTAGAGATTCTTCAGCCAGGCAGTTAGCAGTATGCCAACTCCTGATTACTGAAGGTCTCCAGCATCACTTCCCTCCTCCAACAACTCTTTTCTTCCTCTTCACCTGATTGTCATATCTAGCTAACCTTCCAGCTGGGCAAAGTCACGAATCTGGTCAACTCATTAGCGAAAAGCCAAAAAGTCGTCTCACAGATTCACGACTCTGTCCAGCAAGTTGAGCAATACAGACATGCCTCCGTGAGAACACAATCAAAAATTTGTGAGGCCAACTACTATTTCCATTGCAGAAGGCCAGCGGGAAAGATCAATTAAAAAAAATTAAAAAAAAATTAAAAAAAAAATCGACAACTGTTCAGACTTGAGGCTTGACCAAAGTCAACCTTAAAGTCGATCTTCCAGGAAAACTTTCAAAAACAAATTTTCTAAAATACTTTAGTTTATTCTAATCAGAATCGAAAACTTTCAGATTTTTCAAAACTTTTAAAACTTTAACGTTACTCTACAAAAATGTTCAACTAACAAACCAATTAGACTCAGGTCTGCATATAACTTCCACTGGATATGAGACTTGAAGTCAATCAACTAGCGAATACCAGATGATCGTAACACTCAAAGTCCCAGTCCCCAGTAAAATTTACATTTAGACAACCGAAGTCTAACTGAGGTGGCCCCACGTTGGGCGCCAATTTGTTATGGAATTATGTTGAAAGTGATTGGCTTGGCCGTGAAGTCCAGACTGCCAGCATGAACTGACAGAGCACTCGGTGGACAGCGTTAACTGCAGGGCGGCACGCTAGTTCGCCTCGGCTATTGGTGCTCAAATTATCTACCACCATAAATTTCTGCTAGCATAAATTGCCCACTTACGAAAAATAAATAAAAACGCCTGCTCGACATTTTTGTATACGCATAACTCATAGAGTTAATGTACTGCATATTGCACATTGGTCGAAATTTCAAGTGCAAGATCAAATTTCAAGATCCAAGCCAAGAAATTAACAAAGGCAAATGTCTTGCCTGATTCTTATCTTTCCGGTTTCTTTTTACTTTTTTTGTCTGATTAGTCAGTTAAGTGAAACGAATCATAAAAAGTATTATATACATTTTGCTGACGCAAGGGCGTCAGCTATTTTGATGGTAGTAATTTCTAACTGAAAAGAACTCGAAGTTCAGGATAAGCACTCCACCAGTGCGCACGCGATTTGGGAAAGTTTTATAAAAAGTATTGCTTAAAGTGTTCTTTTTTTTAAAAAGGGTCTTATTTAAAATGTTCTTTCTTATAAAGTCTTATTTAAAGTGTTCTTTCTTAAAAAGTCTATTTTAAAGGGTTTTTATTCTTAAAAATCTTGTTTAAATCTTGTTTTTAAAATACCTGTACACTGCGAACTGCTATATACAGCGAATTTTATCCTCTTAAACAAGAGTGTGCGTTTTTATTTGAAAAACCCTACCTGAGCTTCCCCCTGTGCCGGTCTTCTCAACTAACGAAACTACGGCGGTACATGGGTTCCAACAAGACTCTGCACTGCCGGTGAAGTTGGATAAAAATGCTGTTTTATCGGAGTTGCGTCGTTTGTCTCGATCCGAAGCGAAAGAAGGAAAAAGCTGTTTTGTGGCTTCTAGACTTTGGTGATCTAGAACAGAAAGAACATGACAGTCGGTGTCAGAGGTAGCTATTAAGCTTGGTGTTACTTCTGCAACTATACCCAGGACATATGGAGCCAACCCAAATAGACACCAGACGTCTGTGTGAGCCCAGGAACCACGTAAAGACACACGTTTGGGGTCTTGCCACGGAAAGTGATGTCCAAGTCCACATGACCATGAACAGTCGTCATGGCATCATTACCTACTTGTACCTGTGTACGATACCTTCTCCTTTCAACATCTGCTTCCGCTAGTTTCTCTAGGGCTCCCTGGCCTAGGATACTGACTGTGGCACCACTATCAAGTAACCCACTCTCAGTTCGCACGAGCAGTCTCACTTCGGCATACGGTCGAATGTCATCTGGCATCGACACCAAAAGGTGTGCCAGTTTCTTTCTTTCATGTTTCATTCGTCGATAGTATTTCCGCCAACGAACACATAGTTACAGAATACCTCCTGTCTTTCTTGTAAACAGTCTTGAAAGAAGTGACCTTGCTGATCACAATTCCAACAGACAGCCTTTGGTTGAGCTGCAATAGCAGATACTTCTGCTGCTTCCTCACTGTATTCCGGTGATATGGTCTGATCTGGACACGTCGGCCGATAGTCCCGTATCTCGCTAACTCTTGGGCTGCGGTATGTATACCAGCTGCACGCAGTCGCGATTCGCTGCTGAGTAGCCTGTATTTGAGTTACGAGACATCGCAATCGGGCTATAGTATTTGTAGGATGTAGACAAATCTTCTCTTGAATGTCTGGCAACAATTGATTTTACTATTTCCGGAAACTCTACATCTGGCAAGGGGGTCTGTAATTGGTCACGCAAATGTACCAGGTGTTGATGATACACAGCGAAGGATTCCCCTGATTTCTGTTTTCTTGACATCAGCTGGACTTTGACCTTGAGGTCATTCTTTGGTACTCCCCATTCAGCTAACATAGCTTGTTTTACGTACTCCCACGAAGGCGTGGAGTTTTGTCTCGAGACCAGTACCAGTCCATAGCTGTACCAGAATTCATCTACAGTCAGTCGCGATCTATCCCCGGTGTAGGAAATATTCCATCTTCTGCTAGGACTACCAGAACGTCGTCCTGAACTGGACGAGGCTCGACTGAATGAAGTTTCTGAAAAGCGTGCATTCTTTGGTCCCTACTGACCATTTGTAGACGGTGCCGATGGATTCGAAGATCTGTTTGAGACATCTACTGGAGGCATGCCCGCCGATATTTGCTATCGAATGTTATTGGATATCTCCGTACGCAGGGTCTCCAAACTTTGCTCGAAGCTGTCGTGGACTAGGTCTTGCAGCTGCATGCGAAAACCTGACATCAGGGCCTTTGTTGCTACTAAAGCTTCACCATGAGCAGTAGGTAGTGGACTATTTCGTTGTGAACTGGTATGAGAAAAGGTGGGCGAATGAGGATTTGGCCTACCTGGTGACAAATATTCACGGCTGACTGGCGGAATCATTAATGGTGACAGATCGGAACGGGCTGCCTAAGCTCGTGATTTACATGTTTCGTAATAGTTTTCTTGGGAACGGCTCTTGTATAGACCGTGAAATCGTACTGCGTGAGGCGGCACCTACAATTCGAGCATGCTTTATGGAACACGTGTCCACAGGTCGTCACAACTGGCTTTCTTTGGACTGACCAGTCTCCCTCTGACAGATGGTACACTGGTCAGGCAATTTGGTCGAACTGTCTGTTCCGGGAGGTGGTGTTCTTATTGTGGCTATGAAAAATTTCGTGATATCAATACGCACAGAAGGTGTGAATATCCTTCACAAATGCTCAATGTTTAGATAACTTTAGTGTATATATCAGCGATGGACGTAATCCGGGACATTGTAGTCAGATACTTTATCAGAAATACGATATCTTATGTTCAAAACTTGCTGAAAGCTAGACTCGAAAATGTTCACACAAAAATTCAAAGCTTCAGGAAGATTCCTATGGGCTGCACTCAAAATACAAAAATTGAAAAGATAAAAAACTTCCACGAAATCTCTCCCTCTCCTTCCAAGAGCTTACCCTCAAGACAAGGTCTTCCAGGCCCACTCTCAAAAAATCTCAGATCGAAAACAGTAACAGGTAAGTACTGTGGATGTGTGCATGAAAAGAATGAAATTCTTACAGAAGTCTTGGAAAAGTCGGGCTGGAGAGGTCATAGATTGAAAATTTTACTAGAAATTCTTCAGCCAGGCAGTTAGCAGTATGCCAACTCCTGACTACTGAAGGTATCCAGCATCACTTCCATCTTCCAACACCTCCTTCCTTTCTCCTCATTCGATGCGATGTCTAACTAACCTTCCAGTTGGGCAAAGCCATGAGTCTGGTCAACTAGTTAGCTAAAAGCCAAAAGTCATCTCACAGACTCATGACTCTGTCCAGCCAGTTGAGCAACAAAGACATGCCTCCGTTAGAACACAAACGAAAATTCGTTCATGAGGCCACCTATTATTTCCATAGCAGAAGGCCAGCGGGAAAGATGAACAATTCAAAATTAAAAAAAAATTCAAAAAGATTCGACAACTGTTCAGGCTTGAGGTTTGACCGAGGTCAAACCTGAAGTCGAACTGCAGATAAAAAGACAATATCAAAAGCTTTTACTTTACTTGAAATGGAAAATCAACGAACTTTATTTTAATCATAACAACTTTCAAAAACTTTAAAACTTTAACTTTACTCTACAAAAAAACTTGATTTAGATAAAAACACCAGTTAGACTCAGGACCGCCTGTAACTTCTACTGGATATGAGACTACCGAGTCAGACAATTAGCAAACAGCCAAATGTCCATATCTCCAAGCAATGCCAGTCTCCAGCGTCCGTCATATTCAAACACCGAAGTCCAATTGAGGTGGTCCCACGTTGGGCGCCATTTTGTTATGTTAGTATTTAGAGGGATTAACTTGGACCTGAAGTTCAGACTGTCAGAATGAGCTGACAGATCACTCGCTGGACAGTGTTGACTGCAGGGCGGCACGCTAGCTCGTCTCGGCTATTGGCGGAGAGTGTGAGAAGGTTCCACGAAAACCTGCCGCTGTGCCACCAGCCGTATACCAAAAAAATTCATGCCTGACCAACCCATGCCGCCACACACATCCTGAATGGAGTTTTACACTACTTACCATTAACCATGTGAAGGCGCAGATGTTCTGCCTTCCGCTGCCTTGCCCCAGCCACCCAATCGACACTGTGGGCAGCCAGATTTTCCCAGTGTCCCTTTTGACCTGAAAATAGAGCAGTATCGGACCTAATCAACCTTCATAGTGAGAGGGCTCCGGGAGGGTGAGAGGAGATAGCAAGAGCCTTTGCCGTGTCATCACGTTATAAAAATGCTTTATTTTAATGATGTTGGGTACGATTTTATGTACAGATATGTCGCTAACGAATTCAATAAAATCTAAATCCTCTTTGCTACATTCATTCTTATAGCAATATAACACAACATCTTATATATATCTGTAGTAAAAAAACTAATAAAGACTAACTGATAATGTCATTCTAATATTAATATAGGGTAACATTCCATATATAATACATGTAGTGACAAAAAGGAATTTACTCAAGACCACTGAGTCCAGTACACTCATTCTAATGGTACAATAACTCAATATTTTATATAAATATGCCTGTAGTGATAAAAGAATTTAACAAAGACTAACTAAGTTAATTCACTACATTCGTTTTAATAGTAAGATAAGCAATATTTTATATGTATATAGTAAAAAAAGACTTTAATAAAGACTAACTGAATTCACTATTCGTTCTAATAGTAAGATAAGCCATATTATATATATATATACCTGTAGTGAAAAAGGAATTTAATAACGACTAACTGAGTTAGTTCACTGCATTCGTTCTAATAGTAAGGTAAGTAACATTATACATATATATATATATATACATATGTGTTAAGAAAAGACTTTAATGAATTATCAAACAAGCAATTGGCAACAACTTACATGAGTTTTGTTGATAAGGATCCCTTGCCGAGGCGCCTCCGACAGGTTCCACTATGCCACTGGATTATATTTTAAAAGTTTTTTTAAAGTTAACAATGAAGTAAGTGCGTGATCTGTATGCTCACACGGTTGTTAAGATTTAATTCTACCTCTAACTATGCTTAGCATCTGTAAATCTCAATATAAGAGCTTTGCTTCTATTAGGTTGCACTACTGAAAAACATCAGATTACGAGTGATCATCTTTCAGTAGAGTTACGTTAGACAGCTTCAATTATTGGATCAATCTAAATGTATTTCGCCATACAAGATATATATCGACATCAGACGTATTAGCTTGTTAAGGTAGTATGAAGGGTGATTGACTTGGACGTGAAGTTCAGACTGTCAGCATAAGCTGACAGAACACTCGGTGGACAGCTTTGACTGCAGAGCGGCACGCTAGCTCGCCTCGGATATTGGCGGAGAGTGTGGGAGCTTCCACGAAAACTTGCCGCTGTGCCACTAGCCAGATACAAAAAAAATCGTGTCTGACAAACCAATGCCGTCGCACACACCCAGTCCTCAAGGGACCTTTACACTACTTACCATGAACCATGTGAAGGCGCAGATAGTATGCCTTCAGCTGCCTTGCCCGAGCCGCCCATATGACACTGAGGGCAGCAATTTGTTTTCAGTGTCCCTTCTGACCATGACCTGGAAGTAAATTTAGCGGAGGGGTAGACCTTAATCAACCATCAGCCCGAGGAGGACTTATGGAGAGTGACGGAGGAAAAACAAACTCTCAGCTATATTGACATGAATCCATTACAGTTCGTACTTATGAATTACATAGACTGACGCTTAATTATGAGCCTTGGTTTCACTGGCAATAATAATATGAGAGCTAATACGAAATTATATTATAGACTATTCTAGTTAGATTAGCAAAAGTGAAAAAAAATATAATGGAAAGCAACACAGAGACAAAAGATGAATGAATCTTGTTTGTAAAAGAGACATTTTGATTTATTAGAAAAAGCACAAGTACTCACGGCCATAAACTTCCCCGACATGTTAAAGCGCTCCAGCAACCGGTAAGTACCTGTATGGGGAGAATAGAATTTTTATATGTTAAGATTGTCATTTCGATCTCTGTTGCCCTCACTGATTCCTTACTTTGTTTTTTGTTGAGGAGCTTAGACGCCACAGGTAAAGTAAGTCCTATCTTTTCTTTGGCTCTATGGACCAATCCGATACTACTATATATATATCTATACTATCGATACAAAAACTTACAGTAGTATGCTTCAGTGGAGTACTAAGTTAAAATTCATTCCAAAAATAAGACGTTATGAAGGTTACAAACTATAACTGCTTGGTGTCGACGGTCGTTTTCCAAATTATTCTTAGTACTATCAATGCGTTTTTAGCCCATCGGGCCTCAGTTATTTTTCTCTGTTGTAATACTATTTCATTTAGCTTTCCCTCCGTCTTTTCTTTCAATTGAAAATCACTAATACTATGCAAAATATAAAATCTATGCACGTTTGACGTAAAGCACCATTTTCTAGATATGCACGTGTACGAGTGAGATAACAATAACAGACACACTATGATGTGTTATGGTCGCATGTGTGCCTGGCGGGAGTTAGGAAATGCCAAGTCTTACCACGGCAAGCCGCCCATGCGAACTTGCCCTGACCTCTAGCCGTCAGAGCTGTCAGCGGAACGACACACACGCCATGTTGGGAAACGGGGCAATCGGGCCACGAGGAGGTCGGAAATATGACAGGAGAGAGATTTTTGGTGAAACTCTGGAGTGGTGCAGTTCAACACGCGAAGAAAAAGGATTTTTTTTTATATAAACCAGAAAAGTGATAAGTTTTTGATTTAATTTTGTTGATTGAACAAACAAACGAGAAGGAAGCCACCAAAGAGAAATTATATCCATCAAACCGAGGGATACCAACAGTTTCCACAAAAGAATAAATGAGCGGCTCAATGTGGGGAGGACCTGAATCACAAAAAAAAACAAAAAGTATTAGGAATATAATTAATGTGCATATGAAACAGACAGCCGCATAGAGACAAATTGTAGTATTTAACAACGAGAATGTTATACAGTAATTGAATAAAAGAGTGAATCATAGATTTGTTACTGAACGGGACTACATAACCTCCAATACACGTGCGTGTCCCCATTAGAGTAAAAGTTGCACAGCAAGGAGCACCTAGATAATATGGAAGGATTATTAGTCTGACCATTCGTATCCATTGAATATAAAATTCGCATAATCGTAAGATAATTTAATTACATTATGGACTTAGTAAGTGCTGGCATTACACAGAAGCGCCTAAATAATAAGTAAAAATTATTAGTTTAACGATTCATATCATTTGAATGCAGATTTACCTAATCGTCAAATATTTCAATATAATTATGAACTTACCTAGTGCTGTCTTTACACAGAAGGACTTAAATATAAAAAGAAAAGTTATTATTCTTGCTATTAGTACCAATAGAAGACAACATTTACGTAATCATCGAATGTGTTAATAATATTAGGAACTTACCTAGTGCTGTCTTTACATGGAGTACCTAAAAATAATAAAAGATTTATTAGTTTAACGATTCGTATCAATTGAATGCAAAATTTACCTAATCGTCAAATATTTTAATATTATTACGAACTTACCTAGTGCTGTCTTTACATGGAGCACCTAAAAATAATGAAAGATTTATTAGTTTACCGATTCGTATCAATTGAATGCAAAATTCACCTAATCGTCAAATATTGTAATATAATTATGAACTTACCTAGTGCTGTCTTTACACAGAAGCACCTTAAATATTATAGAATACTACCAGTTTAGGTATTAGGGGCAAAGGCATCATTATTCTCGGTTATATAACCATCGAAACGTTGAAATGATTATATTATGGACTTATCGAGTGCTGTTCGCATATCGGAGCACTAGACAAGAAACAATACCGCGATTATAAGATTATTTTGGTGCTGAAAGTGTCTTATTCTATTATATTATGGACTTACCGAGTGCTGTTCATATATCGGAGCACATGTTAAGAAACAATACCGCGATTATTAAATTATTTTGGTGCTGAAAGTGTCTTATTCTATGATATTATAGACTTACCGAATGCTGTTTACATGTCGGAGCACATGACATGAAACAATACCGCAATTGTTAAATTATTTTGGTGCTGAAAGTGTGTTATTCTATGACAAAGCGATTAGTAAGTTATTTGAGCGCTAAAAGTGCTGGCCACTTATCAGGGCCTCGGAAATGAATTGAATCTTATTGCTACTTTCCGCGAAGAGTATCAGGATCCTGTATACATAACGTAGTGCATCAACTGTTCCCATACGGAAAATAACCACTTGTGGCGCAGGGATCTCATCGGCGGAGCCCAGCCAGAACAGGAAGTTTGTTAGAGCAGCAGTCATAGTACCGTACCCAACGAGAGGTTTCTTCCCCGACTTCGCGTTGTTTAGAAAATAATTTTTTTTTTAGCATTGCATCCCCAGAAGGGCTTTTCGAGACTCATTATCCGCGAAACGAGTTAGTGGTACACAAGCTATAGTACAACTGAGAACGAAGGAGAAAATCTCCGTGTACTGATCAACGACGCCATTAAGGACACAGCATCAACACCGATCATCTACTCGTCGACACCTATAGAGCTTCGGGGGTGTTTATAAGAAAAAAAAGTATTAGACACAAATTTCTGTATTGGTAATCAGCCTCAAGGGCTTACAATAAAATGAATAAGATGGCATAAACTTTAGTTCTTTTCTCTCGGCCTCCGTCCCGGACCTTTATCTTTCTCTATTTCACAGGCACAAAAAGGGACATCGCAAACCAACTGGCAGTGGTGTCATGGGCGGTCGGGGTCGGCAAACTTGGATCATACCATCTGGTCCTCATGGTGAGTGTTGTATGAGGTCCCTTCAGCACCTGTGTGTGGGGTTTTTTTTTATATTCTTTCTCCAATAGTAGATCTCTTTCTACTTTCTGTAGTAAATTTTTAGGCACGATACCTTTTTTTGTTTATGGGCAAGTGACAGGCAGGATTTTCTATATATTGAACCCACACCACACTCTCGGCACTTAGAGCGAGGTGCTAGCGTGCCGGCCTGCGAAGCTGTCACTAAGTGAGCTGTCAGCTATCACTGGCAATAGGACTTCACATCCTCTAGACCTCACTTCGGGAGATGTAACCATCACAAAATGGCGCCCAAGGTGTGGCACAATACCATCTGGAGTATCTTATACCTCTTTACTGGTGACTAAGACTCTGAAGTTTCGAGAATTTGGCTTGACTCAGAGTCTCCCATCCAGTGAAGATGGGATAAATGTTCGACTTGAATTTACTTTGAGTTTATAGTACTCAGCCTCACGATGAACCTTCTGTTCAGAAAATTTTAACTTTTTGTTTTTCTTATCACGTTGTGCGCGTTATGTGCCATGCACATAACAAATGGCGCCCAACGTGGGGCCATCCATACCTCGATGATTCTGAGCACTGTCGGACAGCCAGTATTCGGACTCGGGGTCATATCCAGTGGGGGTGGCCGAGGACGGTGATCAAAGCACTTTTGCTTTCGAATTTTAGTATGTTTCCATCAATTTTTCGAGTTTCAAGGTTCAGATCTTCTTCCAAGGTCCGAACAATTTTCCCGTTAAAGTTTGCATGGCGGTTTTGAAAGCTGTGGTTTTTTATCTTTCGCTCTGGCCTTCTGCCATGGAAATGCCGGGTGCCCTCACTCATTCAAGTTTTTTTTGTTCTGTTTCATACGGAGGACTGTCCTTCGCGGTCATCTGGCTGGACAGGGTCATGCATCTGCGAGATAACCTCCTGGCAGTAAGCCACCTAGTCAACCTTATGCATGGCTCTGCCTAGATGGAGAGCCAGATGGATAGAGAAGTCCGAGAAGGGAAAGGGAAGACCTGTGGAAGGATAGGAGCTCTGCCGGGGACCTCCAGTAAGCAGGAGTTGGCATTCGGCTAGCTGCCTGGCTGAGGAATCTCTGGTAGTGCTTCCGTTCTCCGGCATCTCTGACCAGCCTTTTCTAAGACTCTTGAGGAACTCGAACTTAGGTAGATTTTTGTTTTACACTTCCGTCCACACAGTACGTCGCTTGCCTCAAGAGATCCTTGTCTGGGGAGGGGAAGGAAAGAAGTGTTGGAGGTTGAGAGTGGCGCGGGAGACCCTCAGTGATCAGGAGTTGGCATACTGCTAGCTGACTGGCTGTGGAATCTCTGGGGGTGCTCTCACACTTTGGCATCTTGGAATGACCTATCCTCGGGTCAATTTATTTTAAAGAATTGGTTTTTCAGCAAGATCTCCGAATTTCTACTCACCTGTGATCGAACCTCAAGGGGTGAGAAGGGACACCGGGGGGAGAGAGAGAGGGATGGAGCGAGACCCAATTCCTGATAGTTACCGCGATTCAAGTTCTTTATAAGGAAGAATTTTTCTGAACTTTCGTGCATAATTCTTCGTGCAGAAGAAATTTTTTAATTTTAGTTCTTCGTAAGAAGGAAATTCTTTTGAACTTTTGTTCACAATTCCTTTTGAAGAAGAAAATTTTTCTAATATCTATGTTCCTAATAAGGAAGAATTTTTTTGAACTTTCGTGCATAACTCTTGTGAATAAGAAATTTTTTTAATTGTAGTTCTTCGTAAGAAGGAAATTCTTCGGAACTTTTGTTCATAATTCTTTTTGAAGAAGAAATTTTTTCTAAAAACCAAGTTCCTAATAAGGAAGAATTTTTTTGAACTTTCGTGCATAATTCTTCGTGAAGAAGAAATTTTTTCAATTTTAGTTCTTCGTAAGAAGGAAATTCTTCGGAACTTTTGTTCATAATTCTTTTTGAAGAAGAAAATTTTTCTAACATTCAAGTTCCTAATAAGGAAGTATTTTTTTGAACTTTCGTGCATAATTCTTCGTGAAGAAGAAATTTTTTTAATTTAAGTTCTTCGTAAGAAGGAAATTATTTTGAACATTTGTTCATAATTCTTCTTGAAGAAGAAAATTTTTCTAATATTCAAGTTCCTAAGAAGGAAGAATTTTTCTTGAACTTTCGTGCATAATTCTTCGTGAAAAAGATTTTTTTTAAATTTTAGTTCTTCGTAAGAAGGAAATTCTTTTGAACTTTTGTTCACAATTCTTTTTGAAGAAGAAAATTTTTCTAATATTCAGGTTCCCAATAAGGAAGAAATTTTTTTGAACTTTCGTGCATAACTCTTCGTGAAGAAGAAATTTTTTTAATTTTAGTTCTTCGTAAGAAGGAAATTCTTTTGAACTTTTGTTTACAATTCTTCTTGAAGAAGAAAATTTTTCTAATATTCAAGTTCCTAATAAGGAAGAAATTTTTTTGAACATTCGTGAAGCAAAATTTTTTTTAATTTTAGTTCTTCGTAAGAAGGAAATTCTTTTGAACTTTTGTTCATAATTCTTCTTGAAGAAGAAAATTTTTCTAATATTCAAGTTCCTAAGAAGGAAGAATGTTTTTTTGAACTTTCGTGCATAATTTTTCGTGAAGAAGAAATTTTTTTAATTTTAATTCTTCGTAAGAATGAAATTCTTTTGAACTTTTGTTCACAATTCTTCTTGATGAAGAAAATTTTTCTAATATTCAAGTTCCTAATAAGGAAGAAATTTTTTTGAACTTTCGTGCATAACTCTTCGTTAAGAAGAAATTTTTTTAATTTTAGTTCTTCGTAAGAAGGAAATTCTTTTGAACTTTTGTTCACAATTCTTCTTGAAGAAGAAATTTTTTCTAATATTCAAGTTCCTAATAAGGAAGACATTTTCTTGAACTTTTGTGAAGAAATTTTTTTAATTTTAGTTCTTCGTAAGAAGGAAATTCTTTTGAACTTTTGTTCATAATTCTTCTTGAAGACGAAGATTTTTTCTACTATTTTAGTTCTCTATGAGAGAATTTTTGTTTTGAACGTTGTGCATAATCCTACTTGAATAAGAAAACCTTTCCTTCGTCAAGAAGAAATCTTTTTGAACTTGTATATATAATTCTCCTTGAGGAAGGAGATTTTTTCTAAAATTCTAGTTCGTCGTAAGGAAGAAATTCCTTCACGTTTACGTATAGTCCCTCTTAAGGAAGACAATTATATTGATTACTTTACGAATAGTTCTTTCTAAGAGAGGAAGTTATTTGAATATCATTCTAAATGGCTACGGGAAGGAGAGATATGCTCCATCTGCCAAGATGCGGATTGGATTATTAAGTCTCGAGCACCTCCACCTGCTGTGGACACGTATTCCATAAGAAACGCATCCAGAAATGGATATAGGAGAAAGCCAGCTGCCCGAATTGTAGGTTGTTTCTCAGCCAGACCGATTATTATACGTACACTGGCACGATATCCAAACGACCAATAACACGAGCATTTGGTCAAGACAACGGGCATGACACCCTGCTGCCAACTTCAAGGCAAATGACTACGTCTCCCGCACATCAGCACTCATTGCCTACTAGTCCACACCAGAATAGATCAAATGAAAGAATATCAACGCTAAGTCCCGCAAATGTGGCCGCTAGACGTGAGCCGGAGGCTAGGGAAACCTACCTATACCTCGCGAGCCTCCAAAGACAAGTTTCCGACCTGGTTAGAGACGAGATGGGGCACTGCTTCAGCGATTTTCGGACCCAGTTGCGATCTCCGGCCCAACATTCGTCACATACAGCAATGCCGCGGCCAAATCTGTCTCGTGCACCCCCTGCTATTCCACCACCGTTCCGCCCGTCGAGGAGTATATAGTATATCAATAATTCTAATGGTACTAGATAAGGAACGATACCTACACAGCCATTACCGTTGCCTCGACCACTATCCGCTCAAGAGCTCCCGAGGAATTCTGGGCAAGACTCACGTCACTCTACTCAACAGCGGGCTACACGTCCGTCAAGCCCGATCAAGGGATGGAGGTTAGTGTACAGCGGTGACAATTCTCGTCTGTCAGTGGAAGACTTTATTTTCCGTGTAGAGGCACTGACAAATACCACCCTGTATGGCGATTTCGACTTATTGATTAGGCACGTCCACACACTGTTTCGTGAAAGGGCTACCAACTGGTACTGGTCACTATTAAGAACCAATCCAACTCTTACTTGGGAGCAAATTCGAGTGGCTCTATTAACTGAGTGGAGTGACAGAAAGACGACATCCAAATACGGCGCCAGATGATGAGCAGGCGACAGGAAGTGGGAGAGGGTTTCAATCTGTACCTCCAAGAAATGGGGGAATTGCGAAAGCAGCTGCAGAGTCGCATGTCTGAGCGAGAATTTTTGGAGCTCGTTAAAGCAAATCAACTACCAGCTATTCAATGTCAGATCTGCTTACATCCGACAAATTCCATAACCCAATTGCGGGCGTTGTGATGCAAATACAAGCCACTCACGATCGAATCGTATCATCACACAGTCCTAGTGGGAGCAACAGAGCTCTTGGTGTACCGTTAACGATTTCCCTGAACTCCTGGGGGAATCCACGGTATCAGGTCCATGAAATAGGCAACGTAATGCCAGAAGGCCCGGCCTTCCCAGACTCACCCGAGTTAGAAGTGGCCGAACTACAACCCCGAGTTCCAATTAAAACAGATTCTATCTGTTGTAACTGCGACCAGAGAGGCCACTACTACACTGATTGTCCGCAAACCCCGACGGGTTACTTTTGCTATGGATGTGACCAGAAGAAAAAAAACAAACCAAATTTCCGAAATTGCGCCACGAAAAACATAAGACGGACCGGGAGCAACAACACCAGCTTCCGGCCAAACACAACGCGGTATCCTAGAACAACGTCAACCCCAGCTCCAGTGCCTCAGCCATCAGCACCACCAGCTGCAGTGGCAGGGAGCAGTTAAGCTCCTTTAAGAGAACAGCAACAACTCCCGACTTGATATCGTTGAATGATAGCCCCAGTAAAATTTTGTATGACGGTACTAGTAGCCTGAAGGTCGATATCGAAGACCAATTATCGATAAATGACGTAGAATTCCCGTCCACCGTTTCAGAGAGCAGCATCAACGGTGTTAACAACTTGCTAGACATCCCTCTGGATGTGTCTTTAATATCTGACGTTCCATTGACACCGGTACCGAAAACTCCTACTGGCGTTTCCGAGCAGGGGGTCGACTCTCACACTTATAAGATATTGAGACGGCCATCAATCCCTGTGATGACGAGTGTACGTGAGGCGTCTCAATATCCTATAACACCAGTGCACGAGCACTGGAATAATTACCGCACCGTGAGAAATAGGATATTTTCATCGGTGACAGAATCCCCTGATGTGACGGCGACAGAAATGTCCGCTTACTCAGCCAGAAAGGGGTCAACTGTTCGGTGGCGCGAACATACCAAGCGCGTCAAGGCTGAGAGGAAGAAGCTGGCCCACATCACAGTGTCAGTATCCGACGTCATTCGACCGTACGCTGAAGTGCACCTACTCGGGCAAACCGTGTCAGGATTACTAGACAGTGGTGCCACTGTCAGCATCTTGGGTTGGGGGGCTCTTGAGAGGTTATCGGAAGCAGAGGCCAAATGGACGAGGTACAGGACGCAAGTAGAGATGGCTAATGGTGCCATGACAAACGTTCAGGGTCATGTGGACCTGGGGGTTACCTTCCGTACTGAGACCAAGGACTTGCGTTGCTACGTAGTCCCGGGGCTCACTCAGGCGGTGTACTTAGGCATTGACTTCTGGCGTCTCTTTGGGTTTGCTCCAGATGTCCTAGGTGCAGTCGCGGAGGTAAAAGCAGGTCCGTTAGCTGCCTCTGACACTGACCGCCATCTTCTTTCGGAGCAAGAATTGAAACGTCTCGAAACCAAGCAGTTGTTGCCTTAGTTTGCCTCACTAGACTTGGGAAAGACGTCACTGATAAACCACAAGATCGACACTGGAGATGCAATTCCGATAAAACTACGTTTTTATCCCATATCACCAGCAGTACAGAGTTTGATGGACGCCGAATTGAAGCGAATGGTATCACTGGGGGTGATAGAGGACAGCCAGAGAATTTGGAGCTCTCCAGTCGTCCTAGTAAGGAAGCCAGGAAAGGTCCGACTTTGTTTTGACGCCAGTAAGGTGAACACAGTCACAAGGAAGGACGGCTATCCATTACCACAGATAGACGGAATTCTAGGTCGACTTCCTCCGGCAAAATACAGGAGTCCCGTGAGAGGACCGCTTTCACAGTGCCTGGTCACCCCATCTATCACTTCACGGTGATGCCGTTCGGACTATGCAACGCTCCTCAAACTATGTGCCGACTCATGGATAAGGTCATCCCATTCGATCTTCGCGACAACGTTCTGGTGTACCTGGATGACCCACTGGTCTTATCGCAGGATTTTGATTCGCACCTGGCTCTACTGGCGCAAGTGGCGGATTGCTTGGGGAATGCCGGTCTCACTATTAACGTCGAGAAGAGCAGACTTTGCATAAAGGAGACTAAGTATTTGGGCTTTATAGTTGGAGAAAATGCCATAAAAACCGATCCTGACAAGGTCGCGGCAATAGTAGATTACCCGACGCCGAAAACAGTTCGACAAGTTCGACGACTGTTGGGTATGGCGGGTTGGTATCGGCGCTTCATCCCGAATTACGCGGATTTGACGGCTTCAGGAACAGACATGTTGTAGGTAGGTCCCTACCCTAGATCTATAAACGGAAACATTTCTATAATCATTGCTCTTGACCACTTTTCAAAATACCCGGTGTTGAGGCCGATTAAAAAGACCCCTGCTCAGCAAATTTGCCAGTTCGTGGAAGCTGAGCTATTCCACATGCTTGGAGTTCCAGAAACGATAGTAACAGACAACGGATCCCAATTCAGTTCCACTCACTTTGCAAAATTATTAGAGAAATACGGTGTACACCATCTCCGAACCGCGCTCTACTTACCACAAATGAATGCATATGAGCGGGTCACCAGATCCATACTGGCGGGAATCCGAGCATGTCTCACCAGGGGACAGAATAAATGGGACGAGAAATTAACCACGTTGCTAGTTCCTTACGGAGCTCAATACATCAAGCAATCGGTTTCTCCCAATATAAGGTACTTTTTGGAGTTCAAATGGTGAAACACGGCAGTTCTTATAACCTACTGAAAACTCTAGGTACTTTGTGCGAACCCATGGCATTAAACGAGTCCGACAAAGTGCAGTTAATTCGTGCTAAGCTCCAAGAACACCTAAGCCATGCATTCGACCATGGTACGAAGAATTATAACCTGCGCTCAAAACCAGTAGAGTTTAAAATAGGTCAAGAGGTGTATAGGAGGAATTTCATGAAAAACAGTTTCCAAAACCAAGTCAGTGCCAAGTTAGGACGTAAATTTCTGAAGTGCCGTATAAAGGCAAGGAAATGTAACTCGCTGTACGAGTTGGAAGATCTGCAAGGAAAGCCAATAGGGATCTACCATGCGAAGACATTAGGCCTTGAGCGCTGTATGAGGTAACTGGAGGGTCTGATAAAATCACGTCCAGAAAAGTCTTTAAATCTCGGTAGCCCTAAGAAGGCATCCGGCAAGCGTCACTTGCAAATTATAGGTTATCGCAAAACCCTCCTATTTTCGCGTCAATGTCGGGTGATATACCAGTTGTAATTCAAACAAGCAATCATATCTCTACCCCTTCAAGAGTAGACAAACTCCCTCTAGTCCCGTCTGGATTAGCCTCGTTATGAGGATTTTTCTTTTCTTATCTTTTCTTCAATATTTCTTTACTCTGCGGCGGTCTGGCGAAATTGGGATAAAGGACGATGATCCTAGTATAACCCATCTCTACCTAATATGAGTAGATGTTTCACCTCTAATCCCGTCTGGATTAGCCTCAGCATGAGGTTTTCTTTTCTGTCCCGTCTCACGGGTGACAAACAGTCGTGGGTCGAGCCACATATTGGGCGCCCGCGAGGATGAGGCTTAATAATAATGACCGGCTAGCTCAGCAAGTACGACACTGGACCATTCTTCAGGGCCTTTGACACCCGGAGGGAGTCAACGACCCTGCCCTGTTATGGTCGCATGTGGGCCTGGCGGCAGTTAGGAAATGCCAAGTGTAACCACGGCAAGCCGCCCATGGGAACTTGCTCTGACCTCTAGCCGTTAGAGCTGTCAGCGGAACGACACACACGCCATGTTGGAAATCGGGCCACGAGGAGGCCGGAAATACGACAGGAGAGAGATTTTTGGTGAAACTCTGGAGTAGTGCAGGTCAACAAGCCAAGAAAAAGGATTTTTTTTTATATAGACCAGAAAAGTGATAAGTTTTTGATTAAATTTTTTGATTGAACAAACAAACGAAAAAGAAGCCACCAAAAGGAAATTAAATCCACCAAACCGAGGGATACCAACAGTTTCCGCAAAAGAATAAGTGAGCGGCTCCATGTGGGGAGGACCTGAATCACAAAAAAAAAACAAAAACGGATAAGTATTAGGAATATAATTAATGTGCATCTGAAACAGACAGACGCATAGAGAAAAATTTTAGTATTTAACAACCAGAATGTTATACAGTAATTGAATAAAGGAGTGAATCATAGATTTGATACTGAACGGGACTACATAACCGCCAATACACGTGCGTGTCCCCGTTAGAGTAAAAGTTGCCACGCAAGCAGCACCTTAATAATAAGGAAGGATTATTAGTCTGACCATTCGTATCCATTGAATATAAAATTCGCATAATCGTAAAATAATTTAATTACATTATGGACTTACTAAGTGCTGGCTTTACACAGAAGCACCTAAATAATAAGTAAACATTTTTAGTTTAACGACTCATATCAATTGAATGCAAAATTTACCTAATCGTCAAATATTTTAATATTATTATGAACTTATTTAGTGCTGTCTTTACATGGAGCACCTAAAAATAATGAAAGATTTATTAGTTTATCGATTCATATCAATTGAATGAAAAATTTACCTAATCGTCAAATATTGTAATATAATTCTGAACTTACCTAATGCTGTCTTTACACAGAAGGACTTAAATATAAATAGAAAAGTTATTATTCTTGCTATTAGTACCAATAGAAGACAACATTTACGTAATCATCGAATGTGTTAATAATATTAGGAACTTACCTAGTGCTGTCTTTACATGGAGTACCTAAAAATAATGAAAGATTTATTAGTTTAACGATTCGTATCAATTGAATGCAAAATTTACCTAATCGTCAAATATTTTAATATTATTACGAACTTACCTAGTGCTGTCTTTACATGGAGCACCTAAAAATAATGAAAGATTTATTAGTTTACCGATTCGTATCAATTCAATGCAAAATTTACCTAATCGTCAAATATTGTAATATAATTATGAACTTACCTAGTGCTGTCTTTACACAGAATCACCTTAAATATAATAGAATACTATCAGTTTAGGTATTAGTGGCAAAGGCATCATTATTCTCGGTTATATAACCATCGAAACGTTGAAATGGTTATATTATGGACTTATCGAGTGCTGTTCGCATATCGGAGTACAAGACAAGGAACAATACCGCGATTATTAAATTATTTTGGTGTTGAAAGTGTCTTATTCTATTATATTATAGACTTACCGAGTGCTGTTCACATATCGGAGCACATGACAAGAAATAATACCGCAATTATTAAATTATTTTGGTGCTGAAAGTGTCTTATTCTATTATATTATGGACTTACCGAGTGCTGTTCACATATCGGAGCACATGACAAGAAATAATACCGCGATTATTAAAATTTTTTGGTGCTGAAAGTGTGTTATTCTATTTTAAGGACTTACCGAGTGCTGTTCACATATCGGAGAACATGACAAGAAACAATACCACGGTTATGAAATTATTTTGGTGCTGAAAGTGTCTTATTCTCTTATGTGATAGACTTATCGAGGGCGGTTCACCTATCGGAGCACATGAACAGAAATGATACCGCAATTAGTAAGTTATTTGAGCGCTAAAAGTTCTGACCACATATCAGGGCATCGGAATTGAATTGAATCTAATTGGTACTTTCCGCGAATAGTGTGAGGATCCCGTATACATTGTCAATAACGTAGAGCATCAACTGTTTCCATACGGCAAATAACCACTTGTGGCGCAGGGATCTCATCGGAGGAGCCCAGACAGAACGGGAAGGTTGTTAGACCAGCAGTCATAGTATCATACCCAACGAGAGGTTTCTTCCCCGACCGCTGTATCGTATACCCCTCTACACTACTTTTGTTTGGCTTCTCTACGACTGCAGAGAAACCCCCAAGATTTCCCAGAGGTACCTATAAAGGGGATAAAAGAGTCATTTTCGAGAAGTTGCCATGTGCTACTTCTCCACATTACAAATTCCTGAAAAAAAACAAGAGAAAGAACATTTTTAAATATCTTCTAGAAGTAGCCCTATGCTACTTCTCCATATTATAAATTCCTGAAAAAAAAAATTTAAACATCCAACAGCCAACATTCCGGGCACGCAACTTTAACTCGCCTAGCTGTAAAGCATCACGCGATACCACCAGGCAATACATCAGAGCAAGCCTGCCCGAAACTCGCAGAAAAATGTGGCTACACTGTAGATGTTCGGTAGCAACGAGTCCTGCATGAAAATCATATACGCGCAACCGCACAGATAGTCAGCAGTGCAGTCGCCGGCATTAAACCTCGTGATTTTTCGTTCGGCCGAAAAACAAGAAGATTGTTCGTCGGTTGAATGGTTGAACGGGTGAACGGCTGTATTGTAGGGAGTTGGGCAGTCTAGTTTTGAGTTCTGAGCGGGTTAGATGGGATACGGCGCGTAGCAGTTGAGTTAAGTTTAAATAATTACCTGTGCGGTACATTATATCAGCTTACAGTTTTTTTATGCCACGAATGCAATCTGAAAGAAAAATGTTCATATTAGTGACGGTAGTTTTCATAATTTTTTTCGTTACCTGCGCAGTGGATTACGCTTCGATATAGTTTTTATGTCATGAAGGCAATCTGAAAGGAAAATGTGCATATTAGTGACTGTAGTTTTACAAGTTTATTTAGTTACCTGTGTGGTGTGGTGCATAATACTTCGATATAATAGTTTTTATACTGAAGGAAATCCGAAAAGAAGATTTTCCTATGAGTGGCTGTAGTTTTATAAGTTTATATGGCTACATGTGTGGTGCAGAATTCTCCGATTTAATTTTTTTTATACTCAAGGAAATCTGAAAAGAAGATTTTCCTATTAGAGACCGTAGTTTTATAAGTGTATATAGTTACCTGTGTGGTGTAGAATACTCCGAAATAATTTTGTTTTATCATGAAGGAAATCTGAAAAGAAGATTTTCCAATTAGAGACTGTAGTTCTTTTAAGTTTACATAATTACCTGTGCGGTACATTATATCAGGTTACAGTTTTTTTATGCGATGAAGGAAATCTGAAAAAAATAAAAAAAAATTTTGTTAGTGACTGTAGTTTTTATAAATTTATATAATTACCTGTGTAGCGCATTTATAATTTATACCGTGATAGAATTTCCATACCTTGAAGGCGGTCTGAAAAGGAAATATTCTTATTAGTGACTCTAGTTTTTAAAGTGCTCATGATTACCTGTGTAGTGCAAGGTGTGTCCACCCGTAAACATAACCACTTAAATGTTACTCTAATATGAGCAAATTAGTAGTACGTCAGTGACTTACAGCCTTGATTTGGTTTGCTTGTGCAGTCGAATTCCATCATTCATTCCTCCAAGCCATGCAGTATTCAAGCAGGCTTTCTGGTGACATGTAAGTGTGAGGCATATGGTTTAATAGTAGTGATACGAAGCTCAGACTAAGGTGAAAGAACAAAAAAAAGAGAGGTCAATGAACCCACATAAAAAAAAGAGGTCAATGAACCCACATAAACAAAAAAAAGAGGTCAATGAACCCACTCAGACAATACCAGGATAGCAGCAGATCTACAAGAAAAACTAGCAGCAGGCCGAATCGAAAGGGTGCACCCGCTACGCCAGGAGACGGAGCATCAGATGAATTTCGTGCACTAATGGTTGGCACAACATTCCCAGTAAGTTCGATTATTTTTTATAGCGATCACCTACGTATACTATTAGGTTACATTTATACAGCCATATTACACTTCATTATATTACATTATATTATATTGTATTTTGGATATTAGGTTTCTTTCTCCATACATGGCCAATTTTTGTTTTTTTTTGCGTGCCATGGGTACTTGGTGTAGCGTCCAAAATACGAACCTACATATTCATATTTTCATATTTATAAATAAATAAAATTATTAATAAAATTTTAAAATGTAGAACGGAAAATTTGGAATAGAAATGAATATTGCATTACGAAGTAGCCTAAAGAATTGTACTATAAACAACACATGTGAAAATTTAAATCAAGTATACATACACTTCGAGTATTAGAATTTTAGATACAATAAAAATGTATGAAGCATCTGAGTAGGCATAGAATAAGTTTGTATGAAAATGTCAGATGAAAATATTTTGTAGTATTGAAGAATTCATAGAGTCAAGCCTACGACAAGTACAATACGGTACAAAAGTATCGTAATAAATTTATAAAAATATTTTTAATAATAAAAAAATATAAAAATAACAAGAATTAAACTAACTAAAAATTGTTATAACTTATTAATAAAAAGAACGACTTCTTTTTATTATTTCATAGATATTTTAACAAATCTCTCTATAATAAAATATTCTTTTTTTTGTTTCATGTAAATGAACAAAAAAAACAAAACTTGCTCAAGCCGATTTCCGTGAAGGAAATCTTGAAATACATTGATGTTGGTATTAAGGAGTCAACAAGTAATAATAATATCCAACTACCAACCATCAATATTGGTGACCCCGACAACAATTACGAGCACATCAGAATCTATATTCGTCAGCATCTATTTTCGTTATATTAGTGACACCCCGAATAAGAAGTTCAATATTAGCTGCGTTTTTTTATATTGATCCGGTTCATTGGAAATTTCAAGTTGATTTGGTTCTAAAAAATGTATGTAGGTAGCTATGATTTTACATATGAGGGAAATTATCAAATTGCCATGATTTCAATCTTCACAAAACGTCAAAATAGAACTTGAGTAAAATTTGGTTCAAATTTTGAAGTTTTTACGCAACAAAAGCATGGCAATGTGATGATTTGTTATGAATTTAGAAAACCATGTAAATTTATAACCGTTTTGACACCGACGTCAATCGATAATCTCCTTTGATCCGGATCAGATCACGGAGATAAAAAAGAACGCAGCTATTGAAAACATCAATCATCAAAGATTAGTGACAACCCGAATGGCATTTTCGAACATGATCTTTGGTTCCCCCCACCAGTGGTAAGGAATCAATCAGATCATTTTTGAAAGCAGTGAAGACAAGAGAAAGAAAATAAGAAAAACAAGAAAACTAGCAACAACCAGACAAGAACAAAGGAAAGCAGTGAAGACAGAAGAAAGAAAATAATAAAAACAACAAAACAAGGAATCTTCAATAAAAATAATAAGAATAAAGGAATAAGGTTTTTTTTCAATAATATATTTCTCTTTCTCTCTTCTTATGTCAAAATTTTTTTTCCAAATTTTCTTCTTTCACATAAACATTGACAGCACACAACAATACATTTTTTTCTATATATATGTGTATATGTGGGTGTTAAATAAAACAAATCATTTTTTGTTAAGTAGTATTTTGCAATTATTTCAAATTACAGAATTCAGTCATTAGATTTATTTACCTTTTTTTTCAAAAATAATTAAATCTCAAATTTTAACTTGAATAACATTTCATATTGTGAATTGCTTGCAACTTGATTCAACTTCACTTCTGTAGTTATTATTCTCATTTTGAATTATCATTTTTGTACGTTCTGTAGTCACTCTGTTGGTAGCCGCTGTGCAGTAAACTTCAAAAGAGAAAAATAAATTGGATTTTATCATTAAAGGTTTGGCTTTGTTATTTCTGTGCACACTATTTGGTTTCACGTGTTTAACGCTTTATAACATATTGACAATTTCCCTCAAAAAACCTTGAGAGAAACATTTTTTGGCGCCCGAGCAGGGACCTGACGGTCATTCATTTAGTTTTTTTAGCATACGCACAGCGGCACATTTGCACTGGAATTATACTTGCACATCTGTCATCGCTGGAGACATTAAAATTGGAAAAGCGTGCAGTAATTTGTTTCGTAGCTTTCAGCATTTTGCATTTGTTGGATTTATTTTATGGATTTGGCAAAAAATTCTTCCTTATTTGGAGAACACATGGTAGTATACATACACATACATATACCACACATTTATAAGATTTGGATTTCGTGAGTACACTTCTATCAATATTTTCTTTTGGAGAATTCATATAAAATTGTGAGCATATATATATTTCATATATTTTTATTATTATCATTTGTGCAATTTGGTTTAAATCACGGCGTATGCTAAAATCATTGAAGTGATAAATTGAGGAATGTCATTGTTCTAATACAAACATTTTGTGGACAGTTAATAACGGATGACAGTTATCTCGTGCATGCGATTAAACAGCTATTCGTAAAGGAGTCTCAACACAATAATTGTTGCGTCATCAATTCCTAATAATTTATTCCTTATTTGCCTTTCGGCCCACAAATTCCTTTATCGGACCAAAACGGTGTATGTTAACTTGCTAACGCATTGACTTTCATAGATTTCTATTTACGTGTATTCTTAAAGTAAAATGTAATTTGAAACATGGTTAGTGAAGGCTCTGATGATTCCCAAGATGAGATTCAAGACAATAAAAAGAGAATTTCTGATTTACGTGGGCAACGCGGTACGGTTACGATGCAACAAACGAAAATGAAAAACTATACGGAGACTCCCGGTAGAGTGTTTTCGTTAAGTGAATTAGAGACTAGACTAGGCCTGCTAGAAAGTTATATCGCGCGGCTTAATAGTATTCAAGCTCAGCTCGAGGTCGAAGACCTTGAAGAGTTAAAGGCAGATAAGCGTCAGACATATGAGGATGCATACATTTTAGTAAAAAGCAAAATTCTTACATTAATTGAGCAGAAATGTCCCCGTTTGTCAATACCTTCCTTGGAAGCTAGCACGTTAGTTTCACCCATTCCCAATGCAAGCTTGCCGAAATTACAAATTAATAAATTTTCGGGAAATTTTCTATGCCACATTTTAGTGGAGGATAATTAGCATTTCACAAATGTCGAAAAATTAGCTTACTTGCGTGGAGCTTTAGATGAAGCACCCTTGCAAATTGTAAATAATATTGGATTAAATGATTCAGGTTTCGAGAGCGATCTTAGTCTGCTTAAATCACGGTATGAAAACAAAAGGTTAATATTCCAATGCCACATACAAGCGTTATATAATTTGAAACCAATGGACAAAAATTCTGTCAATCAGCTGAGGGAAATCTCTGATAGCGTTAAATCACATATGAGGGCGTTAACTAGTATATCTGGAAAGGAACAAATAGCCGACGGCTTACTCCTCCAGCTCCTTCGAAACAAAGTTGATGATCTCACATTTGCCAAGTGGGAAGAAGAAGCCCCTCTTCACGTTTTGCCAACATAGGATGAGTTTTCTAAATTTTTAGACAAGAGATGCCAAACTCTTGAAAATACACATCATGGGCAGCGTGGCAAGTCAGAAGCGTCAAGGCATAATGCACATAAAACCTGGTCAGGTTCGAGAAAGGTCGCATTGACTGCATCCAAACAAGAAACCAAATGTATAGTTTGCAAAGGTCGCGATCATGAAATACCTAAGTGTAGCACGTTCATTCAATTAACTCCACTTGAAAGACATGCTGAAGCCAAAAGATTAAAATTATGTATAAATTGCCTAAGGCAGGGTCACTCCGTGAAAAACTGCAAATCAACTCGGTGCCGCTATTGTAGTTTTAAGTATAATACGCTTTTGCATCGACATTCTTCTTCCAACTTGGGTACAGCCATTGTAACGAATGCTTCGAATGAACCTCTAACAGATAGCTCTAAGTCGTCAGACACTGCTCTTGTTATGACAATGCATTTAGAAGTTCCAGAGGTTATTAAGGCTCCTCATTCGGATGCTATGGAGGTTGTATTAGCAACAGCTATAATTGAAGTTCGAAACAAGTTCGGTGAATTTATCCCCTAGAGAACTTTACTTGATTCGGGATCATCTCTCCATTTCGTGTCCGAACGCTTGGCTCAGCAACTGCAGCTGGAAAGGGCAAGGACGAACGTTAGCGTCGTAGGAATTGCGTCGACTTCTCTGTCTCTCAAGCATAAAATCCAACTTGTCATCAAATCTCGCATATGCAATTATCAGAATACCTTTGAAGCTCTCATCGTGCCTAAAATTGCGAATGATCAACCTTGGCGCACTTTTAGTACAAAAAATTGGAAAATTCCTGAAAATATCGTTTTGACCGACCCACACTTCAGCACCTCCAGAGCTATCGATATATTAATCGGCGCTAGCTTATTCTTTGAACTACTTTCGGTGGGTCAGATACGTCTAGGGGATGGACTTCCTATTTTACAAAAAACGCTCTTAGGTTGGGTGGTGTCCGGAGGCAAAGCCTTATCTCGTGGGACTTGCTTGGTAGCTACAGATGAAATAGAATGTTGTGACAATAACTTGCAGATTGCGGTTCGTAAATTCTGGGATATTGAAGAATGCACCAAAAGGCAGGACTCACTCTCCAGCGAAGAAAGGTCTTGCGTAGATCATTTTGTTAAGCATGTTAAACGTGATATAACTGGCAGATTTTGTGTTCGATTGCCTTTTCGTAATGATTCTTGCTTACTCGGAGATTCATTGGATACTGCAAAAAAGAAATTTTTTAATTTAGAACAAAGACTTATGAAAAGGGACAGTGTCAGACAACAGTATTCAGTGTTTTTTAGAAATTATCTCGAGGCTGGTCATATGGAAAGGGTCTCATTTTCCATGCTTCCCAAACAACATTATTTTATGCCACATCACTCCGTGCTTAAGCCCGACAGCAGTAGTACGAAATTGCGAGTGGTTTTCGATGCGTCCTGTAAAACAACTTCCGGATACTCTCTTAATGATGTTCTTATGGTAGGCCCTGTTGTTCAGGACGACTTGTTCAGCATTTTAGCGCGATTTCGATCTTATAAATTTGCATTAACTGCCGACATCTCAAAAATGTATCGCCAAGTGCGCATGGAGCCACCAGACACCAACATGCAGTGCATTCTCTGGAGAGATTCACCTCAGCACCCATTGGAAGTCTTTCGTTTAGCTACAGTCACTTATGGGACTGCACCCGCATCATACTTAGCAACTCGATGTCTGCAACAGCTCGCTCAGGAAGAGTATTGCAAATATCCGATTGGTGCCAAGGTTCTAACTAGGGATTTTTACGTTGACGACATGTTGATAGGGGCGGACACATTCGAAGAGGTTCAAGTAATTCAGTTCGAAACAGATCAACTATTGAGAAGTGGTGGCTTCCCCTTATCTAAGTGGTGCTCCAACGCTCCAAAACTTGAATTCAATAGACAACGCATTTTTGGAAAAGTGTTTAGAAGGCACGGGTGATCACGTAATCAAAACGCTGGGTATGATCTGGAACCCCGAACAAGACATCTTTCGTTATTCATATCAACCAATTAGCAGCTCAGCTCGTATTACGCAACGGACGGTGCTATCTGCAATCAGTCGTTTGTTCGATCCTCTTGGTTTACTAAATCCAGTCATAGTAAAGGCAAACATTTTTCTACAGCATTTATGGAGCTTGAAGGTTTCTTGGGATGAATCACTCCCCCAAAATTTCCACTTATAATGGAGTCAATTTTACAATGAACTCGAACTTGTGAATCGCGTTCGGATACCTCTTTATATATTTTCTGCATCACCTGCAAAAATCGAATTGCACATTTTCGCCGACGCCAGCATGTCTGCATATGGAGCCCGCGCTTACGTGCGGTGCCTACATAATGAAACTATTACCTGCAACCTATTGACGGCTAAATCCAAAGTGGCACCATTGAAGACGCTGTCTATACCCAGACTTGAGCTCTGCGCTGCTCTGCTAGCCGCCGAATTAGCAGCCCGACTGTATAAGCTTTTCCAAACACGGATGGAACAGGTATACTGTTGGTCAGATTCTTCAATAACGCTCTCTTGGTTGTCCGCATCACCTTCGAAATGGACGGTATTCGTTAGCAATAGAGTCGCCAAAATACAGGAATTAACGGAGAACTTTCAATGGAAGCACATTTCCTCAGTTAGTAATCCAGCCGAAATCGTCAGCAGAGGAACTACTCCAGCTGAGTTTCTCGAGTCTACTATTTGGTTCCACGGACCAGCCTTCCTTCGAATGCAGAACCATTTGTGGCTTGAATCATCCTTCGAATTTAATAGAGAGATTCCTGAGAGGCGAAAAACGGACATCACTCTTGTATCGTCTCCAGCAAATGATTTTTCTTAACTCTTCGAAATTCTCTAACTCATACTTAAAATTGGTCAATACCTTCGCATACGTCTATCGATTCATTCACAACTCTAAAATCTGTTCAGAAGATTTTTTGAAACGCACATTCGGACCGATCACTCTGCAAGAATTCGAGCATGCCCCCATGGCAATAATTAGGTTTATTCAAAAGGAACATTTTAGAGAAGATTACTGTCGCATGTCCTCAAAGGGGCTGACAAGATTAAAGGGCCCGCTCGGAAATTTAGATCCCTCTATCGATAATGATGGCGTTATTCGTGTTGGTGTTCGGTTGCAGAATTCTAATCTTGAATATGATGCTAAACACCCAATACTACTACCTAAATGCAACTTTATTAAGGCATTGGCTACTCACTTTCATTACAAGAATCTTCACGCTGGTGTTCAGACGCTTCTATCTATCATCCGAACCAGATTCTGGCCTATTGGAGGCAAAGGTATAGTGAAGGAGAGCGTACGTCATTGTATTCGATGTTGCCGACTACGGCCTAAAGTCATAGATCAGATTATGGGCCAACTGCCGGCACCAAGGGTGCAACCAAGCCCCGCATTCCACCATACTGGTGTAGACCTATTGTGGCCCGTTCTACATAAAGAGCCATATACGCAACCGCCCCTCGACGAAGGCATACATAAGTCTCTTTATATGCCTATCCGTAAAGGCTGTTCATATGGAGGTAGTTGCCTATCCGTAAAGGCTGTTCATATGGAGGTAGTTATGAACCTAACGACAGAAGCATTTTTATCAGCCTTGACAAAATTTATTTCGAGACGACCGCATGTGGCAGTCATCTATTCCGATAATGCTACTAATTTTGCCGGAAGCAACCGAGAGTTAAAGGATTTGAAAGAACTCTTTAATGCGCAACAACATCGTAATTCAGTCCAAGAAAGGTGTAAAGCAGATGGTATAGATTGGAAATTTATACCTCGTCGATCTCCTCACTTCGGAGAATTGTGGGAGGCGGCAATAAAGCAGGCCAAACATCATCTTCGTTGCCCTCTCGGCGTGGAATCATATTCACTTGCTGAGCTGCAAAGGGTTGTTTGTCAAGTAGAGAGTATTTTGAATTCTCGTCCTCTCACACCGCTATCAAATGACATAAATGATCTTCAAGCTTTAACCCTAGGGCACTTCATAGCTGGAGGCAAAATGGCTGGTATACCTTCACCCAGGCTTGTTGACGTCGACACCAGATTGTTAACTCGATGGCAGCATCTTCAAGCGAAGGTTCAGAGTTTTTGGTCACGATGGCAAAACGAGTATCTTCAAAGTCTTCAGCATCGCGTCAAATGGAAAACTTCGAAACCTAATGTCAAAATTGGAACAATGGTAATACTCAAGGAGGAGAACATACCCCCGTTGATGTGGCGCCTAGGTCGAATCGAAGATGTTCATCAAGGAAGGGATGGTCACATACGAGTCGTGACGGTACGAACTATGATGGGTCTTGTGAAACGAGCAATTACTAAGATATGTCCATTACCTGTAGACGACAAAGGTTCATCCAATGATTTGGAAGCTGGAACTTCCAAGGCGGCCGGTTCATGTTAAATAAAACAAATCATTTTTTGTTAAGTAGTATTTTGCAATTATTTCAAATTACAGAATTCAGTCATTAGATTTACTTTTTCTTTCAAAAATAATTAAATCTCAAATTTTAACTTGAATTACATTTCATATTGTGAATTGCTTACAACTTGATTCAACTTCACTTCTGTAGTTATTATTCTCATTTTAAATTATCATTTTTGTACGTTCTGTAGTCACTCTGTTGGTAGCCGCTGTGCAGTAAACTTTAAAAGAGAAAAATAAATTGGATTTTATCATTAAAGGTTTGGCTTTGTTATTTCTGTGCACACTATTTGGTTTCACGTGTTTAACGCTTTATAACATATTGGCAATTTCCCTCATAAAACCTTGAGAGAAACAGTGGGTTCCACAAATTAAAAAAAAAATAACTTTCACAATTAAATATTCCCTCCTCTTGGTATTTTAAGAAAGCTGCAAAAAGAAAATTTCGCGAAAGTAATTACACGAGTGATACATAATATTTTGCATTTTTGTGTGTTTTGTTGTTGTGTAAAAATGCCTGACGAAAATAGAGGAGATAACAATGATAGAGCAGTTCTAAATACAGTAGCAGTAAAATTACCACCATTTTGGACACCTTGCCCACAAGCATGGTTCATCCAAGCGGAAACTCAATTCGCTACGAAAGGTATTTCTCAAGACCAAACAAAGTACGAATACATAGGAAAATCACTACCAGTGGACATAATAATGAAAGTTTTAGATTTAGTGCAAACACCTCCAACATTAGAAAAATATACTACTCTTAAAAACGCGTTAATACAGCGATTTGCCGAGACTGAAGAGAAAAATCTAGAACTCCTCCTTTCAGACACCGAAATGGGTGATAGAAGACCTTCAGAATTTTTCAGAAAAATGAAAATCCTAGCAGGTCCAAGTTCAGAATTTTTTGAAAGCCTTATAAAAAAACTATGGATGCGAAAATTGCCGACAAATATAAACATAGCCCTAACAACCGCAGGGAATAATGGCATAGACGATCTTCTTAAATTAGCTGACAGAATTCACGAAATAACGAAAACCCAAAATATTTCAGCATTCACTTCAAATAATTACAACAGCAATTTTGACTTAATAAATAGAATTGATAACTTAGAGAAGAAAATAGACACATTGGAACAATCAATTAAAAATGTAACTTTTCACAATCAAAAAAAATTTTCAAATTTCAGGAATGGTTCTAGAAGTCGTTCTTCAAGTGGTACAAGATTTCCTACGATCTGTTGGTACCACAATAAATTTGGAGATAGAGCAACAAAATGTATACCACCTTGTTCTATTAAAAAACTCAGAATCCAAAAAACTAATTAACCCCTCGACGTATTCATGTTCTTTTAATAATAATTCTATACGTTTATTCATTTTCGACAAAGAAAACAAATTTAAATTTTTAATAGATACTGGAGCGGACCTTTCAGTCATATACCTACCACTTTTTGTAGCAGATACAAAAAATACAATTCTTTAACTCTGGTAGCAGCAAATGGTTCTACAATTCAAACCTTTCGTACAAGGTTATTTAAAACCAATTTTGGCCTGAGAAGGGCTTCACATTTCGATTTGTAATTGCCGAAGTAAACCGCCCAATTATAGGAGCCGACTTTTTAACCAAATTCAATCTCTTGGTAGATTTGAAAATCAAACGTCTAATAGATGGTAACACAAATTTATCGCTAAATGGCTTAACCATTAAGGTAAACACACCATCACCAAAACAATTCACTATTCAAAATGAATACGGAAACATTTTAAAGCAATTTCCATCGCTAACAGAACCTCCTCGATATGGAGAACCTGTTAAACACAACGTTGTACATCACATTACAACGAAAGGACAACTTCCTTTCACTAGACCACGCAGACTAGATGGAGAAAAATTCAAAATGGCAAAAATGGAGTTTGACCATATGTTACAATTAGGTCTTTGCCAACCATCATCATCTTCAACAGCTTCAGCACTACATTTAGTGGCAAAGAAGAATAGTTCAGATTGGCGTCCTTGTGGGGATTACAGACAATTAAACACTATCACTATCCCAGACCGATACCCGATCCCACACATACAAAATTTTTCTTTAAATCTTAGAAATTGCAAAATATTCTCTAAAATTGACCTAGTAAGAGCGTACCATCATATCCCAGTAGCCCCAGAAGACATATACAAAACGGCTATTACAACACCTTTTGGACTTTATGAATTTACACGAATGCCCTTTGGTTTACGAAACGCAGCACAAACCTTTCAGAGATTTATGAACGAAGTAACAAAAGGTTTGGACTATGTGTTTACATATATTGATGAAATATTGATAGCAAGCCAAAACGAAGAAGATCATAAAAAACATTTAAAAGCACTATTCGAAATACTAACAATTTATGGAATAAATATAAATGTGGCGAAATGTATTTTTGGTTCTACTTCCCTAAATTTCTTAAACCATTTAATAAATAAGGATGGAATACTTCCTTCTCCTGATGGAGTAAAAATTATTCAAAATTTTCCTTCTCCTTCATCTGGCAAACACATACTGCAATTTATTGGAATGGTAAACTACTATCACCGTTTCATACCGAAATTAGCAGAATTACTAAGCCCTATATACAATAATTTAACACCTTTATTAAAGAAAACAAAAAATACTAAAATTTGTTTGTGGCCACAATCTTGTGAAGATAACTTCCGACGTATAAAAGAAGGTCTTCCTACAGCAACACTGTTAATGCATCCCATTGAAGATACTACTTTTAATTTAACGGTAGACGCTTAATCTCTGGCAATAGGTGCAGTTCTACAACAGTTCCACAACAATTGTTGGGAACCATTAGCTTTTCATTAAAAAAAAAACTAACAAAACCAGAAGAAAAATACTCCGCTTTCGATAGAGAACTTCTGGCAGTCTATTTATCAATCAAACATTTTCGACACATACTAGAAGGTCGTAAATTCGTAATTTTTACAGATCACAAACCACTGATAAATGCTATTTGGACTAAAACGGAGAGAAGTCCAGGACAAACCAGACAACTGGACTATATAACACAGTTCACATCAGACATATAACACATCAAAGGTACAGATAACGTGGTAGCTGATGCTTTGTCACGCATACCATTGCGTCACGAGGATTGCAATGAAATTGAAAATAATCATAAAATCGATCTACACATAATTAGCTTAGCACAAACAGACGAAAAAGAGTTAACACACCTTATCGAACAACAACACAAAAATACGAAATCAAAATACAGACTAATAAACCTGGATATACCGGAAACCAACTATAAACTTTGGTGCGAAGTGTCAACAGAAAAAGCTCGCCTTACTTACCAACCAAACTGAGAAAAACAATTTTTAAAATATTACACGAACTATCGCACCCAGGTATACGTGCTACAAGAAAATTAATTAGTAACAAATATTTCTGGCCAAATATGAATAAGCAAATTAACATTCAGATTATAATTGTTTTAAATTTTTTTTTTCATCTTCAAAGTTCGTTATTTACGTTTTCGTTGAATACTGGGAGGGGAGTGAATGTAGCGTCCAAAATACGAACCTAGATATTCATATTTACATATTTATAAATAAATAAAATTATTAATAAAATTTTCAAGTGTAGAACGGAAGATTTAGGTACAATAAGAATGTATGAAGCATCTGAGTATACATAGAATAAGTTTGTATGAAAATGTCAGATAAAACTATTTAGTAGTATTGAAGAATTCATAGAGTCAAGCCTACGACAAGTACAATACGGTACAAAAGTATCGTAATAAATTTATAAAAATATTTTTAATAATAAAAAAATATAAAAATAACAAGAATTAAACTAACTAAAAATTGTTATAACTTATTAATAAAAAGAACGACTTCTTTTTATTATTTCATAGATATTTTAACAAATCTCTCTATAATAAAATATTCTTTTTTTTGTTTCATGTAAATGAACAAAAAAAAACAACACTTGCTCAAGCCGATTTCCGTGAAGGAAATCTTAAAATACATTGATGTTGGTATTAAGGAGTCAACAAGGAATAATAATATCCAACTACCAACCATCAATACTTGGCTATACTATTACTTAGTTTAAGGTCAGGGTTAGTAGGGCATATCTTAGCCTAAATATCTAACTGTCTTTAGTTTATGTAAGGAGTGATGAACGACGGATTTCAAAGGATTAACGACTGAAAGTACGAACAAATATATCCATCCACAGTTTTACATGGGACATAGTCTTGAGAGTTTTTCTTATCATATTCCTTCTTTTTTTTGTAGATATTCTGTACATCTCACTGTTTCTTCATTCATTCCATTCTTTATATCACGCTCTAGCCTAACGATGCTTAGATAATTTTCAACAGGAGGGGTGAAGGCTTGATGGGGCATCGCTGAGGTAGGCCTTTAGCACACGCATTTTCAAGATGGGGCTGAGCATTTCGATACGGCTTTGGAGGCTTAGCCAGGGTGGATGGGGGCGATTGGGCCCAACATTCCCCAAAGCCGTGGTCTCAACAACATCAGAGACCCCTCACAGTTCTCTCACTCTCTCTCAATCGTACATTGGCCAGCGTTGTAAACTCTCCGGGTGAATTAGCACTTGTCGGCGTTGCTGAGGTCTTCTATTCCCCTTCTTTTTGCAGCATATAAATAAAATCAATTTTCTTCTTTTTAGGCTTTCAGGTTCCACCATGAGAAGGAAGCCTGCATTAGATCTTTTTTTTTGTCTGTCTGTCCGCCTGCAGTAACGACCACAATTTCTTTTCTTTTACTGTCCGTCCGTCTGTCTGATCAGTTATGTTGACGATTTTGCACAGCTTATCAAGCATCAAGGGATGTGGGTGGCAAGAACCACCCCAAGCCGGCTGATCGCTAGCGGCATATTTGTTGTGCAGCCACCCACACTAATCCCGCGATGATTTTGTAACAAAGAGTTGTCGGATGCAGTATGTACCTACATTCAGGTACAAGTGAATGTAGGTAGATCTGTCGCCTGACACGCTCTATCGTTACACCGCACGTTGTTTAGAAAATAATTTTTGTTCTTAGCATTGCATCTCCAGAAGGCCTTTGCGAGACTCATTATCCGCGAAATGAGTTATTGGTACACAAGCTATAGTACAACTGAGAAGGAAGGAGGAAATCTCCTTGGACCGATCAACGACGCAATTAAGGACCCAGCACCAACAACGATCATCTACTCGCCGACGGGGGTGATTATAAGAAAAAAAATAATATTAGACAAAAATTTCTTTATTGGTAATCAGCCTCAAGGGCTTACAATAAAATGAATAAGATGGAATAAACTTTAGTTCTTTTCTTTCGGCCTCCCTCCCGGACCTTTCTCTTTCTCTCTTTCTCTCTTTCACTGGCACAAAAAGGCACATCGCAAAGCAACTGCCAGTGGTGTAATGGGCGGTTGGGCACGGCAAACTTGGATTATACCATCTGGTCCTCATGGATTTCTTCGGGTGAGTGATGTATGAGGTCCCTTCAGGACCTGTGTGTGGCGTTTTTCTTTTTTATATATTCTTTCTCCAGTAGTAGATCTCGTTGTACTTTCTGTAGTAAATTTTTAGGCACGATACCTTTTCTTGTTTATGGGCAAGTGACAGGCAGGTTTTTCTATATATTGAACCCACCCCACATTCGCCGCACTTAGGCCGAGGTACTCTTTTATGCTAATTAGTGGCACGATAGCTTGTAATTGAAATTCGATGGTGGAAAGCAAAATTGTTCCGTGTCGTATGTGGGATCAACCACTGTACTGTGATGAGAACTTTGGTAAGCCGTAAAATATGCTGAATCGGTCTCCTCTCGAGGAGTAGCAGAGCACCTCCTTTCCCCCCGGGGCTTTCTCGCTAGACACGCCCTGTTCCACGTTGTTTGTAGTAACAGGCAGTCGGATTTTTCTTTTGCTTATTCTTTTGGTTCGGCGAACCCTCCGCATGATAAAATACTATGAGAAACGTAATCAAGACCGCAACTTCTGTCGGCCTTCGCTGTTGCCAAGATTTTCTGAATGCGTATGGGGTGATGAATTAATTATAAACTGAATTCCTACCTTTTGTACTCACTTTTATCATGTGTGGACCACGGATGGTTTTTATTTGTCCCTAACTGCTTTAGTTAAAGTTTCACTGCCTTATCAGTATGCACATTACTTGACTCGTATATCGCATATATCATGGCGACTTTCTTACGAGGGATTTTTCTTCCTCTTTTCTTCCCGCTCGTTTTTCTTGGGCAATTCTCCCAGTGAGACTTGAAACGTCTGATCGAGTTTCGTCAGTAGCACATTCGCCGTGTGACCCATGCTGTGCGCTGCTGCTAGACGTCGGGCAGCATACTGCTGCCTGAAGTACGCTACGGCCATAACAGGGCAGGGTAGTCTAGACCATCTGTGATCCAGATGACTCTGAAAGATGGTCGACTGAGCTAGGAGGTCTTAAAACATAGGCGTCATAGCTGCGGGCGCCCAATGTGTGACTCGACCCACGACCCATGCAAGCATTTCGACCAGGGAGGCTGTACTGGCGAAGAAGATCGTCCAAGGCTTGCCGAAATGGTGCTGAGAACTCTGAATTGGAAGCATATCCCCGAAGTTATGTCAGTCCTTGCCCAGAGTTTGGAACAGTTTGGGTATTGAAAGCCAGAGGTGTACCAACAGTCTCGCAACCCAAATAATCTAGTCGGCCAGCGCCCCTCTGTCTTTCTCCACCAAGATGAGTCGGAGAAGCCGGTGCAACCGGTAACCTAACCAACCGATTGTAAAGCCTCCGATCGCGGTCTCACACTCGTTCAAGGGTATGTCCCCAAGTCATCGTAAAGGTATATACATTGCCGATATTAAAATTTTCAGAGGCAGTGAGCAAGTGGGATTCCTAGGGCGGTATAACCTCCATAGGGTACCATGTGGGAGGGGTTCTGACTCATTGTCAGGCGAGGACGCGTGGAAAAGAGAGTCTACTAACCAGAGGTATACCGGCCGCTAGGCTGGAAAGGTCCTGAGCGGCACATTGGCATCCTATGGTTTACCAGTTAGGCTGGCTGGATGCCTTCTTAAGGCTACCAGGTTCAAGATCGACAGCATGTAAGTCTGACAGATATTCCAGTAAAATTTGTATCGATCAGGGCTTGATGTCCTTTGCGTGAGAGACACCTAATATTTTTCCCTGCAGATCCTCAAGCTCGTGAATGGAGTTTCCTTTCTTTGCTTTAATGCGACACTTCAAAACTTTTCTCCCCAATTTAGCACTAATTTGTTGCTAGAAGTTGCTAGGTGTGAAATTTCGTCTGTATACTTCTTGACTAATTCTAAAACTGACAGGTTTCCCTCTAAGATCATAAGCTCTTGAGCCCTGTTCGAATGCGTAGTTCGAATTTTCCTGCACTCTCGCACGGATCAATCTTAGCTTGTCTCCAGCATTTACTCTTAGAGGTTCATTAAGAGTTCCAAGACTCCTAAGGATGTGATAGGAGCACGCATGGTCGATCATCTGTTGACCGAACAATATTCAATAGGGTGAGAAGCCAGTTGCCTGATGAACAGAGCTCCTAAGGGAGCTACAGATGTGGCTCAGCTTCTCATCCCACTTAGTGTGCTCTTTTTGGATATACACTAGAATTCCTGACAATAGAGACCGGTTCACTCGTTCTGACGCGTTTGCTTGCGGTGAGTAAACAGCCGTTCGCAAGCGCTTGATGCCATATTTTTCCAGGAGTTTGGTAAACTGAACAGAGGAGAACTGAACTCTGTTGTCAGAGACTATCGTCTCTGGAACTCCGAATGTGTGAAACACTTCTGTCTCAATAAATTGACACACATTGAGAGTAGATGCTTCCTCATCGGTTTAATAATAGGGAATTTGGAGAAATGTTATATTTCGTCCGTTCGTGCCTCTAGGTATAACGTGGAGAAATGGCCGATTCGATGAGTTTCAATTAATATGCTTAGGTTTTTAATATGTTTATTTAATAGCTCTATCAAAAGACCTTCGCTTTAATATTTTAATATATTTATTTATTTCATCCATCAAAGAACTTCACTTCACTATTTGAATATATTTATTTAATACATCCGTCACTTCAGAGCTTCACTTTAATATATTTTATAAAAAGGGATCTCAATTAATATTTTCTCCAGAGCGACTTTACTCGGCGGTTTTCAAAAATCGAACTCCCGAGGTTTGGGTTTGCTGCCCCCAGGTACCCATCGAAAACTTCAAAAGCTATTTGATTTGTTTTATTGTTTTCTCACGACGTTGAAAAAATGTACGTGAGAAAATGCAAAAAGTGTTGATGCAAAACTGTAATCCGATATGCACTTGTGTGTGTGTGTGTGTGTGCTTGAAATATTAATTTTAAGAGGGCGCGAATAATTGTGATAATTGTACGTATGTATGGATATATAATATATAATTCTATTTGCATAGTCATTTTCTTTACACTATATTTATTTTATTTTATTTATTATAATTATAAAGTTAATTTGTAGAAACTATTTATCTTCATTTTCATTTCTGTTCCTTATTTACGTTATTCCAAAGTTTTTATAAAAAAAAGAAAAAAACGTAATCTTTATTACAAAAACATTTTCCACGAGAAAACAAAATTTTGTATTTTTTATTTTTATTATTATTTTATTTTGTATTTGTATGATTTAATTTTTACACTATTTTTTTTTAAAAAGTATAAAAAATTTCATTTCTTCATCAAAGTTCTTGTTTGAAAATTGTGTTCCTTTTTTTTTTGAGAGAGTTATCACAGCGATAAAATTAGGGAAAGAAAAAGGTTACTGTTGTCAGTTCTTTTGTTTGTTATAATTTCTATATGTCCGGTGTTTCGATTGGAAGCATGAGTACATGGGATGTATACTCATATAACAATAGTATATATTTAAAATATATTACACATTTTCTGCCTTTTTTCTTATGGGAGCAGGAGTTATTTTAAATCCTTTTCCTCTTGGTTCCGGGGTAGGTACAACAATCTTGTTCTAATGTTAAAATTTTACAATCGGATGTAATTGGCTCCTTTTTTATTAAATTTATTTCGCATTGATTTACCCTAGTATTTGCATTTAAGATTGGGGATGTGATCTTGCAGTAAAAGTGCGTATGATCCAACGTTGCGCAATATTGTGAATATCTTTGACTGTAAGTTCGAGATAGGGTTCACGATTGTAGTCGATTAGTATATATTCCTTTGATGGTTCAATATATACGAGCGATCTGTTCAGAATTGTGGGCAATGGCATTGTTTTAAAGATTTGATATGGATCCTTGAAAGGAATGGGGACACTGAGCTCTATAATTATTTTGTTGTTGAAAATATTCGCAGTAATTGTACTTAATTTATAAATTTGTGATAAAATATTGTCTCCAGAATTTATGGGAAGCATCATTGAATTCGGAAATTCTTGCCTGATGTTCCTCTATTTGTTTAGGTGATATAAGTGTAGGGTGAAATTTTCCGTGTCTTAAATCTGTTAGAATATCTGTTAATTTCGACTGGGTATTTTGATATCTGAATGCCATTAACGAGACTATTGAAATGAGTGATTCCAGTTCAATTGATATCTTATTATCAAGTGTCCTATTTTCCATCAATGATGTGGCTATCTGCACTGATATTAGTTTTTTATGCATGACTATGAATTCTTTTTCGATTGCGGCTTTAGTTTTGTTGAAAACATTTGCGGTTGCTTCGACTATCGTAGTTTGGCTTTTCATAAGGGATAGGAGGGAGTGTTGGTTAAGGGTGAGATTACGGATTTGCTTATCTTAGACTTTGGCATCATCTTCATCTAGTATGCCGAAAAGGGCCTTAGGGACGGAGCCTATAGCATTAAAAAGTGCTCTTTGTTTCCTACTCTGGGTTATAAGTAACAAGTTCTTATATTCTATATTCGCTAATATAAGACTAATTTGCAGCAACGTACCGTTACAAGTGTTGCCCATAGCTGATTTTTTATTCAGTTTCTGACAGGTTGCTGTAATCTGCTATGCGATGAATTGCATATTCCTGAATTGAGATTTGAAGTTCTCTACGTCGTAGTAGGTTAAGATTTTCCATTCGTTCATGTAGAGACTGGTTCTGCCGATTTCCTCAAAGTAAATGCCCGCGATATTATTTAGCTGTTTCACTTCGACTCCTGAGCCGTGGATTATAGGGATGTAAAGTAAAAAGAATATTATTTGCATCATTTTGGAAACCTGGAAGATGACACTATGTTAATATCTCTGAATGATGTTTGAAGATGATGAAGTTGTTACTCTGAGAATATTTTTAGGTCATTGTTATGGATTCTTTTGTTTTTATTATTGATTTTAATAGTCGAATTTTCGGGGGAATTAATCTCCATTATCTCATTCGGACCTGACCATAATGGTGAGAACTTATTATCTCTCACCCTGCTTTTTAGTAAGACTTTATCGCCTACTATAAAAGATTTCTCGACGGAATTTTTGTCATATTGTAGTTTGGATTTTTCTTTGTTTGCCATGGCTATGTCTTTAGCTATTTTGAAGCTATGCTGTAGACGCGCTTTTAAATCGTTTGCATAATTGTCGTAATTATAGCAAACGGTTGGAGAAGATTTCAAATTGTTTGGAATTTTGCCTGGGAATCCGCAATGGAGTTCGCGAGGAGTACAATTAGTAGTCGAATGAGGGGTGATATTGTATACAAACATGGCATAAGGAATCCATGTATCCCAGTCTTGTGGTTCTTTTCCTACATAAGATCGGAGATATTCTGCTAAGGTTCTGTGACTTCTTTCCAATGCACCATCCGTTTGAGGGTGATCTGGAGTAGTTTTAAGTTGTTTTATTCTTAGTAATTTAGATACCTTACTTTTGTTGTCGTGAAGGCTTCCGCTAATGTGTTAGACTCGTTGTCGACTATGGGAATAGCCTCAGAAAATGTTGAAAGGTCGTCTTGGAATGTAAGGTGATATTTATTTCCAGAATGAGAAATTGGGAGAAGTCCTACAACATCTAGGTACACACTTTCGGAAGGTTTGGAGCTAATGCTCGAGATTTTCATAGGAATTTTTGGGTTCCTGCATACTTTCTTCACCTGACAAAGTTTACATTTCCTTACATATTTTACGATGTCGTCTGACATGCCAGGCCAGTAAAACTGTTTTTTTATTCTTTTAATAGTACGGGAAACTCCTTGATGGCCTCCCGTCGGTAGTGAATGCAAATCTTTTAAAACTTGTTCGATGTCATTAATGTCGGATAAATTTTTAATCGAATCTTGATGAAGTTTGATGTTTATTTATTTATTAGCAAATATCTGGGTAAAAGCGTTTTAATAATTATTAGATCCTGTGGATCTAATATAGGGAAGGATATATTTATTTATTTTAACTGATTTGCTCCTGTGTATCAGCAGATTTAAGTTAAAATCTTTTCGAGGTCTGATCTATCTCTTTGGGATCGACAAGGTAAATTAATATGTGATATGATTATCTTGGAGTCCGTTTTTGTGAAGACGTTCAGTTCATTTGCTAGAAGTGGAGATTTATCTGAGAGTTTTGGTTTCGAAGTCAGCACTCTTTCAAGATCTGTATCTTGCATTGGCAAGATAAAGAATTTAGGATTCACATTCTTAGTCAGTAAAAGAGGAAAATTAGTCTCAGTTATTATGACTGAGTAATTGTTCACTTGTGATTGAGTTGAATTTTGATTAATGACACTTGTGTTGGGAGTATTCAAATTCGCCTGAGCTCTAGCTTGATTCCTTGTTATCACATTTACGCAGGCGATAGGTTCTGCGAAATTTTCGCCACTATCTGGAATAGCTCTACTTAGATCGTCTGCATTTGTATTAAGCCTACCTGATTTCTGGACTATTTTGTAGTCATATTACTCAAGACGTATTCTCCATCTCATTAGTCTTGAGTAGTGGTCTTTCAGATTCATGAGCAATACTAATGCTTTATGGGCAGTTATAATTGTAAACTGTCTACCATAAACGTACGGTCTGAATTGCTCAACTGCGAAAACGATAGCTCAGAGCTCCTTTTCTATTGTTGAGTAGCGAGTCTCTGCACCATTGAGAACTCGACTAACATAGGCAATAGGATAATCTCCTTGATTATCAACTTGTGAAAGTACTGCTCCGATGGCGTAATCACTAGCATCGGAGGAGACAAAAAATTCTTTGTCGAAATCAAGATATGATAAAATTGCTGCTCAAATTAATTTATTGCGTAACTCGCAAAATGGTTCTTCACAGATTGCGTCGAACTTGAAAGACGTATCTTTTTTTAAAAGATTTGTAAGTGGTTTTGCTATCTTCGAAAAATTTGGTATAAAGCGGAGATAGTAGCCGACGAAACCAAGGAAGGCTTTGATCTCTTTTTCCTTCTGGCTCTCGGATATGATTGAACTGATTTTATTTTTGCAGGGTCTGGTTTGATTCCATTTTCTGTAATTACGTGCCCTAAATACATAATTTCCTTTCTTAGGAAATGACACTTGTCGGATTGGAGTTTCAAATTAAAATTTCGGAGACGGCTAAATACTGCTGTGAGTCTTGTATTATGGTCTTTAAGGTTGTATCCATCGACTACGATATCGTCCATGTATACAAAACAATAAATACCTTGAAGTCCAGATAAAAAATTGTTAATAGCTCGTTGAAAAGTAGCAAGGGCTCATTTTAAACCAAATGGCATACGATTGTATTCGTAGTAGCCATAGGGTGTGCTAAAGGCAGTTTTCTCCTTGTCCTTGGAGTCCATTTTTATCTGGTGAAATCCACTGGCTACGTCGAGTGTGGTAAAATATTTCGACTTCCCCAGTGATATTAGGCAGTGGGTACGCATCGCCAATAATAATGTCGTTAATACGCCGAAAGTCTACCAGTACTCGCCACTTTTTGTTTCCATTCTCATCTAGTTCTTTAGGAACCAGGAGAAGTGGAGAATTCCAGGGAGTATGTGAAGGTCTGGTGATGTCTGATTCAAGCATTTCTTGTATTTGCCAATTTATCTCAGTTCGGCTTGCCTCAGGAAGTCTGTAAGGTTTGGTATAAATGGGCGGTTTGTCTTGGAGTGTCTCGACTTTGTGGGTAATCGCATCTGTATATGAAAGGAAATTCCCTTCTAGATAGAAGAAATCATTGAATTCCCTACAGATGTTGCGAAAACTCTCAGATTCCCCTGAATTGCAGTGATCCAATTTGATAAGGTTTTGCAGTTTCATTATTCTGCCCTTAATTGGAGCTCTTCCAGAGTCTATGGAGATGACCACAAAGTCGTCCAAGTCTTGGTAAACTGGGTTACCTCGTAAGGTCCCAGATCGGCGTCCTCCTCATTTGTGTTGAGGATTGGGACTTTTGCCATACCATTGACTAGTTTGACTATCGAATTTCCAAGAAACAAACCTGGCCTTATTTCCTTCTTGAAACAGACCGATTGATGTTGAATAGAAGGAGTTGGAATTTCGATGATGAATTCTGATCGAGCCGAAATTTTAATTTTATTTAATTTATCCGAGTCTTTTGGAAGTTTAATAGGAAGGAGATCTGATTCCATCTTTTGTGGAATTTGGAAGAAGTTATACGATGATTCCGACTCGATTGAATTTGAAGGAGATAAAACTTTATTGAAATTCTTTGACTTCTCTGATTTATTCTTGGAATTCACTTTTTGTGAATTTATTGATGAAGGATATAGAATTTTACTAGATACAGCCTCCTGTGCGGCTATTGATGGAGTTTTACTTTTATGTTCTTGCTTCATATCTTGTGAAACTTTGGATGGAGATTGATTTTTATTTAATTCAGCCTGTTTTCTGGCCTTAGACGGAGATAGATTTTAACCTTTATTCTTCATTTCTTGTGAAGCATTGGCTGGAGATCGAATTGCATTGCTTTTCGAAGCAATTGATGGAGATGGAATTGTATTAATATCTGTTATCCCTGTATATTTACTCATGTTATAACAAACAAGTTGAATCTGTCCAGAGAAAGTTTACCAGGATTCTTTTGTTCAAATTAGGCATGTTTAGTACACTGAAATATTATCTCTTTTTATCTTGCCATCTCTAGAATACCGTCGCATGCATCTCGAATACTTATTTTTATATAAGCTCCTAAATGGGATCGTGCTTTGTCCAGATTTACTCTCCAAAATATGCATAAATATTCCTGCAAGATCCCAAAGACTCCATGCTCCTTCTTTTAGAGTTCCCTTCTGTAGAACTAATATCCGCGTAAAGTCACCATTGGTAAGAATGCAGAAATTATTCAACTGTAAGTTTTGCAATATCGATGTCTTTTGTTCTAGCCGCCAGACTTTCAAAAGATCAGTTTTAGGTGAGGTTGAGCAATTTTCTTTAACTTAATTGATATAAAACAGTTTTTTCTGTGTTTGCTTTGCCTTTTCCTTGCCTTTACTATGATTTTTCTATTTTATTTTTTTGTTTCTTTTTGTTTTTCTCATTATTAATTAATCTTCATTTTCCTTTCTTTCTTCAAGTATTTTTTCTTGTATTTTTAGAATTTTAGTTTTAGTTTAATTTTTAATTCAATTTTTTGTACTTGGATTCTCTCTTTTGTAGTTTAGTTATAGTTTAGTTCATAACTTTAATCTTTATATTATAATTTTATTTTATGTTTTTGGTCTTGGTTTTCATATTGCAGACTTAGATTATATTCTATCGTTTTTCTTTTTATAATTTTTTCTTTAGTATGACTTACCGTAGTAACTTATAAGGTATTATTTTATTGGGCTTTGCCTGTATAATATCTTTTGAACTTCTTAAATAAATAAATAAATAACAGACTCTTTGTTTGAGACCTCTTTTCTGGGTTTTCGCTTTTCAAATAAACGTATGGGTAGTTAGTGTAATATTCTTCATACGGGTAGAACTCGTTTGATTCTTTCACTTCTAGAGAAATAAGTTTATTTTTGTAGTTGATAGTCGCATTGTGTCGAGATTAAAAATTATGACCAAGTAGGCCATCGTATGAGAGGACGGAGTTAAATTTCGTAGATTTTAAATTCAATTTGCAACTAGAGTCCTTCTGTACAAGTAGACTCGGTAAATATTATATTCATATTGCAGACAGCATCTCTGTAGCAGATACTGCCTGGTTTCAGTAGATGGAGTTTTATTAGGCTGATCTCTGCTCCAGTATCAATTAAAAATGTAAGTTTAGGAGCAAAGCAAATGTCAACAGGCAAGGAATGAGTTAAAGAACTTTTATTTATTTGAAGGGGGATTTGAATTATTTTCTTGCTGCCTACTTTTCGTCGATATTGTCTCGGGATTCCTGTGGACTTGTGGTGTAGTTTGTATGTGCGCGGGGTTGCCGAATGAGAACCACCGCTGCATCCAGTTTCCCTGACTGGATGCCCAAGAATTTCTATAATTTTTTCCCTTTTGTGATGGTGATCTAGCCGAGATATTTGCATTATTATATCTCGGCGGTGGAGTTCGACTTTCTCGGAATACTGGCTACTGCCAGTTCCAATTTTGAGCCTGTATGTCAGCCGTGTTTGTTGGTGGAGTATTGTTCACCTTCTGGAAATTATTTTGATTTGATTGTAGCCAAAACGACTGTTGTTCGCCACTCTTGTCCGGCATTCTTCGATTGAATGTCCCATCCGATGACAATATCGATATGAAAGCGCTTGTGTCGGAGATGTAACCCTATGGAAATCTGTAGGACGTTGAAATTGCGAGTTAATTTTTGGAATTTCGGCAAAGTTCTGCGCAGAGCGTTGTATGACTGGGCATCTTGACGCAGCATACGCCAGTCCATTACATTTAAAACAATGCAGATTTTGATTCGCATTCTTTTGAAAGGGTTCGTTTGAAAATTGGATTGTCTCCGTTCCAAACGTGATGAATATGTTACTTTAGTGAAGCGAAAGATTTATCAGACTGGACTTTTGCTAAAGTCTGTAGTTGTGGATTGTATAATACGTCCTCTATAGGTCTCACTGCTTCACACTCATTATCTTTTAAAAGAGATTTTAAAGGAATTTTATCACTTGTATATGAGTGCGTTGCCTCATTTAGTTCACCGTTTCTTATGCTAAGTCTTTGTAGAAAATATTTTATATCTTCTCCTATTCTTTGCTTGCAATTATTTAATTGAGATTGCAGAGTAGATTTGGGAATTTTTAATTCAAAAGTTTGTTTCAGAATTGATTTCAATTCAGGCCAATCTGAAATTTGATTGTACCTATATACATCATATGCCTCTGCAGATAATTTACTCCTTATTAAGCTAAGGAGGGAGTGTTTTTCATTTTCCGTTTATGTTGTTGTATAAATATCATCGCAACTTGAATCAAATTTGTCGAGATCTTTTCTATTTCCGCTAAAATTGGGAATAAGTGACCTAGCTTGTGATAGGAAGGAGGTAGATTGGTCTCTAAAGAAGACATTAGTATGATTTTCCCTGAAATTATTTGTGTGATTTGTTAAGTTTTGCGAAATTGAGTCCAACCGTTCTTGTAGCACAATTAAGGTGTCTGTGTATGATATTTCTATATCGGCGTAAACATCATTTTTAAAATAGCAATTTTCGAGGTCGTTGGGGCTGGTATATGAAATTATTTCATTGTGCGTTGCTTCGAAATCATCCCAGTATTTGTTCAATGAATTTATCTTTTGTGTCAGATATGGCTGCGTCGCAGTCGATAATGAATTAAAATTGATCGATTGTATAATTCGTGATATAGACTTTTGCCTGTGATCCTGCAGCCTGAAACCGTATTGTATTTGACTGTTCTTTGTCTGTATTGTCTTGGGTATCAGCTGCAGTTGTTTTCTGCGAAGTCGTCAGTTTCATCGGATTCATCATGATCTTGAATCACGGTTTCAATTTTTTCAAATGAAGCCCACAGTTTTTCCAACTGTTGGAGTTTTTCAGAAGTAAAATCTGAAGTCCTTTTGCTTTTATTGGCTCTATGATAGTCAGCCAGAATTTGTCTAATTTCTGACATTTTTGGGACTTGTGACAAGCAGAAAGATTTGTTTTCTTCAGTCATGTTGTTATGTATGTAAGATGTAAAAATTAGGAAAAAGGGGGAAAAGTTTTCAGCAAAAATTGAGGAGTAACGTATATTAAATCATATGATTTTGGGAAGTTTTTAAGTGCAAAATTTTAAGTATTAATATACGTTATTCATTGGGGCTCCGTTTTGTGGGCGATAATGTTGCACATAGTGCCTATGTGTATCACATTGTACATAATATGAGCATCGTTCGGTATGTTTGTGATGTGACTATTTTCTGTTGAGTGAGGATAAATTGGTATTGGGTTATCTTCGGGGTATAGATGGGGTGAGATAGTACTCGTAAGTTGATTAGTTTTACAGGAGGGAAAATTAATTATCTTGTGGGATTATTGTGATTTTTATATTTTATGTATGGTTTTTGGGAATTAAGATTAAAATTGGCAAGGTGGATATATAAAAATATTCAAGAAACTAAAAGAAAAGGCCAGAAGGGGAATATATGTATTTTTTGTGGTTGAATGAGATTAGTTTTTGCGTTAAGTGGCCTAAAATATTTTTGGTATTATTATTATTTTTGGTTGATTTTCTTTGCGTGCGAAAAAAGTGTGTGAAAGTGTGAAAGTTCAGAGGTATGTAGTAATAAATTAATAATTTTAAATCTTGATTTGATTGTAAAAAGTTTCTTAACGTCACATTGGTCGTAATCGCGTTGAAGGTAATCGGAAGCGGGTACGAGGAGTCATTTTAAGTGAAAGCTAAAAAGCAGACCTTAGCAAAGACGAGTGAAGGAGAAGTGCCAAAAGATAACCCGATAAACTCAGAGAAACCAGCACGGAAAACCATGCCCGATGTTTATGATAAAGTCATGGACTTGCTGTCCAGATAAATACCAACGTTTTCCGAGGAAAGAACGCCAAAACCGTCAAAGGAAATTCACCGTTTCTTGAACTGCTGCAAAGATCTTTTCGATCGTTTAAAGGCCGAGGAACAGCCAATCTTCATGAAATGTGTAAGATATCAGTTGTTAGATGACGCATATTATCTAGTAAGCTCAGAGGAGCCGAAGGATTTTGAGGCGTTGCAGCAGACAATTCAAACTGCCTATATGCCGAAAAAATCATACTGTGAGCTGCGAACTGAAATGAAAGCATGCGTACAAAGGCCAGATGGCGACATAAAAGACTACTGTGTCAAATCGAGGCGGCAGTTTTGGCTAAGTATCCAGGTAAAGACGGGAGATTGATAGCGGAGCTGGAGGCCGACGCAGTAACAACTTTTAAAGCCAGTGTAAGCAGTCAGTCCACTCGGGTTTACCTAGTAGATAAGCTATGGCGTCACCAGATCACCGTTTTAGCTTCCAGGATTTTGCCACAGATGGCGCCACCGTCGCTAGGTGGTTTGAGCCCATACTAAATGCAGGTTTGTGTCTTGGTTGTATTGGTTTGGGTCTCGACAGCGCCCTAGCGGGATTAATCGGTACTACCAGGATATGTCATTTGCACCCTAGCGGCATTAGCCGGTACTAACAGCATGCTCCCGTACTACGGTTTTCTTAAATAGATATGTGGTGCGCCTAAATGTAGGCTTTTGGTTTCATTGAGTCTCGATTGCGCCTTAGCGGGATTAATCGGTACTACCGGGATGTGTCATTTGGTCTTGACTGCGCCCTAGCGGCATTAGCAGGTACTACCAGCATGCTCCCGTACTACGGTTTTCTTAAATACATACATAGATGCGCATAAGTGTAGGCTTTTGATTTTGAACTAATATTAGTAATAATTAAAGTTAACGCTAGGAAATTTTTGTTCATGCCAATGGATTCTAGATGGTTGGGTTGGCGCCATTTCTTGAGTAAGGTACCCTAGCGGTCTTAGCCGGAACTACCAGCATGCCTTCATTTTGCTGTTTTCTTTTATTAGCGGGAGAGCTCTAGATATCGGCATGACGTCATCATGCTTTTGCTGCAACTAAATAAGTTTTCTCAGCAGGGAAGTTGTAGATATCAGCATCATTCGAATTTCACAACATGATATCACCATAAACAGATTCTAGAAGATGTCAGTGAGCGTCCTGGGTGTCAAACATTAAATGTTGCGCCTAGGCTTTTACAGAATTCGAGTGCAAACGCCATTTCTTGAGTAAGGTTACCTAGCGGCATTAGTGAGTACTACAGGCATTTAATGGTAGGTGATATGTTTTCCATCCAATGCCCTGATACAATTTAGCATATTCCATAATTTTGATTCGCGTGGAAACGCCATTTCTGGAGTAAAGTTCCCTAGTGGCATTAGTCGGTACTACCAGCATGCCTTGGTTTTGCTGTTTTCTTTTATTAGCGAGGAAGTTGTAGATATCACGTATGACGTCATCTTGGTTCTTGCTGTTTACAGGTGCTGCACCTAAATAAGTTTTATTAGCGCGGAAGTTGTAGATATCAGCATCATTCGAATTTCAAAACATGACATCACCTTGGTTTGTGTTTTCTTAGAAAATTATTATTGTTATTATTGGGTTTAGCGGGTGCGTGTATTGATCTTTCGAGTGCAAACACCATTTCTTGAGTAAGGTTCCCTAGCGGCATTAGCCGGTACTACATAATGCCATTTCTTGAGTAAGGTCCACAGTGGCATTAGTGGGTACTACAGACATTTAATGGTAAGTAATATGTTTCCCATCCAATGCTCGCTACCGTAAAGGACTTGATACCTTCATTCTACTATAAAAGGATGAAACATGCGAAATCTTAATAAGTCGAGGCTGTAACTCAGCCGAAAGCACACTGAATCCTGTGGACCTGCTGAGTAGATTAAAGCTGTTCACCTGTTATCAGACCTGTTTGAAAAGCTAGTCACCTGTTATCAGAGCTGTTTTAAAAGCTGTTAAGCTGTTATCAATGCTGTTTAAAAGCTGTTAAGCTGTTATCAGACCTGTTTGAAAAGCTGTTAAGCTGGTATCAGAGCTGTTTGAAAAGCTGTTTAGCTGTTACCAGAGCTGTTTGAAAAGCTGTTAAGCTGTTTGGAAAGCTGTTAAGCAGTTATCGGAGCTGTTTAAAAGCTGTTCAGCTGTTACCAGAGCTGTTTGAAAAGCTGTTACGCTGTTATGAGAGCTGTTTGGAAAGCTGTTAACCTGTTATCAGAGCTGTTTGAAAAGCTGTTAAGCTGTCATCAGAGCTGTTTGAAAAGCTGTTAAGCTGTTATCAGAGCTGTTTGAAAAGCTGTTAAGCTGTTATCAAAGCTGTTTGAAAAGCTGTTAAGCTGTTATCAGAGCTGTTAAGCTGTTATCAGAGCTGTTTGAAAAGCTGTTAAGCTGTTATCAGAGCTGTTTTAAAAGCTGTTAAGCTGTTATCAGAGCTGTTTGAAAGCTGTTAAGCTGTTATCAGAGCTGTTTTAAAAGCTGTTAAGCTGTTATCAGAGCTGTTTGAAAAGCTGTTAAGCTGTTATCAGAGCTGTTTAAAATCTGTTAAGCTGTTATCAGAGCTATTTTAAAAGCTGTTAAGCTGTTATCAGAGCTGTTTGAAAAGCTGTTAAGCTGTTATCAGTTGAATAAAAAGAAGGCCATATATAAAATATCATTTATTAAAAATTAAAAAGTATTAACATATAACTCTTAGTGTATCATTCTATTTCACATCTTATAATCCTATGGGACCGAGCTGTAATCTCGATGTTAGATGTAATCAATATTTCCTCTGTCTGTCGTTGAAATCAACATCTGCCTACAGCGCAAGTTTCCATGATCCTTTATGAGCTCCCCAAGTAAACAAAATGAGAATTTCTAGTGCTAAGTTAAATCGCACTTCTTAAGGCACAAACCCCATCACATATCAGCTAGAAGATTATCAAAGAAATCCAATCACAGGAGGCTTTTATGAATTGGAGCTGCTGAAAGTTAAACACCCAAACCTATATCTCGTAGAGAAAATCTTAAAGAAGAGTGGAGATAAAGCTTAGGGTAAATGGCTCGGATTTTCATCAAAACACAATTCTTGGATTAATAACAAAGATGTTTTATAATATCTTGAAGAAACATTTAACAATTTAAAATAATTATAATACTTTATACATGTAGTTATAATGCAAATTACTTTAATAAATAAAACTATAATACATTTATTATTTACACTAGACTTAGATACTGTCTGCGGTTTCCACTTGTTGATCTGATGAAATGGAGTAATGCCCCCATGGTAGAGTATCCGTCGTTCCGCTCATAATATGTCGCTTATTATCATAAGGACTCAATGCGATCTTCTTTTGACTGACAGTGTACACGCTATGGTTATGGGATCGTATGGAGCTCTGATTGGCAGTTAATATTCGCTCGTTATTCAAGCATTCGACGTAGTCTTCGAAATTGATATGCTTCTGGACTACATTAGCCTTTACTCCTTTCGCTTTTTTTACAGTTTTACCAGCGTTTATACGCAGACTGTACATTTTCGAGCGCAAGCCTACAAATTCGCTCATGATTTTCCCATTCAGCTCATCCTTCATTAGTCCAGGAATCTTTTTATTCATGAGCGGTAAATTGAATTCATTATCTTCTGGGTAATCACTTGTATCAAATTTGTTTATATTTTCGGCCATAAACTCATATGCATTTTTGTCTTCAAGTTCATATATTAGAGAATCTGTATCAGTATACATGACTTTACATTTATCTCCATACTCACGCTGCATAAAACTGTAGTGAAAATCGTAGAGGCATATTTTCGAAATTTCCATAACTGCCATTCCTATATAGAGATATATATATAGAATAATATTTTGAGTCGCCTTAAGTCCACAGCAACTAAATTCTCATCAAATATCGTAGCACTGTGGAAGTTGGGTGCCGCAATCCGAGCTTTTGCACCATAGCGACCTTCCCACTTCATGCAAAGCTTGATATCGCTATACTTGCGTACATTTTCCATGGTCTTACCAAAATCTGCATTATTCATCTTCTTATAGCTGTCCTTCTCATGATCGCTTGTAGCCTGCATCCGTTTGGTGGTATTTAAGTCAATATATGGCTTAAGCCAAGCTGATTGTTCGAATTGAAGTACCCGGTGCACTTTTTTCAGGATGAGTCCATGTGATAAGCATTGCTTCAAATTTCGGTAGTGTATAACATATTTAGTTTTTGGATGTAATGTTGTCAGAAGCTTTTCTAATTTTGCTCCAGGTGGTGCTGCATGCTCAGAGAAAACGGTAAGTCCTTATGCTTATCGTGCAGATGTTGAGGATAATCCAAGTCGACTTCGAATATGTATCCAGTTGGAGAATCATCAGGAATTTCGGAAACTTCAATATTGGGAACATCAACCCATTTGAATCCTCCGGTTGGTAAATGCTGTGACATGGCCCATCCATAAAGGTTATTGACATCATAATACATCAAGTATTTCTCTTTCTCCTCAGGCTTAAAATCATCCATATATTTGTTATTGGCTTTACTATATCTGTTCGAACATTGACTTATACCACCTCGAATGCCTCTCTCTATGAATAGCAGTATATCTACGTCGGTTATCAGCTCTAATTTCACATTAGTGTATTTTAGCATAGCATCCCATGTTAGGCCTGGCATGGTGTAATAATGTGCTGGATCTAAATTGTATGTCTTCATGCACACTTCTCGAAAGTTCTCAAACACATCGGCCAATAGGAGAACATCAGTCTTAAGGTATAGATCTGAATATTCACCAAGTGTTTGTATTTCAAATTTTTGCCAGACCTCTTCAGCATGATTGTCGTCCTCAGGAGATATAGCACTGTCAGTCAGTTTAGTGTAGAACGCTTCCTGTGTTGGGAACTTCCGGAAATCCAATTTATCCCAGTCATCAATAAAATCATATGGGAAGACACCCTTGCGTGTAAGAAGTTTGATAGTATCATCATCCAATCCCTGCCATACTGATCTTGTAGTGTATAATTTATCCATCGGCAGCAATGATGATAGCTTATCTAAAGATTCAGCCATAAAACGGCAGGAATCGATGAATCTGAATTTTATGTAGCTGCCGTCCATGTGCTTGGTGAACGAGATATATCTTTCCTTGTTTATTGGCAAGAGATCAACATTTCCTGGGAAAGATGTAGCTATATCCTTAATAATGAAGTGAGGCGCATATCCGGATAAATTGTGAAAAATGACTGGAACTATGGAGCAATCTTGATAAATCAGATTGCATGCATTGTGCGCTGGCCCTCCGTATTTTCCTGTTAAAAGAATTTATGAAAAGAAATGAATTGAATTATGCTTCTCAGTATTTACCTGTTAAGTGGCAATGGTCCCGGACTCGTTCCTCATCGGCTGCAAACGTTTTTTCACTTATATGGCAGCAAGTATTTTCCATATGCGATCGCCGTTCCTCCTTAGTCAGGGGTTGCATTGGTCTGATGTTCAGCTTCTCCTATACAGCTATGGATGCAATCTTTTGCAATTCTAATGCAAACCATTTTTGGCAGTCTTTGCCTCTATATGCTCTGTAATATGAGAGCTTAGCATCATGTTTGCAGTGGAAGTAGAATCCTATGCTGTGAACTTCATGTTCCTGGATTCGCTGTGTATTTTGATCGTTTCCCTGAATCGGCTTCAATATTGATTCAAGATCAGCATATACACAAAACGGGACTGGATTCTTATGGTTATAATTCTTATATTCCAACCATTTCTTTTCCTCTGAGGGAAACATAATCCTACAGTTGTTTTGTTTCTCGCATTCGGGAGTGTGTGATGCTCATTTTTCTTCAGAGTAAAAGTAGAGCAAACATCTGTCGCATATATGCCTCTTACGAGTATTTTTCGAAGTTTGCTTCGTTACAAGGCGCGAAAGATCTTTAATCCAGCAGAAATGATATCTGCTGGCATCATCATCATCATCGTCACCATCATCCATATGATCTTCATCATCATCAGCCTGGTCATAGTCATCTTGTAGCATTAATAGATTTACATGTCGCTCCATCCTGTGTTTCGTAAGTCTAACTGGAACTGTGGTGAAGAAACGCTCTTTCTCTAGGATGAACACGTTTATTGATAAATCGTTCTGGCCTTCAAATTGTGTAATTTGCTTAAGCGTCATGGGAAATGTTATTCCAGTTAAATTTAGCACAGTAGAATAATGTGGATATGATGAGGTCCTATCGGAGCTGACAGTTGTAGGATATAGCGCTGATGTTATTGCCCACGCGAAGCATGCTTCATCATTGTTTTTCACATTTATACATGCTTTCTTTGATGCAATCTCCTTCGGCAGAGGTATATAAAATGATCCCCGAATCGGCTCAAACTTGTTGATATGCACCGCTAAATGTATTATAGAATGCAGAGCCCAACTACTGTCTTTCTCTTGAAACTCTTCCAGTTGAGTAAGTATTGGGTCGTATATATTTAATTTATACCACTCATTCAAATTATCCTCCACACTGATTGGGACAGTTCTTGCTTGGAAGTACTTAATGTCTTTAATAACTTCATTATCACCAGTTTCTTTAATAAACTCACCGCAAAACGTTGTAGCAACTTTAATATGATATTGTAGTTTTAATGTATTCTTAATGCGGCGAGCAAGTAATTTGGAAGCATCTTGCATAAACAGCTTAGGATCTAGGTGGCTTATATTCACGATAACACCTGCCCTAATTCTACCTACGAATGCTGTTTTTATTTCTTCCCACTTAACAAAATCACTTCTTGTTACTCGTTGATTAATTCCTCCACCTCGATGGGGAGCTTTGATTAACACTCTCAACGATTTAATTTGAGCAATACAGCTGTGCAAATGTTGTTTTCTAGCATTCTTATTACACTCCCGAAATGCTGCTTGATATTTACGAATGTTTCTGTTGCACTCTTTAATAATATTGTTTTTATTCACAAAATTTGCATCACTTAAACACTTCAAAACATCTTCTCGCAATTTATTAATTAATGAAAAACTTTCATTTATTACTCTGATAGACATTTTTAATTTTTTTTTTCAACACTAACACTGTGAATCACTTCGATTGACTGGTGCTCCCCAAGAGTTTGCTTGTGCTTTTATAGCAACGGTTTGTAAACATGAATGATCCTGCTGCTACAATAATCATTGCACAGGATGAATTCCAACGAATTTGCTTACAGCCTGAGATGATATCGAATTTCACGATAAGAAAATCACTCAAATTAATTTGATTACTTTATTTTGCTGGTCGAGTTTGCAAATAAGATTGTTTACATGAATGCATACATGAAAATGTGAAAATTTGTTTACATTACAATGAAACGTTTCGATCAGCAAAATTCTTGGAACAATAAAATTTTTGGCTGTCTACAGGAAGTGTGGCATCAAATTAGATGAAAAGAATAAACGTGCTGATATAGCTTAAATTTGTTTACACAGGTGTGCATGACTCATTCAGCTAAAATGCGAATTTTGTAAACAGGAAGTTTACACAGGTGTGTATGAACCATGCAGCTTAAATGCGAATTTGTTTACGAATTCCAATGAAACGTTTCAATCAGTAAAATTCTTGGAATTGGGTTGCTTACAGGAAGTGTGGTATCAAATTACATAAATCATTCAGCGTAATGTGCTGATATTGCAAATTTGCTTTAAACAGGATTAAACTTGTTTTGGAATCATGACTATAAATTGAAGAGCTGAAAATCAAGTGTTGATATTAGCTAAATTGGTTTACTTTATTCTCTTAAGATGATGAAATTACATATAGAAAGATTGTTGGAATGTAGAAAGATTTTATTGAAATAATCAAGTGTTGATATTACCTAAATTTGTTTACTTTATTCTACTCGAGCTGATAGCAAAATTACGTGAAAAAAAGATTAGAGGATTGGTCTGTTGTTCTGAATTTGATTATGATAATATCTAGTGTTTATATAACAGTTCAAATCATTTGTATTGCAGCTGCAAACTATATGAATTTGTTTATTCTACTCGAGATGATAGCAAAATTACGTGAAAAAAGATTACAGGATTGGTCTGTTGTTTCGAATTTGATTATGATAATATCTAGTGTTTATATAATAGTTCGAATCATTTATATTGCAGCTGCAAACTATACTCGAGCTGATAACAAAATTACGTGAAAAAAGATTAGAAAATTGGTCTGTTGTTCTGAGTTTGATTATGATAATTTCTAGTGTTTATATAAGACTTCGAATCATTTGTATTGCAGCTGCAAACTATATGAATTTGTTTACAAGAAGTGTGATTATATTAAATTACATATTGATGCTTTATAAAAAATGCAAGATTTTGCAAACGCATTATTTTTTTATCAAGATATGCATAGAAGAAGTTCAAATTATCTATAGAATTTAGCTCATTCTGAATCGATTTTCCGAAAAGCCAAGATGTCAGAAGTAAGTTGCTCTGAAATTTATTAAAATATTTTTTTAATAACTAATTTTTTTTCTCCAAATACAGCAACAGCTGCAACAACAACAACAACAGCTGCAGCAGATCCAGCAGCAGCAGAGGCAACAGCGTCGCGAAGCTGTGAGTAATTTTTTTATTATAATTTATAAATATATAATAATTTTGCTATAGCTCCTAGGTCATTCATGGGATGAATATGTTGCGAGGAACACTTTATAGAAGCGAAAGCTTCTATAATGATCTATCGCTAACATTTGCAGCGATTCAGAGAACCATGAAGGCTGAAAAGATCAGACTGCGGGCTGCAAAAGCGGCAAAGAAAAGTGAGTTACGCCAAATTGATGACAAATTGGCGAATTTAAAGCAAAACATTAGTGTAGTGCGAAAATTCAGCAATTTCATTATTGAAAACTAAAAAGTGCAAAAAGTGAAAAAAAAAATTTAATTTAATTTAATTTAATTTAATTAGGAAGTAATAATAATAATTATATTTATAATAATAATAATAATTTTTTTTTATTTGTATATGCTCTTTATTGAGTGGCTCATTGGCTCTTTTTAAAAAATTTTAAAACTAATTGGCAAAAGGCACAAAATTGTAAAAAAGGCACTAGCTAAACTAACTTATAAAAAGTCAAAAGGGACAATTAAAAAATGACACACAAAAAGGAAAACAAACAAGACAAAATTCTCAAAAGAGACTAAAAACGGACACAAAAATTTTGAAAAAGATCTAAAGTTTAACCAAAAATTTTGAACCAGTCCCAATTTTGACAATTGGGTAAGTGGCAGCTCCAAGAAGTTCCAAATTTCCAAAATAAACTAATAAAAATAATTGCCTAAACGACTGAATTTTCAACATAAAATTTTGAAATTTAGCACCGACACCGAAACCGATTTAAAAATATGTGACCGAACGAACGAAAAATTTACACGATCCCGTTATAGAGTCCCGCGAGGGCAGCCTGTAGTATCATAGACCTCTACAAATTTCCCTCATCATCCCTCCAGCTTAGCATCTCTAACAGAGTGCTTGTCCTTCCCACAGCACTTTCAACGATTCCTAAGCGGGGAGAAGCCCCGTGGACTAGTGTTGCAAATGCTGTGGCCTGTTCTCACCAGCGAAAGACAAGAGCTCCATCCTGCACCGACGATAGTGGTTGCCATGTGCAGTTGAATGTGTCTGCGTTCGTTGCCAGATATTCGAGACGTAAACGTCTCTTCAACCTGTCAACGAAGTGGCGCTTAAGTGCGTGTGCGTGGTGTTGTGGGTCAGTGCTCTGATTCCCATCTTCGACTCTCATGTAGTACAGGTGAATTGTAGATTTGGCCAGTGTCAACACAAAGCTAATCAAACAATTCACTCGAATACAGACCCTTGGTCCCCATAGAAACGATGTCCTAGCAATGCCGAAATTCGGGTGGATCAACTGACACATACCGCGCACGAGATCCATTAGACCCTGCAAAGCCGGACAAGTGAAGAACCTGTGAAACAGGGTGCCTTCACCACCACAAACTGTGCAAATCCTCTGAACTCGGCGGTCGATATGTGACAACTGATTAGGATGCATAAGACTGTGATGCAGCAATTTGAATGCTACATCAGCATCTTTGTAACTAGAAGGATAACTGTAGACTACTCTGCAAGTTATCCCTCCCATCACGCCCATATTCACCCCGAGGTGTGTTCGCCATCTGTTGTATCCTGTATACTCCGGAGGTCTTATTGACATAAGCACGTCACGGAGCACACGTGTTGTAAGTGTGCTGAAAGGTGTGTGTGGTGGTCTGTTCAGAACGAAAGCATCTTCCAACTTAGTGCCAGGGTCACTGGTCCCAAGTTGGCGAAATCTCTCCCGCGCAGAAGCACCCAGGTCGTGTAGTTGTGAAGTGTTAGTGTTCATTCGACAGTTTCCAGAGATATCAATAATATCTCCGAGAACTGTCAGTGTATGCGTGTCAGCTTCAAAACCCCGAGCATTACCGAACACTGAATCTATTAATTCAGGATTAAACCTGATTGGAATCGACGCGAATTGCGTGTACCTTAGAGCATTCCACTGAAGGTGAAATGCTGGCCTGATTCTGCCCCAGGTCTGAATCGTTGAGATTAGATCCTGTGGCCAGTCACGAGGATAATGTGGTCGAAAAGAGAGTAGGTAGTAATACTCCCCTATGCCGATCCCTCCTAGTACATTCACCCGCAGTTGAGAAATCAAGCTGTCTCTCTGGAAAAAGACTCTTTGGAATGCATGCACTTGGAGACACCTTGATTTCACAACCAAGTTAGTGAGACCTAATCCACCTATCTTGACTGGCAGACAGAGCGTGCTTTCAGCAACCCATCGTCTTCCGCACCAAAAGGCGTCTATCGCTTTTGCTTGAAGAAGACCTACGAAGCCTTCATCAAACGTCTCACACTTTAGCAGATGAACGATGGACGAGGTAATCAAATAGTTTATCACGACTGACCTACCCATTAAGGATAATGGAAACAGTCGACTACGTCATGAGTTTACAGCTCTAGAGAGTTTCTCAAGAGCGATGCGGCTATTATTTGATTTACTCTCGCGTCCGATATACACACCTAAATACTTCAGGCAAGTATTAGTCCATTGGATGTTCAGTGGAGTATCTGTACGATCTCTCCACCTTCCACACCACAAGCCTTGACTCTTACTAAGGATGATTTTAGCGCCCGCTATACGTTCGAACTGTTTGAAAACAGCACGAGCGACCGGAAAAGCTTCATCTCTTGTCACGAAAATAGACAGATCATCCGCATACGCCAACATAAGAGGCCTCACATTGGTATATGGCAGATGAACCGCATACCGTCCGAGCATTCGACGAAGATTCACCAGTATCGGCTCCAACGAAAGATCATAAAGCATACCTGACAATGGACAGCCCTGCCTGATACCTCGATGAAACGATATAGGAGCCAGAACTTGTCCTTGATGCTTAATCAAAATCGCTGAATCTCTATACAGTTTCCCGACGATATCGAGCCACCTGGGTGGAAACCCAAATGCCTCGAGAGCAGTCAAGAGATACTCGTGCGAGACACTATCAAAAGCCTTTTGCTGGTCAAGTGAGATCATGGCCATTTGTGCACCTGTCTGTTCATGGTAGGCAAACAAATGCTTGGCTACCGCGATGTTGTCGTAGATACTACGACCAGGTACACAATAGGACTGTTCCGGGTGTATTACCGAAGCAATCACTGAGCGGAGTATCGCCCCTAATGCTTTGCAGACGATTTTGTAGTCTACATTGCATAGGGTTACTGGCCTCCAGTTCCCCATCCTCTGCAAATCTCCCTTCTTTGGAATCAAGCGCATAACAGATCTCCTCCAACTAGAAGGAAAGTCTGAATGCGTCTCAACCGCCGAACTGAAGACTTCCAAAAGGTCAGGAATTAATAAATCCCTGAAACGTATGAAGAATTCTGGAGTCAAGCCGTCATAACCAGGTGAAGTGTGTCGCCTTAGATCCTTTGTCGCAGCAATCATATCCTCCAATGTGATTACTGTATCCAGGAGCTCCTTACTGTCTTCAGAGAAAGTGGGAATATTCTCAAGGAATTCATGAGTGATCGAGGATGTTGTCGACGTCGATTCAGAGTAGAGACTACTGTAGTAGTCTCGAATATATTCTGATAGCTGTTGTCCGTTGAGGACTTGTCCAGATTCATCAATTATCGATTCGACCTCACAAGAAGCAGTACGACGTCTAGTCGCCTGAAAGAAGTACTCAGTTGGAGAATCGCCTTCTCTCAGCCAGCGCGATTGGCCGCGCAGCACAAACTCCAAGCTGTGCTTGTAAGTCTGTGTCGCCAAGCGTTCCTTTATTCCATTGAAATAAAGAATCAACCCCGGCTGAGATGGGAGAAGAGCTGCCACCCGAGAGACCTCGGCCGACAAGCTAGAAGCTTGATAGCCACTTCGATTGAAACTCGTCTCGATAAAAGACCGAATCTGGAGCTTTCCAACATCCCACCATTGACTAAGAAAAGGAAAGTCAGCTTTCCTCTCTTGCCAATCGTGCCAGAAATCAATGAACTCATTGATGAACTGCTCGGAATTCAACAAATAGTTGTTGAATATCCAGTATGCAGTTCTTCTTTCAACTAGAGTGCTGGTCGCCACTACAAGAAGATGATCGCTAACGGAACACACTTCATGAGTGACACCAACGAAATGTTCTAGTATTCCAGGTGAGACGTAAATTCTATCAATTCTGGAGCCTGCGAGACTTCCGTGGATATTTCGTGAGACCCTCGTGTATGATCTAGTCGTAGGATGCATCCAACGATAGATATCCACGAGTCTGAAAACACCGACAAAATTCCTCAATCGAGTAGCATTGACAGAGTTGAACTCAACTTCAGTGTGCCGATCCATTGAGGGATTCAGAGTGCAGTTGAAATCACCTCCGAGGACAGTTTCACCGCTAAAATTCACCAGACAGGACTGAACACTATCAAGAACTTGCCTTGAAATGTCCTGGTCATGAGGAAGGTACACGTTTACTACCTTGATATGTTTGTCTTGAACGACAAAATTCAAGGAAGAAGCGAAGCCTGGGAAGATATCTGTATAGACCGGAGACGATAGTGTAAATTTGTTGGATACAACGATTGCCACCCCTGAGCCTCGGCGAGGCGCAGGTGTGGAAAACATTGCATAGACAGTGTGTAAATAGGCATAGCGCTCAAGTTGTGTATATGTGTCTTGTGTAAAGTTCGTCTCCTGTAGAAGCGCGATGTCTATATCGAACATTTTGACATGTTCGATAGTGCTGTGTAACCTTGTATGTGCACTTAAACCCCCGGTGTTGATCGAAGCTATCTTGCACATTCAAAGACGAAAAGCTCAAACGATGAATGTGCGACGTCTATTGACGAGGAGAATCGGCCAAGCGATGCTCCTGAAGCAACTCCTCCACCTTCCTATGAAGTCGTTCTAACCGAGCAACATCGTTGTACTTCCTCCTCTTCCTGGACTCCTGTTGTAGGAGTTGAAGCTGAGGAAGTAACAACTCTGGCTTCTCCAGCTCCCTTACAAGAATACTCCAGATTTTATCTGAATTCTTCTTTTACTGGAGCTGGGTAAGAATTTCGGAGATCTTCTTCCTAGGAAGGGTCTCCATCCCTTTCGAGACTTCAAATTGGCTACCAGTCGAAATGATGCTATCACACGACTCGTAGCCACCGAAGCTCAAAAGACCAGTGTCATCCAAGCCGGTCATGTCGCAGTCCGAAAGCTGCTCGTGAGACACCACCGCGTCCCTTACTACAACCTTCGAACCGCGAGCTCCACTATCGTCCTCCTCCGAGTGGGGCCGCTTGGATGCGACTGGCTTTGCTGGCTCTGGAGGAGGCAGCATCACCCGGTCAACTTTCTTCCTCCTCGTCCTCTTTTTTTTACTACTTGGCTATTCGACTCCTCGTCGGAAGTAGCCGTGTTTTCACGTGCCGACGTGGCGCCGTTTACAGCCATAACTATTTTTGCCTCTAGGACAACTTCAGGCACCTTAACCACTGGCTGCTCCAAAACAGCAGGTTGAGTGCCGGCCGAAGGCTCCCTCTCCAGATCCACTACTGTAGTAGTGGCTTCCTTCGAGGGAACCCTCGGTTCAGCCTTCTTCCCGGTTCTCCTGGGGCAGTCAGCAATAAAATGCCCTACCAAATGGCAAGCATGGCATTTCGCTTCGGTGCCAACGTCTATCCAGTGCCTCGAGCCGGATAAGCTCAGGTAAAAGCCCTTTGGAAGCGTACACCCCTTATTTAAGGTGATGGACGCCTCCCGGCTAGTACCGAAGATACCCCGCCCGAGACCCTCGTCCCCAATTTTTAAGGGAATGGCACGAACGTTGCCATGAACCTTCCCAAATCTTCCCAAGAAATTTAGGAGGTCTTCATGGCAAGCTCGATTAGGGACCCGTGAAAACACGACCTTCGTGGGCTTTTCCCTGAGTGGGAACGGCACAAGGTGTCTACCCTCCACCTCGATGCCCTCAAGCATTAGCTTGGTAGCACTCTCGAGGGTTGTGGTATACACCTCAACCATTCCCCCAGCTATTATCCCCATGGAGAATAGCTGCTCACAGGAGACGACGCGGAAGATTGCCTTCAGGTATGCGCTCTGAGGACATCCTCTGATATGCTCGAGCTGCATACCGTAGCTCTCATCCTGCCATCTCCCGTCGAAGAAGCCCTGGAGGCCCGCACTGGTTTTGGGTCGAGGCTTACCTGCGTCCAGTGGGGCTGGACGAGGAGTGATGCCTTTGCTCAAAATTTCTATTGTGGAAGCTTGTTTGGAACTGCCACTTACCTGTTGGGCATAAGAAATCCCTGCAACTAACGCCGGGGATCGTGGTGCTACTGCTGGTCCTGCTGGTGCCATTTGATTTTTATTCTGGCCAGTTGGCTTCGTGGTGGCCAGTGGTGGCCTCATCACAATTCCGCTGGGCTTTGGCGCTGAAGACGAAGCCGTTTTGACGACTTCCGATAATTTCGGGGATTGCGATTTTGCTACAGGTGCTGCTGGGGTAGCAGCCATCGTAGTAGCTGACGTTCCAGGTACTTCTGGGACAGCATCCGCTGTCCTGGCTGCAGTCTTCTCCACGGAAGTTGGCTGAACCTCGTGGTTTGTGGCCTCTTGATTAGGGCCCTTAATGGCCTTTTCTTTGGGCCCTTGGGTTTTCTTTGAAGAAGAAGAAGACCTGTTACTCTTCTTCTTCTTTCCATTTTGCTTGAGGGGATCATCAGTCCCACCAGAATCGCTGCTGCTCTCACTCATTTTGAGTGAGGCAGAGCAGGTTTATAACCGTTAATTTTATTTAAATAAATTTACGTTTTATGCTGACTTTAATTTTTATTAATTTTTAATTTTAATTTTGTTTATTTATTTTTCAAATATCTTACTTTTTTCACTCAAACACTGAAACTAGAATTTTTTACATATCAAATGTTGTCATAGCAACGGCCGAAATTAAATTAAAAACCAGAAATGTCACAAAGTTTTCGTATTTTTTCACAATATTTTCAATATTTTTATAGTTTTTGGGGTGAGAAGATTCACGTTTAGACGACTCTTTTTCAGAAATGGTATTGCTGTTCACACTATATTTCACTTTTAGGCTTTTTCCGCACTTATTTCACTATATATCTGGAACTCTATTTTGACACGTCTGCCCTTCAGACAAATAATATTTTTTTTTTTTATTTGTATAAGCTCTTTATTTAGTGGCTCATTGGCTCTTTTAAAATTCCCTAAAAATAGGTGGCAAAAGGCTCTACAAAGTGTAAACAAAAGGTCGCTAGCTAATCTAAAAGTTATAAAAGGTCAATAGGGACAATTAAACAATTAAAACAATTAGAAAAACTAATGAACAAGAAAAAAGACACAAACAAAAGGAAAACAAACAAGACAAAATTCTCAAAAGAGACTAAAAAACGGCTACAAGAATTTTGAAAAGGATCTAAAAGATAGACAAAAAATTTAAAAGTCCCAATTTTGACAATTGGGTAAGTGGCAGCTCCAAGAAGTTCCAAATTTCCAAAATAAACTAATAAAAATAATTGCCTAAACGAACGAATTTTCAACATAAAATTTTGAAATTTAGCACCGACACCGAAACCGAATTAAAAATAAATGACCGAACGAACGAAAAATTTACGCGATACCGTTATAGAGTCCCGCGAGGGAAGCCTGTAGTATCATAGACCTCTACAAACTGCTCTCATCATCCCTCCAGCTTAGCATCTCTAACAGAGTGCTTGTCCTTCCCACAGCACTTGCAACGATTCCTAAGCGGGGAGAAGCCCCGTGGACTAGTGCTGCAAATGCTGTGGCCTGCTATCACCAGCGAAAGACAAGAGCTCCGTCCTGCACCGACGATAGTGGTTGCCATGTGCAGTTCAATGTGTCTGCGTTCGTTGCCAGATATTCAAGACGTAAACGTCTCTTCAACCTGTCAACGAAGTGGCGCTTAAGTGCGTGTGCGTGGTGTTGTGGGTCAGTGTTCTGATTCCCAGCTTCGACTCTCATGTAGTACAGGTGAATTGTAGATTTGGCCAGTGTCAACACAAAGCTAATCAAACAATTCACTCGACTACATACCTTTGGTCCCCATAGAAACGATGTCCTAGTAATGCCGAAATTCGGGTGGATCAACTGACACATACCGCGCACGAGATCCATTAGACCCTGCAAAGCCGGACAAGTGAAGAACCTGTGAAACAGGGTGCCTTCACCACCACAAACTGTGCAAATCCTCTGAACTCGGCGGTCGATATGTGACAACTGATTAGGATGCATAAGACTGTGATGCAGCAATTTGAATGCTACATCAGCATCTTTGTAATTAGAAGGATAACTGTAGACTACTCTGCAAGTTATCCCTCCCATCACGCCCATATTCACCCCGAGGTGTGTTCGCCATCTGTTGTATCCTGTATACTCCGGAGGTCTTATTGACATAAGCACGTCACGGAGCACACGTGTTGTAAGTGTGCTGAAAGGTGTGTGTGGTGGTCTGTTCAGAACGAAAGCATCTTCCAACTTAGTGCCAGGGTCACTGGTCCCAAGTTGGCGAAATCTCTCCCGCGCAGAAGCAGCCAGGTCGTGTAGTTGTGAAGTGTTAGTGTTTATTCGACAGTTTCCAGAGATATCAATAATATCTCCGAGAACTGTCAGTGTATGCGTGTCAGCTTCAAAACCCCGAGCATTACTGAACACTGAATCTATTAATTCAGGATTAAACCTGATTGGAATCGATGCGAATTGCGTGTACCTTAGAGCATTCCACTGAAGGTGAAATGCTGGCCTGATTCTGCCCCAGGTCTGAATCGTTGAGATTAGATCCTGTGGCCAGTCACGCGGATAAGGTGGTCGAACAGAGAGTAGGTAGTAATACTCCCCTATGCCGATCCCTCCCAGTACATTTACCCACAGTTGAGAAATCAAGCTGTCTCTCTGGCAAAACACTCTTTGGAATGCACGCACTTGGAGACACCTTGATTTCACAACCAAGTTAGTGAGACCTAATCCACCTATCTTGACTGGCAGACAGAGCGTGCTTTCAGCAACCCATCGTCTTCCGCACCAAAAGGCGTCTATCGCTTTTGCTTGAAGAAGACCTACGAAGCCTTCATCAAACGTCTCAGACCTTAGCAGATGAACGATGGACGAGGTAATCAAATAGTTTATCACGACTGACCTACCCATTAAGGATAGTGGAAACAGTCGACTACGCCATGAGTTTACAGCTCTAGAGAGTTTCTCAAGAGCGATGCGGCTATTATTTGATTTACTCTCGCGTCCGATATACACACCTAAATACTTCAGGCAAGTATTAGTCCATTGGATGTTCAGTGGAGTATCTGTACGACCTCTCCACCTTCCACACCACAAGCCTTGACTCTTACTAAGGTTGATTTTAGCGCCCGCTATACGTTCGAACTGCTCGAAAACAGCATGAGCGACCGGAAAAGCTTCATCTCTTGTCACGAAAATAGACAGATCATCCGCATACGCCAACATAAGAGGCCTCACATTGGTATATGGCAGATGAACCGCATACCGTCCGAGCATTCGACGAAGATTCACCAGTAGCGGCTCCAACGAAAGATTATAAAGCATACCTGACAATGGACAGCCCTGTCTGATACCTCGATGAAACGAGATAGGAGCCAGAACTTGTCCTTGATGCTTTATCAAAATCGCTGAATCTCTATACAGTTTCCCGACGATATCGAGCCACCTGGGTGGAAACCCAAATGCCTCGAGAGCAGTCAAGAGATACTCGTGCGAGACACTATCAAAAGCCTTTTGTTGGTCAAGTGAAATCATGGCCATTTGTGCACCTGTCTGTTCATGGTAGGCAAACAAATGCTTGGCTACCGCGATATTGTCGTAGATACTACGACCAGGTACACAATAGGACTGTTCCGGGTGTATTACCGAAGCAATCACTGAGCGGAGTATCGCCCCTAATGCTTTGCAGACGATTTTGTAGTCTACATTGCATAGGGTTACTGGCCTCCAGTTCCCCATCCTCTGCAAATCTCCCTTCTTTGGAATCAAGCGCATAACAGATCTCCTCCAACTAGAAGGAAAGTCTGAATGTGTCTCAACCGCCGAATTGAAGACTTCCAAAAGGTCAGGAATTAATAAATCCCTGAAACGTATGAAGAATTCTGGAGTCAAGCCGTCATAACCAGGTGAAGTGTGTCGCCTTAGATCCTTTGTCGCAGCAATCATATCCTCCAATGTGATTACTGTATCCAGGAGCTCCTTACTGTCTTCAGAGAAAGTGGGAATATTCTCAAGAAATTCATGAGTGGTCGAGGATGTTGTCGACGTCGATTCAGAGTAGAGACTACTGTAGTAGTCTCGAATATATTCTGATAGCTGTTGTCCGTTGAGGACTTGTCCAGATTCATCAATTATCGATTCGACCTCACAAGAAGCAGTACGACGTCTAGTCGCCTGAAAGAAGTACTCAGTTGGAGAATCGCCTTCTCTCAGCCAGCGCGATTGGCCGCGCAGCACAAACTCCAAGCTGTGCTTGTAAGTCTGTGTCGCCAAGCGTTCCTTTATTCCATTGAAATAAAGAATCAAACCCGGCTGAGTTGGGAGAAGAGCTGCCACCCGAGAGACCTCGGCCGACAAGCTAGAAGCTTGATAGCCACTTCGAAGATAAAATTACCATATTCTTATCGAAGGCTCAAGAAATGGTGTTTGGACTCGAAAAAGCAACTGTGACTTTTAAATACATGCACCCGCAGGACCCAATAATAATAATAATTAGCTAAGAAAACATAAAGCCAAGGTGATATCATGTTGTGAAATTCGAATGATGCTGATATCTACAACAGCACTTGAAAACAGCAAATCCAAGATGACGTCATGCTTATATCTAGCACTTCTCCGCTAATAAAAGAAAACAGCAAAACCGAGGCATGCTATAAGTTCCGGCTAATGCCGCTAGGTAACCTTACTCAAAAAATATCGAAATTCCACGCTATTTCCCCAAAACCAAGATGACGCCATGCTGATATCTAGCACTTCCCGATAATAAAGGAAAACAGCAAAACCAAGGCATGCTAGTAGATCCGGCTAATGCCGCTAGGTAACCTTACTCGAGAAATATCAAAATCCTATGCTGGTGAGTGCTGTAAGTGATATCTTATCCCCGAATCCGAGATGAACAACATATGTAGTACCAGCAAATGCCACCAGGGGACCTTGCTCAAGAAATGGTGTTTGGACTCGAAAAAGCAACTGTGACTTTTCAATAAAAACCAAGATGACGCCATGCTGATATATAGCACTTCCCCGCTAATAAAAGAAAACAGCAAAACCAAGGCATGCTGGTAGTTCCGGCTAAGGCCGCTAGGGAACCTTACTCAAGAAATGGCGTTTGCGCCCGAACAAATGTCGCTAATATTTCGAAAACCAAAGCCTGTAGAGGAATTCTGATGAAAATGTCATTCCGCCTCCCACCCCACACCGCCAAGAATCCATTTCCATGAGCAAAAATAACTTGAAATATTAATACGCTAATATCTCGAAAACCAGAGCCCGTAGAGGATTTCTGATGAAAATTTCATTACCCCCCCCTTTTATTATCCCCCCCACATACCAACCCTCTAGAATCCATTGGCATGAACAAAAATTTCCTACTATTAACTTTAATTATTAGTTCAAAACCAAAAGCCTACATTTAGGCGCTCAAGAAAAATCAATTATTACTAATATTAATTCAAAACCAGGCGCAACACTTGAAAACAACAAAAGCCTACATTTAGGCGCACCACACATCCAGAAAAGTGAAGCACAAAACTTCCCAAAACCGTAGCAAGCTACCACGTGTGGGCAAAAGTGAAGCAAAAAACTTCCCAAAACCGTAGCATGCTGCCACGTGTGGGCCAAAAATGAAGCAAAAAACTTCACATATCCAAGAGAATCGTACCACACATCCAAAGCCGTAGTACCGGAGCATGCTGGTAGTATCGGCTCACTGACATCTTCTAGAATCTGTTCATGGTGATGTCATGTTGTGAAATTCGAATGATGCTGAACAAAGCCTACATTTAGACGCAGCACCCCCATGAGCAAAAAAAACTTGAATTATTACTAATATTAACTATATATGAAAAGGTAAAATCGCTAATATCTCGAAAACCAGAGCCCGAGAGGATTTCTGATGAAAATTTCGTCACCCCTAATACCCACACCCCAACCATCTAGAATCCATTGGCATGAACAAAAATTTCCTAGCGTTAACTTTAATTATTACTAATATTAGTTCAAAACCAAAAGCCTACATTTAGGCGCACCACATATCTATTTAAGGAAACCGTAGTACGGGAGCATGCTGGTAGTACCTGCTAATGCCGCTAGGGCGCAGTCAAGACCAAATGACACATCCCGGTAGTACCGATTAACCCCGCTAGGGCGCAGTCGAGACCCAAACCAATACAACCAAGACACAAACCTGCATTTAGTATGGGTGCAAACCGCCTAGCGACGGTGGCGCCATCTGTGGCGAAATCCTGGAGGCATAAAAAGTGATCTGGTGACGCCATAGCATATCTACTTTACCTAACCGGAAAATGGTTTGTGCATTGGAAGATGCTCGGGATGAGGCTCTCTATTTCGAAAAAGAGTCAAAAAGGCTTCAGGCTATGGCTCCATGTGTATGGAAAAAAGCACCATAATATTACAGAGAAACATGACAGGATGCATGGATGACCAGTAATTTTAATGTTGAAAGACACAGACAGAAGGAACTGCAAAATGCCGGATAGGGCAGCACAACAGCCCAGAGTTGTCAAATGCTTCAAATGCGGTCGACCTGGACACATTGCGAGAGAGTGCCAACAAGTTCCTTTCTGTACGGGATGTCAGGAATATGGCCACGTGATATCCAATTGCCAAATGCACCGCGTACGAGTGGCCAACTGTCCAGCTAGCATTCAAGATAAATTCCATTCAGGAAGGGAGGGGCTTTATTGCCAATTCTGCCGAACATGTGATCATTACAGGGATATCTGCGTAAAGAAGTATTTAGTAGATAAGGAAGAAGAAAAATTGACTTCCAGTAATAAATTTATCATCACGGTCATATCAGATATAGCTTTAGAAGGCAAGTTTACGCTTTTGATCCACACTGGGTCTACGCGTAGTGTGATTAAAGTTAAAATAATAAAAAGAAATACACCGATACAAACACATCAGAAAATACAAATTGGAGGACTGTTTGGATTTGTTAGGAACTCCAGAGGCACTTGTAAGGCGAAGTTGCTTATAGATAACAGTCAGCAGGCTTGTCGATTTAACGCCATAGACGGCACAGGTTCAATTCCAGCAGACGGTATCCTTGGGATGGATTTCCTCAGTGATATATCTGTTATCGACTGCATGAAGAGGAAGTTGTGGATACCAGGTGCTGAGGCAGATATTACGGGTACAGCGGAAATAGGCTGGAGCAGGAATGTGCATTCATAAGAATCTCCAATGCACAGCCTATTTTGTAAAAAGTCCTGATTCTTCGCATGGACAAACAGAACCTCGCAAATTTTCCAGACGATCTCTATGGAACCATAAGGACAGTTACAGTCGACGGCGATCTCAGTGGACATCGCCGCAAAATGGTGAATTAAAGCTAAAAAAATATAGCTTGCAAATGGGTATGGTAGCGCCGGTCCGAAGTAGTACCAATATAAAGAATATCACGCCTAGCTTCGCCAGTCTGTATAAGGTATGTAACCAAAAAGATTTCCAACAAATTCCCTCTAATTTCAGAAGAAATTCTATGAGCGGATTTTGGTAGTCCATGGCCAGAAGGATATGAAAGGAGGTATAAAGATAACCCAGTACCCATCGTAAGGTAAATTTACAGATAAAAAGGTAATAAAAAGTGTTTTAACAGAAATATATATATGTACGTATAGAAGAACAAGAAGAAAAAATAAAGATTTTATAAGAGTAAGTGAATAAAAATGATCAAAACGGAATTTTGAAAGAATAATTGAATAAAAAGGAAGAAATAAGGGTTTTAAAATAAATGAGCAAGTTCATAAAAAAAAAAATTAGTACCTAATGTTCGAAAATATAAAGTTTAATAATCTCAATTTACAAATAAAGGACAGTAATTATTACTACTTATAATAAGACACCTTACGGCTTAGAGGATAAGAAAGATTGAAAATATGTATGTAAAAGAAATAAACGTAGTGTAGTGTAGTTTTAGTAGAGCTCAACGATGGATATACATACGGTAATAGCGGAAACAGGTACGCAGACGAAAGTAAGTATCAAGCATGCAGCGAAAAGAGAGCAATTTTATGTGGAACCCTGGACTATTTAGCTCGTATAGATATGGATGTGAAATTTGGAAGTAAAGCCCGCAACGGATAGCTAAATATTAGGAAAGCGCCTTATTAGAATTCGACGATTGATTATTATTATTATTATTATTATTATTCCGGGGGAGGCAAACATCTCATCCTGTCACCGCGACCTAGGAGATCTTTTGTGACATTACCCCTAAACGCCCTAGGGCGCCCATTCGAACTTAAGGTCTTTAATGAAACCTATAATGTCCTTGGGGGCCATTTTAACAACATCCTCAGGCAGTGGAATTGCCTTTCCTAGATATCTTAGCCTTATGCGGCATAGAGCTTCACAATCACACAGGATATGCTCAGCAGTTTCATCGTCTTCCATACAGAATCGAGTGGTCTCATCATCGACCTTACCCATCTTCTTGAGATGGTATCTAAGTGGGCAATGCCCAGTAAGTAGGCCCGTTATGAGCCTTAGCTCGTTTCTGCTGAGTGTGAGGAGTTCTTTTGTCCTCTGTTGCGAATACTTTATAAATTTTTTCGCTTGTCTCAGCCCCGGGGTGTTTTCCCAGTATTCCTTTTTAGTTGTGTCCTCCCAAAGCCTGATCTGAGCCAGGAGGTGACTCTTTGGGTGTCCAAAGACAGGCTCCGGGCCAATAAACGGAGATTTGGCTCCTTCCTTTGCAAGGCAGTCCGCAATCTCGTTCCCCTTAATGCCTTCATGTCCTGGTACCCATATTAGTGTCACCCTATTTGCCTCAGCCAGTTGCTTCAAGACAGTAAGACAGTCCCAAACCAGCTTAGACTCAAACGTAAACGAGTTTAACGCTTTTAGTGCTGCTTGGCTATCTGATATTATGTATATTTTTGCTCCACGCATATTCTTATGGATTATCTCGCTAGCGCAGAGTTCTATTGCGTGTATTTCTGCCAGAAAAATGGTTGGTGAGGCCCCCAGTGCATTTGCGAGATGGCACCTTGGCCCATATATGCCCACGCCTGCTTTACCTTCCATTTTGGACCCATCCGTGTACCATTTAAGAGATCCTTTTTCAAAGGGTAGGTCCCCAGTGTGCCACTGTTGACGGTCCCCCAAGATCACCTTAAATGGCGTTTCAAAGTCATGGCGTTTTTGCATAACATCTGAAATTGGGTTAGTCATCGGGTCCTCTACGAATTCCTGGAGGACTCTCAGGTGGCCAGCCAAATTGTTTGTGGTTTGGAGATTTGCCCTTTGCAGTCTTATTGCACTATGTATGGCCTGCCCTCTCACATGCAAATGTAAGGGTAGCAGGTCCAACATAGCCTCTAAGGCTGTGGTTGGGCTGGTACGCATGGCACCTGTTACCCCTAGACATGCAAGCCGTTGTAGTTTTTGCAAACTAGCTTGAGCCGTCTTTTGTTCTGTTTTTGGCCACCAAACGAGTGAAATGTATGTGACTATGGGTCTTATAATAGATGTATATGACCACAGAGTTATTTTTGGTTTTAGACCCAAGTTTTGCCAAAAGCCTGCGGCATGTCCATGTTGCCACTGTAGCTTTATCTAGTATTCTTTTTAAGTGAGAGTTCCAGGTTAGTCTATTATCTAAGGTAATACCCAGATATTTGACCTCCTTTGAGAATTCCACTGTTGTTCCCTCAAGAGATGGTTCTTTCAAACAAAGCTTCCTTTTTCTTGTGAATGGAACAACTATTGTCTTGCCCGGGTTGGCTCGAAGTCCCATTGTTTGGCACCAGTTGCAGACTATGTTTGGGGCATTCTGCAATAGTTCAGAGATTATCTGATCATATTTGCCCCTAATTGTAATAACCAGGTCATCTGCATATCCCTGATTTTCAAAGCCGGAGTTGGTTAGCTTCTGTAGAAGATCATCTATAACCAGTGACCATAGTAGAGGGGACAGAACCCCACCTTGGGGACATCCCTTAGCAGCCACTACTGTTATAGAGTCCTCCCCCAGGTTAGCTGTGATTCTCCGGCTTTCAAGCATAGCTTTTATCCATTTTATCAAGGAAGGTTCGATTCCTTTATTGGTAGCTGCGTTCTCAATGGCTTCAAAGGAGGTATTATCAAATGCTCCTTCGATGTCTAGGAATGCACATAGGGCCGTCTCTTTATCCTCTACCGCCTGTTCTAGTCTTAGAACAAGACTATGTAGGGCAGTTGTAGTAGACTTCCCTGCTTGGTAAGCATGTTGATTTGGGTGCAGCGGTGATCGCTTAAGTGCACCGCTCCTAATATAATTGTCTAGCATTTTCTCCTTTGTTTTGAGGAGAAATGACGTTAGACTGATCGGACGGTAGGATTTGGGTAGTGCAGGTGAACGCCCTCCCCCTTTAGGTATAAATGATACCTTAACTTCCCTCCACGTCCTGGGTATATACCCTAGAGCATAGCTTGCTCTAAAGGTCTTAATGAGATTTGGCAGTATCTCCTCTAGCCCTTGTTGAATTAGGGCCGGAAAGATGCCATCAGCTCCAGGCGATTTGAATGGCTTAAAGAAGTTGACGGCCCATTTAACTTTCTTTTGAGTGAAAATTCTGCCAGAGAGACTTTTAATCCTATTGGAAGGCCTACATTCAAGTCTTAGCTCTTCAGGGGTTCCGTCGTCATCTTGCATAACTCCTGAATCAGGAAAGTGAGTTTGTAATAACAAACTTACTGTTTCTTCGCGGCTACTCGTGTAGCTGCCATCGACTTTCCGTAGAAGGCCGATACTATTGGAGTGATCCTTAGAGAGAACCTTTTGAAGTCTTGCACTTGTGGGTAGATCATCTATACCCTCGCACAGATTTCTCCAAGTTCTTCTCTTGGATTTCCTAAGCTCTTTATTATACTCAGTCAAGGCGCGCTTGTATTCATCCCAAGCACCAGTTGTTTTTGCCTTGTTGAAGAGCCTTCTGGACTTGGCTCTTAATCTATCTAGTTCCCTGTTCCACCAGGGTACACCTCGCGTTGTTTCCCTTTGTTTAGCAGGACAACTTTGTTCATAGCAACAGATTATCAGTCTGTGCAACTGGGAGGAGATACGGTCTAGATCCGTACGGGTCTCTATTTGGCCGTTATCGAGTTCCTCCAGACCCATTCTGATGTATTCCCTGGAGGAATTCCAATCGACGATTGATAAACATTACTGTGTTACTAGCACCAAATTTAATGTTGAGGTCTTTGTCATATGAGGTACAGTACTACATATAAAAACATGATAAAAGCAAAAACAAATACTTCTTTATGTACGGGTGGACTCTCAATATAATTGAGAGAACTCCATCGTACCAAAAAGAAAATCAGTGATAGATAAGCAATATTCTTACAAATATCATTATCAACCCACCAAACCTCATGGCAACTGTATAATCGACCGTATTTCTATACAAATTACGTGGTAATCATCTCCTGGAAAAAATATCCTCTTAGAACGTCAAAAATAAGAGCAAAGATTTTTTTTGTCCAGTTTGTTGTGATAAATTAGAGAGCCCATGTAACAGAGAGCTATTACACGTTTTCTTCTCATTGAAGTTTAAAGTGTATATCTATATGTCGCCGAAAATGTAGGATATTAAGATCTGAAATGGTATATTCAAAGAGAATCAAAATACTAGTATAGTGTTGATAACTCCGATTATTAAAACACGTGTTGACATGAGAATCGAAATATTTTTTTGTTTCATTAGAAGATGCAAATAAGTACTAGGCAGGAAATATTCACCAAAGGAAACAACACCTGGAAGGTGAATAAGTGCAGCACAAAATCGCTTGCAGTACAAAGTTTGAAAACATCTCTAAAAGCACTAGAGAAATTGAAAACAACATCACCAAACTAGATATTCTACTTACTATAAAACTAATTACTCCAAACTCCTAATGCGAAGTAGTAACAAGCCGAAGCAGATGCAGGGCTCGAGAGAAGCGAGACAATACTTTTCCACCATCATCGACAAGCAGTTGGAGTGATCATAGAAAATTTGAGGTCGTTCATTATATGAAAGTACAACAAGGATAATATCTAGTGTCGTTATCTATAAGGAAATTGTTTGTAATAAAAAGCCTTAAGGTATAATTATATTAAGCGAAGTAATACATTTTTTTAATGTAATGTACAAAGAAAAAGATAACATACCACTTTATGTATTGTTATAGATAATACTATTTGTGAATTATGTAGCTACTGCACTGAACACAGAAATTATCGTATATGAGATTCCAAAGCTTACAGTTTATAATAACATAAATTATCGTATATGAGATTCCAAAGCTTACAGTTTATAATAACATAAAGAAGTAGTGCGAAATAGATAGGAATATTATGGATAATAGAATTGATAATAACGTAGAGCTAGCCATAGTAAATTAATTGTTGGCATTATAATTACACTTGTCTTCTGTTTAAGGTATAACCTATTATTATTATTATTACATAAGAGAGAAATTATTATGTACAATAGATGTGAAAATTAGAATATAGAATGGAAATTAAATATATATGTATGTATAATAAATAACGATTAGTGAGAATTGGAACTAAAGAATTATTGTAAAATTAAATTTGTAATGAAAAGAAACGGATATATGATAAATTAATCAAAAGGAATGTAAACAAAAAAAGTAAAATTTGGTAAGGTAATAAAAAAAACATGAGAAAAGAATATAGAAGAATAGAACAGGAATTGTATGTAAACCGAACCAAAGTTATAAAAATTGTTTAAGTTATAGTGAATATTTTACCTTAATTTGTGTGTAAATTAGTTAAGTTAGGTATTGTAACCTAACTGAGCACCCCGAACTGATTCCTTTTGGGAATCAGTTTTTCTCAGGGGGGAGGAATGTCGTGACCCAATATTCAATTGGTGGAATTGTCACATCACAACACGAGCTAGCAGCAAGTGTACAAGTAATTAAACGATTTGCAATAACTAAGCATTAGACGTAACTCACTTAATCTAGCACTTCTTAGATTAATTCTGGAAAGTAAATAAAATTAAGAATGGAGCAGCTAAAAAAGCATTACTCCCACACTTCAAAAAAATGGAGCAGCTAAAAAAGCGTTAACTCCCACAAAATACACAAAAAAACGGAGCAGCTAAAAAACCATTACTCCCACACTTTAAAAAAAATGGAGCAGCTAAAAAGCATAACTCCCAGAAATAATAAAAATGGAGTACCTAAAAAGAATAACTCCCAAAAATAAAAAAATGGAGTAGCTAAAAAGCATAACTCCAAGAAATAGTAAAAAACAAATAAAAACCAATAAAAACTCGCGTATTTCCAAGGTAAAACTTTATTGACCCGCTTAACTTAGTTTTAATACAAGAAGAACAGCTACGCGTGATCGAACTGAATTTAAAGCTAATTAATTGGACACCGAACCGTTATCTCCAAATAAAATCCAACTTCTAACTGCGCAACCCGATCTACCGAATTGACCGTGCTCACCTCCAATCAACTAAGCGGAAGCGACTTTGACCCAGTGACCAGCGCAATACGTTGCAATCATAATTACAAAGTATTACGTTAATCATTGCCGACAGCGGAAGACCCCAATACTGCATGTAAACAAACAGTGAGCCCAGCTGAGTATTTCACTATGCGAAGTGAATTACTTTACCATGACTCAATGCCCAGTTACATACAGCAGTGGATGTGACAGTTTTCAAGTAAACAATTCGCAATCGCCAGGCATTTTACTGTGCGAAGTAAAATGCTTAGTTATTGCAAATCGTTTAATTACTTGTACACTTGCTGCTAGCTCGAGTCGTGATGTCACAATTCCACCAATTGAATATTGGGTGAGTATATACGCTAAGATGAAGACAAAAACACGTGATTGTCAATTTTAAATGTACTCAGCTGTATGTATTGCAACTGCTAAACAGCAGGTTGAAAAAAAATTTTATTCTGAAAAGTCGTATAGGGTGGATTTTGTTGAAAAATGTATTGTATCTATATTAATATAAGAGACTGTATTGCTCTAATAACTTGCCAAATAACTAAATCAAATCGAATCTGTAAGAATTTGCCTTGGTGCCTATAGTGAGGAAAAATGTGCTAGATTTGGCATATAATGTAAATCTGGAGCTCCGCTGTGCATCTCTCGATTTGATAAATAAGAAGAAGAAATTCAAAGAAATTCAAATCACAAATTTTATTATCAATACTCTTTTTAATATAATGTTTTTCTCATTTGAAAATTGTTAAATTGAAAAATAAAATAAATAAAAACTAAGTTTATCAGGCTAAGTCGATCCATATTGCTTCTTTAATGTGATAAGTTTATCAAAACCAGTTTGACAGTAAAACTTAATTATGGCTGTGTGTCTGTAGTTTATAATGGATCATTATAGACTAGTGAGTCGCTAGTTATTTCTTCATTGAGAGCGCTGTGTGTCTAGGGCCTTAACCTTTGGGGTAATTATCGTAAGTAAGATAACAAACTGAGATCGACAGATGGGATGGGAGAGAATGGGAAATGAGTTTATGTTAATTATAATTAAATATATGTATGATTAAATAAGAAATGAAAATGTTGTAAAACTGTATGGAAAGTAGAATGAGTTGTTTATATCTCAACGTTAGTTTGGTATAAGTCGGAGAATTGGATTGAAATTTAGGATAAAATTTATTAAAATTTGTATAAAAGAGGTAAGGAGGCATATTGATTGATGTGATTGGAGAAAGTTCGGGATTAAATTTGCTTTTAATTATAATTAAATATATATCTAAAATATATGTGTGACAGTGGCGGTTCGTGGGATTCAGAAGAAGGGAAGCAATGCATTTTATTTAAATTATAGCTCCGCTTTTCAGACTATTTCATTGCTACTATAAGTAATTATACATGTATCAAAGTCAATGATGTCAATAATACACAATATAAATATTCACATTTATTCTTGCTCTTGAAAGAGAAGGAAGCCATTATCAACGTTAAATAAATCAGCGATGCAATCATATCTTTCATTTAATCCATTCACAGCAAATACTGCCTGCCCCATAATTAAGCAAATACAAAAATTTCACTCAATATCCCCTTTCACAACGTACGCAAAAAACCTAATCATCTAATTCATTATTTTGAATTCAATTACCATTATTATTGTATTTAGGTAGGTATACTCGTTCGCCGGAATACTCAAATAAAAGCAAGAATTCTACATTGTCTCGAAATTAAACAGAAACGTACGCAATATTATAGATAGTCAATATCTTATTTTTGCACAAAAAAAAATTTTATAATAAAAAATATTCAAACATTTATAGTCAAACAAGACAATATAATTTTAAAATATTGTTATTGTGTAGATTCAGTTTTGCAATGAAACTTTTCTTGGGTGAAAGAAAAAATAATTTTTTACTTAGCCTATTGTCGAAAAACTACCGTGGAGGGAATTAGACTGAATTAAAAAGATCTAGTTACATGAACAAATAAGTTTATTAAGGCTAAGTAAATATATTGTAAATTTTATGTGCGCCCGATGTAAATGCGAAAGAGTCTCGGGAAGAACTGACTGCCTGAACTGCAATCTATCATTAAATATGGTGAGATGGTGTGTGTGATCACTTACGGCGTAACAATTTTCACATCCTCCGGGCGGCCAGGGTAAGTAGCTTCTAGCGGGTAAAGGTGTTGAACCGGCCTTCTTAAAATGGTCCCGTTGGAAAATCGTACTTCACAGGCACGAATTTTGCCGTCACGTCCTGGAAAAACCTTTTCAATCCTTGCAAGCTTCCATAGAAGTCGTGAGGCTGATTGATCGTAAACCGTTACTACATCTCCAGCTTTAACTATCGATGAGAAGTTCTGTTTAGTATAATGAAGAGACCTTAGCTGCTGTACGTATTCCATTTTAATTCGCTTTGAAAAACTGTTACCTATTCTCAATCGGGCCTTCCACTTTAACCTAATCTCAGTATCATTCGCCGTATAAGACTCTCTTGATGATGATGTCGGAAAAGCTCCAATCAAGAAATGGCTTGGTGTCAACGGTGAAAGATCCAAGGGGTCATCACTAGTATAGGTTACGGGTCGCGCATTGACTATTCTATTCTATTCTGTTTCTGTGAGAATTGTCTGCAATTGTTCCATGGTAAGAATGCTTCGCCCAATTGTTACCTTTAAGACATCTTTTACAATTTTAACGAGACGTTCCCAAAAACCTCCCCACCATGCTGCACGTTCGCAGATATATTTCCAGGAAATATTGCTATTTGTTGCAAAGCCTTGAAGCACTTCAGATTTGATGACGTGTCCTAGCTGCCTAAGTTCCAAGGCAGTCCGTTTGAAAGTGCGAGCGTTATCAGACACTATAACCTCCGGGACACCACGATGGGCAAAAAAACGTCTAAGTGCTGCTATACATGACTCGGTACTCATAAGTAGAGTAGCTATGTTGGTTCTGGCACAAAATCCCATGTTATTTCTTATGGAGGTCCCAATTGACAAAATTGTTTCAAAGCTTAGAGTTCGAGCGCAATTTCCCATGTATTTTTAAAGGGGGACCTGTGAATTGACAAAATTGTTTCAAAAGCTCTTCGTTAACGTAGACAAGCATAGGTTAGTGCGTCCCCGCCTCCTGAGCCGTTTCCCCTAGGCTAATGTCCCCGCCCCCTGAGCCATTTCCCCTAGGCTAATGTCCCCGCCCCCTGAGCCGTTTCCCCTGGGCTAATGTCACCGACCCCCTAAGCCGTTTCCGGTAGGCTAATGTCCCCGGCCCTCTCAGCCGTTTGCCCTAGGCTTTGCTAATGACTCCACTTAAAAGATTGATAACACTGCACAATATGCAAAAGCTATCAAAACAAAACGTTATTCACTCTCGCTGCTTCAGTAAGTAGCTGCAGATTTTATTAAACCTGATTAAGCGCATAACAAGAACAGCACATCACATCGTTCGTTGCCACTGCTACTTCACCCAATTAAATTTGCATAATATCACAAAATTGCGACCGCGTCGGTATTGTGAGCGTGTGTAGGACTGGGAGATGAATGATAATTTATTTGTATGACTAGAATGGTATGAAGGTGTGAATGCAAACAAAAGCGGTTTGAATGAAAAAACAAAACAAAATTTGCCGGTATGTAAACAGTTTGACAATTCGGTAAACTTGACCTGTGAGCTGAAAGCGAAAGGTGGGCCATATTAATTTTATTTAATTTACCGATCCTTTGAACGCCACATCTTTATACTCACGTTTAACTTATATGCTCCTGCTACTCCACATTTAAAACCACTTCGTTCATCCAATTAAATTTGCATAACATCACAAGATTGCGACCGCTTCGGTATTGTGAGCGTGTGTAGCAATGGGAGATCAATGATATTTAATTATATGAGTAGAATGGTAGGAAAGTGTGAATGCAAACAAAAGCTGTTTGTATGAAAAACAAAAAAAGCTGAATCACATTGCCGGCATGTAAACAAGGGGCAGATTAAAAATGACATTAATTGTAAAAACTAAGAATAAAAGCATACTGCTCACGTTTTATAAAGATTCTTTGTAGTTAAAAACCATCAATCTGGCTAAAGCAAAGCTACAACCGGTCCACGGATGAAATTTAAGGCTTTCGTGATTATTTATGTTGTGTGCCATGCTAGCAATAAAATTTTGGTGATAATCAAACAATTCTTTGATTCAAACTCGTTCTTCACGTATCGAAATTTTGCTTATACATGCGGATCACGCTGATTAAAAAATGGAAATAGTTAGCATGTTGTGCACATCTTTGCGACCGGCATCATAAAGTATATGTGATGGGGCTGTTGCTCGTTAAAACCGTGAAAATTTTGAAATAAAAGCTGAGACTACTTTGAAATAAAAACTGGTGGGATATTCGCAATAAAACAGATAAAATATATCAAGGTAGCAAGATTATTAGAATTTTCCTAAAGTTGACAAAATTTCCAAAGCATTTTTAAATCTTTCTCTACCAAAAATTAGGGAAATATATAAATATAATTCGAGATTGATGAAAGAAAATTTTCATTCATAAAATTCCTAACGATTTGGTACCCAATTATAAAAATTCTCAACACCGATCTTTTGCACTCATACGGTTTATTATGAATTTTGAAGTAATCGTAAAAATTTGAAAAACTGGAAAAGTTTGTCACAAAAAAGTTCCTTGAGACAGAAGCAAACCCAGTTGACATAAACCTAAACGAAATGAAATCAAAATGAGCTGAAGATTTTTTTATATCAAGTCGAACTTCTTATGTACACTTAAATTATTCTAGATTGCATTGCATTGCATATCTAATTTTTGATGCAATGAATTTCGATTACAAATAATTAATGCAGTAGAGTTTATTTAAAAACCAGATTGATGGCTTTTAACCCCGAGATCATCTTTTTAAATCGTAGACTTATTAACTTGGGCACGTGTTTGTATGGAGCTTCGCCGTAGGCAGTTTTTAGATATAAAACCAGAATTGTCACAAGTAGGTGATTTCATTTAAAATGTAAATCATAGAAGCAATGATTTAAATAAAATTTATATAAAGTTAATAGGTTGATTCTTTTTAGTTCTCCACATATGTATATATGCATACAGAATTTGCAAATACTGTTTTAAACAAAAGCAAATCATCTCTTATTCTAGATTATTTCTTGCTTTTACAGAGAAGCGTCCTCATCACAGCTGAGTTTTTTTATTTTTAATCTACAAATCGTTTCTGAAAGCAAATTAAATCTTGATAACCGACTTTTAATCTCAAGATAATCATTTTGAAACGCGAGCAGTAGGTGTGCATAATTTATTTAAATTTTTTTCAATTAATGTTGACCTTTTTTTTATAATCTGCAAGAGATGATCCAAAAATAAAATATTTCAAATTGAAATGGCATACATTTCATGTTTTTTCAGTTCATTTTCACCAAATCGTCAATTTTTACCGGCACGAGCCCTTGTTTACATACTGGCAATCTGACCCATTTTTTTTTTCGTTATTGTGGCAGGTCTTGCTTTTTGTTTATGCTACCTTCCTACTTTGGAAATTGATGCCATTTTGTTCAGAAAATATGATAATGTGATTTGGACAAGATCAATGATATTATGAAAATATTTGTTTAACACCCAGTTTTTATTTGATATTCAATTGGTTGGTAGCTGATATGTTGTGCATATAGTTATATTAGCATGCTTATAATTTTTATATTAATTACCCATGCCCACGCGCATGAATATTTTAAATATTAATTGTAAGGAACTAGAATTTTAATCTAACGCACAGAAATTTTGGAAATTAAAGTTTTATGTACAACAATTCCATTCTTGTTGTGAATGGGGATACCCCTCGAACAAGAAAAATTCTGAATAAAGCGCTTAAAAGAAATATATCGGTGTTGAGAATTTTTATAATTGGGTACCAAATCGTTAGGAATTTTATGAATGAAAATTTTCTTTCATCAATCTCGAATTATATTTATATATTTCCCTAATTTTTGGTAGAGAAAGATTTAAAAATGCTTTGGAAATTTTGTCAACTTTAGGAAAATTCTAATAATCTTGCTACCTTGATATATTTTATCTGTTTTATTGCGAATATCCCACCAGTTTTTATTTCAAAGTAGTCTCAGCTTTTATTTCAAAATTGTCACGGTTTTAACGAGCAATAGCCCCATCACATATACTTTATGATGCCGGTCGCAAAGATGTGCACAACATGCTAATTATTTCCATTTTTTAATCAGCGTGATCCGCATGTATAAACAAAATTTCGATACGTGAAGAACGAGTTTGAATCAAAGAATTGTTTGATTATCACCAAAATTTTATTGCTAGCATGGCACACAACATAAATCATCACGAAAGCCTTAAATTTCATCCGTGGACCGGTTGTAGCTTTGCTTTAGCCAGATTGATGGTTTTTAACTACAAAGAATCTTTATAAAACGTGAGCAGTATGCTTTTATTCTTAGTTTTTACAATTAATGCCATTTTTAATCTGCCCCTTGTTTACATGCCGGCAATGTGATTCAGCTTTTTTTGTTTTTCATACAAACTGCTTTTGTTTGCATTCACACTTTCCTACCATTCTACTCATATAATTAAATATCATTGATCTCCCATTGCTACACACGCTCACAATACCGAAGCGGTCGCAATCTTGTGATGTTATGCAAATTTAATTGGATGAACGAAGTGGTTTTAAATGTGGAGTAGCAGGAGCATATAAGTTAAACGTGAGTATAAAGATGTGGCGTTCAAAGGATCGGTAAATTAAATAAAATTAATATGGCCCACCTTTCGCTTTCAGCTCACAGGTCAAGTTTACCGAATTGTCAAACTGTTTACATACCGGCAAATTTTGTTTTGTTTTTTCATTCAAACCGCTTTTGTTTGCATTCACACCTTCATACCATTCTAGTCATACAAATAAATTATCATTCATCTCCCAGTCCTACACACGCTCACAATACCGACGCGGTCGCAATTTTGTGATATTATGCAAATTTAATTGGGTGAAGCAGCAGTGGCAACGAACGATGTGATGTGCTGTTCTTGTTATGCGCTAAATCAGGTTTAATAAAATCTGCAGCTACTTACTGAAGCAGCGAGCGTGAATAACGTTTTGTTTTGATAGCTTTTGCATATTGTGCAGTGTTATCAATCTTTTAAGTGGAGTCATTAGCAAAGCCTAGGGCAAACGGCTGAGAGGGCCGGGGACATTAGCCTACCTGAAACGGCTTAGGGGGTCGGTGACATTCGCCCAGGGGAAACGGCTCAGGGGCGGGGTTATTAGCCTAGGGGAAACAGCTCAGGGGCGGGGACATTAGCCTAGGGGAAACGGCTCAGGGGGCGGGGACGCACTAACCTATGCTTGTCTACGTTAACGAAGAGCTTTTGAAACAATTTTGTCAATTCACAGGTCCCCCTTTAAAAATACATGGGAAATTGCGCTCGAACTCTAAGCTTTGAAACAATTTTGTCAATTGGGACCTCCATAAGGAATAACATGGGATTTTGTGCCAGAACCAACATAGCTACTCTACTACTCTACTACTAGTAGTAAGGGTACCACCTCCCTATACTTTTTACATTACGTCCGATAGAGGCAACTGCCGCGATAATGCCACTTGTTGGTTTTCTGCAAGAGGGTTCCCACCGCCGATAAGAAGTTCTTGAGGAGGGAGTAGGATAGACACGTCCCTGTCGCAAGCATTGGGAGGTAAAAATAAAAAAGCTGAGTTGCCACCGAGTTGTGTTGTTGCAGGATGTTGGTTGGAAGGAGAGAGCTGGTGCTGTCTGTGGTAAGACGGTAGATGGATCCCTGTCGCAAGCATTGGGAGGTAAAAATAAAAAAAGCTGACTTGATACCGAGTTGTGTTGTGGCAGGATGTTGGTTGAAAGGAGAGAGCTGGTGCTGTCTGTGGTAAGGACGGTAGATGGGTCCCTGTCGCAAGCATTGGGGCAAAAATAAAAATAGCTGACTTGATACCGTGTTGTCTTGATGCCGGCTGTTGGTTGAAAGGAGAGAGCTGGTGCTGTCTGTGGCTAGGACGGGAGATGGCTACTGTTTTTGTACTATAGGCGGCTTACGTACAAGCATAGTAAAGTTTTATAAAATTGCACTACCAGGCAAGCAGATAACTAAAGCACAAAATCTTGCACCCATATGTAGCAAGCATGCATGGTTTAAACCTGTATCGCTGTATTCATATCATCAGCGGTTATCGCGCCTCTTTTTTTTTATATTCCGTTCATTTTTTTCTTCCACTCCAGACAAGCTTTGAACAGTTAGTCACATTTCTTCAACGTCATTTTTCCATGCGAGTTTTAAAACTTGAACTTGACCGCGATGCGGTCACGAGTTGTTGTTTCTTTATGTATAGAATTTTAAGTCTACCTGAATTGAAACTGCGAGACATGTGGGTGACTTTATTTCCGGAATTTTTTTTGATGTACAGGAAAAAAGATTAAGGAAAGATCGCAAAGAGCAAGTTCTGATGTTGCTTATGGAAGGGTTCTGGATTCTTGTCACGTTCAATACTGCCGGCGTATGATAATGAGCTGCAAAACAAGAATTGATCGGCGGCAGTCAGTGAACTTGATGTTGTGAACGACACGAATGTGGGTGAAGGTGAGCTAAAAGAAACGGGTTGCTTGAGTAAAATAAAAAACCAATTCGGCTGAGATGCCTTTATTGGAGGTCAGTAAAGATAGACTGTATAGCGGATAGACAATTTCTTTTGCAAAAGACGTACATATTTAATTTTTTATTCGCGCTTTTTAAAACTTATTTTCAAAAATCCTCCTTTGGTATCATCTTTTCCGTCAAAGATTAGATAACATCCCACGTGCTGTTGGTTAAGATCCTCAATCTGTCGCTGGGTTTTAATTTTTTCGGCAAAACGGGGGGTAAGAACACATATGTGTTGTCCACAAAGTGTACTGTCACGCGAAGTCCGTACTGCGTCTTTAACAGCTTGAAAGACTTCACCTGGTACTCCTTCCCCAGCTCCAACTCTGTGATTGGCACAAGAGTGTCGTAGCTATTTTCCGACACACTTTGCAACAGTTCAAAAGTGTTCTGTAAAAATAGAGTTATAGTAATGTCTGCTTTACAATAATCAGAAAAATGTTCGGTACCTACCATTGTATACTAAAAAGTTTTCCTGGCCCGTGAGTTAAACTGTAGTTGATGTTGAAAACTGTTTTGAGGACGACTAGAGAAAACACGGCCCTATATACTGTGTGGGTTCGCCGTTTTTTTCAAGTAGGGATGGTTAAAAGTAAATTTATTATTATGGCCGATGTAGGTAAAAGTAAATTTATTATTATGGCCGATTTGAAAGGTTATCTATGTGTAATATTATTATTTCAACCTAGAATAAGTGCTGTTCTTTAATCATAAGGTAGATGCTGTATTGCTGCAACTTTACAAGATAATTTAGATGCAATTCACCCGCAGAGCGTGTTTAAAAAAAGACAAGTTATGCTAAGTGCATTGTGGCGTTATTGTTCTAGTAATATTGTCACATAGGCTGAGATCTGTTCTTAATTTATGAAGGATGTACAACTTTGTTGTAATTTAAACGAAACGTCTAGATTTGAAAGATATGTTAAGGGAATTGTAGAATTATTATTCTAGTAATATTTTCGCGTAGGTTGAGACCTGTCTTCCATTTGTGTAGGAGGTGGAGCTTTGCTGCAATTTAAAAGAGAAGTTTGGATTTTTGCCTGGCAAGAATAGCGAATAAAGGTTATGAGTTCTTAGTAGAAATATTTACATCTTACCTGGATTTTTTTCTTTTTGGGGCGAGCAAAAATGGCATAAAAGCCTACAGCGAAGTCGCAAGGAATCAGTCTTTGTTTGTTTCTGAAAAGTTCGAGTGTGGCTTCAAGGGTATTAAACTAATTTAAAAGTAAGTATAAAACTTGCCCGATCCGTTAACACAATAGGCTTAAAATTATCTCTTGTCTTTTTTTTTTTTTAAAGATACATTAATGATACTATCCGATGGCAAGCAGCTCACCCCCGCTGAAAACATCCTTCAACTAGAGGCAGAGGTACCAAGTATGTGTGGATTTAATAGAGTGGTAATTGTATAAAAGATATACTCTCTCTAGATTTAAGTAGCTGTAAATTACACAATTAAAAAATGAAGTCGCACGAGTTAATTTCACATTTAAAAAGTGCGCTAAATTTAAACTCGGAAATTTTCTTATCCGCCTTAGACACCTGTATAAAGGTGGTAAAAAAAGAAAATGTGCTATTTTCGTATCGTGAAAAATTTTGTTTATTAAGGCTGCTGACAGAGTTTTCAATTCTGTATAATGTACCTCTTTCAAATGGGGTCTTAAAGAGCGCCTTTGATTATTTAGATGTAAGTGAAGCTAATAATTCCGCGGGCTGTGACGTTGACAACGGGGCGTCTGGGAGTAAACAAAATAACTCTGTCGTCTGCGGAAATGAGACTAGTGCTTTACCAAAATCAAGTTGTGAGCAAGGTCAGGTATCTCAATACGGTTATGGCTATAAATTACTGTCAAGACAGCAAACATTTTTTAAACAGTTTAAAACGGCAGGTGTAAAAATATCCTTTCAGCTACAGGATTTTTTTGCTGTAAGTGAAAATCCCTTGGAAGTTTTAGAAAAAGCATTTGGCCATGTGTTTAAAGAACTGGTGGTAAATTCTGCAAAAGGCAGTAAGATTAGTTTTTCGCTAATGCTTCCAAATTCACCTCATGTTAAACCCATTTGGAGTAGTCTCAGACCTATAGACCAATCAACCCGGGGCATATATTATCGGATTGATTGCTAATGTTAACCAATCCAACGCTATTTTTCTTTCTGATGATGTTTTGCAACTCAATGCAAATATCGTCAATTTTCCTTTCGCGGGGGGGGGGGGGGGAATAGATCCTAGGTATGTGGCAGAAAGTCTGGTTTTATCCCGGAAAACAAGTGTGATAGATGTTGGTAAAGATAATGACGTAACCTGTCTCCCTCGAAGCATTTGCTACGGTATTGAAATGACGTCAGAAAATTTTAATAATCGAAGCAGTTTTTCTGTTATTGCCTCATTGGATAAACTTGCACTATCACTGTGTAAAAATTCAAAGGTGGTTATCACTGATAAAGGGTGTAGCATAAAAGACATTTACAAATTTCAAAAATTTTTGAAAAATTACCAAATCATTGTTTTCGATAATTTGAGAGATTCGGATTCGATTATTTTTAGGCTACCTGTTGAAAGCGATTTAGTAAAAAAAATATTTCTTTATTATTCAGAGACGTTAAAGCATTTCTATGTAATTAAGTCGCTAACAGCCTTTTTAATAAAAAATATGCCTGTTCTTTTGCGATAGGTTAACAAACATGAAGATGCATAAATGTGACCAGAAGTGTCGATATTGTGACTCTTATCCGCCGTGTGTATTTGTTGAAAAAGTCAAACCATGCGAAAACTGCAATCGCATGTTTAGAGGCGATATTTGTTTTACGAACCATACCCTAAATAAAATTCAGAATAAAAGCATATGCGAGACTTTTAAAATATGCAAATTGTGTGGTAAGTTTCTTGTTCTTAACAAGAGAGAGTTCAAAGAACATTCTTGCAATGAATATTTTTGCAAGATTTGTTCTAAAATTGTTCCCCAAGAGCATCTTTGCTATATTAGGAGGTATAGAGGAAGTGTCGATAAAAATTTTTTAATAATATTTTTTGATTGCGAGAGCACTCAGAACACCTTATGTGAAAATAGCACCACATCTTATTTGCACATTGTGAACTTAATAATTGCACAGCAAATATGTCATAACTGTTACACAAAACCAGATATTAGGGAAAAATGTGATGTTTGTGGTGATAGGCAGCATGTGTTTAAATACGATAGTGAGACAAGCGTTGTAAAAAATTTTCTAGATTACTGCCTGAACCCCCGATCTTTTGTGTCTAAGGTGCACTGTATTACGCATAACCTACAGGGATATGACGGGCACTTTATTATTTCTGAGCTGTTATATAGAAATTTAAAAATAGAGCCTATAATGAATGGCTCTAAAATTATGAAAATGACGTGCGAGAATTTAATATTTATTGACTCTTTAAACTTTCTGGCACTCCCCCTCTCTAAATTTCCCGACGTTTTTGACATTAAAGGTTATGAAAAGGGTTATTACCCTTATTACTTTAACACTGCTGAAAATATTGACTACATCGGGAGCTACCCTTCCCCTGACTTATATGGATACACCGCCATGAAGCTAAAGGAGAAAGAAAAGTTTTCAAACTGGTATAACACCGCATCTAAGGGCACTTTCAACAATAGAAAAGAGATGTTAAAATATTGCGAAAACGATGTTAATATTTTACGTTTGGGATGCACTCGATATTCAAGAGTTTTTGGATATAACACAATTAAATCCTTTTACAGACGCTATAACTATTGCATCAATCTGCATGCTCGCTTTCCGGAAAAATTACCTTAAAAATAATATTTTGGGTATAATGCCTAAAAATGGATATTGCAAGTCTCAAAATCATTCCCTTATTGCCATAAAATGGTTAATTTGGGAAAGTCTGAAAACCAATCTGGAGATTGCATCTGTATATAATAAAGGAGAAGTGAAGCTGGCAAGAGGTGGATTATAAGTAGATGGGTTTAATTCAGAGACAAATACGGTTTATGACTTCTTTGGTTGTTTCTACCACGGATGTAAAGACTGATTTAAAATCCAAGAAGTGGCTAATAACACCACTCAGAAAATCGAGACTATGAGTCAAAGATTTGAGAGCACTCTTAAAAGAATTGATACAATTAAACGATTGGATTACAACTTGAATTATAAAAAAAGCCAAAAGCCAAAAGCCAATCCTGATGTAGACCAAAAATTAAATGACTGCATTGCAGACACCCCTCTACCGCTTAATCCACGTAATGCTGTTTTTGGTGGTCGTACAGAAGTTTTTAAACTATACCATAAAGTAAAAGAAAATGAGGTAATAAGGTATTTAGATTTACAAGCTTGTACCCATATATCGGACACCCTATATTTCGAAATTGTGATATGCCAGCAGTATCAGAAATACTGTTAATGCACGGCTTTATTATGTGCTCTGTTATCCCACCTTCTAACTTATTTTTACCTGTGCTACCTTTTAAAACTAATCTAAAATTATATTTTGCTCTTTGTAGAAAATGTTCAGATGAAAATAAAATTTCTGCATGTTGTCACAATGAAAAAGAAAGGGAAATTACAGGCGTGTGGGTTATACCCGAAGTAGCTTTAGCTGTAAAAAAAGGGTATCAAATAAAAAGGATTTTTGAAGTCTGGAAATATGACTATACTGTATATGATCCGGTTACAAGGACCGGTGGTCTATTTACAGATTATGTCAACACCTTCTTAAAAATTAAACAAGAGGCAAGCGGATGGGGGAGTAGATGTGTAACTGAAGATGAGAAAGATAATTTTCTTAAATTATATAAGATAAGAGAAAACATTATTTTGGACAAGTATCAAATTCGTAAAAATTCTGGTAGACGTAATACAGCAAAAATTTGTCTAAATTCTTTTTTGGGGTAAGTTTGTTCAAAGAGAAGACAGGAGTTATACTAAAGTTTTCAATAGCTTTAAAGAGTTTTGTGACTTTATACAATCTCCAGGAATTGAAATTTGTTCCTTACATCCAATTAATAAAAACACAATGTGGGTGACGTGGAAGTATATTCAAGAAAGCCTTAACAGTCTGCCGCACGTAAATATCCCTATTGCAGCGTACACAACTGCTTTTGCTAGACTTAAACTTTACGAGGTGTTAGAAAAAGTAGGGGATAATATTTTATATTGTGATACCGATAGCTTGATTTTTGTGGATAGTAAAGAAGATCCTTTACCATTTGACATTTCCAGCTTTCTGGGTGACCTAACGGATGAGATTGAATGTTTTGGAGCTAATGCCTTTATTTCAGAATTTGTAAGCACCGGGCCGAAAACATACAGCCTGAAAATTGAAACTGAAAAAGGTCCTGAGTACATTACCAAATGTAAGGGTATTACAATTAATTTCGAAAATTCCAAAATTGTCAATTTCGAGTGTTTAAAATCGCTGGTTACTGAAGAGAGTTTTCAAGATCGAGTCTGCGTGATAAATGAGAAAAAAATCAAACGAAAACGGCCGAGAATTATTATATCTTCACTAGAGCAAAAACATTTGTCATTTACCTTTGACAAGCGTGTTGTTACTGAAAATTACTTTTCTTACCCCTACGGGTTCAAAAAGCGGAAATTAGGCAAATAAGTATAAAGATTGTTTAAAAGCTTGCTGTACTTTTAATTAAAGGCTTAGCATTTTTAAAACTGTCAAGAATTTATTGTATTAAATAAGTTAATGTAAATTCAGGGTATATTTAAGAAATATGTTGTTATAAGGATTATTGTAGTCTAGACAGGTGCGCAGATAAAGTATCAGCTGACCATAACAGCCCATAATTGACAGCATTACCAAAGCTATCAGTATCATACTTTTTGGAATCAGATATACGGATATTATTTTGTTACCGGAATCTGTAAAATAGTCACAGCTAAATAATGTGGATGCGTCATGCTTAAAATCTGACTGTAGATATATATATAGCCACATACCGTATTTTATCCTCAGATGATAATATGGATAAATTTATTTTGGACATCCAATTTGTGTGCGGAAACAACGGTCAGTACTTTGTTAAAGAACTTTCCGTACTTGCTGTTGGAACGATCATCCCAGATGCTTATCATTTTATGCCTCCCTACCCATACCAGGAATTGTCATCAAAGGCAAGGCGACAGATCCAGTATGACGTACAAAATATAAATGGACTGCATTGGAATGATGGAGACATTAGCTACAACAATTTGCCCGAAGTGTTTTCAAGATTTAAAAATGCAACAGTGTATGTAAAAGGCGAAACCAAGGCTTCATTTGTCAGCAAATACTCGCCGACTTCAGAAATCATCGAACTTGGAGAAATACCTAGGCTAAGTGAACTTACAAATTATCAACTTCCTTGTAAGACCCACAATAATGTATCTTTTTTACGTTGCGCTCTTCAAAACTGTGTAAATATGTACCTGTATATGTTAATCAACAAAATTATAAAGTAAAATAAAAAAAATAAAAAACTTAAGTTGTTTTTATTTAAAAAATTTATTAAATGTTTATTATATCAAACAAAATATTGGTACTACAATACAAAGGTATCTCAAAGAAAAGTCTAGAATAATTCAGATGCACATAAGAAGTTCTAGACGGTATAAAAAGGTCTTCGTCAGGTAACAAAATTAAATTTTTACTTTTACACTTTTCGCAATTTTTTTTATAATATTCTTTTACACTTTCGGCTGCATTGTTATTATGGAACATCACAACCTTGAAGAAACTCAGCATATCAATTAATTTATAGAGCTCATTAAGGGTGAGCTGAATATTGCGTGTACCAACGGGAATTTTGTATTTCATCTGAAGCTCTTCTTGGTTTGGCGGGAACATGTCTGGAATAACCTCGTCCTTTAGTTTGGTTAGATGTTTATAAACTTCCAGCCATCCAGAATAAAATGTTGACACAACTTCAAAACCATGACGGTGAAAGACTATTTTTACTTCAAACGAGGCCGGATCAAATCCGAGGACAACCTTCTGATTATGATGATGATCCAGATGATAAGTGTAAGGGCCTCTGAATCCTTTCTACCTTCTCTTCGTATGGGCCTAGCTTTTTGCTTTTTGGGTTTTGTGTCCATCACTTTAAACTCTTCTGCACACACTCTTTTTGCTCGTACCTTTTTAGACTTTTTAACTTTAGGTGTCTGCTCCATTTTGATGCGTAGACTTATAGTTCAGCATTAAATGTGCATCACCGCTGGTTACCCCCTCCAGATTTTAAACATTTTTTCAAGTATATTTTGCGATATAAATTCACAACTTTATTATCATTTAATCTAAAATTATGGGCTTGCTGGAAGTGCCTTTTCCATTTTTTCCACCTAGGATTCAGGTTTTTATAGCTTTGATCTCAGCTTTACATGTTTGGCTACAAAAAACCCCTCCAGATTGTGCACGATTTTTTTTCTTTAGATATATACTGTGGTATAAATTAACAATTTTGCTATCATTTAAACTTAGATTGTTCGAATCAAATTGTTTTAAAAAGTTCTGAAAGCTTCGTCCTCTGCAGCGAGAATATAGAAATACACAACAAACAGGTTGATGAAAATTGGCCTTGAAATCGTTTTTTATTATTACTAAAAGAACTTGAATTAGATAATAAAAATTTTCGAAAAAGCCTATTTGCGGGATACTTTCCAAATGAATCAAAGTACTCTGCGGGGCCTTGTTTTGGGAAATAAAAGGCTACCCAATGAGTTCCACCTTTATTTGCAGGATCCGTATTAGCTATTACACGGAAAGATGCCTTGTTTGATAATACATTTGTAAGCTCAAGCGTGTTCATTCTTGTTCAGAACAAATGATGGTTTCCACGTCAATGATCTTGGTGTGAGAAGTAGCGTAGTTATTTATAAATTCTCTGGTTGCAGCTCCACGAACAAATATTGTGGTAAATTTTGATAGAGTTTTTATAAGATCCTCGTCCATACGCTTAAGTTCGAGATTACCAAATTTACTTATTTGTTGAGTACATCTTGTACTAGATGTAGGATACTTGAAAATTATTTCTTTTGCAAAAGACTTATTTTGCGCAGCGAATCCCGCAAAAGAAACTCTTTTAAAAAGGTGAAGGGTCCTCCGGAAAAGAACTCCACATTTACTAAACAGTAGTTCATTATAGATTGCGTATTAAGAGTCTTGAGTGAAATTAAGTTCGAAGATCGGTTAGTCAGCCTTATATAGATTTTTTTTGAAGCTGGTGTATACATTTTTATCTTTACCTATATCAAGGCTGCTATCATATTCTGCATATACAATACATGTCACTGTGTTTTTTAGTGCTTCCTTAAACCTTCCTTCAATTCTCACCGTTCCCTGATTCAATAGATTTCCACATGCTGAATTATACGAGAGGTCTGTCGTTAAATCAAAAGCAAGTAGAAAACACCCGTTGTCAAAGAATTTTTTTGAAATTTGGTGTCCTTTATCAAAATAATGTATACCGGTGCCTTTAAACAGCGTAATATATCCTCGAGTGCTAACAGGATTTTCTTTTGAATAATCAAATTCTAGAGGTTGATTTGGCACCTGTACCCCGTTCACCGATAAGTTAAAACTGGTGATGTTGTTGTGCTTGAAGTCGTAAGCATTTTTTGTTCGTTTTCCGGTATATGCGTCGTTGTCAATCATGCCAAAGACTAGTAGATTTGGTAATTGTCCTATAACCACATTGTCCAGTGATAATGTAAATGTATTTGCGGGTATTGTATAAGTCTTAACATCAACTCGTTTATACGGATATATAGCGTTGGAGCGTTGGAGAACGGCTTCATGAGCCAGCAAGATGTTAGGATTGATAGTTACATGATTCATGTACATAGTTGCTTCTACTATCTTAACTCGTGGAGAATTGTCATCATCTTTTGACCAAAGGTAAAATTCCGGTTTTTCGAGTGATAAGACTACCCGTAAATCAACACCGTTCATTAATAATTTATCTTGATTAAACATATCGCCGTGAATCTTTCCCATCAGCTCTACAACATTACTTTTATCAAACAGCTTTTGTCTTGCCAAATAACCTTCATTTAGCTCAGGACTTTGAACTACCTCCATATTATTTTGATCGAGATACCAGCCAACCGATTCCAAATGTGTTGAAGCGGCGTCTTTTCCGTAATTTAATAAATTCTCAATATAGGCTCTATAGTTATAATTGTTATCTGTTTGGGCAACCGGTTTTCCATTTAGATAAATTGTACACTGGCGGAAAAGTGAGTGGAGTATGTTATTTACAAGGCCGGAGCCTTCATCACGAACAGTGTCTTTAGTCTTATCTGGTTTAGTTATTTCGATATCTTCGCCTGTGTAAAGTTCTTCTTTTCCATCCTTGATTTTAACCAACTGTAGTTTCAAACGAAGGTATATGCTTGATAAGTCTCGATATGTGTCACCATGCCCTAGTGATACAAATTCGAGCACCGACGAGTTATCTAGAGAAGCTATAGGTTTATAAGATACCTCTTCAGTTTTTAAGATGCTGCTTTGTACAGGTGATGTAGAGAAAAGGTCTAACTCAGATTTCATGCATTCTTTGTATGACGGCATGTTATTTATTTATCAAAAATATCTAAGACACGTTTACGTATCTTACGTTTGCCTTTAATAGATGCTCTTTTAGCTGTCCGTTTTGTCTGTGTCTTACGTTTGCCTTTAACAGATGCTCTTTTAGCTGTCGTCTTTGTTTTTGAACCTCTTTTTGTGGACTTTTTTGATCTTGAACGCTTTTTACGTTTAGAAGCTGGAGCGAAATGTAAAGCTGTAAAAGGGTTGCGTCTTTTTATAAGCATGCGATTGCTTCTTCCTGCACCACCCATGCTTTCAAACAGCTTATTTATACCTTTCTGTGATAGTTCTTCGGCAGCTGCTTTTCCCTGTTCTTTTAAAATATCTGTTAAAGGTTTACTACCTGCTTTTTCTAAAATAGCTTTTCCTGTTTTAAATGCTTGTTGTTTCAAAGCCTTTGCCCCCGATGTAACCAAGGGGTGTAAATATCGTAATAGTCCGCTGAAAAAACTACCAATTCCTCTTCCACGCTGGTAAATAAGAGGAGATCGATATAATTCTCCAATATCCGCTAAGGCCCCACCACTCTGAATTGAATAATATTTAGTATAATATGAATTCATTTTCGAAGTTATACAAAATGCTCTTAACTTTGCACTATGTTAAATTGACTGTTGTATGAGTATTTATAGCCTATTTTCTTTTAAAATGGAGCATTATATATGTAGGAGTATAGTCTGACTTGAAATCAATTAGCTCCCATTGCTGATTAGTTATTTTTATAGAAATACTGTCGATAAAAGTTTTTTCAATAGGACAGTAATCTACGTGTTGAAATCTTATTATGTTTTCACATTCTTTTAAAGCTATTACACGTAAGTATCGTACTAACTGATCACCTATAAATCTGGGCTGGATAATATCAGCGTAGACGTAAATTATATATCTTTCATAACAGTCCTCTGCTGTTGGCCGAGACTCTTGCGGCAACCTTAGTGTCAAGTCCGTAACTGATCTTTCCAGTCTATTAAGTGTATCTATTTTTGTTATATGCTCCTGACGTAATCCTGCCGTATTAAAAGATTCTTTTATTTCTGCCAGTATGGCGTCAGGTTCACGCTTATTTTCAGGCGTTTGGAGAAACATATCCGTAAAGAAGTTGGACAGGTTGTCTATATTAGTATCAATAGGTACTGGGGTAGTTAAATATTCACCGGAGTTTTGCTTTTCGTATGGAACATCCAAAATATTGCTACCTTTAACAATTTTTCGCTGTTCGGATGGTTTAGCACTAATCGAGTCTTTGTTCAATCTATTCAATCTATTAATCTGAATAATTATTTTTTGTTTTTCTTGCTCACTAAGGGTTTGATCATCAAAGTGTACATTTGATATAAAAAGCGTAATAAGATCTCTAACATTAAGATGGGATGGTAGTGGTTTTTTTATTCTGATTGTGACCCCCAAATCTTCCAACCGCAGTTAAAACACATCGTGTACTCTTTTGCCGCCAGTATTTTTGTCTGTCTCACGGGCTCTTTTGGTGCTATGCGCTGGAGGTGTGTAATTGTCTATCGAGTCTTGTATGATAGCATACTTTCTCTTCTGTCTAGGAATTTGTCCAAATACGTCATCAACAAAGGCTTCAACTGATTCATAGTTTTTATATTTTAAAATAACATTTTCTGAAGCCCTCTTACCCTGATATATGTGTAATGTAAACTCGTCTGGATCCTGTTTGTAACTTATTTCAGGTATAACACTATCAAAAAAGTCAGCTTCTAACCGATCCCACATCTTTTTCTTAACATCATCCAAGTACATGGTATACCATGATGGTGAAATAGCGCCATAAAATGTTAGTAGGAATGCAGAAAAATTTACCTGTCCTGCTCTGTAACTAACTTGATCAAGACTCTCTTTAGTCCACTCGAGTTTAACGGTTTCATTTATTTTGATGCTAAGTGATTTGATTTCTTTTCTATGCTGCTCTGCTATTTCTTTCAATGGATCAGATGCCTCACGCCTTACCCTTTTAAAATTACTCTGATTTACTTCTTCAGCTGTATTTCGCTTGACTCCTCTTTTTATGGCATGATATGGCAACGAAATTTCAGTTATTCCAACACACCAGTCATCAGTAAACTTGCATACTCTAGATAGTGCATTTGTAAAAGCTGATAGCGTATTTTCGGGATAAATTTGCATGGAATTGTTACTTAAAAGACATACGTAAAAGTCATTATCTTTTATATGTACAGGCATTTTTAAATTCTTTCACAGCCAACGCTCGGTACACTTAAGGTTTACTGCTTATTATTATTACAGGTTTTCCCAAGGAATCGCTGAAATGCTGGAACTTCTAGTTTTTGCTGCGTTTTTTATGCGAACACTTTGGCGGACAACTTTCTTAACTGGTAACGAAAGCATATATTGACTGGGATCTAGCAGAGATGGCCTTAATATAGATTGATTTTTGGATGGTTTTCTACCTCTCGCAGCTGTAGGACTTTCCGTGTCGAGTTCTTCTAATATGTTCGCAGCTGCATCTATACTCATTTCTGCAGGTACGGTGTACTGGGTTATACCATTCTCAGCCGTGATTACCTTATAATCTTTATCACGGGACTTGGGTTCAGAAATCGTCTTAGGTATTTTTGAAGGTGGTTTCAGAATTTTTCCTATACCACTAGTTGATAAGCGACGTTTGGAAGCGGGTGATAACGGTTGTCTTGGTGGTGATATTTCAGCAAGTTCGAAGAAATCTCTTCCATTCTTTCAGGTGTGTTTTCTTTTAAGGGTGATGTCTGTGTTGATATTTCATCTTTAAAAATAAATTTAGTTTGAGTAGTACTGTCACGCAAGTTTTTCTGCTTATCTTGCGGTATGCGAATAAAATTAGTTTGAGTAGCACTATCCCGAAAACTTTTTTGCTTTTCTTGCGGTAAGTGAATATTTGGTTTTTCATCTGACACACGCACTGCTTTCCGTCTTAAGTTTGAAAACTTTATTAACTCATTTCGGTAGTTATACTATTTTTCCCTATCAGATAAATTCTTGTTTTTTAATATTTTATCCATAGTCTTATCGAACCTAGATTGATTCACGGAATCCTCAATCTCGTTTTTCAACTTTTCGTAAACTTCTGGTGAAAAAAGTAACATTTTATTCAGATTATTGTTTTTAAACATATTTTTCGATTAATGAACCAATTACACCTGATAATACACTTCCTAGCAACACTGGTAAAAAACCTCCACGCTGTATCAGTATTTTACGTTGTCTGGGTACAGATCTTTCTGCAACAACTAGTTTTCGTAAATCTTTTTTATACCTACAGAGCGAATTGTATATCTTTCCGCGAGGAATATGATTTCCCTTTAAAGTATTAAGAGTAATTTCACAAAGTGTTTTTATAACTTCGGGGTAGGCATTTTTAATAATGGCGTGTCTTAATTTTGGTCTCGCTGTTCTAAGAACATATAGCATATGCTTGTTGTCCTTTAATCGATTCATTCGTGACACCATTTTTGCCGATCAAAGAGTTATGCGGGCAGAAGCAAGTTGTAAAGTCTTTATTAAAAATGTCAGTACGGAATCTTAATACCTCGTTGATATCTTGAGTTGAATCTATCAGTAAATATCCGTGTGGCATCTGTGTAATCTCTTTATATATTTTTAGCAGCTCTGAACTATTTTCTGGATAAATCTGCCTCGCTAAATGGATAAACTGACTTTTATCTCGAGGGTTTTTAAATACAACTAGGTATTTACAGTTAAGTGATATATCTCGGCAAAACTTACCCTGGTGAAATACATTTTGTGTTACAAGGATTGCTGAAAGATTGCGATGGTGAGAGCCTTTTGTAAAGAGTTCACATACTTGTCTGCTAAAAGCATTTAACATCATATCATCCAGTACAATCAATGTAGGTTCCTGTGTATAATTTACAAACTCTTCAGGGATGCTATCAATAAATTCGATGTTAATGAATGTCGTATCTGAAGGCAGAGCCACATGTTCTGTATTACACCATATAACTCTTGTTATTTGAGGCCGTGTTAAAAACATATTATCGAGAAGACTTTTTATAAATGTTGTTTTCCCACAACCTGAAGGTCCAGCAACCATCATTGTAAACGGGTGTTTGAACGCGATCATTTTCACTGCAAAAAACAAAAGCTCTTAACAACAGGTCTTTTGTATATAAACCCCCACATTTTGTAAAAAGGTACTTATATAATTTTTTAAGAATGAGCAGAAGACAAATTATTAATGAACTACATAGGCCAGCCCGCAAAAACTTTAAGCGTCGTCGTGTAACGATTAAAGGCAAGGATGACCTGTGGCAGGCAGACTTAGTTGATATGCGCTTATATGCTCAAGAAAATCAAAACTTTAGCTTTTTGCTAACTGTAATTGATACATTTTCTAAATACGCATGGGCTTTACCAATTAAAGACAAAAGTGGGATAGAAGTCACTAAAGCAATACAGCTAATTTTCAATCAGGGTCGTATTCCAACAAACTTGCAAACAGATGATGGAAAAGAGTTCTACAACAAGTCGTTTAAGCGCTTGATGGGTAAATATGATGTTAATCATTATTCAACTTATAGTTCATTAAAGGCGTCAATTGAAGAAAGATTTAATAGAACGCTGAAAAATATTATGTGGAAAGAGTTTAGTATGAATGGTAATTATCACTGGTTGAGTATGTTGGACAGGTTAACAAAAAAGTATAACAGCACAAAGCATCGAACTATTAAGATGAGACCTATAGACGTAGGCCCTGTTAATGAGGTTCGTTTATTGCTAACTGTGTATAAAAAGCCAAAAATCAAATCACGTCCAAAGTACAAAGTGGGAGACTTTGTTCGTATAAGTAGAAACAAACATGTTTTTGAAAAAGGCTACACCCCAAACTGGTCTACTGAAATTTTCAAAATAAAAGATGTAAAAAACACTTATCCAGTAACTTACATTCTTGAAGACTATCAGGGAGTTATAATACAGGGCGGCTTTTACCAGCTCGAGCTATCTCCAGTCAAACATCCTAATACTTACCTTGTAGAAAAAGTTTTAAAAAGACGAGGCGGTAAAGTTTAGGTGAAATGGCTTGGCTTTCCGCAAAAGCACAACACATGGATTAATATAAAAAACGTTTTATAAACAGCCTTTATTGCAGTCACAATGCTGATCTTAAAGCGTGAATCTGATCGGTTAAAGACATTTAAGAATTTAACTTTGGATGACAGGAAATCACACAAGCTAGCAAGGAGCAGCTTCTTTTACACCAACCTGAAAGACATAGCAAAATGTTATTTTTGCTGTATGGAAATGAGTGCATTAAATTGTCCTGAAGATGTTGAGGCCGAACATTTTCGACGTTCACCTAATTGTATCTATGCCAACGGTAAGGACGTATGTGGACCGTATAATAGCTCGCAACCATCATCAGAATGCACGAACTGGGCTTTAAACACTTTGGAAGTTTTAGCTGGAGCGTTAATTCTGTCTGGCTTATGTTGTGAAATTTACTATTTTTACGAACAGTTTACCTCCCGTGTAAAAATACATCTGCGTATGTGTGTGTATATGTATGTGTGTGTGAGCATGCTGACGTTATGCACATCAAGTATGAAAAAACAAGTAAGATTCCAAACCCTGCCTGAAGTCAAATATTTACATGTATGGAGTTACGCCTATCAAAATGCACGCAAGGGACCGTGGATCACTCACGGATTGGATCGATGCAGATTTAAGGCCCGCATTATGCAATGTAGTTTAATTTTAAGTTCCATTCTTCGTCACTCACACAGATGCAAAATCTTTATCGAGCGATTTAAAACTGTAAAAACAAAAAGCAAAAAATAAAAATATCTTTATCGAATTCGACTTTTTATTTCAAGAGTCCCATCGTTTCTCACTGCCGCCTTATCGAAAGGCATATTATCCACCCGCACTAATCATATCCAATATTCCGCTGTCTATCTTTACTGACCTTCAATAAAGGCATCTCAGCCGAATTGGTTTTTTATTTTACTCAAGCAACCCGTTTCTTTTAGCTCACCTTCACCCACATTCGTGTCGTTCACAACATCAAGTTCACTGACTGCCGCCGATCTATTCTTGTTTTGCAGCTCATTATCATACGCCGGCAGTATTGAACGTCACAAGAATCAAGAACCCTTGCATAAGCAACATCAGAACTTGTTCTTTGCGATCTTTCCTTAATCTTTTTTTCCTTTACATCAAAAAAAAATCCGGAAATAAAGTCACCCACATGTCTCGCAGTTTCAATTCAGGTAGACTTAAAATTCTATACATAAAGAAACAACAACTCGTGACCGCATCGCGGTCAAGTTCAAGCTTTAAAACTCGTATGGAAAAATGACGTTGAAGAAGGGTGACTAACTGTTGAGAATTTTTATAATTGGGTAGCAAATCGTTAGGAATTTTATGAATGAAAATTTTCTTTCATCAATCTCGAATTATATTTATATATTTCCCTAATTTTTGGTAGAGAAAGATTTAAAAATGCTTTGGAAATTTTGTCAACTTTAGGAAAATTCTAATAATCTTGCTACCTTGATATATTTTATCTGTTTTATTGCGAATATCCCACCAGTTTTTATTTCAAAGTAGTCTCAGCTTTTATTTCAAAATTGTCACGGTTTTAACGAGCAATAGCCCCATCACATATACTTTATGATGCCGGTCGCAAAGATGTGCACAACATGCTAATTATTTCCATTTTTTAATCAGCGTGATCCGCATGTATAAACAAAATTTCGATACGTGAAGAACGAGTTTGAATCAAAGAATTGTTTGATTATCACCAAAATTTTATTGCTAGCATGGCACACAACATAAATCATCACGAAAGCCTTAAATTTCATCCGTGGACCGGTTGTAGCTTTGCTTTAGCCAGATTGATGGTTTTTAACTACAAAGAATCTTTATAAAACGTGAGCAGTATGCTTTTATTCTTAGTTTTTACAATTAATGTCATTTTTAATCTGCCCCTTGTTTACATGCCGGCAATGTGATTCAGCTTTTTTTGTTTTTCATACAAACAGCTTTTGTTTGCATTCACACTTTCCTACCATTCTACTCATATAATTAAATATCATTGATCTCCCATTGCTACACACGCTCACAATACCGAAGCGGTCGCAATCTTGTGATGTTATGCAAATTTAATTGGATGAACGAAGTGGTTTTAAATGTGGAGTAGCAGGAGCATATAAGTTAAACGTGAGTATAAAGATGTGGCGTTCAAAGGATCGGTAAATTAAATAAAATTAATATGGCCCACCTTTCGCTTTCAGCTCACAGGTCAAGTTTACCGAATTGTAAACTGTTTACATACCGGCAAATTTTGTTTTGTTTTTTCATTCAAACCGCTTTTGTTTGCATTCACACCATCATACCATTCTAGTCATACAAATAAATTATCATTCATCTCCCAGTCCTACACACGCTCACAATACCGACGCGGTCGCAATTTTGTGATATTATGCAAATTTAATTGGGTGAAGCAGCAGTGGCAACGAACGATGTGATGTGCTGTTCTTGTTATGCGCTAAATCAGGTTTAATAAAATCTGCAGCTACTTACTGAAGCAGCGAGAGTGAATAACGTTTTGTTTTGATAGCTTTTGAATATTGCGCAGTGTTATCAATCTTTTAAGTGGAGTCATTAGCAAAGCCTAGGGCAAACGGCTGAGAGGGCCGGGGACATTAGCCTACCGGAAACGGCTTAGGGGGTCGGGGACATTAGCCTAGCGGAAACGGCTCAGGGGGCGGGGACATTAGACAAGGGGAAACAGCTCAGGGGGCGGGGACGCACTAACCTATGTTTGTCTACGTTAACGAAGAGCTTTTGAAACAATTTTGTCAATTCACAGGTCCCCCTTTAAAAATACATGGGAAATTGCGCTCGAACTCTAAGCTTTGAAACAATTTTTTCAATTGGGACCTCCATAAGAAATAACATGGGATTTTGTGCCAGAACCAACATAGCTACTCTACTCTCATATCCAATAAAAGTTCGAGGTGAACAGCTCTAATGACTGCGCAAGTAAAAAGCATGATATATCTTTTGAAGTAACTTGAACGTAAAGCGGCCCTGCAAAATCCACACCCGTTGTTTCGAAAGGTCTCGAAGTAGAAAGTCTATATTTTGGCACTGGCGCGAAAGGTTGCGACAGTGGTTTTCCTCTAAGTCGTAGACATATCTTGCAATATTTTACTATAGATTTTATTGCTTGGCGGCCTGTCACAATCCAGAAATTTTCCCTCAGTCTATTTAAGACTGTATTTACACCACCATGTAATGTACGTTCGTGGGTATCCATAATCAAAAGTTTTGTAAAATGCGTTGTCTTGGGTAAAATGACAGGAAAACCTTCATTATCACTGAGTTCAGCCTGATGTAAACGGCTACCTACGCGTAGTATGTTGTTTTCATCTATAATAGGATTGAGAGTTAAAATCCTCGAAGACGTTGGTATTGGTTGTGAGTCCCGTACGGCTTTAAGCTCTGTCTTATATTCACTAAACTGAACAAATCTTATCCAATGTAACTCAGCTCGTTTTAAATCTGATGCGGTAAGGAATTTATTTTGCGGTCGTTTTCCCTTCAAGGAATCTATAAAACGGAAGATGTACGCAGTCACTCGAAGAGCCCTTTTGTAATTACTGAAATTTTCAATTTTAAATAATGGGACAGCTGAAAAATCATTTTCAACTTCGCTCGACACTTGCAAGCATAGCGATGTATTCAGGGATTTGTCTTCGAACTTACTTTTGCCAAATAGTTGCTACCTCGCGCAGCCAGGAAGGTCCATTAAACCAGATTGAAGAGATAAGCAAGTCTTTCCTATTAACACTTCGCGTGAGTAGGTCAGCTGGATTATCATCCCGCGGACAGTGTCGCCAAGTAGAAATCGTTGTAAGTTGACGAATCTCTCGGACTCGATGTGCAACATACTGCTGATATTTTCGTTTGTCGTTGTGAATCCAGTGAAGAGTAATAGTAGAGTCAGTCCACAAGTATGTTGAGTTAAACTTTGTTCTCAAATTTTCGACCAAATACTTATACAGACGAGCACCGATAAGAGCAGCTGTCAACTCCAATTTAGGCAAAGTTAAATGTCCTGATTTTTCACCCATAAGTGGTGCGATGCGATTTTTAGAACATAAGAGTGAGATATTAATAGAGCCATCTTCATATTCACTCCATATGTATGCGACCGTACCATAAGCCTGCAGGCTAGCATCACAAAATAAATGTAGTTGTCTATTTGTTCCGTTTGGTGAACTAAATACGTATCACGGTATCGATATATCTTTTAAAAACGGCAACTGCGTTAGGGACATATTCCATAGAGTTTGCAAAGAGGAAGGTATCGTTTCATCCCATGCGAGCCTTAATCGCCAAATTTCTTGGAAGAGGATCTTTAGTTTAACTATGAAGGGGCCGACCATCCCCAATGGATCGAAAATACTAGCGATTAATTTTAACACGTTTCTTTTAGTAGGAACAGTTGAAATATGCTTTAAAATCGGTTCAAGCTCCACTGCGAGCTCATCTGAACGACAATACCATATTATGCCTAGGACCTTTTGCGTATCGCTTCCCTCCAAAACATCAATGCGTAAACGATGATGATTAGAGTTCCATTTCCCAATATGCATAGAGGCTCGTTTTATTATTTCATGTGTATCCTTATGAAATTTCAATGCAAATTGAACATTGTCTACACTTACTACAAGGTCGTCCATATAAAATGATTTAGATAATAGCTCACAAGTAAGAGGAAATTCAGCAGACTCCGATTCGAAATGCTTCCTTAAAGTTGCACACAGTAAAAATGGACTGCAAGACACCGCAAAAGTTACACGCGTCATTCGATATGTCATGCGTTCCGGTAGCTTATTCACGTTCTGTATAGATCACGATCTTCATCCGACAAACAGATTTGCCAAAAGGCCTTTTCAATATCGCCTACCAGCCCAATCTGCCCCACTCTAAAATTGAGTAATATGCACATCACATTTGGTAATAAATTCGGCCCAGTATGCAAATGATCATTCAGAGATAAACTATTACTGGTACGAGCGGAGGCGTCAAAGACAACTCGAATTTTACTCGTAGTCTTGTCGCTCCTATATACTGGGCGATGCGGCATGTAATTAGTACGACCCTGATTGCAGATATGTTCATTAATTGGCTCCGCTACTCCTGAAGAAATAAATTCCCCCATCGCTCTGTCATATTGCAGCAATTTTTCTGGATTCCTAGATAATCGTTTGAGTAATCCCCATATCGTTGTACTGCACCGTTGCGATAGTTATCCATAATACATGCAGGATTTTTCCACAACAAGGATCCTTCATACCGATCGCCCCCTTTTCTTATGTATCTATATATATTTTCCTCCTTTGATTGATCTACTTCCTTAGAAATTCCAATTGTTTCCAAGTCCCAAAATTTATTAAAATCGAAATCTCTAAATTACTTACGTTTAGCGTTAATGTTGTCTCCAAACTTTCTTCGCAAGATTTCTCAGATAAAGGTCCCTGTATTGTCTACCCAAAAATAGTCTTGATTCCCATGAGATTTTCAGCGATGTGATGTGTTTCTTGACAAACTATACTCCAATAATAATCGGCTCCTACCAGCAAACCGATTCCATTTCCAGGTTCATAATTTTTGCGCTCATCTGCCGAAAGAAATTCTGAAAATAGAGGACATTTAAATGACGGAACAGATAAAATATCCATGCAAATTTCAGGCACTACTACAGCTAAAATTGACGTTTCCTGATTATCATGTTATGAGGTTAGAACAACTCGCGCTCGTTTAAAGGAATTTGCTGGAGTACTTTTACTGGATCCAAATGCTAAAATTTGCAAATGCACCATGTCAACAAATTTCAGGCCTAATTTTACGGCAATATCCTCTCGTACGTAGGATCGTTGACTCCCTCCGTCTAAAATAATGCGTACGAACATACAATTTTTTGCCTTCGACTTGACAATAGATGATGCGAACACACAAGCTGTCTGGAGAAGCACATCTGGAGATGATTGAAATGCTGCTGAACACAAATTTGTTGTCGAATGATGATTTTTACTAATTCCGCTAGGAGAAGATTTGGCGTTGGTAAGTTATGCAAGCGACTCCGGTTTAGTTATAAATTTAGGATCACATACAGAAGAAGCGTGATTGTCACAGCATTTATCACATCTGATGTTCTTGTGTGGGCAAAATTTAGAGCTATGCCCTCCTTTGGTGCATCTAAAACATCTGCCGCTCTGCTTTAACAATTTCTTTCGTTCGAATACACTAAAACAAGAATCACACCGTTGTGTACTGTGAGCATTTGATTTACAGAAGAAGCAAAATGTAGATTAAGTAGATGAAAACAAACCAGCCGCTGTTTTATACGATTTGACGTTCGTTTGAGTGCTTGATGCCCTTGCCTGCTGAGGTTGTGCTGACGCTGACCGCTCGAGAGATTCGACTTCTCTTTTCAAAAATCTTAAAATGTCTCTCACTTGTTTATCTCCGAGGCCTGCAACGGTGGACTCACTCCCTGCTACAGATTTTGTATCGCTGACATCAAGCGAATCGCTTTCCTTGTCATCAACGACTGGGTGGTTGCGATGGAAATCTACCGCTAGTTCTTTAGGCATGCATCTGAATAAAATTGACCGTAGCATTACAGAGTATTGCAGTGATGGGACATCAAGAGCTGTTAGCGATCTAGTACCGGTAGTCACATTATTATAGAGTCGACGCAATCCAACAACATCTTGACGAGAAGAAATATTCGGCAATGACATGAGGTGATTAATTTTTGAGTATCTCCATACTCCTCTTGCAGCAAAGAAACTGCGGCGGCGTAGTTTGCATCGGATGGGGTAAAGCCTGCTATTGATTCTGCTGCTTTTCCTGTTAGATGACTCTGCAAATAATTAAATTTATCAGCTTCACTGATATCGTTGCGTTCATGAACTGCCGTTCGGAAACGTTCCCAGAAGGGTAACCAATCTTTGCAATCACCCGAAAATGATTTTATAGCAAGCGTTGGGAGCTTAGCCGAATTTTTTTTTACGTTTTGCGATTCACCAATTTGCTGTGTATCCGAAGGTGAATTTACATCACCCTTATTTTGAAGGTCTCTTACTTTCGTTAGTCGTTGCTTAAGTCTAGCAATAACACCGACAGCCTTGTCATCGTACTCCGCGATGGATTCACATTCCTTCTGCAGGTCTTCAGCCTTTATAGAAGATCGAACATCGGTATTTGCTTTGCTGAGGCTATCCTTTGTTGCAGCTAAACGGTCGAGAAAATAGTGTGCGCTTCTTCGATTTGATCGAAATTTTCAACGTTGTCTCGATGCGCCTGAGACTCTGACGTATTTAAATAATCCAAAGCCGCCTTTGAAATTTTCGTTATCTGGACCCGATAAACCGCTCGTGCAGTGATATCCATCATGAACTGATCCACCACGTTTCGCGTAAATCCCGTTAAATACGTTTCTATTTTAAAATGTCCTTGTTCGTTCCCGGGTTTCGGCACCAATGTCGAAAAACTACCGTGGAGGGAATTAGACTGAATTAAAAAAATCTAGTTACCCGAACAAATAAGTTTATTAAGGCTAAGTACATATATTGTAAATTTGATGTACGCCCGATGTAAATGCGAAAGAGTCTCGGGAAGAACTGACTGCCTGAACTGCAATCTATCATTAAATATGGTGAGATGGTGTGTGTGATCACTTACGGCGTAACAATTTTCACACCTATAATTTATTTATGAAAGTTATTTATTTAAAAAGTTTTTTTAATATACATATTGTATTTTCTAATCATTACCTTTTTGCTAAAAACTCATATAACATGACATACAGTAGGTTTACATGAATACTTGAGTACTTGGCTTGAAATCCACTTGAAGCTCAGGTAGGGCGGTTGTTTGAATTAATTCCAACTACTTGAGTTGAATTTTTCTTATTTTTCTTGAATTTAACATCCCAATTACTTAAGTTGAAATTTACGCATTGAATGAGCATTTTCATGATATTTTGATTACTTCAAGCATACTTTAAGAGTACTTCAAGTATTCATGTAAACGTACTGATATTTTAACTAATATATGCATATTAACTCGCATCTACGTTCTTTTGCGAATGTTGTGATGTAATTTTTTACCTCTGCGGTAAGTATAGTTGATTATCGCACTTTAATGAAAATACTTCCATGTAAAAACGTTTTACACGAAAAAACTGGAAAATTTATTTCACATCAAAACCCTTCGGTTAATCATATAAAATTTAAATGTTCACATGAAATATGTAAAATATTATGCTGAAGCGTTTAAAAGAAAGATCAGCCCCCCCCCCCCCCGCAAGAACTTACACGCCCGTTTGTACACAAATTCGAAAATCTCGCATTTTAAAGATATTCGGGTGAAAAAAGTCGGTTATAAAGTTGCTTACAGAACAAAACAAAATATGCCATTTAATAAATCTCAGCAAAAGCTTCAATTTGGTATTACACACGGCCAAAATTGGACAACGCCATGAGTGTAGTTACCACCCTCCCCCAAAAACCCCCAAAAACGTAAAAAATAAAGCCCATTGACTAATTCTAAAACAAAAAGTCCCATATAAATCCATCCACGTTTACTATTCTAAAACAATTCCTAAGTTTTCACAATATTCGTCACGAAGGTCGGATAAAAGTTATTTAAAAAAGCTACGAATTTGTTAGCATCTGGCAGCATTTAAATAAATCGTGAGCAAGACCGACACCCACCCGCACCGGCATATACTCCAGAATTTATCAATGAAAGTTACTACCAGGGAGTGTAAATCAATTGCGAAACGCTACGCTGCGGCCAGCGTACCATAGCAATGTGCGCGCGCAAACTCTTGAGTCAATATGAGTCTAAAAAATTAAATGTATTTAACTTTTTACATTGGCTTTGTTGTTGTAAATACGCTGTAGGGATTTCATCGTCACTGCGATGCTAGTGGCAACGGTCTTTGATTCCAATGCCGTTCCATCTATATCACGCGAATATTATGTATCTTGCTTGACAAGCCAAATCGGGGTGGATCTGGTGTTGGGTGGAATGATGGTGGGTGGGTCATACGCTACATTTTGGACAGCGTACCATACAGAATATTAGTAGCGATATAATGACATTGGGCTGGGTGGTATGTTCTTAGTTTGTAGGAGAAAATTGCGCGTTACTTATAAAATATTTCAGGTTGTATATAATGATGCCAGAGGAGTAAACTTCTTTGAATTTTATACATTTTTTTAAATATTCTAAGAATATTTTAAAGCAAAATGTTGTTTGAATTTTTTTTTAATTTTGTCAAGGGAAGCAGTGCTTCCTTTGCTTCCAATGAGGAACTGCCCCTGGTGTGATCACAGTATAGAAGACGTGGTAAAAGTACGTGCACAAATTGGATGAGACTCTCAACAACAGTGAGTAAACATTTTCCTTTAAATAAAATTGGGGGTTAAATGTAAGGAAAGGGGGGAAAAATGTAGCAATAGGAGAAAAAACTTTGAATTAATTCCTTTTTTAAAAGGAACATTTTTAATTTTTCTATTCAATTGGAAAATTTTTTAATTTTTTTTTACGGAGTGGGAAAGGAATTAAAAAAAATTCTAAATTTTTGGTGCAATAGAAAAAGAAAATTTTTTTTAAAAAATGTTATCTTATTCTTTGCATAAAAATTTCTATCTCCAACCAAAATCTTTCTCCTGATAAATAGAATTAAGGATTTCTATTGCAGGGGATTGATTTATCAAAGTCCTCTGACCAGCAAGTTCACGAAGCCTTACCACATAGGTCGCTTCGTGGAGTAGCGTATTCTGCGTACACACGCAAAAAATAAAATAAAAATTTTACACAACTCAGGAAAATTTCTGTAAGGAAAAAAAAGATTTTTTTTTCTTTATCTACCTTAGCATTTATCCAAGTATTGGCTTTTAGTTCCGATAGCTAGATGACGCTGCTAGAGATGTAATATTTGGAGTCCTTTGTTAGGCGTTTTCGTGTTTGATAATGTTGCTGAGGAATGAAGATAATGATGATGATGATAATGCAGATACGGCGCGCGTCCGGGACGACGATTTGTTGTAGTCTTCCTTCTGGGAATCGTCTGAGCGCTCTTGCGGCTAAACATTATTGTTGTATTTATTATTATTGCTATTCGTCTAAGCATCCTTTTTAGGGTACCCCGGCTTATTTTTTTTCTTTTATTTGTTATGTATTTTGTAGAAATGTTCTATTTATTGTTGTTCCTTTTATATGTTTTATTCTCCGAACATTTGTATTTATAAGCACCGTTTATTATTTATTGTTGGTTTAATTTTTAGCAACTTGGTATTTTCTTTATTTTTGTCTAATTTATTTATTTATAGTCACTATAGTTACTTATTCCAGAAAAAAATACCGCTGCCACCAGTTGTTATATTTCGTCCGTTCGTGCTCCTAGGTATAACGTGGAGAAACGGCCGATTCACTTCACTATTTGAATATATTTATTAAATACATCCGTCAAAGAACTTCACTTTAATATATTTTATAAAAGGGTCTCTCAATTAATATATATATAAAAAACCGCTTTTCTCCAGAGCAACTTTACTCGGCGGTTTTCAAAAATCGAACTCCCCGAGATTTGGGTTTGCTGCCCCCAGGTACCCATCGAAAACTTCAAAGGCTTTTTTATTTGTTTTATTGTTTGCTCACGACGTTGAAAAAAACATACGTGAGAAAATGCAAAACGTTTTGATGAAAGCTATATGCATCAATGCAAAACTGTAATCCGATATGAAATATTAATTTTAAGAGGGCGCGAATAATTGTGATAATTGTACGTATGTATGCACATACAATTAGGTTGAGAAAAATAAGTACAGTACGTATGTAGAGTGTACATGCGGAGAAAAAAGGTAAGAAGACACTGTGTGTCTGATAATAAAATGCAATTTATGCTTAATTGCATTTTATTATAATATGGGAATGAGTTTTTTAAATGAAGTTTTGAAATGTGAATTGAAAAGGATGAAATTATTTTTCCTTTCAGGGTTATGGACCTAAGAAATCGATATACAACCTTTGCCAGGGTCTTTCTGTCATAGACCGGGCTCTCATGGGTGGCCTAAGGGTGGTATTAGAGTCCTTCATTTCTTTACACACGTCACAGGCACCTACATAGTTTCTGACATCGACTGTCATTCGAGGCCAGTACAGATGTTTTCTTAATCGTTCCAATGTTTTCCTATGCCTCCATGTGATACAAGTGGCGGATCATGCCCTCTTGAAATAACGACGGAGACAAGCCCTCGCGGAATCCAACGCTTACAAGCCACTTCTTCCTGAACTGGATCGCCTGATCTCGGAACAATCCGAATATAAACGAAGCCATCCCTGACGCAAAGATCTGGTAGTTTGTTGGAAGCTGATTTAATTTTCTGCCTCAGGTCCTCATATTCCAACCAGTTGAAATACGGGGAACTAAGGTCAACTTTCGGACCAGGATCTTCAGATGGTGAGCTGCTGTCAAAGTGAATCCGTGACAGGGCATCAGGAACGACGTTCAAGCTTCCTTTTCGGTGTTCTATGGTGAAGTCGAAACCTTGAAGCTTCAAACTCCACCGGACAAGTCTACCGCTGAGGTCCTTTTGGCACATCAGCCATTTCAAGATCACATGGTCAGTCACTATGTTGAATGGCATGAGATCTATAATAGGCCGGAACTTCTGTATGCTTAGTACTGCTGCTAAGCACTCTTGCTCTGTGACGGTATAATTTCTTTGTGCTGAATTCAAATTTTTCGAGACATAGGCTATCGGCTTCTCGTGACCATCGTAATCTAGCTGTAACAGCACTCCTCCAATAGCATGTTGACTCGCATCGCACTGAATAATGAACGGCTTGGCGAAATCTGGGCTCACTAGCAACGGATCAGAAGTAAGTTTCTGCTTTAGCAATTCCAGAGACGTCTAGGCTTCAGGTGTCCATTGGAACTGACTAGGATTCTTCAAGGTGTCAGTTATGGAGGCAGTTAAACCAGCATAGTTCAGAAAGAATCGACGATACCATTCCGCCATACCTAACAGGCGGAACTCTTCCAGGCTTCCTCACTAGAACAACTGGAGAGCTCCACGGACTCTGGCTCTCCTCTATCACACCCAGTGACAGCATTCGCCTCAAATCAGCATCCATCAAACTCTGCACTGCCGGTGCAATGGGATAAAACCTCTGTTTTATCGGAGTCGCGTTATTTGTCTCAATCTTGTGAGTGACCATAGATGTTGTTCCTAAGGCCAAGGAGACGAAGGAAGGAAAAAGCGGCTTCGTGGCGTCACGACGCCGATTTTCCGGAACCGAAAGGACATGGCAGTCAGTGTCTGAGGCAGCCAATAGGCTTGGCATCACCTCAGCAGCTATAGCCAGAAAATCCGGAGCCAACCCAAATAGACGGCAGAATCCTATTCCCAAGTATAGTGCTTGTGTGAGCCCAGGAACCACGTAAAAACGCACGTTATGGTTCTTACCACGGAAAGTGATGTCCAAGTCCACACTACCTCTTTCATTTTACGTCTGCGTCCGCTAGCCTTTCTAGAGCTCCCTGGCCAAAGATGCTGACAGCAGCAGCACTACCACGCAACCCCGTCACTGTTTGCCCTAGTAGCTTATCTCCGGCGTGCAGTCGACTGTCCTCTGGCATCGACACTGTAATGTGGCCCAGTTTCTTTCGTTCAGTCTTGATGCGTCGACAACATTCGTGCCCACGAAAAGTGGATCACTTCTTCTTATTGTTCGGGTACAAATCCGGGTACCAGTTCAGCTGCTGATGAGAAAATACGGTCTCTTGCTCTATTGTAATTTTGTAAACGCTTATGATACGTCGTCAAAGGATATAAAACAGGCTCACCCCTACTCGTCATATTAGAGCTTGGTGGCCGTTGTAGGATAGAGACACCAGGAGACCGAACGTCCAGCTCAGCAACCTTGCCAGAGGGAGGTGCTATTGGTTTTAGCGAGTCATCAAAATTTAAAGACTCTTCCACGGAAGTGTCTATCAGTGTCGTTAGCTCCCTGCAGGTGGAAAGTGGAGCTTGAAAATCTGCAGAGAAGTCAATTAGGTTCTCAAGGATCTATCAGGTGGATTGTTGATGTCACCAGAGTCACTGAATGATATCAACGGGCAATTCAATGATTTGCCGCTGAGGTTTGCAGATGAAGCGGACCTTCTTGTTTAAGGCTTGAACTGGAGTAGTCACAGCTATTGCCGTTCGAGACATTGAAACTGGTCGAGGAAAAGTGTTGCGATTCCCGCTCCGTCTGTCGTTTTTCGCCAAGCAGTACCTACAGTTTGGTTTTAAGACATTGTTTCGCTTAAATCTGAGTTACCACGGATCTCAGCTGCCCTATAGTGTTGGTAGAGTGTAGACAAATTTTGTTTTGAATATCTGGCAATAAGTTAGACTTAACCATTTCCAGAAATTCAGTATGCAAATGACCCCCAGTTTTCTGTCTACGGGACATTAATTGGACTCGCACCTTCAAATTATCCTTGGGAACTCCCCATTCAGCTTGAAGAGCGGTCTTAATATACTCGCACGTTGGTGTGGAGTTCTGACGGAGCAATGACCAGTACCATTCCATTGCGGGGCCTGCGAGCAACGTGCTCATATTTCTTACAAGGAGATCAAAGTCCCCTTCGAGCGCTGAGTAGGTGAGTGATTCAACTCAGAAGACAAATTCATCCACTGAACTATCACCACTATATGAGATGTTCCATCTGCGTATAGGGCTGCCTAATCTACGCGGCCATGTATTTCATGCAGGTCTATCGTTCTGATATGCCTGTGCGTGAGGAATGTTATGATTAGGCATCGATTCTTGTGAGCTACCTGGTCTGTGGTGTACTCTAGGCGCACCGATAAGTGGAATGTTGGTCGAGTGGTGTCTACCGGAGGAATGTGTGCCGCTAGAGTTGGCTGATGACGGTGATTGAAAAGCTCATCCCTCAGAGCATGTATACTCTGCGTAATGCCTTCTCGTATCAGGTCTTGCGTCTGAATTCTAAGTGCAGCCATTAAAGCTTCGGACGCTACCAAGCCTTGACTATTTGTAGCCGGCATTGGACTATTCATGCGTGACCTAATGTGAGACGTAGTTACTGGCTGTAAGCCAGGAGATAAGGTTCTACGAATTGAAGGTGGAGCTGTAGGTGGTGATAAATTGAGCTGTGGAAGCTGATGAAACGTATTAATCTGGCTATCCTGTTCGGTTTGATTTTGTTTTCAGAGCTGTACCTGTGAGCGTGGTGAAATCTTTTTGTGTAAGGAGACACCTTTAGTTTGAGCTGTTCCCTTGCTCGACTATCCATGTCCGCAAACACGCTTTATGGAATAGGTGTCCACAGAAGGTCAGGACTAGTTTCCTGTGCGCAGACTAGTCTCCGTCTTGGCAGATGGTACCGTGGTCTGGCCTAGAGACGGGAACTTCACCAGAAGATGGTGTTCGCAGAGTACGCATTAAAAAAGTTTACAATCTCCAGAGGAGTATTAAAATATATCCCCTAATGCTCAGAATTGAGCAAACTGAGTGTATACAGAAATCCGATTCAAAAACAGATGCAGAACGATCAATTAAGAAGAATTAAAAAAAAAATGTTTTTTCTAGCTAAAGGTTGATGCTTAAACTAACGGTAGTGGAGCAACTTCAAAGTTGCTACATAATTTTAATACAAATGCAGGTTCTTAATTCCCATAAACCTGCACCTAATATGTGAAAGGGGTTCTAGTAAGATAAATTCAAAGAGTCTATCATTTAACTTCACAGATCCAAAAAAAATCAATACACAATCGTACCAACGCAAACTTCGAGGTCTTAAAGAAGAGTCGGAGCTTAAATTCAGGATCGATTTTAATGTAGTATATACGCTAGGAAAAATATTCGAAACAAAATAAACTGTACCATACAGTATAAAAAATCTGGTTGTGAGCTAAACACAAGATATGCAAAAAAAAACAGTTAAAAAATCCTGAAAGATTTCTCTCTCTCTCTCCAAGAGCCAACTCTCAAGACAAGGGTCTTCCAGGTCCACTCTCTCCAAAATTCAGGTCAGGAAATGTACAGTAAAGGTAAGTAGTGTGGATGTGTGCATGAAAAGAATGAAACTCTCACAGAGATCTTGGAAAAGTCGAGTTAAAAGTGTCAAAGACTGAAAACGATACTAGAGATTCTTCATGCAGGCAGCCTGCAGTATGCCAACTCCTGATTAATGAAGGTCTCCAGCATCACTTCCATCCTCCAACAACTCTTTCCTTCCTCTTCGTTCGATGCTATATCTAATTAACCTTCCATGAGTCTGATCAACTAGTTAGCAAAATGTCATCTCACAGACCCATGACTCTGTCCAGCCAGTTGGCCAACAAAGACACGCCTCCGTGAGAATATCAACGAAAAATTCGTTCGTGAGGCCACCTACCATTTCCATGGCAGAAGGCCAGCGGGAAAGATCTCAATAAAAAAAAATTCAAAAATCAAAACATTACAACCAAAGTCAAATCTAAAGTCGAACTTTAGATAGAATAGCAATATCAAAAACTCTGTTGTATATTTCTGATAGACTCTCTATCGAACTTACTCTCTATCTCCAGATACTGCCTGGTCTTGTTACGGTGAAGCGACACTTTCACCTTGATTATCCAATTTTGCATTTAAGGGAACAAATCCAAGAATCAGACACTCCTTTGGTAATATTATGAGATTTCACAACACTCGGTTGCAATTTTATTACATTCTTTACACTCCGTTGTAATTTGATTACTCAAACTAAAATTAGGAACCGCTTAATTATCTTAAACTTTTATTTTACAATTTACAAATCGATATTCCTGAATTGCTTTTGGTTTTACACACAGTATGCTGACACCACTTATAATATATCTTCTTTTTTACTTAGCCAACTTTTTTCTTTTATTAGAAACACAGATGCGAACGAACTCTCTATTTTCGCCACGCAGCCACACCGACGATGTCCAAAAATCCAAGTCTAAAAACCGACTGTACTTGACTTTGATTTTTGTAATCGCAAGTCGAGTTGTTCAGGATGGGAATTAGGATTCCTATCCTGAGAAAATTATTTGACGCTGGACATGTTTAAATACACCCAGAATTATCGCGACCGACGATGGTTGAAGTAAAATTTGATATTTTAATAAATATCAAACCATCGTCTTGCTATCGTGCATACATTGTTGCGATCACAATGTATGCAGCTCGCGCCAATTTGCTGATAAGAGCTTTTTCGGTGAAACCTTGATCGTTTCAGTCTTCACCGACGTAAAATTTCATGCGCCCGATATGTATGTATGTATATATGTACATACATATCGAATTTACGACACATCTTACTGAAGGCAGGATTTGTCGTGGGGCTTTTTTTTTATTGAAACGACTTTAGATGAAACTTAAAACTTTTATTTTTCCGAAGTCGTTTTGTGGGAAAATATTTGTTAACCATGTTTTGAGCATGATTAGCTTATTTCTATTTATGAAAATTAAATATTTTCCAATTTTTTTCCAATGATAATTATTAATTATGATTATCATTTTTAACCCTTTGTATACAACAACTCGACGTTACTACAATCACAATCCCAAAAATTTAAATCAAAATCGAAAACTTTACTTTAATCTCAGAACAAACTTTGAAAAATTTTAAACTTGGAAAAACATTACTTTACTTTACAAAAACTTTAAATAACGACGACAGTTAGACTCAGGTCCGCATATAACTTCCACTGGATATGAGACTTGAGGTCAATCAACTAGCAGATGCCAGATAATCATCTCGCAACAAGTCCTAGTCCCCAGCGAAACTTACATTTAGACCACCGAAGTCTAACTGAGGTGGCTCCACGTTGGGCGCCATTTGTTATGGTCGTATGAAGAGTGATTGACTTGGACGTGAAGTCCAGACTGTCATCATTTGCTGACAGATCACTCGGTGGACAGCGTTGACCGCAGGGTGGCACGCTAGCCCGCCTCGGCTATTGGCGGAGAGTGTGGGGAGATTCCACGAAAATCTTCCGCTGTTCTACCAGCCATATACACAAAAAAATCTCGTGACTACCATACCAAAGGCCGTCATACACACACCAAGTCCTGAAGGGACCTTTACACTTCTTAACATGAGCCATGTGTAGGCGCAGATAGTATGCCTGCAGCTGCCTTGCCCCAGCCGCCCATATGACACTGAGGCCAGCAATATGTTTTCAGTGTCCCTTCTGACCATGACCTGGAAGTAAGTTTAGCTGAGGAGTAGACCTTAATCAACCATCAGTCCGAGGAGGACTCAGGGAGATTGAATGAGAAAGAACAAAAAATTCACGATTTCATGGAGAGAACTCTCAGCTATATTGATATTAATCCATTACAGTTCGTACTTATGAATTACATAGACCGACGCTTAATTATGAGCCTTGGTTTCACATGCGATAATAATATGAGAGCGAACACGAAATAATATTATAGACTATTCTAGTTTGATTAGCGAAAGGGAAAAAAAATATAATGAAAAGCAACCCAGAGACAAAAGATGAATGTATCTTGTTTGTATAAGAGAAATCTTGATTTATTAGAAAAAAGCACAAGTATTCACGGCAATAAACTTCCCCGACATGTTGAAGCGCTCCAGCATCCGGTAAGTACCTGTATGGGGAGAATAAAACTTTTATATTTTAAGATTGTCATTTCGATCTAGGTTGCCCTGCACTGATTCCTTACTTTGATTTAGCCAAATTTCTCTATTATTCCTTTCCCTTTTTCTTTTATAAATTCTTAGTTTAAAAAAACTGGCATAACCTACTTAATATATAACTTGAAATCCGATTACCTTTATTCTTTCTTCAAAATGTGACATACATATCTGACGGGTGTAAGATCATCAAATATGTGAGTTGAAATTCTTACATTAACTTAATTTTATTTTGTGACATGACATCCTGTACAGGATTTCCTTAGAAGAGACTCCCGGAGATAAACAGAAATTGAAAAGTACGAAATGATATCAGACTGCCAATTCAAAATAGAAACCAGTTGAGGAGCTTACACGCCACAGATAAAGTAAGTCCTATCTTTTCTTTGGCTCTATGCACCAATCCGTAACAACCTATGCCTACTATCGATACAAAAACTAACAGTAGTATGCTTCAGTGGTATACTAAGTTAAAATTCATTCCAAAAAGAACACCTTATGAAGGTTACAAGCAATAACTGCCTGGTGTCGACGATCGTTTTCCAAATTATTCTTAGTACTATCAATGCGTTTTTAGTCCTCCGGGCATCAGTTATTATTCTCTGTTGTAATACTATTTCATTTAGCCTTTCCTCCGTCTTTTCTTTCAATTGAAAGTCACTAAAACTATGCAAAATATTAAATCTATGCACGTTTGAGGTAAAGCACCACTTTCTATATATCTACGTGTACGAGTGAGATAACAATAACTGGCACACTATGATGCCTAAACTTATAATTACATAATAAAATCATAGTCCTATTATAGTTATGATCTACTACGAGATGACAGAAATTTGACTTGGGGCAAAAGCGTCCTCATATTATTTTAAAAATTACTAAGCTTCCATATTATCTAACGGAACCTCATTATTTAGATGATACGAATGTTGCTATACCTGATCGGAGTTCTATACTAAGAGAACTTTCGAATTTTGAATGCGTTGTTTTCATTGCCAATTCCAAGTGTTGGTACTAGCTCTTTTATGCCAATTAGTGGCGCGATAGCTTGTAATCGAAATTCGATGGTAGAAAGCAAAATTGTGCCATGTCGTATGTGGGATTGACCACTATCCTGTGATGACGACTTTGGTAAGCTGTAAAATATGCTCAATTAGTAATCGGTGTCCTCTCGAGGAGTAGCGGAGCACCTCCTTTCCCTCGGGGTTATCTCGCTAAACACGCCCTGTTCCACGTTGTTTGTAGTAACAGGCAGTCGGATTTTTTTTTTGCTGATTTTTTTGGTTCGGCGAACCCTCCGCGTGATAAAATACTATGAGAAGCGTAATCAAGACCGCAACTTCTGCCGGCCCTCGCTATTGACAAGATTTTCTGAACGTGTATGAGGTGATGAATTAATTATAAAGTAAATTCCTACTTTTTGTACTCACTTTTATCATGTTGTTCGACCAACCTGCAAGAAAAGAACCAGAATTTACCACATTCAAGGAATAAATAAGAAAGGCATCTTACCAGCACCTGGAATATGCCACATGTGCATAAGTCCCTCGATGACATGAAAAGAAATTGAACTCAATTAGAAATTGGATTAAATAATTATAAATATTGAACTATAGAACAAAATAAACTACAATTAAACTAATAAACAAGTAAATGTACAATTTAATTGCTCACCAAATGAGATTCCCGACATAAAACCCATAGCCAAACGAACAACATACAAGGCAGTAAAACTACAATTAATTTACCTGCCACAACTAAATAAACAAGTAAACCCGGCAACTAGGCAAACTGTCAGGTATAAGCAGAAGATTGGTGGACATTTAAGGTGGCAAAACACCCAAAATAACCTCACCTTCACAGGTGTCCACCAACCTTGAAAAAACCAATACAATCTTCAATAATCCAATGAATGTTTATAAATACCTATAGATGATGATGTCCTGTGATAACAGATCTTCAAATCACTTCACAAAACACAAGAAAAACACTAAACAATTATTAAAAAACAAATCGCGCGCGTTTGACGTTTCAACTAAAACCAACACGGCGAAACTTCATGTGTTCATGAGATTTGACGCCTTAATTCGGGGTAGAATCGTCACGCGATTCTAATGGTCGCGTTCGTTTTACGGTATTTTTCGCGGGATTCGCGTTATTCGCGATATTAACAATTTCAATTTGCACTAAAGAGTGCGAAAGAGAAGAACGGTGCGTGCAAGACAAAACAGTGAAAATCGAGAGAGGAATTATTTAGAATGAACTAAAAATGGCGCGTCGATAATGTAGATGAAAAAAAGTTTTAAAAATCAATCAAAATCAAGAAATTTAATATTAAATCCTTATGGTTAACATGCCAAAAAATGTAAAATTAATTTTTGCATATACCAATAATAATTAAAATTCTTAATTTATTCACAAAAGGCCAATATTTTGATAATTCACTTTATGGATAGTGAAATTGAAACAAATCTGCCTATAAAAGGCGTGTCATTCCTTCAATCGATCACTTTTTCATTCGAGTTGTCATAAAGTTTACACATGCCAGTTGGTCATAGTCTGCTTTTACATGCAGGTTTTTTAAAGTTTCAATTATTCTTCGGTTTCTTCATCAAAATTGTTCATCCGCTCCAATTAGGAATTTTTTGGAGTAAAAATCTAGTACTAAATTTCGTGGCCATTATTTGGAATTGTATGGATTAGCATCAAAGCTTCAACAAGTAAAAATTTTATGAAGAATTTACTTGTCAGTATTTATCAAAGAGCTAATTGTTTATGCATTTTTTTCAAATAATTTGAGGTTAAGGGATAATCGTAATCGCAGGCCACAACGGTAAAGTTACTGGTCACAAATTAACCTAAACAAATTGATCAGTAACCATTAATAAAATTCATTCCCTTTCAGAAATTTTTTTGTTTAATTAAAATTGAATTTTTAAATTTTTATTGTTGACTGACATTTTGTAAAAAATATGCCTAATTCGTCATCTTTTACAAACCATGCTAAGACAATAAAAATTTAACGTAGAATAAGTTCATTTGAATAATTACGTGTCTATTAATTAAGGAATTTTGAAGTATATATTGTTTTAAACAGATAAGGGTAAATCAATAATCATAACGTGGAAACAGAATGAATTAAAAAACGCACAGAACTTTATCTAATTCACGGAATTTCGTGTGATATTTGAGCAATTGATAAATTAGAATTTTGTTGAAATTTATATAAAGTTGATTGTGTTAAATAGATTTGAAATCATAGAAACTACTTTCAAATTGTTAGAGTCTTAAATTTGAAGAGTTAAAGAAAATGAATTAATAACCAAATGATATCTTTAAATCGCTACACTACCTTCCACCATTTCATTTCAGCACGCAGCAAGTTGTGATTTGCAAACGCTGCTTAGTGAATGGCAATTATAGGAATTGACATATGATTATTGAGATACAATTTACGAGCGCAGTGCATCATATCTCAATTATGGGAATTGACTTATGATTCCGTTCTAGTAAAAGTTTGTTTGCATTGATATACATATGTGTTGACCGCGGATGGTTTTTATTTATCCCTAACTGATTTAGTTAAATTTTCACTGCCTTATCTGTATGCACATTACGAGTGAAAGACCGAAATCAGACATTTTGTGTCATGGCGATTTTCTTACGAGGGATTTTTCTTCTTCTTTTCTTCCCGCTCGTTTTGCTCGGGCACTTGCCCCAATCAGACTTGAAACTTCTGGTCGAATTTCGCCAGTAGCACATTCGCCGTGTGGCCCACGCTGTGTGCTGCTGCTAGCCGTCGGGTAGCATACTGCTGCCTGCAGTACGCTACGACCATAACAAACTGCAAATCCGGATTTTGTTGAACCCACCAGATATAGACCATAACGTGGATTGCCTTCTTAAGGGACACATATAATTGCCGCCACTGGTACTTCTTACTATGTTTTGCTACCGTTTGTTGTGATGTTAAGGAATTTGACTAAATTCCCTGTTTAACATTATAGGTTTTATCTCCTCAGATATTTTAACCTTACTTTTTCAAGATTTTATTTGGTTACTTTATCTCAATAAATTAAACTATTGGATTATAAGCAATTTACTTCCCAACCAACTGAGATGAGTAAAGTAATCTCCAAGTCAGGATTTAAAGGAATCTACAAGCCACGAGTCAGCCTCCTTCTTCCAGAAGTGCGTAACTTCATCTGATGCACCCTTCGCGGGATAATACTTTTTGGGAACAGAAAAATTACCTTCTAAGCGGTTCCTTACTTTAGAATTTTATTAAAAACTTCTTTTAAAATTAACTTCACTATGGATTTTGTTAGGCGCCAGAAAAAAAATTCGTTTTTTTTAATCTGCTCCCCCTTCCTCTTCTTCTTTCCCAACCTCGTTTTTGGGGCACTTCTCCCAGTCAGACTTGAAACGTCTGGTCGAGTCTCGTCAGCAGCACATTCGCCGTGTGGCCCACGCTATGTGCTGCTGCTAGCCGTCGGGTAGCATATTGCTGCCTCCAGTACGCTACGACTATAACATTACTTTGTTTTTGATATTGTTATATCGGTATCCGTTAAATTTTTTACTATAAATTGGTTCGTATTTTTGCACTTCCTCAATTAATTTTTCATCAAATTCTATTTTTTTCATTGGAACTAAAATATAAACACAAAAACAAACCGGTAACAGAGCAAAAAGTTCCTAAGTAACTTGTTATGGAAGTATAACGAGTGATTGACTTTGGACGTGAAGTCCAGACTGTCAGCATGAGCTGACAGCGTTGACTGCAGGGCGGCACGCTAGCTCGCCTCGGCTATTGACGCAGAGTGTGGGGAGGTTGCACGAAAACCTGTCGCTGTGCCACCAGCCACATACAAAAAAACATCGTGCCTTCATACCAAAAATGAAGCACACATTGTTGTGACTCAGGTGCCCAATGCCCCGAATCACAACTATATTGATGTACCATTAATTGACCCTGAAAAATTATTTCATTTTTAAATCTCATTCAAAATTTATAATGCATTTAGAAATGCATTCCCATATTATAACAAAATGCAATTTAACATAAATTGCATTTTGTTATCAGACACACATTCCACTCACACGGTATGCACACTTACCTGCATACAGTGTCTTTTTACTTTTTTTCCGTATGTACTATATACATACGTGCATTACCTACTTAATCCAATCTAATTGTATGTACATACATACATACAATTATCAAAATTATTCGCGCCCTCTTAAAATTAATATTTCAAGACGGGCGCATAAGTGCATATCGGATTACAGTTTTCATTGATGCATATAGCTCGCATCAGAAATTTTAGCATTTTCTCACGTACGTTTTTTCAACGTCGTGAGAAAACAATAAAAAGAAGAAAAGAGCTTTTGAAGCGATCGTGGGTACCTGGGTGCAATTTGCCCAAACCTCGGGAGTTGGAATTTTAAAGCCCGTCGGGAGTAGTTTCGTAAAATAAAAAATCGGAAAATTATAAAGGGAAATACAAAAAAATTAGAGATCTGTTCTTAAATCTATTCTAACAACCAAGTAAGAAATCAATTCAGTTATAGAAACTAATCTATGTGAAACTGATAAGTATTGTTACGCGCCACAAAGTGATACAAGCGACATCTATTGGAAATGGAGATAACTTTAGGTTAGTGACATCCTAGTAAACTGGGTTTGGAGAACAGAATATTCAGGAAGGTTCTAGGATAATTTGTTGAGTATAAATACGTCGTAACTCACATGCAGGAGGCAGTCTTATTTCAGACAGTGAAATGAACGAAGTAAACTATTGCTATAATTTAGAAGTACAGTACTAGCGATAGCTATAAAGAGTTGATTTCATAATTGTTTGTAAATGTTATAAAAGTATATAGTGAAGTTAAATAAAAGAAAGAACTTGTTAATAATATCTGAAATATTGTCTTTTAAATAACGAACTAAGGCCACGCTCTGTTATTAGCACTTCGCGGTCCTGCGTCATAGTTATTACAAACTATACAGATTGAAAAGCAACGTGATTATATTTCACTAGTACAGGCGATAGAATTATATTATGGAGATGAGCACATGCAGCAACTATATCGCCTGCAGATACGCAACAGGACTCAAAAGGATGGAGAGTCACTACAACAACTGCATGCTGATGTGGAAAGATTAGCTTATCTTTCATACTCTACCGTAAATGGGGATTTCCTTAATGAAGTGGCAACAGAAGCATTTGTGAACGCTATTGCAGACCAAAATTTACAACAAGCGTTAAGGCTATCAGGAAAGAAATCAACAGCAGAAGCAGAAGCCTATGCATTAGCGTATGAATCTGCCAGGCAAGCTTCTCGTAGTGCAGTACGAGTGAGGGAAATTTCGGTGGAGGAATGTACTTGTAACAGAATGCAGTCATCACAGAGCACTCCTTCACGCGGTATTCTTCGTTGCTGGAATTGTAATAGACTGGGACACCTCCAAAGAGACTGCAGAAAACGCCGACGAATTGAAGCGCTAGAAGAAGGGCAGAGATATCGAGATGAGCAAAGATATCGAGTTGGGCAGCAGACTCACAGCAAAATACCGTCATCAGAGACCACTCCTTCGCGTGGTGTCATTCGATGGTGGAAATGTAGTAGACTGGGACACCTGCAAAACGACTGTAGGAAACGAGGACGACTGCAAACAGCAGAAGAAGAAGGGAGAAGATGGCGAGCTAAAGAGCAAGCTTTCCGTGGAGAGACTAGACTGCAACCTCATGACTTTGAAATCCCATACCGCAAAGGACGTATCCACGGAAATGCAGAAGCTTTTTCACAACGTCCATGCAATCCTGAATGGAAACATTGCGGCCGGATGGAAGAAAAAGATGACAATGACTACGATGATGATAACGAAAGTCGAAAGAAGAAAGGAAAGAAATCCAAAGACGATGATGATTACGGTGAAAAAGTAAAAAGAAGAAAGGAAAGAAATCCAAGAGCGAGGACAATGAAAGAAAGAAAAAGACGAAAAGTAAAGGGTCTAAGGATGCTGATAATGACGATGATAAGAGTATAATGAAGGTCAGAAAAGGCAAAGATAAAGGTTCTGACGATGATGATAATAAGAAGCGCAAAGGCAGCTATGAAAAGGATGACAACGGCAGTCAAAAGGGCAAGAAATTTCAGGACAAAGCAATCAAAGATAAGAGACGAAAGAAAAATCAAAGCATGGAAGAGTGTTTCAACAGAACATTAATCGAACATCTCAGGAAGGTCTTCAACTATAATCAGCGCGATTGGGTCGACATATTCCTATATTTCTAATGGCTTATATATCAGCTGTTTACAATATGGCCAGACAAAGCCCATCTAAGGTCATATTCGGAAAGGAAATGCGCTTACCTAGCGACCTCAAGTTTGGTATACCCAAAGGCAAACAAAACTTCCCAGAAGACTTCGGAACAAAGCTCAGACAACGATTAGCTGATGTGCACGAGGCCGCGAGACGTTCTCCAAGGTTATGACAACACTGGGAGGGACCGTATGCAGTTAAAACTAAAATTAAAAACATGCCATACAAGAATCAGCGCGGTACAAGGTGCAAAAGAAAAATCGTTCATCTAGATCGCTTGGGTCAATACGAAGAGCATCAAGACCGTGGACCATCTGTTGTTCGGGACGAACAAATTTTAAGAAGGGGGCAGTGTTACGTGCCACAAAGTGACACAAGCGACATCTGTTGGAAATGGAAGCAACTTTAGGCTAGTAACATCTTAGTAGACCTTGGGTTCGGAAAACGGAATATTCAGGAAAGTTCTAGGATAATTCGTAGAGTATAAATACGGCGCTTCTCACATCCAGGAGGCGAGTCTTATTTCAGACAGTGAAATGAACGAAGTAAACTATTGCGATAATTTAGAAGTACAGTACTAGCGATAACTATAAAGAGTTGATTTCATAATTGTTTCTAAATGTTATAAAAGTAAATAGTGAAGTTAAATAAAAGAAAGAACTTGTTAATGATATCTGAAATATTGTGTTTTAAATAACGAACTAAGGCCACACTCGTAACAGTATTAACATAAGAATACAGCATAACTGTTAAAATATACTAGTGCTGAATAAAGAAAGTTCTATTTTGCGTTGTTATTTTAAATTTTCGCCTTCCAATTGCTTCTTTCTGATCGTGCCAGGAAGCACGAGCAATTTGTTTACATAAAATTTTGGTGACAGCGGTGGGATTAAAAAAAAATCAGTGCTTTAAAAAGAAAAAATTTCTTCCTTAAAATAATAAAATCCTGCTAAACAATAACATTTTGGTGGCAGCGCGGTACCTCGAATCAGTGTCAATAATTAAAATCAATAAAAATAAATTTAAAAAATAAATCAAACAAAATAAAATAAAAACCTGTCACAACTATAACATTTTGGTGGCAGCGTTATTTTTTTAAAAATCAGTGCAAATAAATAATAACAATAAACGCCCATAAAAAAATTTTTTTTTGGTAATTTAATTAAAATTAAAAAACAAAATAATAATAAAACAACAAAGGAACGCTATAACATTTTGGTAGCAGTGTACCTACTATAAAATCAGTGCCAAAAAATTAAACTTAAATCAAACAAAACAAAAGTTTCGTAAAACTATAATTCAACAAAAATAAACTAAAAAGGAAAGAATAATAATAAAAAAACAAATTTATATATAAGCCCGGGTACCCAGGAGGTACTTAGAGGAATTTAGTGTTTAAGCGTCATAGCGCTCAACGGGGGACCCAAGGAGGCTTCATCCCTGCCTCACTAAGACGATTCCCAGAAGGAAGACTAGAAGAAATCGTCGTCCTGGACGCGCGACGTATCTTCACTATCATCACCATCATTATCTTCATTCCTCAGCAACATTATCAGAAACGAAAACGCCTGACAAAGGACTCCAAATACTACATCTCTAGCAACGTCATCTACAGCTATCCGAACCAAAAGCCAATACTTGGATAAATAATAAGGTGGAAAAGCAAACAATTTTTCCTTCTTTTTTTCTTACAAAAATTTCCCGGATTTGTGGAAAAAAAATTATTTTTTGCGAGTGTACGCAAAATACGCTACTCCACGAAGCGACCTCTGCGGTAAGGGTTCGTAAACTTGCTGGCCAGAGGACTTTGATAAACCAATAATCAATCCCCTGCAATAGAAATTCTTAACTCTATTGATCAGGAGAAAGATTTTGGTTGGAGATAGAAATTTTGATACAACTGCTCATGTTATTTAATTACAAAAATATTAAGACAACAATTTTAAGAAAAAAAAATTTCTTTTCATATTGCACAACAAATTTAGAATTTTTTTTAATTGCAAATTTTTTTTTCTCCGTTACCATTGCGTTAGAAAAATTAAAGAAAAATTTTTTTCCAGTTGCATAGAAAAATTAAAAAACAAATCCTTTTGGAAAAGGTGTTAATTCAAATTTTTTTTCTCTCCTATCGCTACAATTCTTTTTTCCCCTCTTTCCTTACAATCTTATTTCAAGTAAAATATTTACGCACTGTTGTTGAGAGTCTCAACTAATTTGTGCACGTACTTTTACCACATCTTCTATACTTTAATCACACATATATATTAGATATATATTTAATTATAATTAAAAGCAAATTTTTTCCTTACTTCATTTATAAAAATGTTAATATTATCCTAAATTTCAACCCAATTCTCCGACTTATACCAAATACATATTCGCGGATAAAAATCAACCAAGGCAAATTCTTACAGATTCGATTTGATTTAGTTATTTGGCAAGTTATTAGAGCACTACAGTCTCTTATATTAATATAGATACAATACATTTTTCAACAAAATACACCCTATACGACTTTTCAGAATTAAATTTCTTTCAACCTACTGTTTAGCAGTTGCAATACATACAGCTGAGTACATTTAAAATTGACAATCACGTGTTTTTGTCTTCATCTTAGCGTATATTCCTTAGATTTTGCTAAAACAAATTTTTTTCTCCTTTCCCCTTTTTCCTAAGTTTTACATCTTACATACAAAACCAACATGACTGACGAAAACAAATCTTTCGATGAGCTTTGCTTGTCACAAGTCCCAAAAATGACAGAAATTAGACAAATTCTGGCCGACTATCATAGAGCGAATAAACCTAAAAGGACTTCAGATTTTCCTTCTGGAAAACTCCAACAGTTGGAAGAACTATGGGCTTCATTTGAAAACATTCAAACCCTGATTCAAGATCATGAAAATTTTACTGAAACTCATGACTATGTTAAGCAGTCATGCTATGACAAAATGGAGGACTGGTACAATCTTACAAAGGCAACTCTGTCTGATAGGTTGAAATCCATATCAGTCCACACAGAGCCCAAAAATAACCCGTTTTACTATACGTCGCACTTCCAAAAACTTCTCAAAAAACAACTGCAGCTGAGAACCAGGATAGCTCAGACAAAGATCAATCGAATACAATACGATTTCGATTGCAAGAAGATAGACAAAAAACATTATCAAATATTATCCAGTCGATAGATAATAATTCACTTGAACTGCAACCCAGGCGTATCTAAACCAAAAATTAAACTCGTTGCACAAATATTGGAATGATTTTGACGAAACACACAATGAAATAATCTTGAATGTTGGCCCAAACGACAAAGGCAGCGAATACTTCGCAAATGATGTTTACAAAAACATGGAAACATCATTCTCAGACAGTGTAATTGCGCTGCAAGAGCAATTGGACTCTCGATTCCAAAATGTAACGAATACTACAAATAATTCCACAGAGCATCACCACAATGTCTCTTTCAGAGACCAATCAAGTTTTTTCTCATCTGAAGCGAGAACATTAATTCCCAATTTCAATGGAAATCCGAAAGATCTCCACAAATTTATTTCAAGTTGTGATGACACATACGCAACAGCAACGACGGTGAACGAAAAACACTCCCTCCTTAGCTTAATAAGGAGTAAATTATCTGCAGAGGCATACGACGTATACAGATACAATCAAATCTCAGATTGGCCTGAGTTAAAATCGCTATTGGCCCAATCTTTCGAAGTCAGAACACCTAGAAGAGAGGAAAGTGTAAAAGACTTTTTGCAGAGATTAAATACAACACTGTCCAAGATAAATGAAGCATAACATTCCTATACAACGGACAAGATCCCCTACGGTCTTTGTTAAGAGTGTAAGGCTGTGAGAACAATTGAAGATGGGTTATCCAATCCACAATTACAGACCTTAGCCAAAGTGCATTCCGATAAATCCTTTTCTGCATTAAAATCACACATCTTGGAGCATGCATCACGCTTAGAGCAGAAACAACTTGTTTCCCATGCACAAAACAAGATAACTCAAACTCCATTTGCGCAAACAATAAATTCAAATCTTCGTTGCTTCAAATGTAATAGACTGGGGCATGCTGCATCAAGTTGCCCAGTCATACAACGCAAAACGCAAAATTTCAATGCAGTTCCAAAGCTAAAACCCCAATTACAACGCTCTCCAGATTTTAATAAAATTAAATATCCATCACAATATCCTTCATGTCGATATAGTCATCGGATGGGACACACAATCGAGGAATTCCGGACAATAGCCGCGAACAACAGTCGTTCTGGCTACAATCAGGAAAATCAAAATAATTTCCAGAAGGTGAACAATACTCCACCAACAAACACGGCTGAAAGACAGCCTCAAAATAGGAATTGGCAGCAGCCAGTATTCCGAGAAAGTCGATCTTCACCGCCGAGATATAATAATGCCAATATCTCGGCTAGATCGACATCTCCAAATAGGAAGGACAACAAAAGTCCATCGGCATCCAGGCAGGGAAACTGGATGCTGCGGGGGGTCACATTCGGCAACCCCTCGCATATAGAAACTACAGCACAAGTCCACAGGAATCCCGAAACAATATCGACACAGTCAGAATAAAATTGATACGTATCCCCATCCAAGTAAATAATAATTCTGTAACAATTTCTTTGCCTGTCGATATCTGCTCTGCTCCAAAACTTACTTTTTTAATCGACACAGGAGCAGATATCAGTTTAATTAAACTCCATCCATTGAAGCCAGATAGCATATGCTACAGAGATGCTGTCTGCAATATAAATACTTTGTTTACAGGGTCCACTTCTACAGAAGGGCTCATCTTTGCTAAATTGAATTTAGAATCTTCGAATAGTAATAACTCCATCCCATTTCAAATTGTGCGAAATAACTCCATCCTCTCTCACGATGGCCTACTTGGTCATGACTTTTTATCTCGATACAATGCTAGTATCAATTACAAAAATAAATACATTTCTTTAGAAATAAACGATTCAAATAAATCTTATCCGTACGAAGAATATTATTCCAATTATCCATACGTTTATTTGAAAAGCGAAGACCCAGAAAAGAGGTCTCAAACACAGAGTCTGTTACATACAGGAATAACAGTCTCCAATAAAGATATTAATACAAATCTATCTCCATCAATTGCTTCGAAAAGAAATGCAAATCGATCGCCAGCCCATGCTTCACAAGAAGTGAAGCATAAAGATAAAAATATATCTCCATCTATAGCCACACAAGAGGCTGAATTGAATAAAATTCTATCTCCATCCAAAGCTTCACAAGATATGAAGCAAGAACGTAAAAGTATATCTCCATCTACAGCCGCACAAAAGGCTGCATCTATTAAAATTCTACGTCCTTCATCAATAGATTCACAAAAAGTGCATTCCAAGATAAAATCAAAGAAGTCAAAGAATTTCAATAAAGTTTTATCTCCTTCAAATTCTGTCGAGTCGGAATCATCGTATAACTCCTTCCAAATTCCACAAAAGTTGGAATCTTATCTCCTTCCTTTTAGAAATCCGAATGAATCGGATAAATTAAATAAAATTAAAATTCCGGCTCGATCAGAATTCATCATTGAAATTCCAACTCCTTCGATTCAAAATCAATGGGTCTGTTTCAAGAAGGAAATAAGGCCAGGTTTATTTCTTGGAAATTCGAAAGTCGAACCAGTCAACGGTATGGCAAAAGTCCTAATCCTCAACACAAATGAGGAGGACGCCGATCTGGCACCTTACGAAGTGAACCCAGTTTACCAAGACTTGGACGACTTTGTGGTCATCTCCACAGACTCTGAAAGAGATCCAATTAAGGGCAGAATTATGAAACAGCAAAATCTTATAAAATTGTATCACTGTAATTCAGAGGAATCTGAGAGTATTCGCAACATCTGTAGGGAATTCAACGATCTCTTCTTCATAGAAGGGGATTTCCTTTCATATACAGATGCGATTACCCACAAAATCGAGACCCTCCAGGACAAACCGCCAATTTATACCAAGCCTTATAGACTTGCTGAGGCAAGCCGAACTGAAATAAACCGGCAAATACAAGAAATGCTGGAGTCCGATATTATAAAACCCTCACATGGTCCCTGGAATTCTCCACTTCTCCTGGTTCCTAAAAAGCCCGATGAGAAGGGAAACAAAAAGTGGCGAGTAGTGGTAGGCTTTCGTCGTATTAACGACATTACTATTGGCGATGCCTACCCACTGCTAATATCACTGATATATTAAACAAGTTGGGGAAGTCGAAATATTTTACCACACTCGACTTAGCCAGTGGATTTCACCGGATAAAAATGGACTCGAAGGACAGGGAGAAAACTGCCTTTAGCACACCCTATGGCCACTACGAATACAATCGTATGCCATTTGGTTTAAAATGAGCCCCTGTTGGCCTTCAAGGCATCTATTGCTTCGTATACATGGACGATATTGTAGTCCATGGATACAATCTCAAAGACCACAATTCCAGACTCACAGCAGTATTTAGCCGCCTTCGTGATTTCAACCTCAAACTTCAACCCGACAAGTGCCACTTCCTAAGAAAGGAAATTATGTATTTAGGGCACATAATTACAGAAAATGGAGTCAAACCAGACCCAGCAAAAATCAAGTCAGTTCAGTCATATCCCAGACCCAAGAAGGAAAAAGATATTAAAGCCTTCCTTGGTTTCGTCGGCTACTATCGCCGCTTTATACCAAACTTTTCAAAAATAGCTAAACCACTTACAAATCTTTTAAAGAAAGATATCCTTTTCAAATTCGACGCAATTTGTGATGAAGCATTTTGCGAATTACGCAATAAACTTATTTCAACACCAATTTTATCATATCCCAATTTCGAAAAAGAATTTGTTGTCACCTCCGATGCCAGTGACTACGCCATCGGAGCTGTTCTTTCACAAGTTGATGATCAAGGAGATCATCGAATTGCCTATGTTAGTCGAGTTCTCAATGGTGCGGAGACTCGTTACTCAACTATAGCGAAAGACCTCTTAGCTATCGTTTTCGCAGTTGAGGAATTCAGACCATACGTTTATGGCAGACAGTTTACAATTATAACTGACCATAAACCATTAGTATGGCTCATGATTCTGAAGACCACTCCTCAAGACTAATGAGATGGAGAATACGTCTTGAGGAATATGACTACAAGATAGTCCATAAATCAGGCAAGCTCAACACAAATGCAGACGCTCTCAGTAGAGCTATTCCAGATAGTAGCGAAAATTTCGCAGAACCTACCACCTGCGTAAATGTGGGTTACAAGGAATCAAGCTAGAGCTCAGGCGAATTCGAACACTCCCAACACGAGTGTTATTAATTAAAATCCAACTCCATCACAACTGAGCAATTCCTCAGTCATTATAACTGACACAAATTTCCCATTACTATTGACTAAAAATGCGAATCCTAAATTTTTCATCTTGCCAATGCAAGATACAGAACTTGAAAGAGTGTTGGATTCGATACTAAAATTTTCAGATAAATCCCCACTTTCAGACACTGAACTGAACTTTATCAAAAGAAAAGACTCCATAATAATTATTTCCAAAATTAATTTACCTTCTCGATCCCAAAGAGATAGATCAGACCTCGACAAGATTTTAACTGAGATCTGCTCATACACAGAAGCAAATCAGTTATAACAAATAAATTCCCCATATTAGATCCACAGAATCTAATAATTATTAAAAACATTTTTACCAAGGTCTTCACTGCTAAACAAATAAACATTAAACTCCATCAAGATTCTATTAAATATTTATCCGACATTAATGACATCGAACAAGTCTTAAAAGATTTTCACTCATTACCGACGGGAGGCCATCAAGGAGTTTCCCGTACAATTAAAAGAATCAAAAGCAATTCAACTGGCCTGGCATGTCAGACGACATCGTAAAGCATGTAAGGAAATGTAAACTTTGCCAGGTATCCAAAAATTCCAAAAATTTCAATGAAAATCTCGAGCATTAGCTCCAAACCTTTCGAAAGAGTGTACCTAGAGTTGTAGGACCTCTCCCAATTTCTCTTTCTGGAAACAAATATCTCCGTACATTCCAAGACGACCTCTCAAAATTTTCTGAGGCTATTCCTATAGTCGACACCGAGTCTAAGACATTAGCGGAAACCTTCATGACAACGATAGTTTGTCGACATGGTATTCCAGAAAGTATCCTCACAGATCAAGGTTCTAACCTCATAAGTGGCTTGTTCGCCGAGGAATCTAAATTACTCAGAATAAAACCACTTAAAACTACTCCATATCACCCTCAAACGAATGGTGCATTTGAAAGAAGTCACAGAACCTTAGCAGAATATCTCCGATCTTATGTAGCGAAAGATCCACAAGACTGGGATACATGGATTCCTTATGCCATGTTTGTATACAATACAACCCCTCATTCGAGTACTAATTATACTCCTCGCGAACTCCTATATGGATTCCCAGCCGAAATCCCGAATAATTTAAAATCTTCTCCAACCGTTTGCTATAATTATGACAATTATGCAAACCAATTAAAAGCTCGTCTACAGCATAGCTTCAAAATAGCTAAACACATAGCCATGGCCAATGAAGGAAAATCAAAATTGCAATACGACAAAAGCTCCGTCAAAAATCTTTTATGGTAGGCGATGAAGTCCTACTTAAGAGCAGAGTTCGAGAAACAAGATTTCACCACTATGGTCAGGTCTGTATGAGATAATGGAGATTAATTCCCTAGAAAATTCCACCAATAAAATTAATAATAAAAATAAGAGAGTCCATAATAATGACTTAAAACTTTTCAAAGAGTAATATTAATGTCAACAACTTCATCCTCTTCATTCCAAGTAAATAACGCAATACATCTTCCAGGTTTTCAAAAATTATACAAATAGCATTCATTTTAATTTTCATCCCTTTCATCAACGGCTCAGGAATAGAGGTAAACCACCTAAATGCCAGTGCGGGCATTTACTTCGAGGAAATTGGCAGAGCCAATTTCTACGGCAACGAATGGAAAATCGTCACCTATTACGATCTAGCGAATTTTAAAATCAGAATTCAGCAACATCCAGTCATAGCCCAACAAATTACAGCGACCTGCCAGAACTGGACAAACACTCAGCCTTGAGCTACACTTGTAATGTACGTTGCTACAAATAAAGCTTATTATAGCAAACACAGAGTATAGGAATATGTTACTTGTGACCCAAAAGAGAAAACAAACAGTACTTTTCAATGCTATAGGCTCAATCTCTAAAGCTCTTTTCGGCACATTAGACGAAGATGATGCCAAGATTTATGACGAGCAAATCCGTAATCTCACCCTTAACCAAAACTCCCTCCTATCACTTATGAAAAGCCAAACTACGATAGTCGAATCAACCGCAATGTTTTCAATAAAACTAAAGCCGCAATTGAAAAGGAATTCATGGTCATGCATAAAAAACTAATATCAGTGCAGATAGCCACATCATTGATGGAAAATAGGTCACTTGATAACAAAAATATCAATTGAACTGGAATCACTCATTTCACTAGTCTCACTAATGGCATTCAGATACCAAAATACCCAGGCAGAATTAATAGATCTTCTTACGGATTCAAGGCAAGGCAAATTTCATCCTACACTAATAATCCCTAGAAAAATAGAAAAATTGTTATCAAATATCAGGCAAGAAATACCAAATACAATGATGCTTCCCATAAATCCCAGAGGAAATACATTATCACAAATTTACAAATTAAGCACAATATCTGCAAATATTTTTAACAACAAGATAATTATTGAGCTCCGAATTCCACTTCCGTCCAAGGAACCATACCAAATATTCAAGGCAATGCCGTTACCGACACTCCTTAACGAATCGTTCGTATATATCGAACCATCGAAGGAATACATATTAATAGATTACAATCGCGAACATTTTGTTGAATTAACGCTTCAGGATATTCATAATTGCACAACGTTGGACCATATGCATTTCTACTGCAAAATTTCATTCCCCATCTTAAACACAAATCCAAGAACAAACCAATGTGAAGTGAATCTACTAAAGAAAGAACCTATTACACAAAAGTGTAAAATTCTGATCATGCGACAGGATTACTATTGGACGCAATTATCACAGCAGAACGGCTGGCTTTTCTCCCTGAAAGGATCCCTCCACATAGACATTATTTGTAATACTCTATTAATTCACAAACCCTGCATGGAATAGGAACAATGCACATCAATCCCGGTTGTTATGTTCGCAGAAAGGAATTCATCCTGCACGGACATAACGTAAAAATGTCCAAATTCAATTCCCATTTTATCCTAACAGTAAACATTTCCAGTATAATATCAAATATGACGTCCTCCCCAATAGGATCGCATATAAAAATACATACTTTAAATATTACGAATAATATGGATCGAGATAAACTTCTAGAATCCTTTCGTTTCCAAAAAAAATCATGAATTAATTCCTTTAAATCCAATAAATAATCATCATATTCACCACTATGCAATATCATATGTGACAATTGCTTTAATCATCTCTATTGCCTGTGCTTATATGTACATTAAATATAAACCGAAAGAACGAACATCCAAAAACATAACCCTCGAACATGAACTGGAAGATATGCCTAGAGCTGCACCACGAAAACTTACGTGCAAGATAACCCCAGCACCTAAAAGAAAATCGGCTGAAAACGTTTAACCTACGGACGCAAACTAACGGACACAGTAATAACCTCTTCCTAATTTTTACCATCATAAAAATCTCCATCCTCATTGAGAAAAGAACAAAAATGGATATTTGTATTAACCGGGAGTTTAAGAAACAAAAACGAAGCAAATGTAGTTAATATTTAAAATACCGTAATAGCATAAATAAATAAAGAAAAAAAAGGATTCATTATAAGAAGCAGATTAAAAAAAAAGTATAAAAAGAAATATTTGTGAATAATACTTATTATAGTACACATTATTTTCTTGACAGGAATTAATAAATAAATTATTAAAAAAAAAAATATAGGAGAAGGGAAAATGAAATAAATAATTGTGTTCTATTTTACTAAAAACTTTAAATCATTTTTTGTGCTTTACCTATTATAAGTTAATTATAAATATGCATGTAAATAACTATGCATGGCTATCTATAAAATCACTACTTAGAATTACGTTCCCAACGCACTATTTTCAGAGAAAGAAAGTTTTCTTGTCGTGGGGCTTTTTTTTTATTGAAACGACTTTAGATGAAACTTAAAACTTTTATTTTTCCGAAGTCGTTTTGTGGGAAAATATTTGTTAAACATGTTTTGAGCATGATTAGCTTATTTCTATTTATGAAAATTAAATATTTTCCAATTTTTTTCCAATGATAATTATTAATTATGATTATCATTTTTAACCCTTTGTATACAACAACTCGACGTTACTACAATCACAATCCCAAAAATTTAAATCAAAATCGAAAACTTTACTTTAATCTCAGAACAAACTTTGAAAAATTTTAAACTTGGAAAAACATTACTTTACTTTACAAAAACTTTAAATAACGACGACAGTTAGACTCAGGTCCGCATATAACTTCCACTGGATATGAGACTTGAGGTCAATCAACTAGCAGATGCCAGATAATCATCTCGCAACAAGTCCTAGTCCCCAGCGAAACTTACATTTAGACCACCGAAGTCTAACTGAGGTGGCTCCACGTTGGGCGCCATTTGTTATGGTCGTATGAAGAGTGATTGACTTGGACGTGAAGTCCAGACTGTCATCATTTGCTGACAGATCACTCGGTGGACAGCGTTGACTGCAGGGTGGCACGCTAGCCCGCCTCGGCTATTGGCGGAGAGTGTGGGGAGATTCCACGAAAATCTTCCGCTGTTCTACCAGCCATATACACAAAAAAATCTCGTGACTACCATACCAAAGGCCGTCATACACACACCAAGTCCTGAAGGGACCTTTACACTTCTTAACATGAGCCATGTGTAGGCGCAGATAGTATGCCTGCAGCTGCCTTGCCCCAGCCGCCCATATGACACTGAGGCCAGCAATATGTTTTCAGTGTCCCTTCTGACCATGACCTGGAAGTAAGTTTAGCTGAGGAGTAGACCTTAATCAACCATCAGTCCGAGGAGGACTCAGGGAGATTGAATGAGAAAGAACAAAAAATTCACGATTTCATGGAGAGAACTCTCAGCTATATTGATATTAATCCATTACAGTTCGTACTTATGAATTACATAGACCGACGCTTAATTATGAGCCTTGGTTTCACATGCGATAATAATATGAGAGCGAACACGAAATAATATTATAGACTATTCTAGTTTGATTAGCGAAAGGGAAAAAAAATATAATGAAAAGCAACCCAGAGACAAAAGATGAATGTATCTTGTTTGTATAAGAGAAATCTTGATTTATTAGAAAAAAGCACAAGTATTCACGGCAATAAACTTCCCCGACATGTTGAAGCGCTCCAGCATCCGGTAAGTACCTGTATGGGGAGAATAAAACTTTTATATTTTAAGATTGTCATTTCGATCTAGGTTGCCCTGCACTGATTCCTTACTTTGATTTAGCCAAATTTCTCTATTATTCCTTTCCCTTTTTCTTTTATAAATTCTTAGTTTAAAAAAACTGGCATAACCTACTTAATATATAACTTGAAATCCGATTACCTTTATTCTTTCTTCAAAATGTGACATACATATCTGACGGGTGTAAGATCATCAAATATGTGAGTTGAAATTCTTACATTAACTTAATTTTATTTTGTGACATGACATCCTGTACAGGATTTCCTTAGAAGAGACTCCCGGAGATAAACAGAAATTGAAAAGTACGAAATGATATCAGACTGCCAATTCAAAATAGAAACCAGTTGAGGAGCTTACACGCCACAGATAAAGTAAGTCCTATCTTTTCTTTGGCTCTATGCACCAATCCGTAACAACCTATGCCTACTATCGATACAAAAACTAACAGTAGTATGCTTCAGTGGTATACTAAGTTAAAATTCATTCCAAAAAGAACACCTTATGAAGGTTACAAGCAATAACTGCCTGGTGTCGACGATCGTTTTCCAAATTATTCTTAGTACTATCAATGCGTTTTTAGTCCTCCGGGCATCAGTTATTATTCTCTGTTGTAATACTATTTCATTTAGCCTTTCCTCCGTCTTTTCTTTCAATTGAAAGTCACTAAAACTATGCAAAATATTAAATCTATGCACGTTTGAGGTAAAGCACCACTTTCTATATATCTACGTGTACGAGTGAGATAACAATAACTGGCACACTATGATGCCTAAACTTATAATTACATAATAAAATCATAGTCCTATTATAGTTATGATCTACTACGAGATGACAGAAATTTGACTTGGGGCAAAAGCGTCCTCATATTATTTTAAAAATTACTAAGCTTCCATATTATCTAACGGAACCTCATTATTTAGATGATACGAATGTTGCTATACCTGATCGGAGTTCTATACTAAGAGAACTTTCGAATTTTGAATGCGTTGTTTTCATTGCCAATTCCAAGTGTTGGTACTAGCTCTTTTATGCCAATTAGTGGCGCGATAGCTTGTAATCGAAATTCGATGGTAGAAAGCAAAATTGTGCCATGTCGTATGTGGGATTGACCACTATCCTGTGATGACGACTTTGGTAAGCTGTAAAATATGCTCAATTAGTAATCGGTGTCCTCTCGAGGAGTAGCGGAGCACCTCCTTTCCCTCGGGGTTATCTCGCTAAACACGCCCCTGTTCCACGTTGTTTGTAGTAACAGGCAGTCGGATTTTTTTTTTGCTGATTTTTTTGGTTCGGCGAACCCTCCGCGTGATAAAATACTATGAGAAGCGTAATCAAGACCGCAACTTCTGCCGGCCCTCGCTATTGACAAGATTTTCTGAACGTGTATGAGGTGATGAATTAATTATAAAGTAAATTCCTACTTTTTGTACTCACTTTTATCATGTTGTTCGACCAACCTGCAAGAAAAGAACCAGAATTTACCACATTCAAGGAATAAATAAGAAAGGCATCTTACCAGCACCTGGAATATGCCACATGTGCATAAGTCCCTCGATGACATGAAAAGAAATTGAACTCAATTAGAAATTGGATTAAATAATTATAAATATTGAACTATAGAACAAAATAAACTACAATTAAACTAATAAACAAGTAAATGTACAATTTAATTGCTCACCAAATGAGATTCCCGACATAAAACCCATAGCCAAACGAACAACATACAAGGCAGTAAAACTACAATTAATTTACCTGCCACAACTAAATAAACAAGTAAACCCGGCAACTAGGCAAACTGTCAGGTATAAGCAGAAGATTGGTGGACATTTAAGGTGGCAAAACACCCAAAATAACCTCACCTTCACAGGTGTCCACCAACCTTGAAAAAACCAATACAATCTTCAATAATCCAATGAATGTTTATAAATACCTATAGATGATGATGTCCTGTGATAACAGATCTTCAAATCACTTCACAAAACACAAGAAAAACACTAAACAATTATTAAAAAACAAATCGCGCGCGTTTGACGTTTCAACTAAAACCAACACGGCGAAACTTCATGTGTTCATGAGATTTGACGCCTTAATTCGGGGTAGAATCGTCACGCGATTCTAATGGTCGCGTTCGTTTTACGGTATTTTTCGCGGGATTCGCGTTATTCGCGATATTAACAATTTCAATTTGCACTAAAGAGTGCGAAAGAGAAGAACGGTGCGTGCAAGACAAAACAGTGAAAATCGAGAGAGGAATTATTTAGAATGAACTAAAAATGGCGCGTCGATAATGTAGATGAAAAAAAGTTTTAAAAATCAATCAAAATCAAGAAATTTAATATTAAATCCTTATGGTTAACATGCCAAAAAATGTAAAATTAATTTTTGCATATACCAATAATAATTAAAATTCTTAATTTATTCACAAAAGGCCAATATTTTGATAATTCACTTTATGGATAGTGAAATTGAAACAAATCTGCCTATAAAAGGCGTGTCATTCCTTCAATCGATCACTTTTTCATTCGAGTTGTCATAAAGTTTACACATGCCAGTTGGTCATAGTCTGCTTTTACATGCAGGTTTTTTAAAGTTTCAATTATTCTTCGGTTTCTTCATCAAAATTGTTCATCCGCTCCAATTAGGAATTTTTTGGAGTAAAAATCTAGTACTAAATTTCGTGGCCATTATTTGGAATTGTATGGATTAGCATCAAAGCTTCAACAAGTAAAAATTTTATGAAGAATTTACTTGTCAGTATTTATCAAAGAGCTAATTGTTTATGCATTTTTTTCAAATAATTTGAGGTTAAGGGATAATCGTAATCGCAGGCCACAACGGTAAAGTTACTGGTCACAAATTAACCTAAACAAATTGATCAGTAACCATTAATAAAATTCATTCCCTTTTCAGAAATTTTTTTGTTTAATTAAAATTGAATTTTAAATTTTTATTGTTGACTGACATTTTGTAAAAAATATGCCTAATTCGTCATCTTTTACAAACCATGCTAAGACAATAAAAATTTAACGTAGAATAAGTTCATTTGAATAATTACGTGTCTATTAATTAAGGAATTTTGAAGTATATATTGTTTTAAACAGATAAGGGTAAATCAATAATCATAACGTGGAAACAGAATGAATTAAAAAACGCACAGAACTTTATCTAATTCACGGAATTTCGTGTGATATTTGAGCAATTGATAAATTAGAATTTTGTTGAAATTTATATAAAGTTGATTGTGTTAAATAGATTTGAAATCATAGAAACTACTTTCAAATTGTTAGAGTCTTAAATTTGAAGAGTTAAAGAAAATGAATTAATAACCAAATGATATCTTTAAATCGCTACACTACCTTCCACCATTTCATTTCAGCACGCAGCAAGTTGTGATTTGCAAACGCTGCTTAGTGAATGGCAATTATAGGAATTGACATATGATTATTGAGATACAATTTACGAGCGCAGTGCATCATATCTCAATTATGGGAATTGACTTATGATTCCGTTCTAGTAAAAGTTTGTTTGCATTGATATACATATGTGTTGACCGCGGATGGTTTTTATTTATCCCTAACTGATTTAGTTAAATTTTCACTGCCTTATCTGTATGCACATTACGAGTGAAAGACCGAAATCAGACATTTTGTGTCATGGCGATTTTCTTACGAGGGATTTTTCTTCTTCTTTTCTTCCCGCTCGTTTTGCTCGGGCACTTGCCCCAATCAGACTTGAAACTTCTGGTCGAATTTCGCCAGTAGCACATTCGCCGTGTGGCCCACGCTGTGTGCTGCTGCTAGCCGTCGGGTAGCATACTGCTGCCTGCAGTACGCTACGACCATAACAAACTGCAAATCCGGATTTTGTTGAACCCACCAGATATAGACCATAACGTGGATTGCCTTCTTAAGGGACACATATAATTGCCGCCACTGGTACTTCTTACTATGTTTTGCTACCGTTTGTTGTGATGTTAAGGAATTTGACTAAATTCCCTGTTTAACATTATAGGTTTTATCTCCTCAGATATTTTAACCTTACTTTTTCAAGATTTTATTTGGTTACTTTATCTCAATAAATTAAACTATTGGATTATAAGCAATTTACTTCCCAACCAACTGAGATGAGTAAAGTAATCTCCAAGTCAGGATTTAAAGGAATCTACAAGCCACGAGTCAGCCTCCTTCTTCCAGAAGTGCGTAACTTCATCTGATGCACCCTTCGCGGGATAATACTTTTTGGGAACAGAAAAATTACCTTCTTAGCGGTTCCTTACTTTAGAATTTTATTAAAAACTTCTTTTAAAATTAACTTCACTATGGATTTTGTTAGGCGCCAGAAAAAAAATTCGTTTTTTTTAATCTGCTCGCCCTTCCTCTTCTTCTTTCCCAACCTCGTTTTTGGGGCACTTCTCCCAGTCAGACTTGAAACGTCTGGTCGAGTCTCGTCAGCAGCACATTCGCCGTGTGGCCCACGCTATGTGCTGCTGCTAGCCGTCGGGTAGCATATTGCTGCCTCCAGTACGCTACGACTATAACATTACTTTGTTTTTGATATTGTTATATCGGTATCCGTTAAATTTTTTACTATAAATTGGTTCGTATTTTTGCACTTCCTCAATTAATTTTTCATCAAATTCTATTTTTTTCATTGGAACTAAAATATAAACACAAAAACAAACCGGTAACAGAGCAAAAAGTTCCTAAGTAACTTGTTATGGAAGTATAACGAGTGATTGACTTTGGACGTGAAGTCCAGACTGTCAGCATGAGCTGACAGCGTTGACTGCAGGGCGGCACGCTAGCTCGCCTCGGCTATTGACGCAGAGTGTGGGGAGGTTGCACGAAAACCTGTCGCTGTGCCACCAGCCACATACAAAAAAACATCGTGCCTTCATACCAAAAATGAAGCACACATTGTTGTGACTCAGGTGCCCAATGCCCCGAATCACAACTATATTGATGTACCATTAATTGACCCTGAAAAATTATTTCATTTTTAAATCTCATTCAAAATTTATAATGCATTTAGAAATGCATTCCCATATTATAACAAAATGCAATTTAACATAAATTGCATTTTGTTATCAGACACACATTCCACTCACACGGTATGCACACTTACCTGCATACAGTGTCTTTTTACTTTTTTTCCGTATGTACTATATACATACGTGCATTACCTACTTAATCCAATCTAATTGTATGTACATACATACATACAATTATCAAAATTATTCGCGCCCTCTTAAAATTAATATTTCAAGACGGGCGCATAAGTGCATATCGGATTACAGTTTTCATTGATGCATATAGCTCGCATCAGAAATTTTAGCATTTTCTCACGTACGTTTTTTCAACGTCGTGAGAAAACAATAAAAAGAAGAAAAGAGCTTTTGAAGCGATCGTGGGTACCTGGGTGCAATTTGCCCAAACCTCGGGAGTTGGAATTTTAAAGCCCGTCGGGAGTAGTTTCGTAAAATAAAAAATCGGAAAATTATAAAGGGAAATACAAAAAAATTAGAGATCTGTTCTTAAATCTATTCTAACAACCAAGTAAGAAATCAATTCAGTTATAGAAACTAATCTATGTGAAACTGATAAGTATTGTTACGCGCCACAAAGTGATACAAGCGACATCTATTGGAAATGGAGATAACTTTAGGTTAGTGACATCCTAGTAAACTGGGTTTGGAGAACGGAATATTCAGGAAGGTTCTAGGATAATTTGTTGAGTATAAATACGGCGTAAATCACATGCAGGAGGCAGTCTTATTTCAGACAGTGAAATGAACGAAGTAAACTATTGCGATAATTTAGAAGTACAGTACTAGCGATAGCTATAAAGAGTTGATTTCATAATTGTTTGTAAATGTTATAAAAGTATATAGTGAAGTTAAATAAAAGAAAGAACTTGTTAATAATATCTGAAATATTGTCTTTTAAATAACGAACTAAGGCCACGCTCTGGTATTAGCACTTCGCGGTCCTGCGTCATAGTTATTACAAACTATACAGATTGAAAAGCAACGTGATTATATTTCACTAGTACAGGCGATAGAATTATATTATGGAGATGAGCACATGCAGCAACTATATCGCCTGCAGATACGCAACAGGACTCAAAAGGATGGAGAGTCACTACAACAACTGCATGCTGATGTGGAAAGATTAGCTTATCTTTCATACTCTACCGTAAATGGGGATTTCCTTAATGAAGTGGCAACAGAAGCATTTGTGAACGCTATTGCAGACCAAAACTTACAACAAGCGTTAAGGCTATCAGGAAAGAAATCAACAGCAGAAGCAGAAGCCTATGCATTAGCGTATGAATCTGCCAGGCAAGCTTCTCGTAGTGCAGTACGAGTGAGGGAAATTTCGGTGGAGGAATGTACTTGTAACAGAATGCAGTCATCACAGAGCACTCCTTCACGCGGTATTCTTCGTTGCTGGAATTGTAATAGACTGGGACACCTCCAAAGAGACTGCAGAAAACGCCGACGAATTGAAGCGCTAGAAGAAGGGCAGAGATATCGAGTTGAGCAAAGATATCGAGTTGGGCAGCAGACTCACAGCAAAATACCGTCATCAGAGACCACTCCTTCGCGTGGTGTCATTCGATGGTGGAAATGTAGTAGACTGGGACACCTGCAAAACGACTGTAGGAAACGAGGACGACTGCAAACAGCAGAAGAAGAAGGGAGAAGATGGCGAGCTAAAGAGCAAGCTTTCCGTGGAGAGACTAGACTGCAACCTCATGACTTTGAAATCCCATACCGCAAAGGACGTATCCACGGAAATGCAGAAGCTTTTTCACAACGTCCATGCAATCCTGAATGGAAACATTGCGGCCGGATGGAAGAAAAAGATGACAATGACTACGATGATGATAACGAAAGTCGAAAGAAGAAAGGAAAGAAATCCAAAGACGATGATGATTACGGTGAAAAAGTAAAAAGAAGAAAGGAAAGAAATCCAAGAGCGAGGACAATGAAAGAAAGAAAAAGACGAAAAGTAAAGGGTCTAAGGATGCTGATAATGACGATGATAAGAGTATAATGAAGGTCAGAAAAGGCAAAGACAAAGGTTCTGACGATGATGATAATAAGAAGCGCAAAGGCAGCTATGAAAAGGATGACAACGGCAGTCAAAAGGGCAAGAAATTTCAGGACAAAGCAATCAAAGATAAGAGACGAAAGAAAAATCAAAGCATGGAAGAGTGTTTCAACAGAACATTAATCGAACATCTCAGGAAGGTCTTCAACTATAATCAGCGCGATTGGGTCGACATATTCCTATATTTCTAATGGCTTATATATCAGCTGTTTACAATATGGCCAGACAAAGCCCATCTAAGGTCATATTCGGAAAGGAAATGCGCTTACCTAGCGACCTCAAGTTTGGTATACCCAAAGGCAAACAAAACTTCCCAGAAGACTTCGGAACAAAGCTCAGACAACGATTAGCTGATGTGCACGAGGCCGCGAGACGTTCTCCAAGGTTATGACAACACTAGGAGGGACCGTATGCAGTTAAAACTAAAATTAAAAACATGCCATACAAGAATCAGCGCGGTACAAGGTGCAAAAGAAAAATCGTTCATCTAGATCGCTTGGGTCAATACGAAGAGCATCAAGACCGTGGACCATCTGTTGTTCGGGACGAACAAATTTTAAGAAGGGGGCAGTGTTACGTGCCACAAAGTGACACAAGCGACATCTGTTGGAAATGGAAGCAACTTTAGGCTAGTAACATCTTAGTAGACCTTGGGTTCGGAAAACGGAATATTCAGGAAAGTTCTAGGATAATTCGTAGAGTATAAATACGGCGCTTCTCACATCCAGGAGGCGAGTCTTATTTCAGACAGTGAAATGAACGAAGTAAACTATTGCGATAATTTAGAAGTACAGTACTAGCGATAACTATAAAGAGTTGATTTCATAATTGTTTCTAAATGTTATAAAAGTAAATAGTGAAGTTAAATAAAAGAAAGAACTTGTTAATGATATCTGAAATATTGTGTTTTAAATAACGAACTAAGGCCACACTCGTAACAGTATTAACATAAGAATACAGCATAACTGTTAAAATATACTAGTGCTGAATAAAGAAAGTTCTATTTTGCGTTGTTATTTTAAATTTTCGCCTTCCAATTGCTTCTTTCTGATCGTGCCAGGAAGCACGAGCAATTTGTTTACATAAAATTTTGGTGACAGCGGTGGGATTAAAAAAAAATCAGTGCTTTAAAAAGAAAAAATTTCTTCCTTAAAATAATAAAATCCTGCTAAACAATAACATTTTGGTGGCAGCGCGGTACCTCGAATCAGTGTCAATAATTAAAAGCAATAAAAATAAATTTAAAAAATAAATCAAACAAAATAAAATAAAAACCTGTCACAACTATAACATTTTGGTGGCAGCGTTATTTTTTTAAAAATCAGTGCAAATAAATAATAACAATAAACGCCCATAAAAAAATTTTTTTTTGGTAATTTAATTAAAATTAAAAAACAAAATAATAATAAAACAACAAAGGAACGCTATAACATTTTGGTAGCAGTGTACCTACTATAAAATCAGTGCCAAAAAATTAAACTTAAATCAAACAAAACAAAAGTTTCGTAAAACTATAATTCAACAAAAATAAACTAAAAAGGAAAGAATAATAATAAAAAAACAAATTTATATATAAGCCCGGGTACCCAGGAGGTACTTAGAGGAATTTAGTGTTTAAGCGTCATAGCGCTCAACGGGGGACCCAAGGAGGCTTCATCCCTGCCTCACTAAGACGATTCCCAGAAGGAAGACTAGAAGAAATCGTCGTCCTGGACGCGCGACGTATCTTCACTATCATCACCATCATTATCTTCATTCCTCAGCAACATTATCAGAAACGAAAACGCCTGACAAAGGACTCCAAATACTACATCTCTAGCAACGTCATCTACAGCTATCCGAACCAAAAGCCAATACTTGGATAAATAATAAGGTGGAAAAGCAAACAATTTTTCCTTCTTTTTTTCTTACAAAAATTTCCCGGATTTGTGGAAAAAAAATTATTTTTTGCCAGTGTACGCAAAATACGCTACTCCACGAAGCGACCTCTGCGGTAAGGGTTCGTAAACTTGCTGGCCAGAGGACTTTGATAAACCAATAATCAATCCCCTGCAATAGAAATTCTTAACTCTATTGATCAGGAGAAAGATTTTGGTTGGAGATAGAAATTTTGATACAACTGCTCATGTTATTTAATTACAAAAATATTAAGACAACAATTTTAAGAAAAAAAAATTTCTTTTCATATTGCACAACAAATTTAGAATTTTTTTTAATTGCAAATTTTTTTTCTCCGTTACCATTGCGTTAGAAAAATTAAAGAAAAATTTTTTTCCAGTTGCATAGAAAAATTAAAAAAAAATTCCTTTTGGAAAAGGTGTTAATTCAAATTTTTTTTCTCTCCTATCGCTACAATTCTTTTTTCCCCTCTTTCCTTACATTTAACCCCAATCTTATTTCAAGTAAAATATTTACGCACTGTTGTTGAGAGTCTCAACCAATTTGTGCACGTACTTTTACCACATCTTCTATACTTTAATCACACATATATATTAGATATATATTTAATTATAATTAAAAGCAAATTTTTTCCTTACTTCATTTATAAAAATGTTAATATTATCCTAAATTTCAACCCAATTCTCCGACTTATACCAAATACATATTCGCGGATAAGAATCAACCAAGGCAAATTCTTACAGATTCGATTTGATTTAGTTATTTGGCAAGTTATTAGAGCACTACAGTCTCTTATATTAATATAGATACAATACATTTTTCAACAAAATACACCCTATACGACTTTTCAGAATTAAATTTCTTTCAACCTACTGTTTAGCAGTTGCAATACATACAGCTGAGTACATTTAAAATTGACAATCACGTGTTTTTGTCTTCATCTTAGCGTATATTCCTTAGATTTTGCTAAAACAAATTTTTTTCTCCTTTCCCCTTTTTCCTAAGTTTTACATCTTACATACAAAACCAACATGACTGACGAAAACAAATCTTTCGATGAGCTTTGCTTGTCACAAGTCCCAAAAATGACAGAAATTAGACAAATTCTGGCCGACTATCATAGAGCGAATAAACCTAAAAGGACTTCAGATTTTCCTTCTGGAAAACTCCAACAGTTGGAAGAACTATGGGCTTCATTTGAAAAAATTCAAACCCTGATTCAAGATCATGAAAATTTTACTGAAACTCATGACTATGTTAAGCAGTCATGCTATGACAAAATGGAGGACTGGTACAATCTTACAAAGGCAACTCTGTCTGATAGGTTGAAATCCATATCAGTCCACACAGAGCCCAAAAATAACCCGTTTTACTATACGTCGCACTTCCAAAAACTTCTCAAAAAACAACTGCAGCTGAGAACCAGGATAGCTCAGACAAAGATCAATCGAATACAATACGATTTCGATTGCAAGAAGATAGACAAAAAACATTATCAAATATTATCCAGTCGATAGATAATAATTCACTTGCAACTGCAACCCAGGCGTATCTAAACCAAAAATTAAACTCGTTGCACAAATATTGGAATGACAAAGGCAGCGAATACTTCGCAAATGATGTTTACAAAAACATGGAAACATCATTCTCAGACAGTGTAATTGCGCTGCAAGAGCAATTGGACTCTCGATTCCAAAATGTAACGAATACTACAAATAATTCCACAGAGCATCACCACAATGTCTCTTTCAGAGACCAATCAAGTTTTTTCTCATCTGAAGCGAGAACATTAATTCCCAATTTCAATGGAAATCCGAAAGATCTCCACAAATTTATTTCAAGTTGTGATGACACATACGCAACAGCAACGACGGTGAACGAAAAACACTCCCTCCTTAGCTTAATAAGGAGTAAATTATCTGCAGAGGCATACGACGTATACAGATACAATCAAATCTCAGATTGGCCTGAGTTAAAATCGCTATTGGCCCAATCTTTCGAAGTCAGAACACCTAGAAGAGAGGAAAGTGTAAAAGACTTTTTGCAGAGATTAAATACAACACTGTCCAAGATAAATGAAGCATAACATTCCTATACAACGGACAAGATCCCCTACGGTCTTTGTTAAGAGTGTAAGGCTGTGAGAACAATTGAAGATGGGTTATCCAATCCACAATTACAGACCTTAGCCAAAGTGCATTCCGATAAATCCTTTTCTGCATTAAAATCACACATCTTGGAGCATGCATCACGCTTAGAGCAGAAACAACTTGTTTCCCATGCACAAAACAAGATAACTCAAACTCCATTTGCGCAAACAATAAATTCAAATCTTCGTTGCTTCAAATGTAATAGACTGGGGCATGCTGCATCAAGTTGCCCAGTCATACAACGCACCACGCAAAATTTCAATGCAGTTCCAAAGCTAAAACCCCAATTACAACGCTCTCCAGATTTTAATAAAATTAAATATCCATCACAATATCCTTCATGTCGATATAGTCATCGGATGGGACACACAATCGAGGAATTCCGGACAATAGCCGCGAACAACAGTCGTTCTGGCTACAATCAGGAAAATCAAAATAATTTCCAGAAGGTGAACAATACTCCACCAACAAACACGGCTGAAAGACAGCCTCAAAATAGGAATTGGCAGCAGCCAGTATTCCGAGAAAGTCGATCTTCACCGCCGAGATATAATAATGCCAATATCTCGGCTAGATCGACATCTCCAAATAGGAAGGAAAACAAAAGTCCATCGGCATCCAGGCAGGGAAACTGGATGCTGCGGGGGGTCACATTCGGCAACCCCTCGCATATAGAAACTACAGCACAAGTCCACAGGAATCCCGAAACAATATCGACACAGTCAGAATAAAATTGATACGTATCCCCATCCAAGTAAATAATAATTCTGTAACAATTTCTTTGCCTGTCGATATCTGCTCTGCTCCAAAACTTACTTTTTTAATCGACACAGGAGCAGATATCAGTTTAATTAAACTCCATCCATTGAAGCCAGATAGCATATGCTACAGAGATGCTGTCTGCAATATAAATACTTTGTTTACAGGGTCCACTTCTACAGAAGGGCTCATCTTTGCTGAATTGAATTTAGAATCTTCGAATAGTAATAACTCCATCCCATTTCAAATTGTGCGAACTAACTCCATCCTCTCTTACGATGGCCTACTTGGTCATGACTTTTTATCTCGATACAATGCTAGTATCAATTACAAAAATAAATACATTTCTTTAGAAATAAACGATTCAAATAAATCTTATCCGTACGAAGAATATTATTCCAATTATCCATACGTTTATTTGAAAAGCGAAGACCCAGAAAAGAGGTCTCAAACACAGAGTCTGTTACATACAGGAATAACAGTCTCCAATAAAGATATTAATACAAATCTATCTCCATCAATTGCTTCGAAAAGAAATGCAAATCGATCGCCAGCCCATGCTTCACAAGAAGTGAAGCATAAAGATAAAAATATATCTCCATCTATAGCCACACAAGAGGCTGAATTGAATAAAATTCTATCTCCATCCAAAGCTTCACAAGATATGAAGCAAGAACGTAAAAGTATATCTCCATCTACAGCCGCACAAAAGGCTGCATCTATTAAAATTCTACGTCCTTCATCAATAGATTCACAAAAAGTGCATTCCAAGATAAAATCAAAGAAGTCAAAGAATTTCAATAAAGTTTTATCTCCTTCAAATTCTGTCGAGTCGGAATCATCGTATAACTCCTTCCAAATTCCACAAAAGTTGGAATCTTATCTCCTTCCTTTTAGAAATCCGAATGAATCGGATAAATTAAATAAAATTAAAATTCCGGCTCGATCAGAATTCATCATTGAAATTCCAACTCCTTCGATTCAAAATCAATGGGTCTGTTTCAAGAAGGAAATAAGGCCAGGTTTATTTCTTGGAAATTCGAAAGTCGAACCAGTCAACGGTATGGCAAAAGTCCTAATCCTCAACACAAATGAGGAGGACGCCGATCTGGCACCTTACGAAGTGAACCCAGTTTACCAAGACTTGGACGACTTTGTGGTCATCTCCACAGACTCTGAAAGAGATCCAATTAAGGGCAGAATAATGAAACAGCAAAATCTTATAAAATTGTATCACTGTAATTCAGAGGAATCTGAGAGTATTCGCAACATCTGTAGGGAATTCAACGATCTCTTCTTCATAGAAGGGGATTTCCTTTCATATACAGATGCGATTACCCACAAAATCGAGACCCTCCAGGACAAACCGCCAATTTATACCAAGCCTTATAGACTTCCTGAAGCAAGCCGAACTGAAATAAACCGGCAAATACAAGAAATGCTGGAGTCCGATATTATAAAACCCTCACATGGTCCCTGGAATTCTCCACTTCTCCTGGTTCCTAAAAAGCCCGATGAGAAGGGAAACAAAAAGTGGCGAGTAGTGGTAGGCTTTCGTCGTATTAACGACATTACTATTGGCGATGCCTACCCACTGCTAATATCACTGATATATTAGACCAGTTGGGGAAGTCGAAATATTTTACCACACTCGACTTAGCCAGTGGATTTCACCGGATAAAAATGGACTCGAAGGACAGGGAGAAAACTGCCTTTAGCACACCCTATGGCCACTACGAATACAATCGTATGCCATTTGGTTTAAAATGAGCCCCTGTTGGCCTTCAAGGCATCTATTGCTTCGTATACATGGACGATATTGTAGTCCATGGATACAATCTCAAAGACCACAATTCCAGACTCACAGCAGTATTTAGCCGCCTTCGTGATTTCAACCTCAAACTTCAACCCGACAAGTGCCACTTCCTAAGAAAGGAAATTATGTATTTAGGGCACATAATTACAGAAAATGGAGTCAAACCAGACCCAGCAAAAATCAAGTCAGTTCAGTCATATCCCAGACCCAAGAAGGAAAAAGATATTAAAGCCTTCCTTGGTTTCGTCGGCTACTATCGCCGCTTTATACCAAACTTTTCAAAAATAGCTAAACCACTTACAAATCTTTTAAAGAAAGATATCCTTTTCAAATTCGACGCAATTTGTGATGAAGCATTTTGCGAATTACGCAATAAACTTATTTCAACACCAATTTTATCATATCCCAATTTCGAAAAAGAATTTGTTGTCACCTCCGATGCCAGTGACTACGCCATCGGAGCTGTTCTTTCACAAGTTGATGATCAAGGAGATCATCGAATTGCCTATGTTAGTCGAGTTCTCAATGGTGCGGAGACTCGTTACTCAACTATAGCGAAAGACCTCTTAGCTATCGTTTTCGCAGTTGAGGAATTCAGACCATACGTTTATGGCAGACAGTTTACAATTATAACTGACCATAAACCATTAGTATGGCTCATGAATCTGAAAGACCACTCCTCAAGACTAATGAGATGGAGAATACGTCTTGAGGAATATGACTACAAGATAGTCCATAAATCAGGCAAGCTCAACACAAATGCAGACGCTCTCAGTAGAGCTATTCCAGATAGTATTGAAAATTTCGCAGAACCTACCACCTGCGTAAATGTGGTTACAAGGAATCAAGCTAGAGCTCAGGCGAATTCGAACACTCCCAACACGAGTGTTATTAATTAAAATCCAACTCCATCACAACTGAGCAATTCCTCAGTCATTATAACTGACACAAATTTCCCATTACTATTGACTAAAAATGCGAATCCTAAATTTTTCATCTTGCCAATGCAAGATACAGAACTTGAAAGAGTGTTGGATTCGATACTAAAATTTTCAGATAAATCCCCACTTTCAGACACTGAACTGAACTTTATCAAAAGAAAAGACTCCATAATAATTATTTCCAAAATTAATTTACCTTCTCGATCCCAAAGAGATAGATCAGACCTCGACAAGATTTTAACTGAGATCTGCTCATACACAGAAGCAAATCAGTTATAACAAATAAATTCCCCATATTAGATCCACAGAATCTAATAATTATTAAAAACATTTTTACCAAGGTCTTCACTGCTAAACAAATAAACATTAAACTCCATCAAGATTCTATTAAATATTTATCCGACATTAATGACATCGAACAAGTCTTAAAAGATTTTCACTCATTACCGACGGGAGGCCATCAAGGAGTTTACCGTACAATTAAAAGAATCAAAAAGCAATTCAACTGGCCTGGCATGTCAGACGACATCGTAAAGCATGTAAGGAAATGTAAACTTTGCCAGGTATCCAAAAATTCCAAAAATTTCAATGAAAATCTCGAGCATTAGCTCCAAACCTTTCGAAAGAGTGTACCTAGAGTTGTAGGACCTCTCCCAATTTCTCTTTCTGGAAACAAATATCTCCGTACATTCCAAGACGACCTCTCAAAATTTTCTGAGGCTATTCCTATAGTCGACACCGAGTCTAAGACATTAGCGGAAACCTTCATGACAACGATAGTTTGTCGACATGGTATTCCAGAAAGTATCCTCACAGATCAAGGTTCTAACCTCATAAGTGGCTTGTTCGCCGAGGAATCTAAATTACTCAGAATAAAACCACTTAAAACTACTCCATATCACCCTCAAACGAATGGTGCATTGGAAAGAAGTCACAGAACCTTAGCAGAATATCTCCGATCTTATGTAGCGAAAGATCCACAAGACTGGGATACATGGATTCCTTATGCCATGTTTGTATACAATACAACCCCCCATTCGAGTACTAATTATACTCCTCGCGAACTCCTATATGGATTCCCAGCCGAAATCCCGAATAATTTAAAATCTTCTCCAACCGTTTGCTATAATTATGACAATTATGCAAACCAATTAAAAGCTCGTCTACAGCATAGCTTCAAAATAGCTAAACACATAGCCATGGCCAATGAAGGAAAATCAAAATTGCAATACGACAAAAGCTCCGTCCAAAAATCTTTTATGGTAGGCGATGAAGTCCTACTTAAGAGCAGAGTTCGAGAAAACAAGATTTCACCACTATGGTCAGGTCCGTATGAGATAATGGAGATTAATTCCCTAGAAAATTCCACCAATAAAATTAATAATAAAAATAAGAGAGTCCATAATAATGACTTAAAACTTTTCAAAGAGTAATATTAATGTCAACAACTTCATCCTCTTCATCCCAAGTAAATAACGCAATATCATCTTCCAGGTTTTCAAAATTATACAAATAGCATTCATTTTAATTTTCATCCCTTTCATCAACGGCTCAGGAATAGAGGTAAACCACCTAAATGCCAGTGCGGGCATTTACTTCGAGGAAATTGGCAGAGCCAATTTCTACGGCAACTAATGGAAAATCGTCACCTATTACGATCTAGCGAATTTTAAATCAGAATTCAGCAACATCCAGTTCATAGCCCAACAAATTACAGCGACCTGCCAGAAACTGGACAAACACTCAGCCTTGAGCTACACTTGTAATGGTACGTTGCTACAAATAAAGCTTATTATAGCAAACACAGAGTATAGGAATATGTTACTTGTGACCCAAAAGAGAAAACAAACAGTACTTTTCAATGCTATAGGCTCAATCTCTAAAGCTCTTTTCGGCACATTAGACGAAGATGATGCCAAGATTTATGACGAGCAAATCCGTAATCTCACCCTTAACCAAAACTCCCTCCTATCACTTATGAAAAGCCAAACTACGATAGTCGAATCAACCGCAAATGTTTTCAATAAAACTAAAGCCGCAATTGAAAAGGAATTCATGGTCATGCATAAAAAACTAATATCAGTGCAGATAGCCACATCATTGATGGAAAATAGGTCACTTGATAACAAAATATCAATTGAACTGGAATCACTCATTTCACTAGTCTCACTAATGGCATTCAGATACCAAAATACCCAGGCAGAATTAATAGATCTTCTTACGGATTCAAGGCAAGGCAAATTTCATCCTACACTAATAATCCCTAGAAAAATAGAAAAATTGTTATCAAATATCAGGCAAGAAATACCAAATACAATGATGCTTCCCATAAATCCCAGAGGAAATACATTATCACAAATTTACAAATTAAGCACAATATCTGCAAATATTTTTAACAATAAGATAATTATTGAGCTCCGAATTCCACTTCCGTCCAAGGAACCATACCAAATATTCAAGGCAATGCCGTTACCGACACTCCTTAACGAATCGTTCGTATATATCGAACCATCGAAGGAATACATATTAATAGATTACAATCGCGAACATTTTGTTGAATTAACGCTTCAGGATATTCATAATTGCACAACGTTGGACCATATGCATTTCTACTGCAAAATTTCATTCCCCATCCTAAACACAAATCCAAGAACAAACCAATGTGAAGTGAATCTACTAAAGAAAGAACCTATTACACAAAAGTGTAAAAATCTGATCTTGCGACAGGATTACTATTGGACGCAATTATCACAGCAGAACGGCTGGCTTTTCTCCCTGAAAGGATCCCTCCACATAGACATTATTTGTAATATTCTATTAATTCACAAACCCTGCATGGAATAGGAACAATGCACATCAATCCCGGTTGTTATGTTCGCAGAAAGGAATTCATCCTGCACGGACATAACGTAAAAATGTCCAAATTCATTTCCCATTTTATCCTAACAGTAAACATTTCCAGTGTAATATCAAATATGACGTCCTCCCCAATAGGATCGCATATAAAAATACATACTTTAAATATTACGAATAATATGGATCGAGATAAACTTCTAGAATCCTTTCGTTTCCAAAAAAAATCAAGAATAAATTCCTTTAAATCCAATAAATAATCATCATATTCACCACTATGCAATATCATATGTGACAATTGCTTTAATCATCTCTATTGCCTGTGCTTATATGTACATTAAATATAAACCGAAAGAACGAACATCCAAAAACATAACCCTCGAACATGAACTGGAAGATATGCCTAGAGCTGCACCACGAAAACTTACGTGCAAGATAACCCCAGCACCTAAAAGAAAATCGGCTGAAAACGTTTAACCTACGGACGCAAACTAACGGACACAGTAATAACCTCTTCCTAATTTTTACCATCATAAAAATCTCCATCCTCATTGAGAAAAGAACAAAAATGGATATATGTATTAACCGGGAGTTTAAGAAACAAAAACGAAGCAAATGTAGTTAATATTTAAGATACCGTAATATCATAAATAAATAAAGAAAAAAAAGGATTCATTATAAGAAGCAGATTAAAAAAAAAGTATAAAAAGAAATATTTGTGAATAATACTTATTATAGTACACATTATTTTCTTGACAGGAATTAATAAATAAATTATTAAAAAAAAAATATAGGAGAAGGGAAAATGAAATAAATAATTGTGTTCTATTTTACTAAAAACTTTAAATCATTTTTTGTGCTTTACCTATTATAAGTTAATTATAAATATGCATGTAAATAACTATGCATGGCTATCTATAAAATCACTACTTAGAATTACGTTCCCAACGCACTATTTTCAGAGAAAGAAAGTTTTCTTCCAGCTAGAATAAAACTTTCTTTTCCCCAGAGGGGAGGGATGTTGTGAATCAGGTACCCAATGCCCCGAATCACAACCATAATACCGATACATCAATATATCGTCCAATACGATATATTGATGTACCATTAATTGACCCTGAAAAATTATTTCATTTTGAAATCTCATTCAAAATTTAAAATGCATTTAGAAATGCATTCCCATATTATAACAAAATGCAATTTAGCATAAATTGCATTTTGTTATCAGACACACATTCCACTCACACGGTATGCACACTCACCTACATACAGTGTCTTCTTACTTTTTTTCGTTATGTACTATGTACATACGTACATTACCTACTTAATCCAATCTAATTGTATGTACATACATACATACAATTATCAAAATTATTCGCGCCCTCTCAAAATTAATATTTCAAGACGTGCGCACAAGTGCATATCGGATTACAGTTTTCATTGATGCATATAGCTCGCATCAGAAATTTTAGCATTTTCTCACGTACGTTTTTTCAACGTCGTGAGAAAACAATAAAAATAAGAAAAGAGCTTTTGAAGCGATCGTGGGTACCTGGGTGCAATTTCCCCAAACCTCGGGGAGTTGGAATTTTAAAGCCGTTGAGAGTAGTTTCGAAAAATAAAATATCGGAAAATTATAAAGTGAAATACAAAAAAATTAGAGATCTGTTCTTAAATCTATTCTAACAACCATTTAAGAAATCAATTTAGTTATAGAAACTAATCTATGTGAAACTGATAAGTATTAACATAAGAATACAGCATTACTGTTAAAATATACTAGCGCGGAATAAAGAAAGTTATATTTTGCGTTGTTATTTTAAATTGTCGCCTTCCAATTGCTTCTTTCTAATCGTGCCAGGAAGCACGAGTAATTTGGTTACATAACAGCATCCGGTCCTGAAGGGACCATTACGCTACTTACTCTTATCTTAGTGAAGGCTCAGATGATAGGCCTTCAGCTGCATTGCCCCATATCCACCCCATGACACTGAGGGCAGCAGTCATTTTGTTCCGCGTCCCTTGTTGACCTGAAAATAGAGTAGAGGAGCGGACCTATTCAACCTTCATAGTGTGGGGGGGCACCAGGAGAGTGATGGAGAAAGTAGTGAAAACCTCAGAGCATTGTTACGTTATAAAAAGTACTTAATTTGTTGACTTAGTGACATCCTTAGTATTACTACTTCTACCTCTTTTCTTTCACAAACTCGTATTACAAGCTGTTAAACTGATGAGAATAAATAACGTTATCATGTGGAGAAAAGATTTCGAGCGGACTCATAAACACAAAAGTTACTAAAATCACAATCCAGTACTTATAATCAATTTGCACCACTTTATGTGAGAACGATTTTCTCCTGCAGAATTAGTACAGGTACGAGATTAATTAGACCTAAGCATGTAAAAGATATATATAGATATGAACAGTAAAAGATAAGAAACTCCTGCATATGACTATGACTATACAAAGGCAATGCCATTAGGCAAAACTAGCAGAAGCTATGAAATTCATTATGTGAAAAGCTGAATATAACTATATAAGGCAATGTCTTTAGACTAAACTAGCAAATAATAACGCTACAAAGTTCATTACGTTTAAGGATAAATATACCTACATAAACCAAATAGACCAAAATAGTAAATGGAAACGCTACGAAATTAATTATTTTTAAGTATAAATCAATGTCTAAGAACGATATTATCAGACAAGAAAGCGCGGAAGCCGCGAAATTCAATATTTACGGAAGATTAAAACTGCGTAAACCAACATCTTGAGTCAAAGCAGTGGAAAAAACTAAATTTTGTGTCTATGAATAAAAATATAAAGAAAACAATAAACTCATATAGAAATGTTAAAATTAACACTTATGTTGGCATTGTTTGTGGTCCATCGCCAAGGCGCCTCCGTGGATGTCCCGCTGTATCAATGTTTAAAAGATTAAAAATACCAATCTCTATGATAAATTGGATTTCATTCTCAAATAATGATCTATAAAAAGGTATTATCTGGCAATATAATAGACTAGTACTTGAGTTTAACTAATTCATAGGATAAATTATTCTATACAATCGATAGTGGTACTGCTGTTCATTCATCTGAGTCAGTCATATGAATGAATTTCGGAACTGAATTCGTCATAAGAATAAAAGCTCACAGTACTGAAGACGGGGACCTCCCGGTAGAGGCAAAACTTCACACTTGTGATTGCGCTTAGTGAATTGAAGCTGAATCCAGATAGATCCAATCAATATATTACTGTCGTCTATCCTCTAAAAAACATCAGACTTCATCAACACCGTATCCTTATTCCCCAGTACGGACTCGAGCTCGCAGATCCCAATTAAAGTTGGATTAACCAGAAATCCCTTGTCAACAATTGGAGCCAATATTTATATACGTAAGCTGCTTTCAGATAAATCTTCCAATTGTAATGGAGAGCTTGTCAGCCGACAGATCTACCTACATTCACTTGTACCTGAATGTAGATACATACTGCATCCGACACCTCTTTGCTATAAAATCATATCCAGGATATGTGTGGGTGGCTGCACAGCGAGAATGCCGCTAGCGATCAGCTGGCTTGGGGTGGTTCTTGCCACCCACATCCCTTCAATGCTTGTTAAGCTGTGCAAAATCGTCAACATAACTGATCAGACAGACAGCTTACAACGCTGGCAAATGGACGATTGAGAGAGAGTGAGAGAGCTGAGAGGCATCTCTGATGTTGTTGAGACCTCGGCTTTGGGTAATATTGGGCCCAATCGCCCCCATCCACCCTGGCTAAGCCTCCAAAGCCGTATCGAAATGCTCAGTCCCATTCTGCGAACTTACATCTACCCCAGAAACATACATATATGAAAGGCTAGGTGCCCCAGACTATGCGTAAAACACATTTATGTATATATATATATATATGAGACAAAAAAAAAAACAATGTAAATTAAAAAGAAAAGAAAGAAAGAAAATAATCCCCGGACTAGAAGGGTCCAGTCACGGCACTTAACTAATAAATAAAAGTTTACCTTACATTATTACTCCTGACCTACACCAATTCGTGGTAAAACCTTCAGCTCTCCTTACATAGCCTTCCGAACCTTTAAAAGTTGCTCCTGACCAGTCTGGCATGCATATAACTTCTATTTGAGTAGGAAAATTCGCTTTTGACCAGGTAAAATGTTCCTGTTACTCTTCCGTGCACACAGGTGAATCACCAATGAAGCTTTTTAAATGCAGGGATTCCCACCATTTCTTGGCAGAAGGTTCCTGCTGAATCGCCGCGCAGGCAATTAATTAATAAGACTTCCTTTCTAAATAGAAATATAACTTCGCACAAAATCTTTTCCAAAAGATTCCTGCTGAATTCGTCGCGCAGGTAATTAACTAACAAAATTTCGTCCTTGAAATTCACACAATTTTTCTTTTCAGAATATTGCTGCTGAATCGTCATGCAAGTAAGTAATTAAACAAAAATTCCTTTTAACTAAAAGTTTGAACTACACACAATCTCTTTTTAGAAATGTTCCTGCTGAATCGCCACGCAGGTAATTAATTAATAAGATTTATTTTTAAATCGAAATGTAAATTCACGCAAATTTCCCTTTTTAGAATGTTCCTGCCGAATCGTCGCACAGGTAATTAGTCCAACGAAAATTGTTTTTAACAAAAAAAAAACTAAAATTTGAACTTTACACAATTTTCCTGTTAGAATGTTCCTGCTGAATCGTCACGTAGGTAATTAATTAATGAAAATTCTTTTAAATGAATCGTCGCGCAGGTGATTAATTAATGAAAATTCCTTTACACAAACCTTGAAATTCACCCAATTTTTCTTTTCAGAATATTCCTGCTGAATCCGCACGTATGCAATTAATTAATAGATTTTTTTTTTAAATCAAATCTCAAATTTACAAAAATTTTCCCTGAATCGTCACGCAGGTAATTACTTAAACGAAAATTCTTTTAATTAAAATTTTAACTTCGCACAATTTCCTCCACAGAATGTTCCTGCTGAATCGACGCGCAGGTAACTAATTAATAAAATTTCTTTTTATTATAACTGAACTCACAAAGTCTTCCTTTTAGGAATGTTCCTGCCGAATTCTCCCGCAGGTAATTAATTAATAACAATTCTTTTTAAATAAAATTTTAACTTCGCACAATTTCCTCAACAGAAAGTTCCTGCTTATTTAGCACACAGATAATTAATTTTCCGCGATTTCTGGGCGGACTGTTTGCCAATTTTCCCCAGCGATAGGCGCGCGAAACAGTTACCAATCTTTACAACATAACAGTTCTATAGAGCCACACGCGTGAGCTCCTAGAAGTTTTTCCACGGCACAATCGTTATGTAAAAAAAAAAGTCCGTGATTTTCCACGGCGTTAGTCGCGGGCCTCGTCCACAAAATTTTCCAACGCGATAAATGACCAAAAGAAATATATTTTTAAAGAATTTCACAAAAGCTATAGGTACTTAATAAAAGGGAACCGCGCACGACTCAAATTTCTGGTGTTAACCCAACGACATCCAGCAACGAACTCCCCGATTCCACGCAGTCTCCCTACATTCAGCCGTTCTTCGCTTACTGCCACCGACAGGCGCGCACTTCTCGTTTGTTCGGGCTGCAATCGAGATTTCTGCTCGCTGTATTTACGGGTGTGCGTGTATTATTTTCGGCAAAATCATTGCTACCGAATATTTTGTTGTGCCAAAAATTTCTCAGAATTTCGGGCGGGCTTGCTGTGATGGTATCGCGTGATGCTTTACAGCTAGGCGAATTACCGTTTTCGTCTCCTGGATGCTGGTGGCTAGCGGTAAGTTTTAAACGAAAAATTGTATTTTGTGCTAATTTTGCACATTTTATAATTTTTCGACTGAAAAATATTCTGCTGTTGTTGTTGTTTCTTTCAGATCTGGACTTGTATGCGAGTATGTATATATATGTCTTTATCTTTCCAGAAATTTTTTTAATATGAAGAAGTAGCATAGGACTACTTCTTGTAAATATATAAATTTTATCTTTTCAGGAATTTTTTTTTTATATGAAGAAGTAGCATAGGGCTACTTCTTGAAAATAAATAAATTTTAACTTTTCAGGAATATTCTAATATGAAGAAGTAGCATAGGGTTACTTCTTGAAGATAAATAAATTTTAACTTTTCAGGAATTTTCTCATATGGAGAAGTAGCATAGGGCTACTTCTCGGAAATAGCTAAATTTGATTAAATTGTATACTCTGGGAAATCATGGGGCTTGTCTCTACAGGCGTAGAGAAGCCAAACAAAAGTAGCGTAAGGGGTATACGCTACACAATTAGCTCTTGTATGGTTAATAATGAGCACACTTTATTACTCGTTATAAGAAGTAATATTACAATATTAATCATACGTCTAATTTATTATTGCTGCGCCAGTCAGAGGCTGGATGATGACTGTCACTGTGATCCAGATCGTGGTATTGCCAGCATATACATAACATCTTTCCTCCCGTCAAAGTAACTTACAGATTCAAGCGATCCGGTTTCTTCCTGATTCTGGTAGATCTGCTGACTGGACTTGTAGTATCCATCTTAGGTTTCCCCCTAGTATCTGACATGGCCTCAGCACTTTCAGTCGGCGTGTCAGGTGTAAGGATTTGTGATTCGTACGATGATTCCACACTGTCGTTAGGATTTCTTATTGTTCCTGGTTGGGCAGCTGTTTGCGTTATTAGCTCTGGAGGCTTAGCTTTGCACGGATCATTGCCAGTATTACGTACTTGTCATCGTTTTCCTTTCTTGTCAAGTCTATGTCATTTCTTTTATAATTGTTATTATCATTTTTATATTCACATTTTGTACTTAATAATTGATCAGTGTGGCGCGTATACGTTATATTATCGATAAGAACTTCTTAATGTCTTTCTCCCATTCGCGCGCATATTATTCAGAATTTCCACTTGCAATTTTTATTATTATACATTCGCGCTTGCACCTTGTCCTCAATTCCGTATGTGCGAATAGCTGTAGTGTTTATAGGATTTTGTTTCTCATTAATTTCTTTTGAAATGTCGCGCTTAACCAAATCAATTCGACTTCTGATTGGCCATTTGAACATGAGTTCTGCAGAACTGACTCCCGTGACTGTATTAGGTATTTTTTGTAGTTGTAATAAAAGGCGGGAAGGTTTCGTATTTAAATCACCGGTTTCAGACATCATTGCTCTAAGTCCTTGCTTTATAGTTTGAACAAAACACTCTGCTTGTCCGTTTGTAGCTGCATGATATGGTGCGCAATAGTTGTGAGCTACTCCATTTGACTTCAGGAACCATTCGAATTCATCTGGCCTAAATTGCGTACCATTATCTGAAACCAAGGTAATCGGTAGTCCGAATCGAGTAAATATTCTCTCATAATTTTTATTGCTTTCGAAAAATTTGTAAACTTGGTAGGTATACATTCTACCCATTTACTGTAGGCGTCCACAATTATTAAAAAGTTAGTTTCCATAAAGGGACCAGCGTAGTCAATATGAATTCTCTTCCATGGTGAAGTGGGATACTACCAGCGATGTGCTGGTGATTTGCTGGGGTTATTGCGGCTCTTAGAGCATTCAATGCAACGTTTTGTTAAATTTTCCATATCTTTATCAATACCTCTCCAACACACATAACTTCTAGCCAACAATGCCTGCATGATCCACATGCAGTTCATCCAACATGATTTACGTAATGATTTCGGTATCATAACGCATATTCCGTTGAAAACGCAATTTTGTAAAATTGAAAGTTTGTAATCAGGTTCTATATTTGGAAGTGATGTACCCGTCTGCAGGGCTATGTAATGACTCTTACATTCGGGGTCATTAGCAGTTTCTTTTCCAATGTCTTTCTGCGTAACAGGTAATGTTTCGATTTGCGAAATTTGGAATATTGTATTGTCGTCTTGAATTTCATCATTTTGTAATTTAATAGGAAATCTTGACAACAAATCAACATTAGCGTTATCTTTAGTGCTTCTATACTTAATTTCGTAGTTGAATCCGGACATAAAATTTGCATAATGCAACAATCGTAAAGCAGAAGTAGAAGGCAAAGCCTTGGTCGGATGAAAAATGCTTGTTAATGGTTTGTGATCTGTAATAAGTGTAATTTTCCTTCCGTAGAGATACTGGAAAAAAATTTCATACCCCAGACTATTGCAGTATCTATTTGAGAATAGTTGGACTCAGCTTTGGTCAAGGATCCTGAAGCGAAAGCAATGGGTCTCTCTGATCCATCACGTGTACGATGTGAAAGTACCGCACCAAGTGAAACATCCGTAGCTAGGAATAAAGGTAATTTTGGATTGTATGGTATGAGTGTATTCGGACTAGTTATTTCCTTTTTTACATTCCGGAAAATATTTTCACATTCTGTTGTCCAGTGGAATATTGAATTTTTCTTGAGCAAATCATTTAAAGGTCTCAAACGGCTTGATAAGTTTGGTAAGAACTTCTGATAATAATTCATGAGTCCGAGAAATGTTCTCATTTCAGAAACATTTGTCGGTCGTTTGCATTTTGTAATTGCTTCAACTTTGTCCGGAATTGGACTTATACCATTTTCGTCTATGATGTGACCTAAGTATGAATGAAATTGAATTTAAAAAAAACTGGCATTTATCTTTATTCAAATGTAAGTCATATTTCCTGAGGCGTGTAAAAACTGCTCGAAGAAAAAAAAAGGAGCTCCGTGTATGTTTTTCCTTGAATGTTTATTCGTCCAAGAAAGATGAACGCCGTCAAGGTCCTACAAGATATTGTCCATGAATCGTTGCCAACAATTGGGTGCTGTTTTGACTCCACACATGAGACGTGTAGCTTTAAATGTTCCTTTATGCGTACTTATTGCTTAAAGAAGAGCACTTTCATCATCCATACTCATATGGAGATAAGCTTGGTGAAGATCCAATGTTACAAAATATTTTCCGCCGCTCATCATTGCAAAGATGTCCTCAATTCGCGGGATTGGGTAGTTGTCAGCTTCAATGACTTTATTTAAAGTTGCCTTGTAGTCAGCACATAAACGTGATTGGGCATTCTTTTTTATAACTGGTACTACAGGTGTTCCCCAGGGTGAATAAGTAACTTTTTCTATAATACCTTCCTCTTCAAGATGCGTAATCTCGTCTTCAATTTTATTCTTCAAAGAATATGGTACTGGCCGTGGGCGTATGAAAATGGGTTTGCTTGTAGTATCTGGAAGTTTATGTGAACACTTGATTTGTGATATTTTCCCAAGTTTATCTGTAAAGATTTTGTTGTAATATCAAAATCACAACCTCATTTACAATTACATACCTCCTATGGATTTTCCTAAAATCCATAAACATTCATATTGTGGCATAAATGCTCAAATTATCTACCGCCATAAATTTCTGCTAGCATAAATTGCCCACTTACAAAAATAAACAAAAATGCCTGCTCGACATTTTTGTATACACATATCTCATCGAGTTAATGTACTGCATATTGCACATCGGTCGAAATTTCAAGTGCACGATCGAATTTCAAGATCAAAGCCAAGAAATTAACAAAGGCAAATGTCTTGCCTGTTTCTTATCTTTCCGGTTTCTTTTTACCATTTTTGTCTGATTGGTCAGTTAAGCGAACCAATCATAAAAAGTATTATATACTTTTTGCTGACGCAAGGGCGTCAGCTATTTGGATGATAATAATATCCAACTGATAAGAAGTCGAAGTTCAGCATAGACACTCAAGAGGTGCACACGCGGGTCTATCGGGAAAATCTTGTATAAAATCAAAGGTCTTGTATAAAATCTAAAGTCTTGTGTAAAATCTAAACTTTTGTTTAAAATCCAAAGTGTTGTTTAAAATTCAAACTCTTTTTAAAATTTAAAGTCTTTTTAATAAATTGTTCAAGATCTGCGTGTGTTTTTAATTCAAGAAAAGTTTGGTTCCTTGGAGATTTGTGGCCCATATAACCAAAAGGAGGCCCTACCTGAACTTTCCCCCTAGGCCGCTCTTCTCCCAACGGAAAGCACGGCGGCAATTGGGGTTACAACAAATGGTGCCTGATGTCTAAATAAATTTTCTTATCGATAACAACGTGATCGTATTCCATCAGTTTTGTGCTCAGCAAGCCACTACCAATCAAGCAATTGAAGTTGTCAAGTTATTGAAGTTTATATCGTGAATTATCAGTGATTATCATTCAGTGATACGAATTATGCTATTAAGCGAAATTTTAATTACCTGTACCTCTAAATTCATTTAGTATACCAAAAGTGTTGAATAATATAAATATAAAACCTATATCTAATGAAAAGACGGCGTTAATAAAAAAAAAATATAATAAATAAAATAAAATAGTCAAATTAAGACGTACTTACATACGTATATATATATATATATATATATGTACAAAAGTAAGACGAGAGATATATCACGAATCACAAATTGATTTCAAGAAGAAATAAATCAAAAAAAATTTTAAATTTGCTAATCCAGTTAAGCCATTCTATTTAAAAGAGCTATAGAAAGTGGAGAAATTTCATCAAAGTGTACCGAGATAGATTTAATTGAACAGTGTTGGATTGTGTGCGTTTATTAAATTGAAAGAAAAATTTAAACAGAATAACTTTTTTTTAAATAAAAAGACTTTGTCAATTTTTAAACGAAAATATTTAATCTTTCATAACAACAAAATTATAAAAAAAAACTTTTAATAAAAACAAAAAAAAAATTTCTTTTAAACAATTCGTTTGTAACATAACGATTATAATGAAAATAAAGTAACAAAATTAAAAAAAAAATAATAAAATTGGGTTTACTAGCTTCCCAATAGTAATAATAATAAAAGAAAAACGAGAGAAAAGTTGTAATAAAATAAATAAAAAAAAATGCTAAACAGTGAAAATTTGTTGTTGTCAGAGGTAATATTCCTGACTTGTTCTGGTGAGATCCAGTGGGGTGACGTACCCACACCTAAGGAAGGAAGGAAGCTAAATTCAATAAGGAAGCAGAGTGAAGTTTCAACATTTAAATTGGTGACAAGAGATAGATCCAAGTAAATAAAAAAAAAAAATTCTACAAAGGTACATATATATATATATATAATTGTTTTTATTTTTACACATAAATTTTTTTTTACAAAAAAGAAACGTATACATAGGACAAAAAAAAATATTTTTTGAAATAAAAGGAAATTATAATATGGTATATAGATATATAGAGTGAACCAAAACAGATCTAAATCTGAATAAAACAAAAAAAAAGGAAGGAAAAGTGCATATAGCGTATATAGTGAAAAATATACTAACCGCAAATGTAGATGGTTCAAGAAAATCCATAAAATACTATTGAAAAAAAAATAAATAAAAGGTTCACAAAAATAAATTCTGAATATAAGAAAGTATTTCTTTGATACACCTGCACAATAATTCTTTTTCAAGGAAAGATAAAAAAAAAAATTTATAGATATATACAATGAAAGAAAAAACAAAAGAGGACAAAATCAAAAAAAAAATATAATAAAATACAATTACAAAATTAAATAAATTTATTTTACAAATTCTTTTTGTGTTGTAATGCTGCTAGATTGCAAACTCGCTGCTTGATTTTTTTTTTGTGTGCGCTTATGCGTAATGGTGCTCATCATTACCTGGTATACAAAAATATAACCAGACACAGTTTTACTTTTACTTCTATTTAAAGAGATTTAGCAAGGTATATTGATTGGACAGTGATAAAAAAAGGGTATATATGTATATGTATTATTTCCGAATTCCCATTAAACAGTGATATAATGGTTGAGAACTTATTACGATATTATGATGTAAAGTTTGAGAATTTAAAGGCAAAGTAAATTGGTTACCATATGCCATTACTTCGAAATTAATCCCTAATTACCACTTACAAGATCTTAGTAATCTTATTCATTTTTTTTTATATACACGACTTCATTTTTATAATTTTTCTTTTATTTGGGTCTTGATTCCTTAGACTGACCATCACCATCTCCTCTCGTTCGAGAATTTCAATTATTATTATTAGGTAGATGAAATGCTTTCCGATGGTATTGTCAGACCCAGTTTCAGTCCATGGAACTCCCCGTTGTTATTAATACCTAAAAGGGCAGATAGCGCTGGGAACAAACAATGGAGAGTGGTAGTAGACTTTAGAAAGCTGAATGACATTACAATTGGAGACGCGTACCCTCTGCCGAATATAACTGACATCCTAGATCAGTTAGGAATATCCAAGTATGTTAGTACTTTGGACCTTGCAAATGGATTCCACCAGATATTAGTAGATGAGAATGATCGTGGAAAATCGGCATTTAGTACTCCATTTGGACACTATGAATATAATAGAATGCCATTTGGTTTGAAAAATGCTCCCGCGACGTTCTAGCGACTAATGAATAATATCTTAATGGGTTTACAGGGTATTGACTATTTCGACGACCTACGGGATCATAATCAACGACTAATCAATGTCAACGTTTACTTGAACATAACTTGAAGCTTAAACCAGACAAGTCTCATTTCCTTAAGAAAGAGTTGATATATTTAGGACATATAATTTCAGAAAAAGGCATACAGTCTAATGCAGAAAAAATTCAAGCTGTAAAAACATTTCCTACTCCCAAAAAGGCCAAAGACGTCAAATCATTTCTGAATTTCGCCGGATACTATCGCGGTTCATTTCTAATTTTGCGGGCATCACAAAGCCACTCACCAAATTATTGAAAAAGAATGCCGAGTTTAAATGGGATGCTCACTGTGATGAAGCATTCAGAATAACATTATTCAATTTGAAAAACGAAGCGTGTAGGCCCGAATTGAAATAAAGCAATACAACAGCGAAACAACATACGAAATTCATCCAACTTCAGTTCAAATCTGAAAATTATCATCACTTGACAAGCACACATGGAATAGATAAGACCGCCATAGTTAATTTTCTTTTAATTTGGTTAATTTTTTAAGTTTTTATCATTTCTTTTATAATTTCTTTAAAAAGTTTGGTTTATTTTTTACTTTATTATTTGTTGAAATTAACACGTCAGTCATGGAATCTCTGCCGTGTTTAGACGATTGTCTATGGATAGATGATATACCCGATCTAGAGACAATTCCAATAAAGGACAAGTTGAGAGCAACAGAGATGCCCAAACCACCAAGGGTATTCAAGCCTCCATTCGAGGCAGTCCCAGCTACCAAATAGGTACAGGCACTCGCACGGGGCCCAGATATTCGAGTCCATACAACTCCATCTCGACCCCCAACTGGGACAAACCGCCACAAGAACAAAATTCATATCCAGTCAAGGTACATGAACCACGTCCCAGCTCAAGTCCAAAACAAGCCAAACTACCACAGGCAACGACAAGTTGAAATGAGACCGAAAAAAGTGTAGAAAGTGCCAGCTCAGCGCCAAGGGAGTTCAAAAAACCACGTCCAAAAACGCCACAACTAGCTGAAAAACCAGGTACCAGCTCAGCTCCAAGACCAGTGCAGGCAAGTGATGAAGAAAGGGCACGTCCAGTTCCACGAACAGGAGTACTTTTCAGGATGCAATTCTGCCTCCGACAAATTTCATCATTGATCCACTTCTGTGGGGTGAGATCCGCAGGTAGCCTATACCATGGGAAAAGGCCCTGACAGCAAGAAAATGCTTCAGGCTACAAACCGATGAAGGCGACACTCTCCGTTTCATCAAAACATCAAACGGAAAGATACGCATACGCCTACAGGTCAAGAAACGTAAGTTTTTTAAAAAAAACCTCTTTCTAATCCTGGTAGTAATAACAACAAAACCAGCAGGAAAAGAGTTTATAAACAAAAACTAACTTTATTTTAAAACATAAAATTTATTCAATAATCAAGTCCAGCCACCTGCTCTTTTTTGAGGCGGGAGGATGTTCCGTCGCGGAAGAATATTTTAAAAAATAAATAAAAACATATATATATTTACACTCACTGTAAAAATATTTCAGTGCCACAACAATTCCTGGCACTCTATGGGGCATCGCATGTATTCAATTCGTCCTTTGGCCTTATATACATATACCTAAAAAGAAAACAAAACAAAATTAATTATAATACAATTAAAAAGTAAAAGTCTCAGATCATTACGACATGAAAATTGTACTCACCTAAACCGTGGAATCCGACTCCCACGATACATAGCATTCCTCCTCGAGAGCCGCAGTACCATATAAGCTGGAAATATAAACATAAAAATATATTAACGAAAATAAATAAACAAAAATAAGGAAAAACTTACCATTTCACGGCTACTGCCGTCAACATCCAGTGACATTTGTGTCACAGGCAGCTGGTGCGTTGTCTTCTTCTTCCATTTACTTATGGATATCTCCACTACGCCAACGACAAAGAAAAATCTCCATGACGACGCGCTGCTACTGCATAGCGTCAAGGCAACGGCAACCAACAGGCGCACTGCTCCCATTGTATTCCCGGCTATAAACAGCGAGCTGTTGGACATAGCAAATCACTTGCAAATTGAGCGGTCAACAAGACAGATCGGAAGCGATAAACCGAAATTAAGTCTTGACTAACCAATAAGGGAAGAATTGAACCCTGTTTTTACTAATTAAATTAAATTTTTCAGCACCCCCAAGCTAAGGTAGTTTTGAACCTGGCAAAACTAATGAGCAGTGAATGAAGCTCATTCTGTTTCTACCTCGATTAAAACTTCTTTCTAATCTCGTTTTTCTTTATATTTTACAGGTTAAACGTGGAGTAATAACGCATTATTATTTGGATTTATTTTATTATTTTGATTTATTTTATTATTTGGATTTTTATTTTGAATTACCATTTGAATTATTATTTGTATCTTCTTATTTAGTTTTATTATTTCATTTTGTTTTTTATAATTATCATTTTTTTGTTAGCGAGTAAGCACTGAAGTACTAGGCTAAGGCAAATTTTTGTGAAAAAATAAATACATTGACATATAAGAAATTTTGTGTTCAACAGCCTTATCCACCAAACCGGCACCTCCCCTTTTTTATGGAAAGCCCATATTGGGACTTCACAGAACTTATAGCTTGCATAAGCATGTACTAGAGTAAAAGGGGCAAAATGACAAGCAAAAATCTAATAACAATTTGTTCCACTTCCCATGCCATTCGGCTTGGTAGAACTGTCAAACTGTCACAAACATTATTACAGCCATTTTGCATATATTACACTGTCCATGGCATCTTTATGAACGAACACTACTTTACGGTTAAACAGCTGTTCAGTTTATGGAACAATACATTTGTAAGATTGTCGAAATGTGTACTTACATTAAACTAACATTTCTTCCCGTAGATTTTGCAACTAGCTACCGTTCGCCCATTACTTCCGTATTATACTTAATAGTTCCCTCTTATTGGAGAAATTTTGAGGTTTTTTTTTGTAATTAAAATTCTAAAATTCACTTTTCCGTAGTTTGTTCTAAGCTGGGCTACTGTAGGTATACTGTGCCTTGGTGTTGTTGTGGCAATTTTTCACCGTACACTTCATTCTGAAAATACATGAACATCACTTAGAATTTTATCACTATAATATCAACAGATAATTATTTACGCTCTTTACTTTATTTAGCACTGCTTTAAAAAAAATATCTTTCACTTTTCAGTTTTATCGAAAGTTTTATATTAGGTTCAATTCTTTTAAATTAGACAAACTTCGTTTGACAGCTGAAAATAGATTTATCTCTTTCTTCAATATAATGCTGACCTACTTCACGGGACCCTGAAAAAATCCACGCCAATGCACACGAATTTTAAAGGTATCCACACTTCAGGCTAAAACACAGCGACATGACATAAACGCCGTAAAAAACGCTGTCTATTGGGTTCTAATAACAGGGCGGTGTAGTGTATTGTATAAAATACAATGCTGACGACATCTTTGGACGTTGTCGTCGAACATAATGAAAATTCAAATTTGTCGCACGTATGGGTGCCTTTAGCAAATTTATGGTTTTGGGTTGCGTTCATATAAATTGTTATACGTTCATTGCATTCATATTTATGACTTGATAGATTACAAATATCAGCAAATAACAAATAACACATTCGCAAGAAACCCAACACCGGCTGAGTTTTATATAACTCTTGGACACACCTTCTTCTTCTATGTTGCTTCTATTTTTATTTTCATTTGCCACAACGGCCACACATGCTACTTTAATAATATTTTTTAATTTATTCGTTGAAATTTTTTCTACTTTCAATTTAGAACACAAATAACAGAATAAATTTAATTGGGGATTGACAGTTCTAGTCGCGCTCGTGTCGCTCCCATTACATTTTCACGGACGTTTTGTACATCGTTTTTTACGGAATTTTTGTCGTGTCGCTCACATTGTGTTTTGGCCTGTGGCTCTATCACTGGCATATAATAAGAAAGGACTGAGCCTGTCACGAACGAATTTAGAGTAATTGACTTGGACGTGAAGTCCAGACTGCCAGCATGAGCTGACAGATCACTCGGTGGACAGCGTTGACTCCAGGGCGGCACCCTAGCTCGTCTCGGCTATTTGCGGAGAGTGTGGGGAGGTTCCACGAAAACCTGCCGCTGCAACCAGCCATATACAAAAAAAAATCGTGCTTGACAAGACAAAGGCCATCACACATATCCAGTCCTGAAAGGACCTTTACACTACTTACTACATACGTATTTGAAGGCGCAGATGTTCTGCCTTCCGCTGCCTTGCACCATCCACCCAATCGACACTGAGGGTGGCAAGTTTTTTTTCCAGTGTCCCTGTACTGACCTGAAACGAGAGCAGAGGAGTGGACCTTTTAAACCCCTACATCAAGAGGGCTTCAGGAGAGTGAAGGAAAAGTAAAGAGTATCTAGCGCATAGCTACGTTATAATAGTTTCCTTTAATTACCGCACTTAACATTTCCTTAACAGATCTGTGAACGTTTGATGAACATATATAACGCTATCGTATATGTGAGCTTTCTAATGGAAATTCTATGATTTTATAGATTTTCTGTTGATTTAATAATAATTAATTCATTGTACTAGCGGTATGTGTACTGTAGCATTACGAAAACTATAATTATTATGTATATACATACCACAAAAACAATTGATAAACAACTCCAATAACCTTCTGTGTTCTGTCTACAGTGTTCTCACATTGACTCATACCTGGCGGGTATAGGTATAATTCTATAGATTTTTTTGTTTTTGTTCCTTTAGCCTGGTGTATAGTGGAGCTCCAATTACCCTAAGCATTCTAATAATTCATAAAGCAGCTTTGCTTAAAATTAGGTAATAGAAACTGCATTTTTAGAAAAATTGATAAAGTATTACCAATGTCCGCGCCATTATAAAACTCTATTCTTCTATACAGAATGGCACAAATCTTAACTAAACAGAAAAATTTAAAATTCAGGTTCTGCGATGCTCCTGGTGCCTAAAAGTTACTTAATTAAGATCACAGATCGGTTCGGTGCACGTGCCAGATTAAGTTCTATTTGATGTTACTCAGAAAGAGTTTCTGTTGTGCAAAACTGATATATTAACTGAAAAATCAAAAATTACTAAACTCGTACAGCTTGTACAAAATATTCATGAGTTTCTGCCTGTTTGTTTGCAATAACTGCTATCTTATTAAAATTTCAAAGTGCAATCTTTTAACAAAACAAAAAAACGTTTAAACCTTTAAGGTATCTCGGCAGAATCCAGTCAATTTCAGCTTCTCGAGTACTAGAGATACCTGGTACACTTTAGCAATTTCTGACGGTCCATCCGGAATGCGTATTGTGGGAACCTGAATCTCTTCTAGAACAAGTTTGTCTGTGATGAGCCGTTAACGTCAACATAAGTATAAAAATCTTCTGGAGGCAAGATATTTATTGTTGTGCTGTTGTATTCGTTCCTCAAGAATCGTTAGAATTTCTGGTTATGGTCGTAGCATACTGCATGTAGCAATATGCAACACTGAGACGAGTTGCACGCATACGGCCAGCCCATAGCCACATTAATGGCGAAGAAAGACGGCCTGAAGACCGACGAACAAAAAAAAAGAGGGTAGACATCTGTCTTGTACTTGTCATAAAAAGCTAAGCTCGTGAAAAGACGTAGAAAAATTGTATAGTGTATAAAATCGCGAATTTTCTTGTGGCATCGTGCTCGAAATTGGATATATTCAGGTGAATTTCAATAATGTTTTAACATCTAAATAATTTACCTTAACATATTTTTTGGATATATTCAGCAATTGTGGGTAAGACTTGATAAGCCGAACAAGGTGAAAAGTCAAGTTAATTTTCAATATAATTCAGGATACACAGCTCTTCAGTATGCAGCTAGAAGTGGTAATCTAGAAATTTGTCATCTACTAATAGATAGAAGTGCTGATGAATATGCTAACACTGTTGGTGGTGCTGCTCCATTGCATTGAACCGCACTTAGGGGTAATTTGGATATTGTAAAACTGCTATTATAATCCGGAGCAGATATCCTTGCCCAAGATGAAGATGGACAAACAGTGCTACACTGTTATGGTCGTAGCGTATTGCATATAGCAATATGTTACACGAAATACTGAAGCGTGTAAGCGTGAAGCTGTCAACCAGAAAGATTGAACGCACCCCGACCGAGAGAAGTGCGTTTCGTCAAGCTCGGTGTGACATGTTGATGTGAAAGAAAAGAAGAAGAACACCATAGAGTTAAGATTGCCTACTTCGTTATTGGGAGAATTACTGAATAACCTATTCTTGTACCTGACGCTCCGTCTGTTCCTGACCTACACTGCAGAATAGCTGAATTTTCAGGCGTTCAATGCGATCAAGAAGATTCATTTTTGTATATTTTGGCCATTAGTCGAAAAACAGGCCACGTTCAAAGCCAAAGAGAATTTCACATAAGATCGACTTAGGATATTAATAGTCGATGATTAGTTAGTCGACGACGGAACTATACAAATATTGAAAGCGTTGTTACATATACAAAATGTATACATAAGGCATCGGGAAACAAATCAAAATTTTCATAAGCCAATCATGCCTAAAAGCACGGATGGCTTATCTCTTGCGCATACGAAGAAAGTTGCATCAGCAATTTCTTCAACTACGCGCAACATTCCTTCAACATATTTTTCCCACAAAACGACTTGGGAAAAATAAAAGTTTTAAATTTCAACCCAAGTCGTTTCGATAAAAAAAAAGCCCCACGACAAATTTAACTTTCACTAAGATTTGTCGTATATACGATATGTATGTACATATATACATACATACATATCGGGCGATATGTATGTACATATATACATACATACATATCGGGCGCATGAAAATTTTACGTCGGTGAAGACTGAAACGATCAAGTCTTCACCGAAAAAAGCTCTTATCAGCAAATTGTCGCGAGCTGCATACATTGTGATCGCAACAATGTGTGCACGGTAGCAAGACGATGGTTGATATTTATGAAAATATCAAATTTCAATTTCAACCATCGTTCGTCGCGATAATTCTGGGCATGTTTAAACATGCCCAGCGTAAAATAATTTTCTCAGGATAGGAATGCTAATTAAGCATTTTCCTATCCTGAACGAAGAGACTTACGATTGAAAAATCTAAGTCTCGGGGCAGTCAATTTCAAGACGTAAAAGCATGCAGTTTTGGACGGTCGGTTAAAAAGTTGGTTTTTTGGTATTTCCGTTGGGATCGGCTCGACACGGTTCGGCAAAGTATTTAGAATAATTTGTGAAGTTATAAAGAAAACAGTTTTTAGTAAACATAAGAAAAAAAGAAATAGAATTATCAAAAGAGTGTAAAGTATTGGTTAGTTCAATATAGCGCTGGAACACAGTCCGCATAAAGTAAACAAGTGTAATAACGTTTAGAGTATTGTGAAATAAAAATAAAAAGAGGCAAAGTGATTAAAGTGTTTTTGTACGCACTCTATCCTCAGTCAGGTCAGAATCCCATTTATGGAATAAAAGGAGATGTACTCTGCCCCCATATTGGGATTACGCATAAGGTAATACAACAAAATTGGCGCAGCCGGTAGGATTGAGGAAGCTTGATCTAGTCAAAACGATCGTAAAAGCTTGAAAAGCCTTAATCCTTCGGACCTAAGGGGTCCCATTGACTAAGCCACTCAGGCCAAGTCACCCCCAACACTCGGGTAGATACCATCTCTAGGCGCCTCTGCTCCAGGCGGGCAAGCGTTCACCCCAATAAGTGCACAGGCACCACCGAGGGATAAAAGTGAACAGTCCAAAGAAGGAAGTGGAAAATATTTCAAGCTCCCCCAGAAGGACGAATACAGATCAGCCAGGACACAGCCCGATAGGCAGCCTGAACTTTTAGCAGCCAACGCTCATCTATAAAACGCTACCAGTCAACGATCCTGAGTTGAAGAGGAAATCGAAGACGGCTCGTAAGCCCCCTTTTCAACTAGATCCAGGGGAAGTTAAGACGGCCCAAAGGCCCCCCCAGCTGCAAAACAACCGAAATCAACCGACCAAGGATTGAGAGGGAACTCGAAGGCGGTTATAGAAACCCCCCTCTCAATCACAGAAAAGGGACTTAAGCAGGCAAGGAGCCCCCCTTTCACCAAACAGCGCATCATATGCCAGCCGACAATCCTGCTCTACCTCAACAGGAAACAGACGCAGCAGCGAGGGAAAACTCTCCATCTTTAGACGACGCGGGATCAACCCCAGGTGCCAATACACAGCACCCCGGTGAAGGTACATCATCTGCTGCAGGAGATAAATCTCCACAGTTATCGCCAACAGGACCTCGACTCAGATGCGGGACCGTTCTGCCAGGTCTCAATAGACAAGTAAGTCTTGATAAATTTTTAACAAAATTGTACGAGAGAGCGCGAGATTCAGGTACGCTAGCCATTACTCAGTGTGATTCACTCAGCAAAAAACTGAGTCAAACCCGCGAAGTTAGACTCGCACAAATACAGACACTGAAGGAAAACACAGTTCGGTTCCGTGAAAAACTAAGTAGGCTCGCTGAATCCACGCGCTCCCTCCCAGTAGATAAGGAGAGTACTGAAACTCCAAATTTAGACTTAGAGAAGAATAAGAGTGTTAGGTTAAGTGAAAGTGCAAATAGTGATAGTGACAGTGACCGTGAAGCAGCTGAACCAACTCCCGAAGATCTGCTAATAGATTGGCTCGAAGAATCCTTAACGGAAGACAACCCAGAAACAAGCCCAGTTAGTCCACCCAAATTTAAATTTCCAGTCAATAGACTAAACACAATTGTGGACTACGCAAAGGTAGCTAAGCTCACAGCTCAACTCGTCCCCTTATTTTCGGGTGAAAGTACCCCACAATTGGGACGAGAGCTACAAACCTTCATTGGCTGCTGCAAACAAACTATGCAGTGCCTAAATAATGAAGAAAAAGTGGCTTTCATTCAGGTCCTTCCCACAAGACTCAGAGGTGACGCATACCAATTATTCGCTTCAGACGTCCCTGCTTCATTTAGTGAAGTAGAGGAACGTCTAAATAGAACATACCTTCCCCGTGAGACATACCAAGAGTTAGTGAATAAGTTAATCACTACTAGGCAAAACCCGTTAAAATCTCTCACTGTGTTCATTACAAGATTGAAACAGTTGTTGACGATTGGCAACGAGGCAGCGACACAGAAGTATGGAGCTGAGGCAGTCCCTGCTGTGAAAACACAGCTGATGGATTTTGCCAAGAACGCTTTGAAAAGTGGAGTAACTAACCCACACCTGTGTCAATATTTGCTCACGCAGGGAGAAGGTGATTTAGAAGCATTAATTCAAAAGGCCCTGGACATGGAGAAACTACAACAAAGTGCTACATTCGTCCAGACTCCTCTGGTACAAGCTCCTCCAATGGCTCCAGTAGACCCAGATCTACGAGTGAGAGCTTACTATAGAGCTCCTTACTATCAAATGCCATCTACACCTATGTTCGCATCACCTCGAGCTCCAAACCCACATCAGTTTTCACGCAATGTGAATAATGCAGGTTCATCACAGTCACGGCAAAGGCCCTTTACAAACACTGATGCCAGAAACTCGGATACAGATGCACTGGTCCGTAACATCACGTGTAATTTCTGCCAGCGAAAGGGTCATACGTACTCAGATTGCCTTAAGCGCAAGAACACCCCTTTCTGCTCAAACTGCAAAATCTATGGACATGACGTCCGTGATTGCAGAAAAAGACAACAGACGCCACAAATTGTTCCTCCACGCCTCTCCAATAGATCTACACAAGAACAACACAACACAAAAAGTCCTCAAGTCTTCAACATAAGACTCAAATGCACCTTTTGTGGTCGCCGAGGACACGCAGACGATGATTGCCGCCAAAAGAAAAAATGGGAAGCCCGGAGTCAGGGAAACGACATGCAGTCGACCCAAAACTCCCCGGCTCGACTTTAAACCCACAACGCAAATCAAAAGGGTCACCTCAAGCGCCCGAATCCGGTGTCCCTACAGTGAAACTTCCACTGGATATAAGCCTTAACGGCCATACAAAACTAGTAGTGGACACTGGCGCTGAGGTTAGTATTATTAAGAAAAGAGCAATTAAAGACCTCAATATAATTAATTCCAATGAGGCATGCACTTTACAGACCCCTTTTGGAACCGGAAAGACATTGGGAAATTGCAAGGGCAACTTCAATTTTAAAAATAAAATTCCCTGCAAGTTTCAGGTGGTACAAAACCTGCCAGGTCTTTCCGATGACGGCCTATTAGGAAACGATTTCCTATCAAACAATTGTAATGTTGAAGACCCAACTAAAACAGTCAAGTTTCCTTGTACGGAAACAAATCCCGAAGAGTTTACTGTGCCCTTGTCATGCAAAACGGACAAGCTGTATTCCAGAAAAGCAGTCGAAGTGAGGTCACTTGTAGACAAGATGGAACCTAAACAGGTTAAGCTATCTACATGCAGTGTCTCCAAGGCATCTCAAAAGAGTAATGCTGGCTGCCAGGTTCAACAAGAGCCGACGGAATGCGAAAAAAACTGTCTGGGTGATCAAGAAACCTGCGAAATGAGGCAGCATCTGGTTACTTTAGAGGAACCAATATGCATACCTGCTAGGTCACAAATGATCACCACAGTCCCGTTGCAAGTGAAGGAAGAAATGCTCTGTCTATCGAAAGAGATAGGCGATGGAGTCTTCCTGGCCAACAGTTTACTCCCTACTGGGAAAGAAACAGTGCTAGTTGCCATACTCAACATTAACAATTATCACGTAGTCATCAACAGTTTATTATAACAACTGCTCCCTGTACTTGACTACGCCGTCATCCCAATGGGAGAAGCCACTGATACACAACACGTTCTCAAGCCGAATAAATCGCAAGCGAGTAACACGAACATCAGTGAGCTTCCCAAGGCGGAACAGAAGTCAGGCAAGACGTCTTTTTCCAGAATACCTAGACATAAGCTACTAACGAGGCCCAAGATCCCCATACAAGACGCGTGCGAGCTCAATAAGACCCGACTAGAGGCAAAAATGACTCCACCGTCCACGAAAATAACTTACAAAAATTGTACATGGCCCCATATCCAAACTAAAGATGCGAGCGAGCCCCAGAAGCCGACAAGCAAAATGCAGCTGACTCCTCCATCCAATATACCTAGATGTAAGATAACCACAAGGATAAGAAGCCCAACAACAGGTGCGTGTGAGCTCAGTAAGACCTATTCTCAGGCAAAGACGACTCCACCACCCAACAAAGTTAGTGTTAAGAAACAACAGTGGCCCAAGAGCCCCATCAACCGTGCGTGCGAGCTCAGTAAGACCTATTTAAAGGCAAAGTCGACTCCACCACTTCATAAGATTAGTATTAAGAATAAAAAGTGGCCAATGCGCCCGATAAAAGACGCGTGCGAGATCCGTAAGACCTCATTGAAGGCAAAGTTGGCTCCACCGTCAAATAGTATTAAGAAAACCAATTCTTCAAGGCCCATAAGCCAAAATACGAATACGTGCGAGTACTCGGACCAATCAAAAGTACCCATAAAACATGGTACTCCACCATTAAAACTGCAGGAAGCCCATCCCCTGCCATCTAGTAATGTAAGTAAAACAGATAGTAAGTACACAGCTACACAAAGTGAGAAAAGAAACGTAAGCTTTTCGGAAAACACAGCTATCTTACAACACGTAAGATACTTATTTCCGGATCAGGAAGATCCCACGTATACTCCGCGAGTCAACAGGCTAGACCAAGAGCTCAGCCTAGACCCAAATCTAAACGCGGAAGAAAAAGCTTCGATATCCGAACTCTGTTATGAGTACAACGATATATTTTACCTTAGAGGTGACAAGCTGACATATACAAATGCTATCACCCACAATATCCCTTTAATACAAGACCAAGCGCCCATAAACCAAAAGGCCTACAGATTACCAGTAACCCAGAGACAAGTAATCAACGAGCAATTAAAAGAAATGCTAGACAACGGGATAGTTCAAACTAGCAAAAGCCCTTGGAATTCACCCTTATTAGTAGTCCCCAAAAAGGCGGGACCCGATGGTGAAAAAAGGTGGCGCGTCGTTGACGATTTTCGTAAATTGAACGAAAAGACAATTGGCGATGCATTTCCGCTACCACGAATCGAGGATATTCTTGACCAACTAGGTCATGCCAGGTACTTTACCACTCTCGATTTGGCCAACGGCTATCACCAAGTCGTAGTCGACAAAAAGGATCGACATAAGACCGCTTTTAGCACTAATTACGGGCGCTACGAATTTAAACGTATGCCATTCGGACTCAAAGGAGCTTCCGCTACATACCAACGCCTCATGAACTTCGTTCTGACAGGCCTACAAGGCCTCGAATGTTTCGTTTATCTTGACGACATCGTCATTTATGGTAAGAACCTAAATGACCACAATAATAAGCTTCGCAAAGTCTTCAACAAATTGAGAGAAAACAACCTCAAACTGCAGCCAGAGAAGTGCCAGTTCTTGAGACGAGAAGTTGTTTACCTAGGGCACAAATGCTCTAGCGAAGGTGCCTTACCAGACCCCAGCAAAACGGCCTGCGTCCAGACATTCCCTGTTCCAAGAACAGTAAGGCAAGTACAGTCCTTTTTGGGACTTGCCAATTATTACAGGAAGTTCATTCCGGACTTCTCTAAAATCGTTCGTCCAATAACGAATCTGCTCCGAAAGGATGTAAAATTCACTTGGACCGAGAAATGCCAAGAGGCATTCCAAAGCATTAAAAATGCCCTAATTTCCCCACCGCTTTTAATCTATCCAGATTTTACAAAGCCATTCAATCTCACAACGGACGCCAGTAACGAGGCTTTAGGAGCTGTACTTTCCCAAGGAGAAGTGGGAAAAGACCAGCCTATCGCCTATGCAAGCCAAACGCTAAACACATCCGAGAAAAACTATTCTACTATTGAAAAGGAGTTATTGGCTATAGTCTGGGCAACTAGAAATTTCCGATGCTATCTCCAAGGCAGGAAATTCACGGTCTACACTGACCACAAGCCTCTCAAAGGAGTCTTTAACGTTAAAGACCCAACTTCCCGTTTGGTGAGATTTCACCACAAATTGTCAGAGTTCGATTACACCATCGAATACAAACCAGGGAAGTATAATACCAATGCGGATGCATTAAGCCGCATTCCACAAGTATTAAGCGAAGACAATGCAGGCAATACCTTAACGGTACAAGCCCAAGTCCACCACACTATGGACTCTGATGTGGAAGAAAATAATTTCCCAAATAAAAAGAAAACAAAGAAACCCGCTCATTGCTTCGCCGTGACCAGAGCTCAAAAACAGAAAGCCCAAGAGGCCAATACGAGCCCCAGCGCTGAAACACAGCCCACGGCAGCGGAACATAAAGAAAATGAACCCCTAGGGGCAGAAATACAACCCCCGGCTACGCTTGAACACGAAATATGTCCAGTCAAGGCACCTGAAATAATCACGAGCCCCAAGGAAGTTCAAAAGGATTATCACGACTCTCCTTTCGGCGGCCATCAGGGTGTCATTAAAACCTATAAACGCATTAGACGCAAGTATTGGTGGAGACACATGCTTAGCGATATAAAAAGGTACATAAAAAAATGCCCTAAGTGCCAAACCATGAAAGCATCTCCACAATTCAAGATGCCCATGGTAATAACGGACATCGCAGAACAACCTTTCGACAAGGTTTACCTCGATATAGTAGGTCCACTAGAAGAGACCATATCAGGTAATAAATATATCTTAACTTTTCAAGATAACCTTACCAAATTTGTCGATTGGTATGCCATACCTAATGGAGAAGCAGTAACGGTGGCGCAAATCTTTTTCAATGAGATTGTCACGCGTTATCGCATTCCAAAGAGAATAGTCACCGATCAGGGAACTAATTTTCTGAGTGAGCTATTCAAGAAGGTCTGCAAACTCCTAAAAGTAAAGAAGTTACAGACTTCCGCATACCATCCACAGTCTAATGGAGCACTAGAGCGTGCCCATAGACCTTTAATCGAATATCTGCGTACAATCGTAGATAAAAATCCTAAAACATGGGATCAATTCCTACGAACCGCTGCATTCGTGTACAATAACAGTGTACACGAGGGTACTAAATTAACCCCGATGGATTGCCTTTACGGCTTCACAGCGGATGTCCCATCTAATTTAAAACGGGATCCTGAACCCGTTTACAATCACGAAAGTTATTACCATATGCTAAAATATAGACTACAAAAATCATATGCCACGGCTCGTAAAAACCTCTTAGCCAGCAAACAACGCTCAAAGGCATATTACGACAAAACAATCAGGCCTCTCACTTTCCACCTAGGAGATAAAGTCCTCCTCAAAAGTGAAAGCCGCAAACACAAACTGTCTCAAATCTGGGTTGGCCTATATCTGGTAATCAATGTACCCAGTCCAACAAACACTGCCATAAAAATAGGCAAGCGGCAGGTTGTAGTACACAACAACCGTTTAAAGCCCTATTATTAGTAGTATACTGGTACATACACTTTTAGAAAATAAGCCACACTGAAACAAAGTTTCGCCAATTAAACTAAACTAGCCACTACCTACTTAAACATTCCGCATTCGGAATTATTTACTATGACTCACGAAGTCAACCCTTACCTAAATTTTATTTAAATCAATAAAAAAACCGTTAAATAAACGTGTCCATATATACACTCTTACTTCTTAGTAGCTACATATGAATACATCAAATATTCTACCAATAAAATTTTGTCTTGCTTGCCTTGACTTGCATCCCTCATACCTTGCCTTGAGAGTTTCGTATACCTCTTCATGATTTACTCGTGGTTGTAAATGAAACTTCCCTAATTAAATTTTTTTGAAAAGGTACAATACTCATCGTCTTAAAAGTTCATAGAGAAGATGATGGAGTTTGGAATGCTTTGACTTGCATCCGTCATACCTTGCCTTAAGAGTTTTGTATTCTTCTTCATGATTTACTCATTGTAGTAAATTAAACAACCTCCCAATTCAATTTTTAAATGAAAACACTGCTCCTACTTTGACGAGATTTAGCATAAACTGACTTACAGTCCTCCTACCCTGCTCTATCTCGTCTTCCTTTTAGCAACTAAGCCCTCACTATACAACTATCGACGATTCAATTAAGCAATACAATATTTAAATATTATATGCTATGTAGTATGACCAATTGACTAATGAAGCCTATCCTTCATTTTCTACAGAACATGAAGCACATATTAGTGTTAATATGCTGTTTCCATCTGGCAATGGGACAAATACAAACGGAACCCTACACCATAAGTACCCTGAAGAATACAGGAATACTGTATGAGGATCTTGGAAAATTACAAGTCTACCATAGTACATGGAACATCTTAACTGAGATCAATCTAATGGAACTGGACAACCAAACGCTTATGGCAGAACAGGCGGAACACTTAGTTCACCGACTATGTTCAAATCGCTCTCAAACGGATGAGCTATGCCTGGTTCAACAAAAACACGTTCATTCTCTCTTGGAAAATATCAAGAGAAGAACAAGTGTCATTCGAGAAGTGGTCCCAAAATCAAGATCAACAAGATCTATCTTTGATGGAATAGGGAATGCAATGCACTACCTATTCGGGACCATGGACAGCACTAATGAACAGGAAGTATACAGTCGACTCGAGGAGCTCGAAACAAATACAAAAGCACTAGCCGACCTGGAAAGACAGCAGATCAGTGTAGTCAAAACTACACTACAACAAATTCAAAAGCCATTGACATCTCTGCAGGAAAGACAACGTCAAATAAATCTCCAGGTAAATAGAATGCAAAACATAACAGATGATTTACTGATGAGACAATTGAGGCAGGAAATAATTTCAAGCCTGACCTTACAAATTGTCGAGATTGAGTACAGGCAGCAAGCCTTACTCGACATAATAATCTCCAGTAAAAATCACCAGTTGCATCCGCTAGTGGTGTCCCCCAAAAGTCTATTAGAGATATACCACAAGTCCCACGCTACTTGTCCAGATGAACAAAATTGTCTCTCCCTGTTATATCAGACAGCGGAAACGAAGGCTCGTCTAGTCAAAGACAAATTAGTCATTCGAATACAACTTCCGATTTTCAATCTACCACAAATGAAGTTGTATAGAGTACACAGTTTTCCCATACATATTAACAACAAACAATCATTGGTACCCGATATACAGTACTCGCACGTAGCGCACCAGGTACAGACACAAGATATTCTATTATTAAAAACACAAGATCTTAAAAGCTTTAAAAAGATCACTCAATATTCCAAAGAGGACACTTACATCGCTAAGCTAGGCATTCCCGTAACAAAGGCAACTCTGTCCAAAGAATGCATAGTGAAGCTGCACTTTAATCCATAAAGGAAGAGCCCCAGTGCCATTTCAGAGCACAAATACCTCCTAGAGACCTGCTTATCAAATTAAGTAAACCCAATTCGTGGATATTCTCGTTGATAGAACCTACAATTGTACACCTCCAGTGTACCCAACAATTTTTAACTTCAAAGATTGAAGGTCAAGGAATAATCACTATCAACCATCCCTGCCAATTGCAAGTAGGATCCCAAATCCTACACTATGAGGCAGAGAATATCCAGTCATTGAGTCTCAAATAACCCAACTACTTCCCAAATATCGCTCCATTAGAGCAAGTGGTAGAAAAATATCTCAATGAAACCAAAAGCAAAGTACAGTCTGAAAAAATACAGACAGAACTATATTCAGGAGATGACACTAACAGCATCATCCTAGAAGGTACCCAGTCATTAAAAGAACTGGACGAAAAATTACAAAAATTAGTTCCTCATATCAGTCACCACCCTACACATGTCCTAGCGGCAACATCAGTATCCTTAACTGGTGTTGCCATCACATGTATTGTACTGTACCTGGTCGCCAAATGGCTAGTCCCATTCACTAAAAATTACCGTTCACGTAAATCCGAGAAAACCCCAGAGGCGGAGGAACAAATCGAACAAATCGAAATAATCGAACCTACCCCTCTTAAAAGGACCCGCACCCTACCACCTTCTAGGTCAGTGCAAGTGGTCTAATGTCACCACTTCAAACGGTCACATAAAAATGAGCACTATCACTAATAGTTTAGCACATAGAAAATAAATGAAAGCGGTGTCTACAAACCACAAAAAACCAATTAGTACTAATAAAATAATAATAAAAACAAAAGGGGAGAGGACATACATAAACAATTATTAAAGCATAGATGTAAGGAAAACTAGATTAATAAAAACATGTAGACATATATTAAAATAAACTAAAAACAAAAGAAGAAGAAAAAAAAATAAAAACAAAACCCTCCCCCGCTAGTGTTAAATAATAATTAAAAAATAATAAATAACATAAAAACATAAATATTATTATTATTAGCCTACAATAAAAATTTAATAACGACTAACTTTAGAACGTAACAAATATACAAGATTAACAAAAAAAAAAAGATACATATACATAAAAGTAAAAAAAAAAAGAGAAAAAAAACCCAGTAGAAATTAATAGGGTAATAAAGAAAAGATAAGAATAGAATAGGAGTAGCTATTTAAGAACAATTTTAGAAAAATAAGATAAAAAAAACCAAGAGCCGAACCACCGAAAAAGCCATCGCCAAACCAAAACGCCGACCAAACAAAAGAAAAACAAAACAAGAAGGGGGGGGGGACCCTCTGAAATAAGAACAAGAATAACAAGTTACAACCAAAAAGATTTGAAAGAAATTTTCTTTTATTTCATTTTTTTATATACATAGAAAAAATAAAAAGAGACAAAGTTCAAAGTAGGCAGACCCTAACAGTCGTCCTCCGAGTCCTCCCAATCGGCAACGGTTCCTGGTAATGGAGGAGTAGCGGTGAACTCCCTGATCAGTGCCATCGCCGGACAGCCTCCGAAATCATGGCAACAGCCACACAGACCATATAGCCCGACAATCGAAAGCACAGCACCTGAAAACAAAAAAATACCGTTTTAGCACAAAAAAATAAAAGCAGATTAAGGTAAACCTCACCTGCAGCGACCGGTGACTGCCCCCTATGGGGATATAAGGGCAACAGCACCCGGTGGTAAACCCCCGGCGTGGCCTCAGCCCCCCAAACGGTGCCGGGGCCCTCTCCATCCATGTGTAATACTAACCGGATGGGCCCCTGCCATCCGGGAGTCACACGCAGCACGTAAATAGAGTAAATAGTCGAGATACGACCCGCAGGGCTGCGAAAGGGCTGACTCTTAATGCGTGCACGAAATAGCATTGCTGATTAATTCGTAGCCTCTGGTTAATTCGGTGAAAAGAAAAACTGTACCGTCTCACTAGCGAGATAAAACCGAAATGATCCACTACAAAGGGCTGCCCGGCTATGGTGCGAATTCACTTAACAAAAATACCAAAGTCATATGCCACACAAAATTTAATAGTCACCGATAAGAAAATACTAAACATTTAAGTGGCCGCTATGACATTATTTTTTTTTCTTTTCATCTCTTCTCCCTATCAATCTCCTCTGAGGGCTATTCCTCTCCCAAGAATAACCCTCGTTTTTGCAGGGGGAAGGCATGTTACATATACAAAATGTATACATAAGGCATCGGGAAACAAATCAAAATTTTCATAAGCCAATCATGCCTAAAAGCACGGATGGCTTATCTCTTGCGCATACGAAGAAAGTTGCATCAGCAATTTCTTCAACTACGCGCAACATTCCTTCAACATATTTTTCCCACAAAACGACTTGGGAAAAATAAAAGTTTTAAATTTCAACCCAAGTCGTTTCGATAAAAAAAAAGCCCCACGACAAATTTAACTTTCACTAAGATTTGTCGTATATACGATATGTATGTACATATATACATACATACATATCGGGCGCATGAAAATTTTACGTCGGTGAAGACTGAAACGATCAAGTCTTCACCGAAAAAAGCTCTTATCAGCAAATTGTCGCGAGCTGCATACATTGTGATCGCAACAATGTATGCACGGTAGCAAGACGATGGTTGATATTTATGAAAATATCAAATTTCAATTTCAACCATCGTTCGTCGCGATAATTCTGGGCATGTTTAAACATGCCCAGCGTAAAATAATTTTCTCAGGATAGGAATGCTAATTAAGCATTTTCCTATCCTGAACGAAGAGACTTACGATTGAAAAATCTAAGTCTCGGGGCAGTCAATTTCAAGACGTAAAAGCATGCAGTTTTGGACGGTCGGTTAAAAAGTTGGTTTTTTGGTATTTCCGTTGGGATCGGCTCGACACGGTTCGGCAAAGTATTTAGAATAATTTGTGAAGTTATAAAGAAAACAGTTTTTAGTAAACATAAGAAAAAAAGAAATAGAATTATCAAAAGAGTGTAAAGTATTGGTTAGTTCAATATAGCGCTGGAACACAGTCCGCATAAAGTAAACAAGTGTAATAACGTTTAGAGTATTGTGAAATAAAAATAAAAAGAGGCAAAGTGATTAAAGTGTTTTTGTACGCACTCTATCCTCAGTCAGGTCAGAATCCCATTTATGGAATAAAAGGAGATGTACTCTGCCCCCATATTGGGATTACGCATAAGGTAATACAACAGCGTAATCTAATCGATTTGAGTCGTAGACATACTGGTTGGATCACAGATAGTGAGCTTCAGAGCTCTCCCGACGAAGATACGGTCCCGTCCATACGAAAATACACAGAGCCTTCCTGTTATTAATGCAGTCAGCATGTCAGTTCACACCCGGTGAAACCCTGTAGACACCTAAAGCGAAAGTAATCATGAAATTTTTGGAGTGCAGTCATCATAGGGAAGTCATTGTGCAAACTAATTTAAACTTAGGATAATGATAATGTTCTGTACCATATTGTTTTAGGCATATATATATATATATATATATATACATCGATTTAGCCAGTCAGTCCGACATGGATGTGGGTGACCCTTAGGGTTCAAAGAGTTAAATTTTTTTTTTCATCAAGCAAAGCGGATCATCTCGGAGCCGCCTCTGCGTGGGATCCCCAGCATTAAAACATGCGTAAGTGTTGCCTTTTTGTTTGCTGTTATATTGTTTGTTCAGATATATTCAAATGTGGTCCGAATTAAAGTAAATTGAAATCAAAATACGAGGATTGTGTATCAACACAACAACTATTGTTAGGAATAAAGTAGTTTTGAGTCACTGTTCGCTAAGAAGTGCTATGAGCACTATTCTGGAAGTAAGGCCTTAGGCCATAAAATTTTTGATTAAGTGCTCCATTGGTGAACTCAGAGACCCAAGTCATGTTATGGACGAACATAGAGGTTAGGTGAATAATACTTTCAATCATTTATTTTTTTATTCTTATGTCATCTTAATACTATTTAAAGTCTCCACATTGATAATTTTAAAAGATGAAATTTCTATAGCAGGTTTAGCAGATTATTATAGATTCGCTTGTTGCACGTCTCCATAGTATGGGAGTATTGGCACACTATTAACTCAAATGTACAGAAGTAAGAGATTTTCAACACAATTAGAACTTCCGAATGTTTTCATTTGACTTAATATAGTCTGCTCTAGGCATAGAATTGTGAGATGCACATGTTATGAGGTTAATAGGGTCATGACAGGCTAGTGGCCCGCCTATTGGATAAGGAGGTTAGAAGTAGACACTTGTTTTGTTTTCACCGGATGGTGACTTCTATGAATTGAACCCAACTATTAGTAATAAAAAAAGAAAAAAACAAAGAAAAATCTTTATTTATAACGTAATGAAGTGCTGAGAGTTTTTTTTTCCTTCACTATCCTGGCGCCCTCTCGCATGGAGGTTGTTTAGTTCGCTCGTTTATTCTCTCTTTACAGGTAAACTAGGGACTCTGAAAAATCTTGCCCTCAGAGTCAGATGGGTGGCTGGGGCAGGCAAAGAAGGTATACCATCTGCGCCTTCGACGATGGATATAGGTAGGTGACGTAACAGTCCCTTCAGGACTGAATGTGTGCCGGTTTTTTTTTGGTTGATAGGCACGAGATTTTTTTTTGATGATGGCAGACGGTAGCGGCAGGTTTTTTTGTGGAACCTTCCCACACTCTCCGCCAATAACTGAGGCGAGCTAGCGTGCCGCCCTGCAGTCAACGCTGTCCGTCGAGTGATCTGTCAGCTCATGCTGGCAGTCTGGACTACGCGGCCAAGAAATCACTCACTATAGTTCCATAACAACACAGATCTTTTACTAAAGGTGATTTCCTTGTATCTCAATATTTATTTGACCACAGCACAAACTTAAAACTATTACTGATAAAAAGGTCGCCTTCCATACAAGTTAGCTCCCAAAGATAATGAGCATTTAAAAACAAACTATCAAATCCAATGGAATGAAAGTTACTGTGAATTTTTGATAGCTCCGTGCTCGTGCAGCAATGAAACACGTACGTCAGTGGAGTTCGTCTATTACTTTGAAATAATTTCTTATATAAATAGATTTTAGAAATACTAGTTTTATGTATATTCTAACCTTTAAAATGTTATTACACATTTTATCTATTTGAATTTTGAGAGGCTCAAATACCTATAGTGCGGTGAAGAAGATTCACGTCGTTACATACTTGAATTCATGCAGTTTTCTAAGGTTGGATTATCACACTTTGGTCGTACATTGAAAGGCTCAAATGCCTGTAGTGCAGTGAACAAGATTCACGTAGTTACATGCTTGAATTCACGCAGTTTTCTAAGATTAGGTCCTCAAAATTCAGTCATACAATTTTAATAGGCTCAATTGCCAGTGTAGTGGTGTAAACCAAAATCACTTAGTTAAGTACGTGGTCCATAACGCTATCCGACTAGTAAATTACAAATTTACTCAGATAACCTCGTTCTCATTATATCCTATCCTGTTCCATAATGAAACTTTGGTATGAAGAGGCGGAAATTAACTATTTATAGAATAAGAAAAAATTAACTACCCAGTTTTATAGCTATCACACCCGTGGGTGTTATTACTATTAACAAAGCTATGTATTAAACTTGTAAACTAGCCTAAGTGGGAGACTTTCACAGAGATCCCGCATCCAGCTCCAGAGGAATGGATAGATGGTGAGTAAGCTTAGTAATTTTAAATTTCTGAATTGTCTGCGGGTGCTATAATATAAAAAAAAGGAAGGACAAATCAATTATAAATAGTTCTCCCCCTTGAGCACTGTCTGACAACATTTATATTTGTTATGTAAGGTTGCATGAAGTTGAACAAATTCAAGAGAAAAACAACAATTTCTGTTTCATGATATAAGTATAGTTATCGTTATTTTAATAGAATAAAATAATACCAAGCCAACACGTTTCGTTCGGTTGTAATTGTTGTTAGCGGTAAGACCAAATTCTTGTCAGTTTCATTGACAGAGGTAGCAGTATACATATCACATGTATTTAGGGATAGAAATAAGAACCAAACATTGTCCGCGAAAATAAGTTTAGTTGGATTGAGCAAAGAATACCACATTTGCTAATAAAAAAAAACTAGATTGGATAACATGAATCGGAAGTAGAGTTCCCATTTCCTCTCACCCTCCTGGAGCCCCCTACGGTGAAGGCTGACTAGGTTCGCTCTCGTCTTCTCTTTTCAGGTCGTCAACAGGGTTACTGTATCATATCGCCCACAGTATCGCAGGGTGGTTGGAGCACCGGCGGTGGAAGAAGAACACCTGCGTTTCCAATTAGGTAAGTGGTAGGAAATGTAAAGGTCCCTTCAGGACTGAATGTGTGCTACGGCCTTTGGTTTGGAAGGCACGATTTTTTTGTATATGGCTGTTGGCACAGTGGCAGGTTTTCGTAGAACCCCCCCAAACTCTCTGCCAATAGCCGAGGTGAGCTAGCGTGCCGCCCTGCAGTCAACGCTGTCCATGGAGTGATTTGTCAGCTCAGTCAGCTGGCAGTCTGGATTTCACGTCCAAGCCATTCACTCTGACATAATTCCATAACAAACTGGCGCGCAACGTGGACCCACCTCAGTTGGACTTCGGTGTCTGAATGTGACGGATGCTGGAGACTGGGATTACTTGGCGATATGGATATTTGGCTGTTAGGTAATTGTCTGACTCGGTAGTCTCATATCTATAAAAAGTTACAGGCAGACCTGAGTCTGACTGGTGTTGTTATATTAAATTTTTTTTTGTAGAGTAAAGCTTGTGGCTTTGACACGTTGCGCTATGCGCTTGCGTTGTGTTGTAGTTCCATAACAAAATGGCGCCCAACGTGGGGCCACCTCAGTTGGACTTCGGTGGTCTAGTTGTGACTTTTGCTGGGGACTGAGACTTGTTATGAGATGGTCATTTGGCACTTTGCTAATTGTGTCTATGCATGGCATAATCTACCTACATTCCAACAATAAGAATGGTAAGCATTTCTCACGCAAGAAAATCATATGCAAAGCCATCACTTCATACAAGGAAATTCCCACAAATAAAAATATTTTTTTTCTTTCTGAGCTAGACGATATTTGACACGTCTAATACTTCTCGTCAGAGCTTTGCATGAGAAATTATATTTTGCTCGAATATTTTAATCGTGAGAAATGCTTACTAGGTAATTTTTGCTGGCTGATAAGTAAGTTAGGTAAAATTATTTTTGTAATATATATGTATAATAATTATTGGCAATAAAGGAACCAGATTTCTGTTAGCATTAAACGAAGGCGTTTGTCTTTTTTTATCAAGGTAGAGTCTTCACTTGTGTAGCGGTACAAAAACCGTCTATCACCATCACCAAAATCCAGGTACAAAAACCTGTGGTTAATCACACATCTTAATTAACAACTTGTTACTGGTGTTGCGGTACACGAACCGTTTTCGGCCACTTCAAGATCAAGGTACAAGAACCTTTGATCAATCAATAAAGTCAGGACAAAAGAGTTTTGATTCATCAAATTGGCTGAACTCAAGCCTCATATGCAGAGGAAGTTACTTGCAGAACTGAGTCTGACTGGTTTTGTTATCTGAATTAATTTGAGTAAAGTAAAGTTTTGATATTTTGAGTGACGTTTTCGATTGTGATTTAGATTTTTTTTTATTTTTATTTCAGTAACGTAGAGTATTTGATATTGTCTTTTTATCTGCAGTTCGACTTTAGGTTTGACTTTGGTCAAGCCTCAAGTCGGAACAGTTGTCGAATTTTGTTTGAATTTTTTTTTAATGTTTTTTTTTTAATTGATCTTTTCCGCTGGCCTTCTGCTATGGAAATAGTAGGTGGCCTCACAACTTTTTTTTTGTGTTCTCATGGGGTCGTGTCTTTATTGGTAAACTGGCTGGACAGAGTCATGGGTCTGTGAGATGACTTTTTGGCATTTTGCTAACTAGTTGACCAGATTCATGGCTCTGCCCAACTGGAATGTTCATTGGACATGGCATCGAACGAAGGAGAAGGAAAGAGTCGTTGGTGGATCGAAGTGATGCTGGAGACCTTCAGTAATCAGGAGTTGGCATACTGCGAACTGCCCGGCTGAAGAATCTCCAGTAACATTTGTTATGGTCGTAGCGTATTGCATATAGCAATATGCTACACGAAATGCTGACGCGTGTTAGCCGGCCGCGATCAAGTTTGAAAACTGAATGCACCCCGACCGAGAGTAATGTTTCCTCACGCTCAGGTGCCATGTTGACATGACTGGGAAGTAAGAAGAAGACGATGGTCACAGTGGTGTCAAATCTTCTTCAAGACGTCGAGCTAACTACCTAGCAAGACTTTTCCACAAACATCGGCGAGGAATTATACCCTGTAAGTAATATTAGACCATTTTTATTTTCTAGTAATAGCTTATTTCTCATTGGCAAAACAATTTCACGTCACCGCACCTAGAATTCGTCAAAAGTGATGGAAATAAAAATTCAGATTACGTCAAAGTTAGAGGAAACAAAAAGGAAACAGAAAATCTTTTATATCTCGGATAAAATTGATTGCAGACTTTGCTAAGGACTGAATACACAAAGTAAGCAAGAGTACAAAGGTCTGAACAGTAATGAAAATTCGATTCTATCACATCAAGAGGCGCATACAAAAATTGAGTAAACTGAATTGATAAAAATGAAGCATGTGTATTATAAGCGTAAGTAACTTTTCACGCCGCAGCCCCATATGATTCCTATTAAAGAACATTGATAGGACATTTATTTAAAAAGAAAAGGATTGCTTTCGACCACGGACAAGTACAACATATGTGCCGCACCCAAAAGCCGCCCAAATAATTAAATGCACGGAAAATTAAATGCTCGTCTGAGAACGAGACGGGCATCCAGTAATGAGATCCTGTTCTGGGGACAATCTAATGTCTGCCGCGAATGGGTTATTAAGAGCAGAACAAGCAGGAAAGCACCCGGATTTGGAGCAACATGTCTGATGGCGATATGTGTTTTGTGCGGCGACCGGAAAACGTATAGCAGAACCCAAGTAATGATGCTGTCTTAACCTAACTCTATGGGAAAATTATCTCTAGTGCTCAGTTTTTGATATCTTAGGCAACCGGATAGTAGCGAAAGTTCCTACATTAAGATTTAAAGAGTCTGTATCCAGGTCACAATTAGATTTAGATTTTAACAACTGTGTGTGCCTACGAAGTGTGCCTTTACGTTAATATCAATTTTACACTTTTAATTAGAATCCAGTAGTATATTGGAACTTCCTGGAGGCGCCTCTACGATGGATCCCCAGCATTAATTCCATGTAAGTGTTCCGTTTGTTTTCTTTTTGGAAGTTTATTCGAATATATTAACCTATACCTCTTAGTATTTTAAAATTTTGTTTGGCATACACACATAGCACTGTGAAATTTATTTAAGTATACATGACATACTTCTTAAAATTTTGGAGAAAAAAATTTTGTTTAGCATAAACCAGCATAAGGTTCAAGATTAGTTAAGTGTATAAGGTATAAATGTTTCTCTTGTTGCTCTTTAAGAAGAATTCCTTTTATGTAGACAATCAATAAGGGTGGAATTTTTTTGTATAGAATGTAGCCTTTTTTCATACGTTAAGAAGGGATTTGTTCTCTCTCGGATGACGCATGCATGTCTTGACTGCCTAATGAATTGGTTGAAATATATAGGGCGTCACTTAATAGGATTACTGAATCGCGAATAGTGAACCTTGATTAAGAGTATCAGTTGTCCTAGCTCGCAGTGCACATTTATTTGGAGCACAGTTAAATTTAAGGTGGTTAGTCATTAGAAAGAACTGAAGTTACGCTTAAGACAGCCTAATGTAAGTCGCTGAGCTTTATCTTATATACATTTTTCAAGTTCCATATTAGATAAGAATTAAAGAAAAACACGCAAATTATTTTTAATATTACTTAGAATATCCATGCACATACTTACCGCTAACCATGCTGTAGCATTTGTAACGTGATAATATTGACTTTTGTCTTCCTTCGAATGTTGTATAATGGTAGTTGTCCATGTCACAAGATTACCGCAGCATGTAATAGGTTTCGCTTAAAATAAAGGGAATTTTTGTAACCATTATGACGTGCTGAGTTTCGATTTAGTTCTCCTTTCACATCCCGGAGCCCTCTCATCCGCAGGTCGTATAGGTCCGCTTTAATCTCTTCCATAGGTCAACACAAGGGACTTTGCAAACAGTGCCACCAAAAGTCAATGGGAGGATGGGGCTTGGCAAGAAGGCAGACCATCTGCGCCTTCATAAGATATAGGAGGCTGACGTAACGGTCCCTTCAGGGCCGAGTGTGTGCTGGCTCGTTTTTGGTATGTAGGCACGAAAATTTTTCTTGTTAATGGTTGATGACAAGCGGCAGGTTATCTCGGGAACTCCCCCATACTCTCCGCCACCCTTAGCCGAGGTGATAGCGTGCCGCCCTGTGCTATCGCTGTCATCGAGTGATCTGTCAGCTCATGCTGGCAGTTTGGACTTCACGTCCTAACCAGTCACTCCTTTACATACTACCATAACAAAAATGGCGCTCAACGTGGGGCCACCTCAATTAGTCTTCGGTGGTATAAGTATAAATTTTACTGTGGACTGGGACTTTGAGTGATATGATCATCTGGTATCAGCTAGTTGATCGACCTCAAGTCTCATATCCAGTGGAAATTATACGCGGACCTGGATCTAATTGGTATTGTTGAATTTTTCTGTAGAGTAACGTTTCGAAAGTTTTTGGAAATTGGTAAAGTAGAGTAAAGTTTTTGAAAGTTTTTTTTGAAGTTGAAGTTCGACTTTAGGTTTGACTTTGGTCAAACCTCAAGTCTGAACAGTTGATATTTTTTTTTTGAAATGTTTTTGAATTTGATCTTTCCCGCTGGCCTTCTGCCATGGAAATGGTAGGTGGTCCCACACACACATTTTCGATTGAGCTCTTCTGGAGACATGTCTCTGTTGGCCAACTGGCTGGACAGAGTTATGAATCTGTGAGACAACTTCTTGGATTCCAGCTAAGTAGTTGACCAGACTCATGACTCTGCCCGGCTAGCGAACTAACTGGACATGAAGATCCGGTGAAGGAGGGGAGAACGAGTTCTCAGAGGATGGGATTGATACTGGAGATCTTCAGTAATCAGGAGTTGGCATACTGCTAACTGCCTGGCTGAAGAATCTCTGGTGACATTCTCAGTCTTTGATACCTCCGATTCTACTCTTCCCAGATTTCTGCGAGAACTCTGACTTTTTCAATGCACCACTCACGTCACTTACCTGTATCCTGTTTCTGACCTTGTAAGGGAGAGAGCGACCTGACACCTTATGTGAGAGTTAGCTCCTGGAAGTGAGGGAGAATTGTTTTGATAGATTTTTTCTTGATCGTTATATTGAACGTGGGATTTCGGTGATTCTTCACAGCTTTGAAACACGGAACTGTTAGAGAGAAAATTTTATTTAGAAACATTGCTAACGTTTCTGAACTTGAATTGTATTTACATTTATATTTTCTCGATTTGAGAAGACCTAAATTAACTTCTCGAAACCTTGTGGTTTGGAATTTTTTACTTCTTCGAACGTTTGGGAAGATATCTTCTTGAATTATAAATCTTGTCCCAACTTGCAAACTTTTAAATTTAGTAGGCGTATTAAATAGCGCGGAAGTCTCTTAATGGTATATAGAAGCTTCTTCTTTTATTTAGGGTAACTATTAGAAGACAAAAACCGTATATTTATGAGAATATTTTGAATTTTGTAGTTAAGAAAATTTTTTTATATTATTTATCGGTCCAGTAGTTCGTTTTTCGTAGGAATATACAATATTTTTCCTACATCCGAAGGCTTTCCGTTGCTTACTGTATATATACGTATTATATACCAACAATGCATTTTTATATTATGAGTTGGTAACGGTTGTAAATAATGTGGTAGTAATAATAATTATCTACTTGAAATTAAGTTGGCCACTTTCGTTTATTTTTTTTCTACATAATACGCGTCAATACATTTAGTAGCTCGTTAGCTGCGATTTTTTCGAAGCCTGTAAGAGTAGTATAGCTATGTCGGTTCTGGCGCATTTTTTGTGAAATCATTCTAAGTCCAAATGACGTTTGGACTTAGAAAAATTTCGATAAAAATTGGTCTAGAACCGACATAGCTTTTTGTGGGATATTTCTGAAAAATTTTATTAAAATTTTTCTAAGTCCAGAAATGACATTTGGACTTAGAATATTTCTGAAAAATTTTCGAAATTTTTCTAAGTCCAGAAATGACATTTGGACTTAGAAAAATTTCGATAAAAATTGGTCTAGAACCGACGTATAGCTATGTCGGTTCTGGCGCATTTTTTGTGAAATTATTCTAAGTCCAAATGACGTCACAGAAAGTAAAAATTTTGCTTGTTTGGAAATATTCTAAGTCCAGGAAGCTTCAATTTGTACTTAGAAAAATTTCAATCAAAAAATAAAATAGAACCGACATAGCTATATTGCGAAAATAATGTTAGTCCGGAGGCTCAAATTTTTTGGGTGTTGTGAAAATATTCTTAGTCCGGATGGAATAAAACTTTATGCAAAAATTTGCAAGCTTCTTGAAATATTGTGTGATAATAAATTTTATCAACATTATTGTTTATCAACGTTATTCTTGAAATATTGTATGATAATAAATTTTATCAACATTATTGTGGTTTGACCAAAAAATTTATAAGAAAATGAATTTTCGGCTGAAAAAGTTTGAACAAAAATTAAAACCGCGACATCCGCATATTGTTTTGTATGATAATTTGTGAGGAAGTTTCAACTGTGGTTTTTATTATCATTTTTAGATTTTTAAAGAGCAAATATTCAGAATTTGTGGTAATATTATCAGTGCGAAATTTAAACTTTAATTTTTAGAGGAAGTTTCAGGTGTGGTTTTTATTATCATTTTTAAATTTTTAAAGAGCAAATATTCAGAATTTGTGGTAATATTATCAGTGAGAAATTTAAAGTTAAAAAATTTAAGGTAACATCAGTATAAAAGTGTGTAATTGTTTGTATTATAATGTAGAAGCTTTCAAGTTACAGAAAAGTCAACAGTTATTTAAAGAAATGAATACACCTCATGTTATTGACATGATAGTGGCTCAGGAGCAAGAAGATTACCTGAACTGTCTTAATTGGATTAAGATAGAATTGAACGACCTAATCCACCACTTGCAAGAGGGAGGAGTGCTTACTGTTGGAGATACGGAAGTACTTCTATTGAACATAGTCCGAATGGCTGAGGAAATGGTGTTGGCAGATGTGTCTGAAGATGATATTGAAGAGATCTGGAACCTACATGAGTCTATTTTTTATGGTTACAATAGTGTAGATTGTAATGATATTTTATTTTTAAGGTATTGTATTAATATAGTAAGTAATGAAATTAAAAGAATAAAATGAAATAATTTAAACATGAGAGGTTTTCATATGACATTAACTTCTACAATGTTTTAATTCATATTAAGAAAGAATTGGGAAAATATATGTGGTTTGGCTTTCATTCCTTTTGTCTATTCAAATTTGCTTTTCATTCTGCTCAAACTTACTTTTCAATTAATTTTCAATTCTCAACGAATAAAGTGCTGTACAAATCCATTTAAATAATGGCTCCTAGGTCTGAAGAATTTTCAAACAGTTTTGCTGGTACAAATGGTGAAGAAAGTGCTGAAATAATGTTGGGTGATAATATAAGAAGAGAAGTCAATCGTATTGCTACGGTATATCAATTTCTTGATATAGTTCATCTACTTTGTGTTGAGGATATGCCTAATGTTGACGACCTTGATTACTATTTGGATAATGGATCACCTGTAACATCTGATGACTCGGACTCAGATTCAGACATGGATGATTGCCAAATAACTATATCATTCCATCACATTGTTTCGGACAATCAACTATATTGCATTTCTTGTGCAGTTAGTAATAATATTTCCGCTGATGAGGAAATATTAACTAATCGGACTTTTGTTGATTTGGGATGATTTAGCAAATTATTTTTTAAATAATATTAAAATATGTGTTTGGTGCAATAATAATATAGATTATACATTTTTTTAAAGTAAATAAAATAAAGTTAAATAAAAAAATCTATTAGTTCTTCCCCACCCTATTCCCCCTCCATTTTTCATGATATATAAGCATTGAAATTTTTAAACTTAAGGCAATTGTATACATAACCACTTCTAGCAAACACTAATCTCAAAAAATGGATTCCTATACTGAAGTTGCTAGAAATATGGTTAAAACTCTAAAAGAGGTTATACCACTGCTTAAAACTAGTGATTTTCTTGAGGTGAAAAAGTGGTCAGTTTATTGTAAAAAAAATATTCGTTTAATGTATCGAGCATTGAGACTTGCTAAATCAGTGGGTGAAAAAAGGAACATTGAGACTAATATTGGGCATATGAAAAAGTTTATGGAGCAAATTAGACAATTGCTTCATAGTGGCAGTGGTTTGAAAGATAAAGGAAAAAGTGCATCGATTGTGTGGAAAGATATCAACTCTGCTTTTAAGAATCGCATTCGAACTGGTGTGTTTATAAACTATAGATACAAAGATCCTAAATTGTTTTTGCAACATGCTGGAAAGATGTTAGTGATACAATTGAAAAAATTTTTGAAAAAGTTCAATACAATTAAATTAAATTTATCATTTTGTTGTGAGTTTAAAAAATTTACTCCTGGTAGTGTTGAAATCCGAGAATATAAATATTTAACAACACCAAATGAAACAATTGACATTGGAAGTGATTTAAAAGAGATTGTGTATAGCTTACAAAATACATTATTAGCAAATTTAGAGGAGTTTCAAGAACGTGATAGTGGTTGGGCATTAAGTGAGATTATAAATTTAGCAGTAAACCTTAACAAGTATGTACCACTGAGAGGTTCCTCATATATAGATCTACCATCACAAATAAAAAGAAAAAAAGCTTGTGTAAATATTAAAAATGTGGATAATGCCTGTTTTGCTTGGAGTATTATAAGCGCTTTATATGAAACTTCTGTAAGTTCCGATCGTCCAAGCTCTTATCCATATTACGCAGATATACTTAATTTAAATGGCATTAATTTTCCTATTCAAATGAAAGATGTATTTAAATTTGAGAAAAATAATAACATCAGCATTAACATTTACATACTTAAAAAGCGCAATAATACTTTTAGTGTTATACCAACGATATTAAGCAAACAAAAATTAAATCAACATGTAAATCTGTTAATGCTTCAAGATAGATATATAAATGGAGATGAAACTAATGATTCTGTTGCTGATGATAATGATGATGATGATGATGATGACGCTGAAATGAACTATCATTTTTGTTGGATAAAAAACTTATCAAGATTAGTATCATCACAACTAACGAGGTTAGGACATAAAAAGTGGATATGTGATCGATGTCTTCATTACTTCCATAGTGAGGCTAAACTTAATCAACATACTACTGATTGTAATCAAATCAATAAATGTAAAATAATTTTGCCTACAGAAAATCAAAAGTGGTTATCATTTCAAAACTACAATTATAAACAAAAGTGTCCATACATAATATACGCTGATATTGAGAGTTTGCTATGTCCAATTAATGTTACAGCTGGTCATACCACTAAGCGTTATCAAAAGCATGAAATGCATAGTATTGGTTATTATTTCGTATGTTCTTATGATCCAACATTAAATTTTTATCATTCATATCGTGGTTCTAACTGTGGAACATGGTTCGCGAATGAACTTAAACAGTTGGCTGAAGATATTGAACCAACATTTATATGCGAGATTCCAATGGATGAGATTAGTGCTGAGCTTAACTACAATTTAATGAGACAAACGGTATGCCACATATGTGAAATTGTGTTTACTGCTACTGATGTACGCGTTGTTGATCATTGTCATCTAACAGGAAAAGTGCGAGGAATGGCACATCAAAGCTGTAACCTAAATTTTCAGGACAGTCGTGTAATTCCAGTGGTGTTTCACAATTTGAGTGGATACGATGCTCATTTCATTATTAAGGATATAGCTACTGCTTTTAATGGTAAGATTAATCTGCTGCCACTAAATAAAGAGAGATATATAGCATTCACAAAAAAGGTGGATGATTATCAAGCTACGTTTAAGTTTATCGATTCATTTCGATTTTTACCATCATCTATTGAAAAGTTAGCATCATACTGCGATGAATTCCACTTAATAAAAAATGATTTTCCCAATAACCATCAACTCCTTTCACGAAAGGGTGTATTCCCTTATGATTACATGGACAATTGGAGTAAATTAAATGAAAGTCAACTTCCATCTAAAGCAAATTTCTATAATAATCTTAATAATAGCAATATCAATGATGATGATTATGCTCATGCACAAAAGGTATGGAATGCATTTAATATTCAAACACTCGGAGAATATTCAGACTTATATTTGAAAACTGATGTTTTATTATTAGCTGAAATTTTTGAAAACTTTCGACATAGCTGTCTACGAAGTCACAGATTGGATCCAGCTCATTACTTTACAACACCAGGCTTAAGTTGGGATGCTATGTTACTATATGCAAAAGTAAAATTGGAGCTAATTACAGATATCGATATGTTATTATTCATTGAACGTGGTATTAGAGGTGGTATAACTCAGTGTAGTACTCGATACAGCAAAGCTAATAATAAATATATGACTGATTATGATTCACACAATAGAATAAACTTTTTAATGTACTATGATGCAAATAATCTATATGGATGGGCCATGGCACAGTTTTTACCAACAGGAAATTTTAAGTGGGTTAATAATATTGATATTAAAACTATTCCAGATGATTCAGAGGTTGGTTATCTCTTAGAAGTTGACCTGCAATATCCACATGAAATACATGATCATCATAAAGATCTACCATTTGCTCCAACTGAAATGAAACCGCCTAAGTCCAAAAATTCAAAGCTATTGTTAACTGAATATAATAAAGAGAGATATGTTATACACTACTGTAATCTTAAGCAATGCCTAGATAAGGGGCTTATATTAAAAAAGGTGCATAGAATTTTACAGTTTGATCAATCACCATGGTTAAAAAAATACATTGATTTAAACACCACTTTTAGAGCGGCTGCGAGAAATGAGTTCGACAAGAACTTTTTTAAGCTTTTGAATAATGCAGTATTCGGAAAAACTATGGAAAATGTCAGAAAACGTGTGGATGTCAAACTTTTCACAAAATGGTATGGTCGGTATGGTGCTAAAGTAATGATTGCTAAGCCAAACTTTCACAGTCGAACTATATTTGATGAAAACTTAATTGCAGTTGAATTAAATAAAATTCAAGTGTACATGAATAAACCTATCTACGTGGGGCAAGCTGTGTTGGATATATCCAAAACATGTATATATGAATTTCATTATGGATACATGAAACGTATTTTTGGAAATCTGTGTAAATGTCTCTATACTGACACAGATTCTCTAATTTATGAGATTACTGAGAAAGATCCATATGAAATAATGAAGCGGGATATTCATATGTTCGATACTAGTGATTTTCCTATTAATAACATTTATCATATATTACAGAATAATAACAAAGTACCAGGATTGATGAAGGATGAACTTAATGGACGAATTATGACAGAATTTATTGGATTAAGAGCTAAAATGTATAGTTTAAGAGTTGAAGGTGAAGATTATGTAAATAAAGCTAAAGCAGTTAAGAGTTATGTAACTAAAACATCAATATGTTTTAATGATTATAAAAAATGTTTGAATCAATTTACTGAAATTTATAGACAGCAGAATTCCATACAATCTATAAATCATGATGTTTTTAGTATAAGTCAGAATAAATTAGCCTTAAGTCCTTATGATGATAAGCGCTATTTAATAAATGGTTCTACAGATACTTTACCATGGGGCCATTATAGTTTATTGAACCACTAGATTTTTTATATAGTATTATTAATAAAGAAAATTTTCATACATTAAAAATTTTTATTTCAATCCTTTAATAATCCTTAATTATTCCCATCAGATTAATTACTAGTCTTATAAATCATTTATTTATACAACAAATTTATAATATTTCATTTTTATTGACCCATGAATTGTGTTTTGCAGAGAACCCTAGCCATTTTACAAAAAATTTATTCCGTTTCTTCTTCAATACTTTTTCAACAAGGTAATTATGCGGTTATTTAGTCTTTAGTAGTTCTTTTTCATAAAATCCTCCTTTGATTGGATGTCCCTCATAATCCTCTAGAAGATATGTCACCGGACTCGTGTTTTGTATGGTTTTAATTTTAAAGATCTCAGTTGTCCAGTTCGGTGTGTACCCCTTTTCAAATATATGTTTGTGCTTGCTGATGCGAACATAGTCATCAACCTTATATTTTGCTACCCCCACTATTTTTATGTGATTGTATACTGTTTGTAGTAGAATATTTTTATTAATGTGATTAACATCGGTGGGGCGCGTTTTAATGGTCCTATGCTTTTTATTATTGTATTCATGAACAAGATTGTGTACAAAATCAATCCAACGATAGGAACCATTCTTACTAAATTCTTTCCACATCATACCTTTCAATGTTCTATTAAATCTTTCAACTATTGAGGCTTTCATTATACTAAAAGTCGAATAGTGTTTGATTCCATACTTTACCATTAGTGTCTGGAATATTTTATTATAAAATTCTTTACCATCACCTGTCTGCAAATGTTTAGGAGTCCGACCGCTTTTTAGAACTTTTTTCATTGCAGCCGTTACCTCTTTTCCAGTTTTATTTTTAATGGGCTCTACCCAAGCATATTTTGAAAATGTATCAATCACTGTTAGCAAATAGTAGTATCCATTATTTTCGCGAACATAAGCACCCATTTCAACCAAATCTGCTTGCCAGAGGTCATCCAAATCTTTCATAATGACACGACGCCGGGGAAAATTTCGACGAGCTGCTTTATGCAGCTCACTCACAAGGGCCTCTTTACTCATTGTTAGCTTTGACTATAAGAGATTCTACATTTATTAACCCTCGTAAGTTCTTTTCAATGTCTTCACACTTTGTATCAATATAAACTTTTAACTTTTCAAATGACTTATTTATGTGTGATTGGGTCAATGTTTCCAGTTTTTCTCTAGTTATTTTAATAATATTATGTACATTCGCAAGCTCTTCCTCTAATTCACTCTTAGTTGTTTTTGTTTCTAAACTACTATGGGATTTGCATAAATCTAAATATTTATCTATTGCCTCATCTATATATAGCTTGTTTACAGCATCACTATCTTCTTCTGGATTTTTGAGATTCTTAATATTGCTGAATTGCATATCATAGTTGTTATCTGATGTTAACAGAAAACCCACTCCTGCAGGTCCGGTGGGGCCTCTTTCGCCTGGTGGTCCAGAGGGACCCCGTTCTCCTCGAGGTCCAGGAGAACCTCGTCCAATATTACCATCTCTTAGCGATCGTCCGAACTTATCAACAGTCATTTCGTGAATAAATATATAAAAAAGCGGAAGGGTGCTTTTATAAAATTAAATCAGACTCCCTTAACTCCTCAATAATGGAAACAATTTCATTGTTATGACTATTATTCCCGGCTACTTGAGAGCCAATTAAAAGTCGTAATCTGTCTACCAATTCGTTTGGATCATCCCAGTAAACATAGTCAATAGCCTCTCTGGGAAGCTTCATGAGACCCATACCTTCATGATTGATAAATTTTCTAATAATTCTCTTATATTTAGGTCCTTTACTACCTTTTATTTGCCCATCTGCACTATAATCACGTCTATGGGCATTAGAATCTTCCAAGATTTCTCGATAATTAGCCAAGTCTTTTTCACCATATAATCTGTTTGATGGTTCTTTCATAAAAAGAAGTTCGCATAAGCCAGCTGTTATGTTATAGTGCTTCCCATTAATGACAAAATTTTGTGCATCAATGTCAATGCTAGATTTCCCAATTTTCCACCTCCCATTATCCATATAAACACCATAAGTTCGGTCAATTTTAGGACTTTTGGCTTGGTAAAATCCTAAATATTTATTAACTAACCCAGTTGATAAGTTGAGGGTGGAATCTGATTTATTAGCTAAGGTTCTTGAATGAGTTGGTGTTCCATACTCGTCTTGTGATGACATTAAAGAAGAGTCTCTATACTTTAGTGGTGTGCTTGTTGGTTCCATTTTCATATACATTTGTTTTGGGTTTAACTCGAAGCCATCATAATCATCATCATCATCATCATCATTTATTTTATTTTCCTTTTTAGGTTCTGATTTGATATCAGCATGAAGTCCCTGTTTTACTTTTGTTTCACTTATAAGCTCTTTAAGTGGTTTTGTTATGGGCTTAAATGTTTCTTCAAGTTGAGATTCAACATCGATTCGCCCCGTTTTTATAGTTCGATACTTTTTCTTGATAGCATTCCTAGTTTTAATAATATTCCTAATTAACTCCCTCTTATTACCCATTTGTATTGATAATTTTTTTCAAAACCGATCTGGTCTATTAACACCTTTATTAACTGGTCTGTTAACAGCTTTAACTGCTTTCCTAACTGCTTTAACTGATCTGTTAACAGCTTCAACTGCTCTCCTAACTGCTTTATCTGATCTGTTGACTGCTTTAATGGATCTGTTATATTTATACGGAAATAAATGTATCGAATCCCTGACGGTAACACCCCCTGCTTAAGGGGCTGTCTTTGTCTACTACCAGAAACCCATATTTATCCTTCCAACACTTAGCACACATATCTCGGAAAGTATCAAAGCTCATATCCGTATTCACATGATCATCATAAGCATGCCTAAGATTTGTATCATCTTGTTTAAATAAAATGAGAAAGTTGGCATTATCTCGTACCAAGTGTTTTGGTATATGAGTATAAGTTTGGCAAAGATAGAAACTATCAATGTTATTATGTCGACCCATGCAAAAATAAGATCGTATGTTGTCTTGTTTCCCACATGCTACATCATCAAAAATAAAAATTGAATTTTGTTTTGCCTCATCAAATGGTATAACATCATCATTATTAGAAAATGTATAATAGCCTAATCCTTTTATGGGTGATAAAAGTTTTCTTAAGTATAAATATTTTGATTGATAGAGTGATTTTGAATACACATAAACGTTTTCATAGCTCAAACCATTAGGATGCTCCAGCAAACTAATCATAACATTGGTTTTTCCACAATTGGAAGGGCCAACTATTAGTGCACGTATACTATTTGGTAATAATGAACTATGTCTGCCAATTTCTGTAATATTGCTCCGAAAATCATTATTTCTTATTGGCAGCGATAGATTTTGCTTAATGAACTTCATTTTGAATACTAACTCCAACCTATAAATGCATACTAAATTTAAATACTTTTTTAGTTTGTATCTGAATGTTGAAGGTTAAAGTCATTCATACTTATGCTTGAGCATAATAAGAAAGGTTCGGGGGTAATTAATACACTCATTAATAAACTGCCGTTTGAATTACACTTACCAGGCTACCAGTATTGTGGACCTGGTACGAAGCTAGCAAAAAGATTAGCTCGTGGTGACCCTGGTATTAATCCCTTAGATAGTGCATGTAAAGAACATGATATTGCCTACTCTAAATTAAAAAGTACATCAGATCGCAACATAGCAGATCGGATTTTGGCTGAAAAGGCTTGGAGTCGAGTTAAATCTACTGACGCAAGCCTAGGTGAGCGTTCAAACGCACTGCTAGTTACCAATATCATGAATGCTAAGACTAAATTCGGGATGGGTATGACGAAAATGGGGAATAAGAAGAAAAAGAGTAAAGCTAAGAGAAATAAAGCAAAAAAAAAACATTACACTCAGAATGGTTATCTCAAAGGCGCGTAAATCTATTCAAAGGCAAAAACCTGATTCTTTGCAAAGAGCCATTGCGTTGGCACGAAAGGAAGTAGGAGATACAATTAAATATAGGAAGAAAAATGTGAAAGTTCCACGAGTCATACCTATACCAAAAACTGGAGGTATTTTACCATTCCTCGTTCCTTTATTTGCTGGCCTTTCTGCTTTAGGATCTTTAGGAGGAGGTGCTGGTACTATTATTAAAGCTGTTAATGCTGTTAAGGATGCAAAGGAGCAGCTTAAAGAGAGTAAGAGACATAATGAAGAAATGGAATCCCGCCTAATAGGGAAAGGTCTTTACCTAAAACCTCATAAAAAAGGATTGGGGCTCTACCTAAACCCAGAGCCAAAAAACTATTGAAAACGCTACCTAAAAGACCATTAACTGAGGTAGATTTGCATAAATATGCAAAAGATCTGCCATATTTTCGAGGAGTTTTCATGCGAGATAAGCTTCCAAAGAAACTAAACAAGAAGGAATGCGGTATTATCAACTTGGATATATCATCTGGCCCAGGAAGTCATTGGGTAGCGTACTATAAAAATGATAAAGATATTCAGTACTTTGATAGTTTTGGAAATTTACAACCCCCATTAGAAATTAGAAAATATTTAACTAGTAATGTAAGGTATAATTATTCCCCATATCAGACATATAACTCAGTAATATGTGGTCATTTATGTTTAAAATTTTTGTATGATTGTTACGATAAATAAAAGAATATGTATGTATTTTTTTTATTTAAAATATTTCCTTTATACAATAGGAACAACAAGGTCCCTTAATTCTATTATATAACTTCACTAGTTTGGATATTCGCAAAAATTCTCTTTTAACATGTCGACAATTACAAGTATCTGGACCCGATGTTGAAGTATTGTAAGCCCAACTGCAGGATTCATAATGCTCCCCATATTTTGAAGTCAAAATGTTCATTTCTTTATATTCATCCAAAAAGCGGTAGGATTTTTCTATTTCCTCCTTATGTTCTTCTAGTAACAACTTGTCATACACTTGCAAGAATCTGCTAATATCGAAATGTTTAAGAAATATTTGCACTTCATCATTTAATCTTTCCATATTTTTATTTCTTTCTTGTACTACTGAATCCACCTGTGGTTAAAACTGAAATGATTCTCATTGCCTTTACAAATCTATATAAAATGAGGGGAAACCAGATAATTACGTCATTTTAAATTACACCACGATGTCATTAACACTTACATTAAGCGGAAATTCATCTATATTAACAACTGAGTATTTCCCACCCATAGATTTGTCAGGGGATTATGTATGTGGGTTAATTGATTTCCAAACTTACAATTCAATACCAAATATTGAGAATAACAAAAATAATCTATTTCACATTGGGGGTGCGGTTATAGAAATACCTACAGGATCATATGAGATAGATGACATAGCTGAATATCTTGAGAATCAATTAAGTAAATTAAGTAAAGAGAGTTACCATATAAAATTGCGTGCGAACAATAACACTTTGAAAAGTGAAATCAAATCTAGTGGGCCCATTTACTTTAACAAAGAGGGTACAGTTGGATCACTTTTAGGGTTTAGTAAGCGACTATTGGAACCTAATAAATTGCATGTATCAGATTTACCAGTTAATATAATTAAAGTTAATACAATAAGAGTGGAATGTAATATAATAAGTGGATCATTCATGAACGATACACGAGTACATACAATACACGAATTCTCCCCAAAGGTGGGGCCTGGTTATAAGATAGTTGAGGTACCAAAGAACGTCATTTATTTACCGCTAACCACTCGAAGAATTACTTCCATTAGCTTAAAGCTCATTGATCAGGACGGTGACTTAATAAATTTTAGGGGAGAGACAATAACAGCTAGGTTACATCTTAAACCTCAACATGATAATATATAATAAGGATAAATTACGTACATCAGCTACCCTCAACAACAGTTCTTCTACAACTTTCACCCAATTTGGACCTCAAAGTGAAAACAGGTTTAAACTTACCCAGCAAAATAAGAAATACTTGAGATCTTTAGGATTTATCATAAAAGACGAGCAATGAGTGAAGTTTTGAGTATAAAGGATGCTGTAAGCTATGATAATAGTGTCGCAAAAATTGAATATCATAGTTACTCACCCTTTACGAACTCTTTCAAAAACAATGATGAAATACGTATAGCTATTCAACATCAAGACATCTATGTACTTCCAAGTGAAAGTTTTATTTACATTGAAGGGAAATTGGAATGTATCCCTAAGGCTGGTAAAACTGCAGATGTAAAGTTAACTAATAATGCGATGGCATTTTTATTTGAGGAGATCCGGTATGAAATAAATGGAGTGCAAATTGATCGCAATAAAAATGTTGGTCTTACCTCAACGATAAAGAATAAGCTTTCGTTAAACGAAAGTGAAAGTAAAATGCTTCTAAATTCAGGATGGTCTCTCACCAATATAACTCTTAATCCGGATGGAGACTTTAATTTTTGCATACCACTAAAATATCTTCTTGGATTTGCTGAAGACTACAAGAAAATAGTTATTAATGCCAAACATGAACTAGTTTTGGTTCGTTCCAGAACGGACCTGAATTCAGTTTATGCCAAAGATTGTGATGGCTCAGTAAATATACTTAAATTACAATGGCATCTGCCACATGTTACTGTAGCTGATATGGAAAAGTTGTCTCTATTGAAAATTACTGAAAGCAATCGGCCAATTGAAATGGTATTTCGAAGTTGGGATTTGTATGAATATCCATCACCACCACAGTCCACCCGCCATACATGGGCTGTTAAAACAGTTAATCAACTAGAAAAACCAAGATATGTGATCTTTACTTTACAAATTGACCGTAAAGATTCGAGTGAAAAAGATGCATCCAAATTTGATCACTGTAACCTCACAGACCTAAAAGTTTATCTAAATTCTGAAAAATATCCATACAATGATTTGAATATAAAATATAACATAGATCAATACGCTATATTATATGAGATGTATTGTAAATTCCAACAGTCATATTACAACCGCCGATCTGAACCATTACTCACTAAAGAGCAGTTCAAAAATTTGGCTCCTTTAGTTGTTATTGATTGCTCACGCCAAAATGAATATCTCAAAACTGGTCCTGTAGATGTCAGCAAATTTTTATCGAAATTTTTCTAAGTCCAAATGTCATTTCTGGACTTAGAAAAATTTCGAAAATTTTTCAGAAATATTCTAAGTCCAAATGTCATTTCTGGACTTAGAAAAATTTTAATAAAATTTTTCAGAAATATCCCACAAAAAGCTACGTCGGTTCTAGACCAATTTTTATCGAAATTTTTCTAAGTCCAAACGTCATTTGGACTTAGAATAATTTCACAAAAAATGCGCCAGAACTGACATAGCTATACGTCGGTTCTAGACCAATTTTTATCGAAATTTTTCTAAGTCCAAATGTCATTTCTGGACTTAGAAAAATTTCGAAAATTTTTCAGAAATATTCTAAGTCCAAATGTCATTTCTGGACTTAGAAAAATTTTAATAAAATTTTTCAGAAATATCCCACAAAAAGCTATGTCGGTTCTAGACCAATTTTTATCGAAATTTTTCTAAGTCCAAACGTCATTTGGACTTAGAATAATTTCACAAAAAATGCGCCAGAACCGACATAGCTATACTACTTGTAAGCTTCAAATTTTTTTGGATTTCTCTGACATTCCTCTTCAAACCTTTGGTTTGTAAAACTTTTTCAACTTTGACTTACTATGGCTACAATGAGGACACCGCCTCCTGGGCCGAACGAAGTAACTAGGTTACGTGAGCCATGCATGATCTGTCGAGACACAAGCTGGTCGGCTGAACAGAAGCCTGTCATGACCACGTATGGACGTGTCTTTCACGATGCATGTATCCAAACTTGGGTAGGCGCACATTCCAGTTGCCCTAACTGTCGACGCTGCCTCACGTCACAGGACATCACTAGTTACACGGGTGCCTTTCCAAAAAAGCCAAAGAAAGTGAAGCCCGCGAAATCAGCCAGACGTAACTCATTGCCAACCTTTGAATTGCCAAACCTTACCTTTGACCTGCCACCCTCTAATCGACGATCGTTGTCTCCAGGAATGCCTGACTTATATTCAAGGACTTTTGCAAACCCGAGTCCTCGACGTGATAGCCCAGCGCGCACAGCTCAAGACCACAACACCTCAGCCGCTACGGATGCGCTGATAGCAGGCTTGAGCATAAAGATGGAAGACCTAATAAACCGAGGTCTCCAGCAGGGTTTAAATGTTTTGCGGTCTGAGTTAAGAGACAATATCAGACAACAAGTAGTAGCAGCAATTCCGCCAGCAGACTTCAGACGACCTCCTTCATGCAGAAGCAATCAGAGGCCGTCAAATGATTTCCCTAATAGGGGAAGACCATCATTTAGGAGACTATCACCACCTTTTGGTCAACCCTTTGGTCAACCTTTTGGTCAACCTATAAATCAGCCCAGACCGAATCCTATAACACCTCAACCAACTCAACCTCCACCACCTATGCGTGTTCCTGCTAATATAGGATACCGACGATCAGGCAGTCCAATAAGGAGATGGAACCTGGCCTATAATGGAAATAACTCGGAACTCTCAGTCGACGAGTTCATCTTCAGAGTCGAAGCGCTCACGCACTCCGCTCTTGAAGGGGATTTTGGGTTATTAGTCAGAAATATGCTTACGCTACTGACAGGACCAGCTAAGGACTGGTATTGGTCGGTACTACGTCAAAATCCATTTCCAACTTGGGACGTCATTAAGATGGGATTGTATACCGAATGGGGAACGCCTAAGGATGATTTGAAAACTAGATTTCAACTGATTTCCAGAAAACAAAAGCCTGGTGAACTGTTCGCAATGTATCACCACCATTTGGGGTTGCTACGCGATCAGCTACAGAACGCTATGCCAGACCAAGAGTTTCTGGAGATTGTCAAATCGAATCTCTTGCCGGAGATTCAAGAAAAAGTCTGTTTGCATCCTACTGATACGATAGGACAGCTGAGATCGCTGGTCACGCGTATCCAAGCTACGCAGACACGTATTGCGACAGCTGGCAGTTGGAATCCTTACCGAACCCAACGAGTGCATGAAGTTGATAATTTTCCGACACTAGACCCTGAACTGGCATTAGCGACAGGCAATGACAACAGCCTAGGTGACGTATCGAGTATTTCAACCAAACGCCCTATTGTATGCTGGAACTGTGACCAGTCGGGTCATTTGTATCAGGACTGCAGACAAGAAAGACAAGTTGTGTTCTGTTATGGATGTGGACGGAAGAACACCTTCAAGCCAGATTGCATTCAATGTCAACAGAAAAACTTCAGACGGGTCGGGAATACCAACACCTCTTTCCGACCAGCGTCGACATCACGAGCAATCAAAGCATCGAACACTCCAGTTCAAGCTGTGAACAAGGAGGAAGGTCCGCTCCATTAGCAGACACTAGAGATAACTCCCTGATATGTCCTCTGATATCATTCAGTGATTCTGGTGATGTCAGCAAAACACCTATAGCACGCATAGTTGACAAGGTTACTGAGCAGGAGATTTGGCCTCCTGTCATTTCTGTTTTAAAACGGCCACCAAGCTCTGATATGTTGAGTGGGCGTGAGCCAGTTTTACATCCGCTGACGCCGTATCATACGCGTCTGCAGAAATACAAAGCAGCAAGAGACCGAATCTTCTCCTCAGTGGCGGAGTTAGCTGAAATAATGTTTCCGGGCCGGGATATGAGACCGAAAAGAAAACGATCAACTGTTCGTTGGCGGGAATACTGGCGACGAATGAAACTAGAAAGAAAAAAACTGGCACTGATTTCCGTGTCGATGGCTGACCGTACGCCGAAGTAAAGCTGCTCGGACGAACTGAGAATGGATTACTTAAGAGTGGTGCCACTGTCAGTATTCTAGGCCAGGGAGCTCTAGAGAAGATTGCGGAAGCAGATGTCGAATGGAGGAAGTATCAGACATAGGTCAAAGTAGCTAATGGTGCCATGACAACTGTTCATGGTCATGTAAACTTGGACGTCACTTTCCGTGGTAAGACCCAAAACGTGCGTTTTACGTAGTTCCTGGGCTCACACAGGCACTATATCTGGGAATAAACTTCTGGCGTCTATTTGGGTTGGCTCCAGATGTCCTGGGTATAGTCGCAGAAGTGAATCCAAGTGGAATAGCTACCTCTGACACCGACAGCCACATTCTTTCTAGTTTCGATCAGCAACGCTTAGAAGCCACAAAACAGCTTTTCCCTTCTTTCGCCTCTGTAGGCCTTGGGAAAACATCACTGGTCATTCACAGGATTGAAACGAATGACGCCGCCCCGATAACACAGCGATTTTATCCGATTTCGCCGGCAGTGCAAAGTTTAATGGATTCTGAATTAGAGCGAATGCTATCACTGCGTGTGATAGAGGAGAGCCAGAGTCCTTGGAGCTCTCCAGTCATTCTGGTGAGGAAGCCTGGAAAGGTTCGGCTTTGTTTTGACGCCAGGAAGGTCAACTCGGTTACGAAGAAAGATGCCTATCCGCTACCGCAAATAGATGCACTCCTGAGTCGACTTCCTCCGGCAAATTACCAAACGAGCCTGGACCTGAAAGACGCATTCTGGCAGATCCCACTGGACGCTGATTCCAGAGAGAAGACCGCTTTCACAGTACCTGCTCATCCTCCCTATCAGTACACGGTGATGCCATTCGGCCTATGCAACGCTCCACAGACTATGTGCCGCCTCATGGATAAAGTCATTCCTTTCGATCTTCGTCAGAACGTTCTCGTCTATCTAGACGATTTATTAATTCTGTCTTCAGACTTCGATACTCATCTCACGCTCCTAGCCCGTGTAGCGGATTGTTTGAGGAAAGCTGGCCTCACTATCAACGTCGAGAAGAGTAAGTTTTGTATCCAGGAGACCAAATACTTGGGTTTTATTGTCGGAAAGGGAGATATGAGGACTGACCCTGACAAGATCTCAGCTATTGTTGACTATCCGTCACTTAAAACTGCTCGGCAGGCCCGACGCCTACTAGGCATGGCGGAATGGTATGGACAGTTCATCCCGAACTATGCTGACTTAACTGCCTCCATTACAGACACCTAGAAAAACCCTAGTCAGTTCAAATGGGCACCTGAAGCCCAGACGTCTCTTGATCTTCTCAAACAAAAACTTACTTCTTCTCGGTTGCTAGTGAGTCCAGATTTCACCAAACCGTTCGTTATCCAGTGCGATGCAAGCCAATAAGATATTGGAGGAGTGCTGATTCAACTAGATGACGATGGCCACGAGGAGCCAATAGCCTACGTCTCGAAAAAGTTGAACTCAGCACAAAGAAATTACACCGTCACAGAGCAAGAATGCTTAGGGCTTCAGGGCTTCGACTTCACTATTGAGCACAAAAAAGGAAGCCTGAACGTCGTCCCTGATGCGCTATCACACATCCATTGCGACAGCCTGTCCACAAACGAAGATCCTGGCCCGGAAGTTGACCTACCTTAGTTCGCCATATTTCAACTCGTTGGAATATGAGGAACTGAGGCATAAGGTTAAAATGACTTCTGGTAAAATACCAGATCTTTGCGTTAGGGATGGCTTCGTTTACATTCGGACTGTTCCGAGAACAGGCGATCCGATTCAGGAAGATGAAGCTTGGAAGCTTTGGATTCCACGAGGGCTTATCACCGACGTCAATTCAAGGGCTCATGATCCGCCGCTAGCTTCACACGGAGGTATAGGGAAAACACTGGAACGTCTGCGAAGACATCTGTACTGGCCACGAATGACAGTTGATGTCAGAAACTACGTAGGCGCCTGTGACGTGTGTAAGGAAACGAAGGCTCCCAATACTATTCTGAGACCACCTATGAGAGTCCAGTCTGTGACGGAACGACCATGGCAAAAGCTGTACATTGATTTTCTAGGTCCATATCCTCGATCAGTGAAAGGGAATGTCTGCATCTTAATAGTTCTTGACCACTTTCAAAATTTCCGATCCTCAAACCAATGAGAAAAGCGTCTTCACTCAATGTGTGCCAATTCATTGAGACTGAAGTGTTCCACGTGTTTGGAGTCCCGGAAATGATCGTCTCTGACAATGGAGTCCAGTTTTGCTCGACTCAGTTCACCAGATTACTGGAAAAGTATGGGGTGAAGCACATGCGAACGGCAGTCTACTCGCCGCAAGCAAACGCCTCAGAGCGAGTAAATAGGTCTCTATTGTCGGGGATTAGAGCATATATCAAGAAGGAACACACGAGATGGGATGAGAAACTAAGCCAAGTAGCTAGTTCCCTCAGGAGCTCTTTCCATCAAGCTACTGGTTTCTCTCCTTATCGAACACTCTTCGGTCAGCAAACGATAGAACATGGCAGCTCCTATTCCATCTTGAGGAGCCTTGGAACTCTTAATGAGCCATTGAGAGTAGATGCAGAAGACAAAATGAGATTGATCCGTGCGAGAGTGCAGGGAAATTTACAACATGCATTCGAACAGGGTTCAAGAGCCTACAATCTCAGGGCGAAACCTGTCGATTTCAAAGTGGGTCAAGAGGTATTTAGAAGGAATTTTGCCCAAAGCAACTTCCAACAGCAGACGAGTGCTAAGCTGGGACGGAAATTTGTCAAATGTCTTGTTAAAAGCAAGAAAGGAAACTCCCTGTATGAACTTGAAGATCTGCAGGGGAAACTGTTAGGAGTCTATCACGCCAAAGACATCAGGCAGTGATCATCAGTCTGGAAACGTCGTCCATCTAATGTCACGTTTATTCCTGGTAGCCCTAAGAAGGCATCCAGCCAGCTTCACTGGTAAACTATAGGATATCACGAAGCCTTCCTATTGCCCCGTCAATGATGGGTGATATACCTGTTGAAATTCAATCTCATCAGCGCACCTCTACCTCTTATGAGTAGATAACCTTTTATAGTCCCTTCCGGATCGGCCTCATTATTAGGAAAAATTTTTCTTGTCTGTCCAGCTAGAACATTTCGTTAATCGTCGGACATATTAGTACTAAATCTATTCCTGGTAGTCCTAAGAAGGCATCCAGCCAGCTTAACTGGTAAACTATAGGATATCACAAAGCCCTCCTATTGCCCCGTCAATGGTGGGTGATATACCTGTTGGAATCCATTCCCATATTCGGCTGTCTACATGTCACTACTTCGACGATGCTTTGGAGGCACACCCTTGAACAATCGCGGTCTGAGGTCGGAGCGAGATGTTGCGTCGGGAAAGCCTCGTGACCAGTTCTTTAGGTTACTGATCGCCAGGCTTCCCTAGCATCTCGGTGGGGGATGACAAAGAGACATCGACCGGCTGGATTCTTTAGGTTGTCGATATGGCTTTGGCTTCCCACACGGAGAAGGATGTCGAAGTCTGATCAACGACTGGCGGGACTTCGGGGATGTGTCTTCGATGCGTCATCGGTCAGGTAGGGTCCGAGTGATGAGGAAAGCATTGGGTCGTGGGTCGAGACACACATTGAGCGCCCGCAGTCGACCATTTTTCAGCGTTGTCTGAACCATGGGTGGCGTAGACAACTCTGCCCTGTTATGGTCGTAGCGTATTGCATATAGCAATATGCTACACGAAATGCTGACGCGTGTGAGCCGGCCGTGATCAAGTTTGAAAACTGAATGCACCCCGACCGAGAGTAATATTTCCTCACGCTCAGGTGCCATGTTGACATGACTGGGAAGTAAGAAGAAGACGATCGTCACAGTGGTGTCAGATCTTCTTCAAGACGTCGAGCTAACTACCTAGCAAGATTTTTCCACAAACATCGGCGAGGAATTATACCCTGTAAGTAATATTAGACCATTTTTATTTTCTAGTAATAGCTTATTTCTCATTAGCAAAACAATTTCACGTCACCGCACCTAGAATTCGTCAAAAGTGAAGGAAGTAAAAATTCAGATTACGTCAAAAGTAGAGGAAACAAAAAGGGAACAGAAAATCTTTTATATCTCGGATAAAATTGATTGCAGACTTTGCTAAGGACTGAATACACAAAGTAAGCAAGAGTACAAAGGTCTGAACAGTAATGAAAATTCGGTTCTATCACACCAAGAGGCGCATACAGTGTGCCGAGATATTATTATCTACCAAAAATTGAGTAAACTGAATTGATAAAAATGAAGCATGTGTATTATAAGCGTAAGTAACTTTTCACGCCGCAGCCCCATATGATTCCTATTAAAGAACATTGATAGGACATTTATTTAAAAACAAAAGGATTGCTTTCGACCACGGACAAGTACAACATATGTGCCGCACCCAAAAGCCGCCCAAATAATTAAATGCACGGAAAATTAAATGCTCGTCTGAGAACGAGACGGGCATCCAGTAATGAGATCCTGTTCTGGGGACAATCTAATGTCTGCCGCGAATGGATTATTAAGAGCAGAACAAGCAGGAGAGCACCCGGATTTGGAGCAACATGTCTGATGGCGATATGTGTTTTGTACGGCGACCGGAAAACGTATAGCAGAACCCAAGCAATGATACTGTATTAACCTAACTCTATGGGAAAATTATCTCTAGTGCTCAGTTTTTGATATCTTAGGCAACCGGATAGTAGCTAAAGTTCCTACATTAAGATGTAAAGAGTCTGTATCCAGGTCACAATTAGATTTAGATTTTAACAACTGTGTGTGCCTACGAAGTGTGCCTTTACGTTAATATCAATTTTACACTTTTAATTAGAATCCAGTAGTATATTGGAACTTCCTGGAGGCGCCTCTACGATGGATCCCCAGCATTAATTCCATGTAAGTGTTCCGTTTGTTTTCTTTTTGGCAGTTTATTCGAATATATTAACCTATACCTCTTAGTATTTTGAAATTTTGTTTGGCATACACACATAGCACTGTGAAATTTATTTAAGTATACATGACATACTTCTTAAAATTTTGGAGAAAAAAATTTTGTTTAGCATAAACCAACATAAGGTTCAAGATTAGTTAAGTGTATAAAGTATAAATTTTTCTCTTGTTGCTCTTTAAGAAGAATTCCTTTTATGTAGACAATCAATAAGGGTGGAATTTTTTTGTATAGAATGTAGCCTTTTTTATACGTTAAGAAGGGATTTGTTCTCTCTCGGTTGACGCATGCATGTCTTGACTGCCTAATGAATTGGTTGAAATATATAGGGCGTCACTTAATAGGATTACTGAATCGGGAATAGTGAACCTTGATTAAGAGAATCAGTTGTACTAGCTCGCAGTGCACATTTATTCGGAGCACAGTTAAATTTAAGGTTTGTAGTCATTAGAAAGAACTGAAGTTACGCTTAAGACAGCCTAATGTAAGTCGCTGAGCTTTATCTTATATACATTTTTCAAGTTCCATATTAGATAAGAATTAAAGAAAAACACGCAAATTATTTTTATTATTACTTATAATAGCTAGTAGGTAGTCATTAGAAAGAACTGAAGTTACGCTTAAGACAGCCTAATGTAAGTCGCTGAGCTTTATCTTATATACATTTTTCAAGTTCCATATTAGATAGGAATTAAAGAAAAACACGCGAATTATTTTTAATATTACTTAGAATATCCATGCACATACTTACCGCTAACCATGCTGTAGCATTTGTAACGTGATAATATTGACTTTTGTCTTCCTTCGAATGTTGTATAATGGTAGTTGTCCATGTCACAAGATTACCGCAGCATGTAATAGGTTTCGCTTAAAATAAAGGGAATTTTTGTAACCATTATGACGTGCTGAGTTTCGATTTAGTTCTCTTTTCACATCCCGGAGCCCTCTCATCCGCAGGTCGTATAGGTCCGCTTTAATCTCTTCCATAGGTCAACACAAGGGACTTTGCAAACAGTGCCACCCAAAGTCAATGGGAGGATGGGGCTTGGAAAGAAGGCAGACCATCTGCGCTTTCATTAGAAATAGGTAGGTGACGCAAGGGGCCCTTCAGGACCGACTGTGTGCTGGCTCGTTTTTGGTATGTAGGCACGAAAATTTTTCTTCTTAATGGTTGATGACAAGCGGCAGGTTATCTCGGGAACTCCCCCACACCCTCCGCCACCCTTAGCCCAGGTGCTAGCGTGCCGCCCTGTGCTATCGCTGTCATCGAGTGATCTGTCAGCTCATGGTGGCAGTTTGGACTTCACGTCCTAACCAGTCACTCCTTTACATAATACCATAACACATTTTCAATCTCTGACATCTCTAACCCGACTTTTCCAAGATCTCTGTGAGAATTTCATTCTTTTTATGCACAGATTCACACTACTTACCTTTACCGCATAATTTCTGATCTGATTGAGAGAAGTGGACCTGGAAAGCTTTTGTGTTGAGAGTTAGCTCTTGGAGAGATGGAGGAGATTTGTATGATACATCTTTTTTTCTGATTTTGTTTTCGAAAAGTTTGAGTTTAGCTCAATAAATTTCTGTAAGTACTACATCCGTTGTAGTTTATAGCATAATTTCGATACGGTAGATTACATTTATTTTAGTTTTGAAGAATTTGTTTCTGCTATACAGTTGTAGACATTGGCTATAGATCAAGTTTTCGTAATACTATTTCTGTTCTGTTGAGTTGCGATATTTGAGATAGCTACTAAGCGAACGCCACCTCCTGCGGCTGAAGTCCCAGTACAGATGCCAGAACAGTGCTCCATCTGCTAAGACGGAGACTGTTCTGCCAGACGACAACCGGTGACTACAATCTGTGGTCATGGGTTTCATAAAGCATGTTTGCGAGCATGGATAGGAGAGCAAGCCAATTTCCACAAGTGCCGATGCGCGCTCACACAGCGAGACTTCATCGCCTATACCGGTGCGATCCCGAAGAGGTACCATTCTTGTCAGGCGAAGGCAGATCTTCCGCAACAGTCCTTATATCTTGAAGTGCGTCAACCGATACTTCCACCGTCACGTCGCGAGTGTTTGTCCCCTGGGCTACGCTCAGTACCTAGATATCATGATAATTCAAGAAGAAATAGTTTGTCACCTGCACCTTCGGAGCAGGGCCTCCTAGACACGGATCTTATTATATCCAATCTTCGAACCCAGTTACAACCTTTGGTACAGGCAGAGATTACTCAAAGCCTGAATGCTCTGCGTGCTGAGATCACTGACAGCCGAGAGTGAGTCTCTGCTGTGATTCAGCAGGCGGACGTTTTCCGTCCACCACCACCAAGTGAGAACGTATCCAAACGACCAGATTTTTTTATTGAAAATCAGAGAGACCCGCGTAATCAACACTCGTTCTCAGCTGGGCAACAACGACCTTCATTTCCACCTGCTACACCTTTCGTTCCTCATGTAAATCCACGTTCTAACAATCGAGTCCAAGACACTTCTTGGCACAGGCGATCAGAGTCCTATCAGGAGATGGAACCTGTCGTATAATGGCAATAACTCCGAGCTCTCTGTGGACGAATTTATTTTTCGAGTCGAAGCGCTCACGCACTGCGCTCTAGAAGGAGATTTTGACCTCCTTGTTAGAAACATGCTCATGTTGTTGACGGGGCCAGCGATGGATTAGTACTGGTCTATATTAAGACACAGCCCTTTCCAACTTTTGAATTTGTCAGAACTGGATTGTCGATTGAATTGGGAGTGCTCAAGGATGACTTGAAAATGCGAGTGCAACTTTTGTCGCGGAAACAGAAGCCTGGTGAATTATTCTCTATAGTGTTGCTGCATGATGTTATGTTGTCAATAGCTCGTGCTTCTTGACACTTCGAAAAAAGAAGCAATTGGGGGTAACAAAAGAATATCAATCTATGCTTCATTAATTTCACTGATTTTAAGCAGTTTTTTCTTTATTTCACAGCTTTTTCATAACAATTTATATAATTAGGTTTTACAATTTTTCGACAGTTTTTATTTAATACATTAGCTTATCTCACAGTTTTGGGATACCTTTTCTGAACCTTGTTTCCACAATTAAAAAAAAAATTGACAGGCAATCCGACTTTCCTCGGAGGAGCTTATAGAACGAACTCCCTGAGTATCGGCGATATTGCACTCAGGTAACCGTGCAAACTTCAAAAAGCTTTTTATTCTTTTTGTTATTTTCTCACGACGGTTAAAAATCGTACGTGAGAAAATGTAGAAAAGTTTGCATGCAAGCTATATGCATCTATGCAAACTGTAATACGAAATAACATTTTCAAGAGGGCGCGAATTATTTTGATAATTGTACGTATGTATGTACATACAATCAGATTGGAGGACGTACGTACGGAAAAAAAAGTAAGAAGACACTGCATGTTGGTATGTATGCATACCGTGTGAGTGGAATGTGTGTCTGAGAACAAAATGCAATTTATGCTAAATTGCATTTTGTTATAATAAGGGAGAATGAATTTGAATGCATATGAAATTTTAAATTGAATTTTGAATGAATTAAATTTATATTAATTTTCAGAATCAACTTTGCAATGCATCGATATATTGCATAGGGCAATATATTGGTGCATGGACCTTATGGTTGTGATTCGGGGCATTGGGTACCTGAGTCACAATAGTGACCAACTGCAGAGCTCCATGCCAGACCTAGAATTCTTGGGAATCGTCAAGTTCAATCTACTGCCTGAGATTCAGGAGAAGATTTGTCTGCACAATACCAATAACATCAGTTAGTTAAGATCACTCCTCACTCAAATCCAAGCAACACAATTACGCATTGCGACGGCTACTAGCCTGCACCCTTTTCTACACCATCGAGTTAGTGAAGTGGAGGAAGCATCCGATTTTAGCTCTGATTTGTCAGTAATACCTAGATGTGACAATAGCTTACAAGATGTATCAGCTATTACAAACAGACCCGCTGCGAAATGCTGGAATTGCGATCAGCGGGGCCACTATTATCAAGACTGTTTACAAGGGAGACAACAAGTGTTCTGCTATGGATACGGACGCAAAAATATCTTTAAACCAAACTATAAGCACTGTGTGGCGAAAAACGAGAGACGGGTCGAGAATCTCAACACCTTTTCTCGACCAGTTTCGAAGTCTCAAAGGACAACAGCTCCAACAAATCCTGTCCAATCATTGAATAGGGAAGACGGTCCGCTAAATCAACAGACATAACCGACGAATTACTCGACTGTCCGTAAATATCACTCAGTGACTCTGGTGATATCGACCATCCATCTGCCAGTCATACGACTTTTGACAAAAGCAGGAATCGTGATTGACTCCGCTGCAGATTTTCAAGCTCCCGTTTCCACCTGTACTAGACACTTCTTTGGAAGAGTCTTTAGTAGATAAACTATGACAGTTCTGGAGCACTTTTTTATGCCTCCAGGATTTCGCCACAGATGGCGCCACCGTCGCTAGGTGGTTTGAGCCCGTGCTGAATGTAGGGTTGTGTCTTGGTTGTATTGGTTTGTGTCTTGGATACATCATTGCGCCTTGGATGCACCATGTGTTGTGCCTAAATGTAGGCTTTTGGTTTCATTGAGTCTCGACTGCGCCCTAGCGGGATTAATCGGTACTACAGAGATGTATCATTTGATCTTGACTGCACCCTAGCGGCATTGGCCGGTACTAACAGCATGCTCCCGTACTACGGTTTTCTTAAATAGATATGTGTTGCGCCTAAATGTAGGCTTTTGGTTTCATTGAGTCTCGACTGCGCCCTAGCGGGATTAATGGGTACTATCGGGATGTGTCATTTGGTCTTGACTGCGCCCTAGCGGCATTAGCAGGTACTACCAGCATGCTCGCGTACTACGGTTTCCTTAAATAGATATCTGATGCGCCTAAATGTAGGCTTTTGGTTTTGAACTAATATTAGTAATAATTAAAGTTAACGGTAGGAAATTTTTGTTCATGCCAATGGATTCTAGATGGCTGGGGTGGGGGTATTAGGTGCGATGAAATTTTCATCAGAAATCCTCTGCGGGCTCTGGTTTTCGAGATATTAGCGATTTTACCTTTTCTTTTATAGTTAATATTATTAATAATTCAAGCTACCTAGGATAGTTTTGTTCATGCTAATACATTCTAGAAGGTGTTAGAGGGGCGTGGGTTAGAGGGGGAACGAAATTTTCATCAGAAATCCTCTACGGGCTTTGGTTTTCGAGATATTAGCGATTTTACCTTTTTAGATATAGTTAATATTAGTAATAATTCAAGTTTTTTTCGCTCATGGGGGGTGCTGCGTCTAAATGTAGGCTTTGTTCAGCATCATTCGAATTTCACAACATGACATCACCATGAACAGATTCTAGAAGATGTCAGTGAGCCGATACTACCAGCATGCTCCGGTACTACGGCTTTGGATGTGTGGTACGATTCTTTTGGAAGTTTTTTGCTTCACTTTTGGCCCACACGTGGCAGCATGCTACGGTTTTGGGAAGTTTTTTGCTTCACTTTTGCCCACACGTGGCAGCATGTTACGGTTTTGGGAAGTTTTTTGCTTCACTTTTTTGAGTGTGTGGTGCGCCTAAATTTAGGCTTTTGTTGTTTTCAAGTGTTGCGCCTGGTTTTGAATTAATATTTGTAATAATTGATTTTTCTTGAGCGCCTAAATGTAGGCTTTTGGTTTTGAACTAATAATTAAAGTTAATAGTAGGAAATTTTTGCTCATGGGGTGCTATGTGGGGGGATAATAAAGAGAGGGAGGGGGCGTAATGAAATTTTCATCAGAAATCCTCTACGGGCTCTGGTTTTCGAGATATTAGCGTATTAATATTTCAAGTTATTTTTGCTCATGGAAATGGATTCTTGGTGGTGTGGGGTGGGAGGGGGAACGAAATTTTCATCAGAAATCCTCTACGGGCTTTGGTTTTCGAGATATTAGCGACATCTGTTTGGGCGCAAACGCCATTTATTGAGTAAGGTACCCTAGCGGCCTTAGCCGGAACTACCAGCATGCATTAGCGGGAGAGTTCTAGATATTGGCATGACGTCATCATGGTTTTGCTGCACCTAAATAAGTTTTCTTAGCAGGGAAGTTGTAGATATCAGCATTATTCGAATTTCACAACATGACATCACCATGAACAGATTCTAGACGATGTCAGTGAGGGTTCTGGGGTATGTGTGTATTGAAAAGTCTTATGTTTTATAAACACTTGTTTTTATTTCCAATAAAATTTCTTATTATAAAAGTATTTCTTATAGCACATTGTCCAATATGAACTTGGCAAGATGGCGCATTAGTGTTTTCCACAGTTGTATTCATCTTCAACGCTAATAATGATTTCACCCTCTCCAACTATCTTCTGCACCCAATGAACTTTTTCAGCTCCCTTTACATATTCGGTTTTGTTTCGAAGCAGTGGTTCAACTATAGTGTACAGCTTGTGATATGGTATGTAGCCATCATCCCAGCGGAATCCATGAAAATTGTGTTGAAGCCATTTTACTTGTCTCTTTTTTGCTGAAGTCAAATCTTTGTATCTGAACGGTGGTTGAAATATAAAGTGCTGCATCTGGTTTTCATTGTTTAAAATTGCCAGTTCTTTAGTGATGAATTCATTGAGATTTGTTTTGAATCCTTGGACGTCTACGATGACAGCCATCTTCTTAATTTAACTTTCTAACTTCACTTGTCAGCGTACTGTATTCCACTATGCGATCGTGTAGAAGCAGACAATATGCTGTTGTATTAGCCGGTATATTTTCAGATGTTTTGAATTCTAGCCTTATGTCAACAGGTCCAGTTTTTATTGTTTCGTTTTGATGTGAGCAATCAATGACAGCGATCGGAGCATCGGTTTTGAACTTCTCCCATGTGAGGAACGGCTGATACTGATGACCATAGTATGATTGTGTAAACTTTATATACATCTCATACAGCAATGCGTATCTATTCAAATCAAATTTCAAATTCAAATCATCATAGGGATATGATTCTGAGTTCAAATGAACTGTAACATCGGTGAGTTGACAGTGATCAAACTTGCTTGCATCATTGGTTTTATCGTTCCTTCGATCCGTTTGTAATGCTAAGATGATAAATCGAGGTTTCTCCAGTTGAGTGGAAGTCTTAACTGACCAGGTTTGATGCGTGGATTCCGGTAGTACTGGATACTCATATATGTCCCAGCTGCGGAATGGTATTTGTATCGGGCGACCTCTCCCGATAATTTTAAATAGTTGCAGCTTTTCATCATCGGATACTGTAACATGCGGAATGCTCCATTGAAGTTTGGTAATTTCAATTTTCACCAAATCAGTTGGTGATATAATGGCATTATCGTCTGTCCTGCTCCGGATCAATATGAGTTCATGTTTGGAATTTATCAGAATTTTCTTGTAATCTTCAGCGAATCCCAATGAATATTTCAGAGGTACACAGTAGTTAAACAGTCCATTGGCTGGTATAACGGATGAATCTGGTGACCAGCTGCCGTTGAGTAGTATCCTGCTTACATTTGCATTTGGCGATACGTAGTTTTTTAATGTTGTCGCAATCCCAAGATTTCTTGTACGATCGATTTCCACTGCATTCAATTCATAGCGTATTTCCTCAAAAGAAATGGTAGAGCGTTGTTAGCTAATTTTGCGGTTGCTGAAACGGTTCCATCCAGCTTTGTTAGCGACCCCTCAATGTAAAGAAAACTCCTGCTGGGTAGAAGATTCAAGTCCTGATGTTGTACAGAGATCCGGATTTCATCGCTATTTTTAAATGATGTTAGAAATGGTGAATAGGAGTGATGTTCAAATTTAGTAACACTGTTATCAAAGCGAGCGTCTGGTGCAATATCTAGTATTCCTTTATTCATTGTTTCAGCGTTAAGCCTATCGACTGTAAATATGCTGTATTTGCAGGTGTTAATGTAGGTCTTGGCCGCTTCAAGGTTGTCCGCTGACTAATGATCTTGTCTGCTCCGAACTCGTATTTATCATTATTGTATATCAACATGCTGTGGCTTCAAATGTAACCTGATGGTTATAGTCTCTCCTCTGAAGTTGATTAAGTCACCGTCATGATCAAGGAGCTTCAATGTTAGAGAACTTTATACGTTTGGTGTTCACAGGCAAATAGATTACATTTTTGGGTACCTCCACTATTTTATACCCAGGCCCCCACGTTCGGTGAAAACTCGTGGAGAGTGTGTACTTGTGTGTTGTTGAAGAATGATCCTGATATAATATTACATTCGGTGCGTATAGTAATTTACTTTAATGATGTTGACTGGCAACTCCGATGTATGCACTATATTAGGAGATAAGTTTCTTTTACTGAATCCTAGCAGAGGAGCTATGGATCTCTGTTTTTCAAAATGTATTTCTTCAGTTGCCTTAACTTCACTCTTCAATGTATTATTGTTAGCCTTTATTGTAACCTTTATCCTTCTCCCTTCTTTATCCAAGTATCCTTGTACATATTTTGCTATATCATCAATCTCATAGGATCCAACAGGTATCTCAACAACCTCATTCCTTACATTGAATCAGATTATTGCTCACATCAATATTTGGTATAGAGTTGTATGTTTGAAAATCAATTAATCCACAAACATAATCCGTTGCTAGCTCCAGCGGAGGAAAGTACTCAGCAGTGAGTAGAGATGAATTTCCCGTAAGAGTAAGTGTTAATGACATGGCAGTTGATAATGAACTGTTACAATTTCAATATAGATACATTTATTTATAGATAATAATTAATGGATATAACAATTATATAAAAACTCTAAACATAAGTGACCGCAAATTACTGCATCATAATTCTGATAAGAACTGTAGTTGTACGTAATATTACTACCCAAGTAGTTTATGAGTTCCCGTGGTGGTTGGAGATTGCCAAAGCTATCAAAGTATTCGATGTTATCACCTTTCTTGTAATACGCTACCCAGTGTGTACCTGCTCCAGTTGAGATGTCCAAGTTAACAATACCGATTTCTCGCTTCCATGGCTTTTTAGGGAAGATTATCACGCATAAATACTCCTCTGAAGTGTGGCAAGTTGTGTGGTATATTTGCGAAGATCCAACTCGTTTAGCGGTCGTTTGGGTAGCGTCTTTAATAGTTTTTTTGGTTGAGGTTGTAGATAGAGTCCAAGTCCTTTTCTATACGGCTTCAAGAACAGCCCGTTTCCATCTTTACCAACCGCTATAGTTTCCATTGCTTGGTTATGACGTTTGCTTTCTTCCAATTTTGCCTTTGTCCGCACTAGTATCATTTACTGCTTTAGCTATGCCTGCTGCACCTCCCGATAGTGCTCCCAATGCTGAAAGCCCAGCAAACAACGGGATGAGGAATGGAAGTGCCCCACCAACCTTTGGTACAGGTATCACTCGTGGAGGTTTAATTGATTTCTTCTTTCTTTTCACAATATTTTTAGCTGCACTAAGAGCTATTTTTGTAGCTTCCATCAAGTCTTTTGGTTTTTTGATTTCTAAAATCTTACGTGCATTTCGTACTGCTTCTCGGAATGTGGGTTGGCGTTTATTTTTAGCCTTAAGACCCATACCTAGCTTAATTTTAGCCTTCATTGCGTTTGTTATAAGCCAGGCGTTGGCACGTTCACTCAAATTTGCGTAGAGGATTTCTGATGAAAATTTCGTTCCCCCTCCCACCCCCACACCACCAAGAATCCATTTTCCATGAGCAAAAATAACTTTAAATATTAATACGCTAATATCTCGAAAACCAGAGGCCCGTAGAGGATTTCTGATGAAAATTTCATTAACGGCCCCCTCCCTCTCTTTATTATCCCCCCCCCCCCCCCCCCCCCCCCCCACATACCACCCCTCTACAATCCATTGACATGAACAAAAATTTCCTACTATTAACTTTAATTATTAGTTCAAAACCAAAAGCCTACATTTAGGCGCTCAAGAAAATCAATTATTACAAATATTAATTCAAAACCAGGCGCAACACTTGAAAACAACAAAAGCCTAAATTTAGGCGCACCACACACCCAAAAAAGCGAAGCAAAAAACTTCCCAAAACCGTAGCATGCTGCCACGTGTGGGCAAAAGTGAAGTAAAAACTTCCCAAAACCGTAGCATGCTGCCACGTGTGGGCCAAAATTGAAGCAAAAAACATCCAAAAGAATCGTACCACACATCCAAAGCCGTAGTACCGGAGCATGCTGGTAGTATCGGCTCACTGACATCTTCTAGAATCTGTTCATGGTGATGTCATGTTGTGAAATTCGAATGATGCTGAACAAAGCCTACATTTAGACGCAGCACCCCCATGAGCGAAAAAAACTTGAATTATTACTAATATTACCTATATCTAAAAAGGTAAAATCGCTAATATCTCGAAAACCAAAGCCCGTAGAGGATTTCTGATGAAAATTTCGTTCCCCCTCTAACCCTCGCCCCTCTAACACCTTCTAGAATCTATTGGCATGAACAAAACTATCCTAGGTAGCTTGAATTATTAATAATATTAACTATAAAAGAAAAGGTAAAATCGCTAATATCTCGAAAACCAGAGCCCGTAGAGGATTTCTGATGAAAATTTCATCCCCCCTAATACTAGCACCCCAACCATCTGGAATCCATTGGCATGAACAAAAATTTCCTAGCGTTAACTTTAATTATTACTAATATTAGTTCAAAACCAAAAGCCTACATTTAGGCGGACCACATATCTATTTAAGGAAACCGTAGTACGCGAGCATGCTGGTAGTACCGGCTAATGCCGCTAGGGTGCAGTCAAGATCAAATGATACATCTCTGTAGTACCGATTAATCCCGCTAGGGCGCAGTCGAGACTCAATGAAACCAAAAGCCTACATTTAGGCGCAACACATGGTGCATCCAAGGTGCAATGATGTATCCAAGACACAACCCTACATTTAGCACGGGCTCAAACCACCTAGCGACGGTGGCGCCATCTGTGGCGAAATCCTGGAGGCATACAAAAGTGCGCCAGAACTGTCATAGTTTATCTACTGTCTTTAATATTCGACGTTCCGATAAAGCCGACAGCACTTGTTGCTGGCAATGTTACTGAGCAGGAGATTCGGCCTCCTGTCGTTATTGTATTAAAACAGCCACCGAGCTCTGCTATGACGAGTGGGCGTGAGCGTGTTTTATATCCGCTGACGCCTTATCATACGCGTCTGCAAAACTACAATGCAGTATGAGACCGTATTTTCTCCTCAGTGGCGGAGCTAGCAGCAATTATGTATCCTGACCTGGATCCTGGAAAGAGAAAGAAACGATCGACCGTTCGCTGGCGGGAATACTGTCGACGAATGAGACAGGAAAGAAAAAAATTGGCACATATCTCCGTGTCGATGCCAGACGACATTCGACCGTATGCCGAAGTAAGACTGCTCGGGCGATCCGAGACTGGACTACTTGATAGTGGTGCCATTGTCAGTATCTTAGGCGAAGGAGCCCTAAAGAGGATTGCAGAAGCAGGGGTTGAGTGGAAGAGGTATCGGATACAATTACAAGTAGCTAACATTGCCATGACGACTTTTCATGGTCATGTGGACTTGGACATCACTTTCCGTGGTAAGAACCACAACGTGCGTCTTTACGTGATTCCTGGGCTCACATAGGCACTATATCTAGGGATAGACTTCTGGCATCTATTTGGGTTAGTTCCAGATGTCCTGGGTATAATTGCAGAAGTGACACCAAGCCTAATAGGTACTCCTAACACCGACGGTCATGTTCTTCCTGCTATAGATCAACAACGTCTAGAAGCTACTAAACAGCTTTTTCGTTCTTTCGCCTCTTTAGGCTTGGGCAAAACATCTGTGGTCACTCACAGGTTCGAGACGAATGACACCGCTCCGATAAAACAACGTTTTTATCCGATATCACCGGGAGTACAGAATTTGATGGATGCTGAATTACGACGAATGCTGTCGTTGGGTGTGATAGAGGAGAACCAGAGCGCTCCGGTTGTACTAGTGAGGAAGCTTGGAAAGGCCCGGTTTTGCTTTGATGCTAGGAAAGTCAACTCTGTTACCAAGAAGGACGCCTATCGGCTGCCACAGATAGATGCGCTTCTGAGCCGACATCCACCGGCGAATTACATCACAAGCCTGGAGCTCAAAGGCGCTTTCTAGCAGATCCCACTAGACACTGAGTCCAGAGAGAAGACCGCGTTTACAGTAACTGGTCATCCTCTCTATCAGTACACCGTGATGCCATTCGGCCTATGTGCCGCCTCATAGATAAGGTCATTCCGATCTTCGTGAGAATATCCTCGTCTATTTGGACGATTTATTGATTCTGTCATCAGCCTTTGACTCTCATCTCACATTGCTAGCCCGCGTAGCGGATTGTTTGAGGAAAGCTGGCCTCACTATCAATGTTGAGAAGAGTAAGTTTTGCATTAAGGAGACTAAATACTTGGGTTTTATTGTCGGGAAAGGAGGAATCAGAACTGACCCAGATAAGATCACAGCCATAGTTGACTATCCGTCACCTAAAACTGTTCGACAAGCCCGACGGCTATTAGGTATGGTGGGATGGTACCGACGATTCATTTCGAACTATGCTGACTTAACTGCCTCCACCACAGACACGCTGAAGAATCCTAGTCAGTTCCAATGGACACCCGAAGCCCAGACGTCTCTGGAGTCGTTGAAGCAAAAACTTACCTCTGCTCCGTTGTTAGTGAGCCCAGATTTCACCAAACCGTTCGTTATACAGTGTGATGTGAGCCAACATGGTATTCGTGGACTGCTGATGCAACTAGATGACGATGGCCCCGAGAATAAAATAGCCTATGTCTTGAAAAAGTTGAACTCAGCACAGCGCAATTACACCGTCACAGAGCAGGAGTGCTTAGCAGCTTTATTAAGTATGCAGAAGTTCCGGCCCTTCATAGAGATTATGCCGTTTAATAGTGACTGATCATGCGGGCTTGAAATGGCTATTGTCTCAAAAGGACCTCAACGGTAGACTTGCTCGGTGGAGTTTGAAGCTCCAAGATCTCGACTTCACCATTGAGCACCGAAAAGGAAGCCTGAATTTCGTTCATGATGCGCTGTCACGGAATCATTGTGACAGCTTAACAACACCTGAATATCTTGGCCCGGAAGTTGACCTTAGTTCTCCATATTTTAACCCGTTGGAACTGATGCATAAGGTTAACTCAGCTTCTGGCAAACTACCAGATCTGTGCACCAGGGATGGCTTCGTTTATACTCAAACTGTTCCGAGAACAGGCGATCCGATTCAGGAAGAAGAAGCTTGGAGGCTTTTGGTTCCACGAGGGCTTGTCTCCGACGTTATTTCAAGAGCGCATGATCCGCCACTGGCTTCTCACGGAGGTATAGGGAAAACACTGGAGCGATTAAGGAGACACTTGTACAGGCCACGAATGACAGTTGATGTCAGAAACTACGTAGGCGCCTTGGACGTGTGTAAAGAAACCAATGCCCCCAATACTATTCTTGGACCACGTATGGGAGTCTAGTCAGTGACATAAAGACAATGGCAAAAGCTGTACATCGACTTTCTAGGTCCATATGCCAGGACAGTGAAAAGTAATGTCTGCATATTGATAATTCTTCAGCACTTTTCTAAGTTCCCGATTCTCAAACTTATGAGTAAGGCATCAACTCTCAACGTTTTTCACTTCATCGAAACTGAAATATTTCATGTGTCCGGAAACTATAGTTTCGGACAATAGGGTCCAGTTTTGCTCAGCTCAGTTCGCCAGATTACTGGATAAGTATGGGGTGAAACACCTGCGAACAGCAGTTTACTCGCCGCAAGCAAACGCCTAAGAGTGAATGAAGGAACATAACAAGTGGGATGAGAGGTTGGCGATATAAATAATTCCTTTAGGAATTGTTTCCACCAAGCAACTGGTTTCTCTCCCTACCTAACACCTTCGGTAACCAGATGATTGATCATGCGAGCTTCTATTCTATCATTAGGAGCCTCGGAACTCTTAATGAGAGCTGAGAGTAGATGCTGAGGACAAATTGAGATTGATCCATGCGAGAGTGCAGGAGAACTTAAACTACGCATTCCAACAGGGTTCAAAGGCTTATAATCTCAGAGCGAAGCCTGTTAATTTTAAAGTGGGTTAAGAAGTATTCAGACGGAATTTTGCCCAAAGCAACTTCCAACAGCAGACTAGTGCTAAACTAGGACGTAAGTTTGTGAAGTGTCGAATTAAGTCAACGAAAATAAACTCCTTATATGAGCTTGAAGATCTGCAGGGAAGAACGTTAGGACTCTATCACGCCAAGGACATCAGGCCGTGATATCCATATTACTAGGACATTGTAGATCTATTGGAAATTTCAATCCTGATAGCCCTAATAAGGCATCCAGGCAGCTTAACTGGTAAGCTACAGGATGCCAATGTTCAGCTTAGGACCCTCCCTACCTAGCGGTTGGCATACTTTTTGGACAATAGACACGTTACCCCAATCCCTCCCCTGACAATGCGTCAGAACCCCTCCGGCATGTTACCCTACGGCAAATAGGTTGCCGTAGGAATTCCACTTGAGCCTTTGTAAATTTGAGGAAGAAAATCTGGCACGTCTCCGCCGCCTTGGAGACACACCCTTGAGCAAACGTCGGTTGGAGATCAAAGTAAGGTGTCATGGCTGGGGAACCTTTGCGATCAGTTGGTTAGGTTACTGACCACGCGGTTCCCTCGGCTCATCTCGGTGAAAGAAGACAGAGGGTTATTGGCCCACTGGATTTTTTGGGTTACCAGCTTGTCGGTGCACTTCTGGCTTCCGACACGGAGAATGATATCGAGTGCTGATGAAAGACTAGCGGAACTTCAGGGAAGTGCCCTCCATTCGTCACTTCTCGAGCATGTCAGACTGTCTTGGACAACCCGTCGCGTCTGCCTGACTTTTGTGATAAGAACTGCTTTCATGGGTCGTGGGTCGAGTCAAATATTGGGCGCCCGCAACGATGAGGCCTATGTTATAAGACTGGCTAGCTCAGTCGACCATTTTTCAGTGTTGTCTAGAACACCCTGCCCTGTTATGGTCGTAGCATACTGCATGTACCAATATGCTACAATGAGATTAGTTGCACGCATACGGCCGACCCATAGCCACATGAATGGCGAAGAAAACGCGCTGCAGACCGACGAACAAAAAAGAAGAAGAAGAGGGTAGAACTCTGTCTTGTGCTTTGCATAAAAAGTTACGCTCGTGAAAAGACGTAGAAAAATTGTATAGTGTATAAAATCGCGCATTTCCTTGTGGCATCGTGCTCGAAATTGGATATATTCAGGTGAATTTCAATAATGTTTTAACATCTAAATAATTTACCTTAACATATTTTTTGGATATAGACAGCAATTGTGGATAAGACCTGATAAACCGAACAAGGTGAAGGGTCAAGTTAATTATAAGATGATTCAGGATACACAGCTCTTCAGTATGCAGCTAGAAGTAGTATACTAGAAATTAATAGATAGAAGTGCTGATGTAAATGCTAAAACTGCTGGTGGTGCTACTCCATTTTATGGAACCGCACTGAAGAGCAATTTGGATATTGTAAGACTGCTATTATAATCCGGAGCAGATATCCTTGCCCAAGATGAAGATGGACAAACAGCGCTACACAGATCTTCTACTAAAGGTGATTTCCCTGTATCTCAATATTTACTTAATCACTGCACAAGCTTAAAACTATTACTGATTAAAAGATCGCCTTCCATACAAGTAGGATCCTAAGGATAATGAGCATTTAAAAACAAACTATTAAATCCAATGGAACGAAAGTTATTGTGAATTTTTGATAGCTCCGTGCTCGTGCCGCAATGCAACATGTACGTCAGTGGAGTTCGTCTATTACTTTGAAATAATTTCTTTTATAAATAGATTTTAGAAATACTAGTTTTATGTATATACTAACCTTTAAAATGTTATTACACATTTTATCTATTTGAATTTTGAGAGGCTCAAATACCTATAGTGCGGTGAAGAAGATTCACGTCGTTACATACTTGAATTCACGCAGTTTTCTAAGGTTGGATTATCACACTTTGGTCGTACATTGAAAGGCTCAAATGCCTGTAGTGCAGTGAACAAGATTCACGTAGTTACATGCTTGAATTCACGCAGTATTCTAAGATTAGGTTCTCAAACTTTAGTCATGCAATTTTGATAGGCTCAATTGTCCAATGGCTACTGGAACTGATACCATGCCGTCCAATATACTTCAAGGAGCCTCACCCAACGACAATGTAATTGGAAGAATTCGTAAGCAGCAGTCCCTTATGACTGGATTACAACGCACTTTAACAGCTTTGCACACACATGATCAGCTTCAATCAAAGGAAGTTTATCAAATTAAAATAAAAAAAAGTGAAAAAGCTAGAATTGGTCTAAGACCAATTCTAATGATACCGGCCTAGATGAATGCACGTATGAAATTTCGTATGGTCACCCATTTGAGCAATTTTGATTTTTTGCATTGGTTTCTCGCATATATTTCTAGAACGGCTCGTCGGACAGAAAAAATGATTAACACCAATTTTATAGGATTTCTTATTCTGAAGAAGTTTTTGGTACATTAAAAATGTCTAGGACTGATCGTTTTCAAAGTATATGTAAAAAACCAAAATTATTATATGGCTACACCAAGAGGGGGTTGCCCGATTTAGCTCATTTTTGAAATTTTATTTGCTATTAGTATGAAAACACAGTGTACCAAATTTCGTCTTTCTATGTCGGCATGTTCGCAGGTAGTGTCCAAATATATCGTGGAAAACGAAATTTTTGTATGGCAACCCAATGAAGGAGTTGCCCGATTTGTCTCATTTTCGAACTTAATTTTACTTTTTTTTTTAATATCCGTGTACAAAATTTCAGCTTTCTAGGTTTACGCGTTCTCTCAAAATAACTTTTAATATTATGCGTGGGTGTCCAATTCATTTTGCTCTACCATCATTATTTCGAGGTGTTACAAATGGAATGACAAACTTAGCATACCCCTATAGATTTCATCTAGGGTATAACAATTGAACGCTATTGGAATGAACTACAATGCCTCCATCATCAGATCTGGGAGCAAACAGATGCACCAAGTGCACTAGGTTATGATGTGGAAGATTACTTCAAGTTAGAAGAAGAAACTCAAAGAGCACTCATACGACTGCATGAGGCATTCAATAATCATGCTACAAATCCGCAAATGAGCATGCAAACAACCACCAGTGCAGATACAAATCTTGGTACTGTGATGAACCTTCCTAAGATAGCCCTACCAAGGTTCGATGGCGACTATCTGAAGTGGCGACAATTTCGTTTCCTGTTTACCGAATTAGTGCACCAACAACCTATTGCTGATTGCCAGAAGGTGTGGTATTTGAAATCCAGCCTATCAGGGGAAGCAAAAAGACTTATAAGACATTTTACTGTAGCCGACTGAAATTATGTCGCTGCATGGAATATCATAAGCGAACGTTATGCGAACACACGGTTACTGGTCACAGCGTTGCTAACCAAGCTATTATTGCAACCAGCAGCTACAAGTGGAAGCGCCTTTTCTATAAAGGCAATCCATGATACCACCCAGGAGAGTCTACTCGCTCTGGAAAACTTAGAAGTTCCAACAAGCCAATGGGATCCCCTGCTGCTCCACATACTAGTCAAGAGACTAGATTAAACCACACACACATTGTGGGAACAATCTTTAAAACAACCCAGAATACTGCAGCCAATGAAAGAGTTTCTTGAATTTTTAGAAACTCGCTTTCACCTTGGAAGCAATGGGATATAAAGGCAAATCAATGGAGGAATTTCAAAGAAAATCTCACACCATACACTCACTTACCTCAGGAATAGCTACATGACACAATTGCCATGCATGTAAGGGCAATCATCAACTCTTCTTTTGGCCAAAATTCCTCCAGTTAACGCCAGCCAAAAGATTAAAGAGGAATAAACGGGTGTGTAAACTGCTTGAATGTCGGACACAAACCAGATACTTGTCCAGCCAGAGGTTGTACGAAGTGCTCCAAGAGACACAACCCGCTTCTGCACATTTCAGATATATACGCAAGGCAAACTTCTGCCATTACCTCTCCAGCTCAAGCCCAAGGAAGTGCATCAAAAACTATTACAAGAGCTCAGTTATCAAGTAATGCATCGTCATTAGAAGTCAATAACCAGCTGACCAATACATCTCTCTGACAACCTTGCATAACAAGGGATATGTAATGCTGAGTACCGTCATGGTTAAGTTAACAAATGGTAATGGGAAATCTACAGTATGCAGAGCGTTACTAGATTCAGGCTCCCAACTAAACTTTATAACAGAAATTAGAACTACCAGAGACATCGGAACAAGTGTGCATCGAAGGAATTGGCCAACGCAATCACCAGACTCAGCACAGAGTAAATATCATATTGGAATTGCTTGTCAGCGGTTTTACAATAAGATTAGAGGCCCATGTTATACCCCGAATAATATCTCCGCAGCCCGCACAAATAATAGATACCAGATCATGGCCTATGCCACACAACAACTTTTTGAATATTTTTTTTTTCTTTTTTGAATTGCTATTACGCTTAAAAAAAAAATTAAATTTTTTTGTTTTTTTTTGTAACATTTTAATCTTCTTTTTCTTGATGAAATACATTAATGTAAACACTTGAATTTAATAATTTAACCGGTAGCTTTTAATTGTGACATTAGTCTGTAAGCTATCGCTGTAAAGTTATAAATAAATAATAAAATAAATAAATAATCATTCCACTTGCTGATCCAAGATTCAATGATCCTGGATCCATAGATCTCCTTATAGGGGCAGAAATCTACTACTCCATTTTGTCAGTGGGACAAATCAAGCTGGGAGACGCATTACCGACTTTGCAGAATACAGTATTCGGTTGTACAGCAGCGGCAAAACGACTTAAGCATCTCAAACCCATTCTACGAGCGGAGCATGCAGTGAAGATGAAGAACTGGATAAGCAACTCGAAATATTTTGGAAGATAGAGGACACAGAAGGAACAAATAAGAATTTTACATCTTCAGAAAGAAAATGCGAAATATACTTCAATCAAACGAGCAAAAGAGAAGCAAACGGCCGTTTGACCGTTAAACTCCCATTCCAAGACGATCCAATAAAGCTGGGTGAATCCAAAGACATCGCTTTTCAAAGATGTATAGCCTTAGAATGCAAGTTAGCCAAACAAAACGAGTTAAGGGAACAATACACTCAGTTCATGGAAGATTATCTCAGGCTTGGACATATGGAGGAAGTCGATTTCAACACAGTGCAAAGGCCATATTATTTTCTGCCCCATCATTGTATCACCAAGCCGGACAGTAGCACCACAAAATATCGAGTAGTGTTTGATGCTTCGGCTAAAACATCTTCTAATATATCATTGAATGACATTCTATCAACTGGGCCGACCAATCAGGACGACGTTTTCTCCATCCTATTGAGATTTCTCATGCCTAGATTTGTCTTCACCGCCGATATAGAGAAGACGTACCCGCAAATACAACTAGATGAGGCTGATAGAAGGTACCATCTCATATGTTGGAGGTCTGAACCAATCCAGAATCTAAACTGCTTCAAACTACGAACTGTGACATATGGGACGACATGTGCTCCGTATCTGGCCACAAAGTGTTTGCAGACACTAGCAGAAGAACGCGCTAACTCTCGCCCACTGGACTCCGAGGCTCTCAAACGAGATTTTTATGTAGATGACGTTCTTACAGGGTCGAACAGCCTAAGCACAACACTTGAAATACAATCCCAACTGGTATCGATTCTAAAGTCAGCAGGGTTCAAATTAAGAAAATGGTGCGCAAATCATCCCCGCTTACTACAAAGCATACAACAGCAAGACCAAAACATACGATTGAGGATCATATCAAAACTATTGGTTTGGTATGGCAACTTAAAACCGACGAATTTTGTATAAAAACATCATGGAATAAACCAAACAAGATCACAAAGCGAATTGCCCATTCAGATATCACTTATCCTCGATCCTCTTGGTATTATGGCTCCGGTAGTAGTTACAGAAACTTTTGGAACTTAAACTACACTGGGATGCAGCACTACCTCAAGAACTACATTTCTCCTGGTTAAAATATCGCGATGGACTGCAGGCTTTAAATGACATCAAGTTCTCCAGACATATATTATTATATGGCTTAATACGAGTAGCAGACGTTCGAACTGCAACTGGCGCGGCGCAACGCCATCCACAAACTCGCACCACTTCCAATAGAAGATGAGGTAACTACCAATACCGCTACAGAGAAAAATATGTTACCTCTAAAAGGAGTCAAGAAAATATAACACAGCCCGAAATTGTAGCAACAAACAGCTTGAACCCAAAAGAATCATCAAGCAAGTCAGATAGAGCCTGTAGCAATATGAGAAAGAAACAAAGACATTCTCTGGGCTCAGCCGTAGTAACATTACTAATTGCTTGTCTTATTCTTCCGATAGTCATAGGTTCCCCAATCAAAATCACCCCATACAGCTCTCAACCAGGCACACATTTCGAAAACCTGGGAGCCTCCAACATCATCTCTAGAAAATGGAAGCTCATAGCTTATTACGAGATGGCATCTTACTGGAAGGAATTTACAACTTTCACTAACAGCACTCAAAATCTACACAAGTTATGCAACTTAATTGAACCACATGATTCATGTTCACATATTCTGGAGCAATTTCGACATCTCCATGAAGAACTAACCACGAACAATGAGTTAATACTACCAGAACCTCAAGTAACTAGAGCTAAGAGAGGAGCCTTAAACTTTGTTGGTAACGTGGCAAATGCATTGTTCGGAGTGGTGGATGAGGAATACGCTAAGAAATGTCTTAAACCATCAATGGTATTCAACAAAATGAAATCCATCTCATAGACTTGATCAAAAATCGAACATCTATCATAGACGCAACTATAAATGTAATGAAGAAGGACAAAAAAGCAATTGATAAACAATTCCGCGACCTTAAGATGCATGTAGACCACCTAATCAACCAAATAACTACCATTAGAGAAGAGCTCCATCAAGAAAAGTTATCACAATTATTCACATCTCTAGCTATAGAAACAGCTCTCTTAGCTTCCAACTTTCACAGAGTTCAAAATTCCATCTTAGATGTGATTATTAATACTCATCATGGAAAAATCAGTCCACAATTAATTTCGCCAACTCAGCTCAAGCAAGAACTCATCAAAATTAAGAGTCATCTTCCACCATCATTGAAATTGCCAGCTTCGCAGGATGACATAATAAAATACTACGCCCTCATGACTATAGAAGGTAGAGCTACATTAGAGCATGTCATATTCCAGCTCAATCTTCCATTATTGGCCTTAGAAGACTTCGAGTTGTTTAAGATCACACCAGTGCCAGACTTAATAAACGACAGCTTTGTGGCAATTAGACCCACATTTCCGTTTTTGGTTATTAATTTGCATCGGAACCAGTATTACCCATTAACAGAACAAGAACTACTTTCCGGCAGATCAATTACTCGAGACCAACATGTATGCAATCAGAAACACCCAATATATCGTAAAGGTTCAGCTATAGTCGCATGTGAAGTAAACTTCATCAACCATTTGACTCAATCGCCTACGTGCGAATTAATGAAAATAGACGATGGACCCCATTGGATTCAACTGCATAACCCAAATCAATGGATATATGCTTTAAAGGAAAAAACCACAATAAACGTCGTCTGCAACAACGATGTCTCCCAATTTGTAATTGAAGCATCTGGAATTTTAACGATCCAAAGCAACGACTAATTACAATTCAAGGACATAATATATATCCATCCAGCTCCAGGATGTCCTATACACCATCTGGCAACCTCACGGACTACCTGACACCAACAAATTTGGCACCGGCATTTCATTATACTTCGGACTACCAACCTCACCTGAAAGAATTGGAGGCAATCAAGAAACGGCTACTAGACGTTCATAGTGATCTACCAGCCAAAATTCAACCGCATGATTATCATCAATTCACAATTGGGTACAAGGGTTTGCTGCTAGTAATAGTGGTGCTCATCTACCTCATCTGAAAATACCGGCCAACTTGGCTATCGAATAAACATCACCAGAACAAGATACCTCCCAATACTGACCAAGAAGCTGCATCCGAATTTGGCGTGAACTTCGATATTGCAAATTCTTGAATTATCAATCAAGGCGGTGGAAGATGTCTATGCATGGCGTAATCTACCTACATTCCAACAATAAGAATGGTAAGCATTTCTCACGCAAGAAAATCATATGCAAAGCCATCACTTCAGACAAGTAAATTCCCACAAATAAAAATATTTTTTTTCTTTCTGAGCTAGACGATATTTGACACGTCTAATATTTCTCGTCAGAGCTTTGCATGAGAAATTATATTTTGCTCGAATATTTTAATCGTGAGAAATGCTTACTAGGTAATTTTTGCTGGCTGATAAGTAAGTTAGGTAAAATTATTTTTGTAATATATATAATTATTATTGGCAATAAAGGAACCAGTTTTCTGTTAGCATTAAACGTAGGCGTTTGGATTTTTTTATCAAGGTAGTCTTCTCTGGTGTAGCGGTACAAGAACCGTCTATCACCATCACCAAAATCCAGGTACAAGAACCTGTGGTTAATTACACATCTTAATTAACAACTTGTTACTGGTGTTGCGGTACACGAACCGTTTTCGGCCACTTCAAGATCAAGGTACAAGAACTTTTGATCAATCAATAAAGTCAAGACAAAAGAGTTCTGATTCAACAAATTGGCTGAACTCAAGCCTCATATCCAGTGGAAGTTACTTTGGGACCTGAGTCTGACTGGTTTTGTTATCTGAATTAATTTGAGTAAAGTAAAGTTTTCGCGAGTTTTTGAATTTTGATTAAAGTTACGTTTTCGATTGTGATTCAGATTTTTTTTGATTGTGATTTTAGTTACGTAGAGTTTTTGATATTGTCTTCTTATCTGCAGTTCGACTTTAGGTTTGACTTTGGTCAAGCCTCAAGTCGGAACAGTTGTCGAATTTTGTTTGAATTTTTTTTTTAATGTTTTTTTTTTAATTGATCTTTCCCGCTGGCCTTCTGTTATGGAAATAGTAGGTGGCCTCACAGCTTTTTTTTTGTGTTCTCACGGGGTCGTGTCTTTGTTGGAAAACTGGCTGGACAGAGTCATGAGTCTGTGAGATGACTTTTTGGCATTTTGATAACTAGTTGACCAGATTCATGGCTCTGCCCAACTGGAAGGTTAGTTAGACATGGCATCGAACGAAGGGGAAGGAAAGAGTTGTTGGTGGATGGAAGTGATGCTTGTCCCCTGGGCTACGCTCAGTACCTAGATATCATGATAATTCAAGAAGAAATAGTTTGTCACCTGCACCTTCGGAGCAGGGCCTCCTAGACACGGATCTTATTATATCCAATCTTCGAACCCAGTTACAACCTTTGGTACAGGCAGAGATTACTCAAAGCATGAATGCTCTGCGTGCTGAGATCACCGACGGCAGACAGCGAGTCTCTGCTGTGATTCAACAGGCGGACGTTTTCCGTCCACCACCACCACCACCTTTTGGAGAACGTATCCAAACGACCAGATTTTTTTTTGAAAATCAGAGAGATCCGTGTAATCAACACTTGTTCTCAGCTGGGCAACAACGACCTTCATTTCCACCTGCTGCACCTTTCGTTCCTCATATATATCCACGTTCTAACAATCGAGTCCAAAACACTGCTTGGCACAGGCGATCAGGCAGTCCTATCAGGAGATGGAACCTGTCGTATAATGGCAATAACTCCGAGCTCTCTGTGGACGAATTTATTTTTCGAGTCGAAGCGCTCACGCACTGCGCGGTACCGAACGCAGTTTTGGGTCTATCCTTTGGATCAACAAGTACTTGGTGATACCCGCTTGCAAGATCGAGTGTAGTAAAATATCTGGAGTGCCCCAGTTGGTCCAATATATCCTCTATTCTAGGTAATGGAAAAGCATCCCCTATAGACTTCTGTGGGAATGGTATGTTTTATACTGTTAGTATACGTTACCTTGTCCCCCTTTAGATGAAAAAGGTCATTATAGTCATAACATAGTTCCAGAATTGATTTTCTCTCTTCGTGGTTTAAGTTTTTATCCAACAGTAATTCTTCACGTAAAGCCGCAAGTCTGTTTTGATTATAATATTTAATGCGGTTCACGTTTATTGAATGTGGATTGGAATCGAATTTTGACTTGTCGTTTTTGACATTGTGTGTGCTTTTGTTTGGTGCACGAAGGAAAGGTGGACCACCTTTTTTCTGAGAACCTTGGGTATTTATGTCGTCCAAGGGTAAATGGAAGTACTGTACGTTATAAGAATTAATTGGAACTAGAGCGTTAAGCTCGTTAGGAATATTGGTTCAATGTTTACGTTTAGAACTGATAATGGTATGAAACTTTTATGAGGACTAACTAGGCAATTTGCGACAAATACTTCTTCTTGAATCTCCTGAGACAAACAGATCATTTCCTGGTCTATTTGTAACGGTATGGTTAGTACCATTTGAGATCAGGGGGTATTCTATTAGATCGATGAAGTATTACTTCATATTGCCTACTTTCATCTTCACTCTTGCTTCTCAAGTTGCTCGAAGTTTCTTCCACTGATGGTAAGGCATTCTTGCTATCTGGTGCCCGTGATTTAAATTGCTCCTCCATTTGATCGCTTGGTATTTCCTCTCCATCGTCTATGGATGTTTCGAGAGGTACCGTGAAATCAATAGGGTTGGTTTCCGTCCGAGGAAACCGGAGTAATTTATTAGGTCCTTCAATATTGAAATTTTTTGCAAGAAAGTCATTGCCTAACAGCCCATCGTGAGAAATGTGGGCGTCATTTTCTACCACCAGGAGTTAACACGGGATACTGCGGCTTAGTAAAAAGTTGCCTTGGCAGTTACCCAATGTTTCTCCTTCTCCAAATGGGGTTTTCAGAGTCACCTTTTGTCTTTGCTCTATTCGTTCTGGTGTATCCAGTGCTTTCTGTTTAATCAAGCATGCTTCTGCTCCAGTGTCAACTATCAGCCGCACCGCTGTGTTTTTACTTATATCTAATGGAAAGTCTACCACTGAAACGTTTTCCCTTATAAGTGGTTTTTCTGCTAGAGAGCACCCTGACGTGTTTTTAAAGATTTTACTTAATGTCGAGCCGGGGATTTTTCGGTCGACAGTGTGCCGTTTCCCGAATGTGTGGCTTCCCATCGGCGCTTCTGTTGACATGTGGACACGGTATGCCCTCTTCTACCACAAAAGTCGCACATATTTTGCATATGTTGAATTCTCGGTTCCCGATTTGCAGGTCTCCACCGAACATTGTTGCTAGTGTTTGCATGTTCGGGTGGTGTTTTAGCAGTTTGCTTACAATATTGGACATCATGGCCCTTTGTTTTGCAGTTAATACAAAAGGGAGTATTCTTGCTTTTTAAGCATTCGTCGTACGTGTGCCCTTAGTAATTGCAGTAGCTGCAGGTGATCTTATTTAAAAGTACTTTTTGTTTGTCGTACTTTCTTTCCTCCTGCTGGTAAGAAGAGTTCTGGTATGGAGGTGGACTTCCTGACGATGTCCTTGTCATACTGGCTTGATAAGGGCGCCACTTATTTTCAGAGTTTCCGTCGATATTAAAAGATACTGAAGGTACCCTTGATGGCTCCGGTATGGGAGGTATACAAAATTCAGTTTTTATGTTAGGCTTCGATAGCTCATTTGCGTAAGGGTAAGGCGAAAAATTGACACTATTGTGTATAGGGTTGCCATAGGCATTTGAAAAATTTGTGCTATTTGGTCGACATAAGCTATCCATTTGGAAAGTGTGTGTAGGGTGAGGAATGTATTTTGTGGGTTGTGGTAAGAAAAGGAGTCCTTGTTGCAGCCTTTCAATGTAAGTAAATAGGCGCTAAGATGGGGATTAGTTGCACCACTCTTTATGGAAGCCATACCAAAGTCTTCAATTTGTTGTTTTACCACTTTAAAGTTTTCCGCCCCGTATTTACTCTGTGCTGCTTCGTTGCACTGTATTAATAGACTCTTTAGTCTATTAGTAAATGAATTAAATGACTCCTGTGGATATTGTCGGCAAGTTATCAACTTGTTAATTAATTCATGATAAGTTTCACGGGGTAAATACGTTCGGTAAAGCAATTGTTCCATTTCCTCAAATTTCGTGAGAGCACTGGATGCGATCAATGGATATGCATTTCATCTCAACCTGGTTGGGAAAATTTGCATCTATGCTGTCTTTTCTTCTTCTCCTAGACACTGCTGTACCTGTTTATAACAGCCTATGAATGTTTGTAACTCGGTGAGAATTTGTGCACTTATTTCTCCAGAGAACAGGGGCACCACCTGAGCAGTCAGTTTTACTACTTTTTCGTAGTTTATAGACATTTTGCTGCTTTGTTTGTTTGATCTATTTGGGAAATGGAGATTTGTTGAGTATTTTCACTCGAATTTTGTGTGGTTAATGGCTGTTTGGGTATTAAGGCGTCCAAATTATGAGTTCGTGCCAGGAAGCTAATCAAACTATGCTTTCTGAAGCGTTTACCTGAACGGTGTTCGCGGTACCAATTTATAGAAGGTGTACCTTGGGATGTACTTCGTTCGGCTCTTGGGCTACCAGGAGGGCTGGTATTGTCGAAAGACAATGAACTTATTGCAACCTTCAAAATCTTAGCAAGGAGAGCTTTTATTGGGTCCTGTGCATGAAAGCAATCCCAATGAAGTTTTAATTAATGTGAGGTTAGTTTAACTAAGTAAGCATTGAATGGAGGGGAGTTTTTTGTTCCTTCTTTACACGGAGTTCAACTTAATGTATTATACCTAGTTATGTAACTTATTTGGAATGGGAGAGGGCAATAAGCGCTAGCGAATTTCTTTCTTGAAATGTTGTGAATTTTCCGGAGAAATTCGGCTAATCGCTTTTTGCCTTCTATACAAATTTAGGTATGTAACTTACTTAAGTAGCGTCGGTTTGTTGGAGATTTCACTGGCCAATTTCTTTCTCTTTTTACTGTCTTTTTTTACACCTTCGGCGCTGATGAATTTCAGATGACGGGTGTTCCGCTTATTCTTATTGATGGCTGGTAGAATTAGACCAGAAGTGCCCTACCGTCCTTCCTTTGACGCTAGTTTTTTGTGGGGTAAGATGTTTCTTACGCTCACTTCTGTGTAGGTTCGAGGATCAACGGTTTTCAAGTTTTTTCATTTTACTTCCGACTTAACACTTTGTGTACATAATGTTTCACCTTGTACAAAGTGTTAAGTCACGCATATTACATTCTTCAATTAAATCGCAGCACTCGTCGCGTTTGTATACATATAAATATTTTTGCAAGAATCAGAATCACTTGCTGTTTGTTGTTTATTTATGATGTAATTCTCGGGTTACAGTAGGCATTTGTGGGCCTACTGCATTAACTGTGAATTAACATCTTGCTAGTTGCTACCTACATACATATGTTTCACCACCGGCGCAAGGTCGTCGTAATTGCAACTTGAGACTTCTTGCGCGCAGGGGTACTGCGAAATCTTCGCTGTTATACGTGAAGAATATTTGACGTAGGTCAGTGATTGAAATTCTTCATGCAGCGAAAATGATGTAGTAGATAGGTATGTAGGCACAATGTTTTTAGTTATGCGTTGCAATAAATATGTTTTCTTCCTACATGATGTAGGTATGTATACGCATGTGCATTAAGTATACTTTCTTCCTACATGATGCAGGTATGTATATGCATGTGCATTAAGTATACTTTCTTCTTACATGATGTAGGTATGTATATGCATGTGCATTAAGTATACGTTTCTTACATGATGTAGGTATGTATATGCATGTGCTTTAAGTATATGTATGTAACAACCGTGTGAGTGGGAATGTGTGTCTGAGAACAAAATGCAATTTATGCTAAATTGCATTTTGTTATAATAAGGGAGAAGGAAATTTGAATGCATTTGAAATTTTAAATTGAATTTTGAATGAATTAAATTAATATTAATTTTCAGGATCAACTTTGCAATGCATCGATATATTGCATAGGGGCAATATATTGGTGCATGGGTACCTGAGTCACAATAGTGACCAACTGCAGAACTCCATGCCAGACCTAGAATTCTGGAAAATCGTCAAGTCCAATCTACTGCCTGAGATTCAGGAGAAGATCTGTCTGGACCCTACCAATAACATAAGTTAGTTAAGATCACTCGTCACTCAAATCCAAGCAACACAATTCCGCATTGCGACGCATTGCCTGCACCCTTTTCGACACAATCGAGTGAGTGAAGTGGAGGAAGCATCCGATTTTAGCTCTGATTTGTCAGTGCTACCTAGATGTGACAATAGCTTACAAGATGAATCAGCTATTACAAACAGACCCGTTGCGAAATGCTGGAATTGCGATCAGCAGGGCCACTATTATCAAGACTGTTTACAGGGGAGACAACAGGTGTTCTGCTATGGATGCGGACGCAAAAATAACTTTAAACCAAACTGAAAGCACTGCGTGGCGAAAAACGAGAGACGGGTCGAGAATCCCAACACCTTTTCTCGACCAGTTTCGAAGTCGCAAAGGACAACAGCTCCAACAAATCCTGTCCAATCATTGAACATTCTGAACCGACATCACAAGCCTGCAGCTCAAAGACGCTTTCTAGCAGATCCCACTAGACACTGAGTCCAGAGAGAAGACCGCGTTTACACTAACTGGTCATCCTCTCTATCAGTACACCGTGATGCCATTCCGCCTTTGCAATGCTCCACAAACTATGTGCCGCCTCATGGATAAGGTCATTCCGATCTTCGTGAGAATGTCCTCGTCTATTTGGACGATTTATTGATCTGGCCTCACTATCAACGTTGAAAGAGTCAGTTTTGCATTAAGGAGACTAAATACTTGGGTTTTATTGCCGGGAAAGGAGGAATCAGAACGGACCCAGATAAGCCCTCAGCCATAGTTGACTATCCGTCACCTAAAACTGTTCGACAAGCCCGACGCCTATTAGGTATGGTGGGATGGTACCGACTATTCATTCCGAACTATGCTGACTTAACTGCCTCCACCACAGACACGCTGAAGAATCCTAGTCAGTTCCAATGGACAGCCGAAGCCCAGACGTCTCTAGAGTCGCTGAAGCAAAAACTTTCCTCTGCTCCGTTGTTAGTGTGCCCAGATTTCACCAAACCGTTCGTTATACAGTATGATGTGAGCCAACATGTTATTGATGGAGTGCTAATGCAACTAGATGACGATGGCCACGAGAAGCCAATAGCCTATGTCCTGAAAAAGTTGAACTCAGCACAGCGCAATTACACCGTCACAGAGCAGGAGTGCTTAGCAGCGTTATTAACTGTGCAAAAGTTCCGGCCCTTCATAGAGACTATGCCGTTTAAGATAGTGACTGATCATGCGAGCTTGAAATGGTTAATGTCTCAAAAGGACCTCAGCGGTAGACTTGCTCGGTGGAGTTTGAAGCTTCAAGGTTTCGACTTCACCATTGAGCACAGAAAAGGAAGCCTGAATGTCGTTCCAGATGCGCTGTCACGAATTCATTGTGACAGCTTAACAACACCTGAATATCTTAACCCGGAAGTTGACCTTAGTTCTCCATATTTTAACCCGTTGGAACTGATGCATAAGGTTAAATCAGCTGCTGACAAACTACCAGATCTGTGCATCAGGGATGGCTTCGTTTATAACGCAAACTTTTCCAGGAACAGGAGGTCCGATTCAGGAAGAAGTTTGGAAGCCTTGGATTCCACGAGGGCTTGTCTCCGACGTTATTTCAAGAGCGCATGATCCGCCACTGGCTTCTCACGGAGGTATAGGGAAAACACTTAAGCGATTAAGGAGATACTTGTACTGGCCACGAATGACAGTGTATGTCAGAAACTACGTAGGCGCCTCGGAGGTGTGTAAATAAACCAATGCCCCCAATACTATTCTTGGACCACCTATGGAAGTCCAGTCAGTGACAGAAAGACAATGGCAAAAGCTGTACATCGACTTTCTAGGTCCATATCCCAGGTCAGTGAAAAGTAATGTCTGCATATTGATAATTCTTCAGCACTTTTCTAAGTTCCCGATTCTCAAACCTATGATAAAGGCATCTACGCTCAACGTGTTTCACTTCATCGAAACTGAAATATTTCATGTGTTCGGAGTTCCGGAAACTCTAGTCTCGGACAATGGAGTCCAGTTTTGCTCAGCTCAGTTCGCCAGATTACTGGATAAATATGGGGTGAAACACTTGCGAACGGCAGTTTACTCGCCCCAAGCAAATGCCTCAGAGCGAGTGAAGGAACATAGCAAGTGTGGTGAGAAGTTAAGCCATATAGATAGCTCCGTTAGGAGTTCTTTCCACCAAGAAACTGGTTTCTCTCCCTACCTAACACCTTCGGTCACCAGATGATTGATCATGCGAGCTTCTATTCTATCATTAGGAGCCTCGAAACTCTTAATGAGAGCTGAGAGTAGATTCTGAGGACAAATTGAGATTGATCCATGCGAGAGTGCAGGAGAACTTAAACTACGCATTCCAACAGGGTTCAAAAGCTTATAATCTCAGAGCGAAGCCTGTTAATTTTAAAGTGGGTTAAGAAGTATTTAGACGGAATTTTGCCCAAAGCGACTTCCAACAGCAGACTAGTGCTAAACTAGGACATAAATGTGTGAAGTTTCGAATTAAGTCAACGAAAGGAAACTCCTTATATGAGCTCGAAGATCTGCAGGGAAGAATGTTAGGAGTGTATGACGCCAAGGACATCAGGCCGTGATATCCATATTTCTAGGACGTTGTAGATCTATTGGAAATTTCAATCCTGATAGCCCTAATAAAGCATCCAGGCAGCTTAACTGGTAAGCAACAGGATGCCAATGTTCAGCTTAGGACCCTCCCTACCAAGCGGTCGGCATACTTTTTGGACAATAGACACGTTATCCCAATCCCTCGCCTAACAATTCGTCACAACCCCTCCTACATGGTACCCTACGGCAAGTAGGTTGCCATAGGTATTCCATTTGTGCCTTTGCAAATTTGAGGAAGAAAATCTGGCACGTCACCGCCGCCTTGGAGACACACCCTTGAGCAAAGGTCGGTTGGAGATCAGAGTAAGATGTCATGGCTGGAGAGCCTTTGCGATCAGTTGGTTAGGTTACTGACCGCGCGGTTCCCTCGGCTCCTCTCGATGAAAGAAGGCAAAGGGGCATTGGCCGACTGCACCTCTGGCCTCCGACACGGAGAATTATGTCGAGGGCTGCTGAAAGACTAGCGGAACTTCAGGGAAGTGCCCTCGATTCGTCACTTCTCGAGCATATCAGACTGTCTTGGACAACCCATCGCATCTGCCTGGCTTTTGTGATAAGAACTGCTTTCATGGGTCGTGGGTCGAGTCACACATTGGGCGCCCGCAGCGATGAGGCCTATGTTTTAAGAGCGGCTATCTCAGTCGACCATTTTTCAGTGTTGTCTGGACCACAAGGGGTCTAGAACACCCTGCCCTGTTATGGTCGTAGCATACTGCATGTACCAATATGCTACACTGAGATGAGCTGCAAGCATACGGCCCACCCATAGCCACATGAACGACGAAGAAAGATGCGCTGAAGACCGACGAACAAAAAAAGAAGAAGAAGAGGGTAGAACTCTGTCTTGTGCTTTGCATAAAATGTTACGCTCGTGAAAAGACGTAGAAAAATTGTATAGTGTATAAAATCGCGAATTTCTTGTGGCATCGTGCTCGAAATTGGATATATTCAGGTGAATTTCAATAATGTTTTAACATCTAAATAACCTTAACATATTTTTTGGATATATGCAGCAGATGTGGATAAGACCTGATAAACCGAACAAGGTGAAAGGTCAAGTTAATTATCAAGATGATTCAGGATACACAGCTCTTCAGTATGCAGCTAGAAGTAGTAATCTAGAAATTTGTCATCTACTAATAGATAGAAGTGCTGATGTAAATGCTAAAACTGCTGGTGGTGCTACTCCATTTCATAGAACCGCACTGAAAGGCAATTTGGATATTGTAAAACTGCTATTATAATCCGGAGCAGATATCCTTGCCCAAGATGAAGATGGACAAACAGCGCTACACAGATCTTCTACTAAAGGTGATTTTCTGTATCTCAATATTTACTTGATCACTGCACAAGCTTAACTCTATTACTGATTAAAAGATCGCCATCCGTACAAGTAGGATCCTAAAGATAATGAGCATTTAAAAACAAACTATTAAGTTATTGTGAATTTTTGATAGCTCCGTGCTCGTGCAGCAATGCAACACGTACGTCAATGGAGTTCGTCTGTTACTTTGAAATAATTTCTTTTATAAATAGATTTAAAAAATACTAGTTTTATGTATATACTAACCTTTTAAAATGTTATTACACATTTTATCTATTTGAATTTTGAGAGGCCCAAATGCCTGTATTGCGGTGAACAAGATTCACGTCGTCACATACTTGAATTCACGCAGTTCTCTAAGATTGGATTATCACACTTTGGTCGTACAATGAAAGGCTCAAATGCCTGTAGTGCAGTGAACAAGATTCACGTAGTTACGTGCTTGAATTCACGCAGTTTTCTAAGATTAGTCTCTCAAACTTTAGTCATGCAATTTTGATAGGCTCAATTGCCAGTGTAGTGGTGTGAACCAAACTCACTTAGTTAAGTACGTGGTCCATACCACTATCCGACTATTACTATTACAAATTTAGTCAGACAACCTCGTTCTCTTTATATCCTATCCTGTTCAATAATGAAACTTTGGTATGAAGAGTCGGAAATTAACTATTTATAGAATAAGAGAAAATGAACTAACCAGTTTTATAGCTATCACAACCGTGGGTGTTATTACTATTAACTCATTCATCACCAAAGCTATGTATTAAACTTGTGAAGTAGCCTAAGTGGGAGGCTTTCAGAAGTATTCTTTCACAGCGATCCCGCATCCAGCTCCAGAAGGCCTTCTCGGGGAATGGATAGATGGTGAGTAAGCTTAGTAATTTTCAATTTCTGAAAGGTCTGCGGGTGCTATAATATAACCAGAAAAAAAAGACAAATCAATTCTAAACAGTTCTCCCCCTTGGGCACTATTTGTGATGTAAGATTGTATGAAGTTGAACAAATTTAAGAGAAAAACACTTCCCGATTTGCGTTTCATGATATAAATATAGTTATCATTATTTTAATAGAATAAAGTAATACCAAGCCGACACGTTTCGTTCGGTTGTAATTGTTGTTAGCGATAAGACCATAACCTTGCCAGTTTCATTGACAGACGTAGCAGTATACATATGTTTTGCCCTGGGACTTTTATCGTCACCATCGGCGGGAGACTAGGATTGCTTGCAGTTTAGCGAAGTTCACAAGTACCCAATATTTATTCATGCATTTAAAAAATCACATATGTCTATCAAAATTTATTAATTAGTAACCTTTTCTCACAGATATAAAAATTACAGATTAAAATTTATCCACATATTAAAAGAAATTAGATTTAAATTTATCCACAAAAAGAAATTCTTCACTGATATTCGATATTAGATATAAAAAGTTTCAGATTAAAATTTATCCACAAAAAGAAATTCTTCACTGATATTCTAAAAAATTATTGATGATATTTATTTTTGAAGTTACACTCCAATTAGATATAAAAAGTTTCAGATTAAAATTTATCCACAAAAAGAAATTCTTCACTGATATTCTAAAAAATTATTGATGATATTTATTTTTGAAGTTACACTCCAATTAGATATAAAAAGTTTCAGATTAAAATTTATCCACAAAAAGAAATTCTTCACTGATATTCTAAAAAATTATTGATGATATTTATTTTTGAAGTTACACTCCAATTAGAAATAAAAAGTTTCAGATTAAAATTTATCCACAAAAAGAAATTCTTCACTGATATTCTAAAAAATTATCGATGATATTTATTTTTAAAGTTACTCTCCAGAATGCACAAAACTGTCTGCTCCTCTGGTGGTTTCACCCTGAGTTTTTATCAAAATTCCCTAATTCAGAAAATTCAATGGTGGAATTGGCCATACATATCAATGAACGGGAAATGCATTGAACATTAAAGCCATGCGTTAGTGATTATGTACATAAACATGCGCCAGTGATTGGAAAAGTTGAAGGCCAAAGTAAAATTTTGTTGTTGACGTGAGAAATGCTTTCGGGCAAAATTTATTGTTTAGGCATGCTGATTCGATTGATTTTAGCGGAAAATTTATATTGGATTTCTTGAACTGTTGGGAAAGATATTTTGAATTTTTGTGCCAAGTCGAGTGTTTGCTGATAGAAATATTGGTTCGGCGGAAATGGAATTATATTACGGGACGCATTTCCCATGCTCTTGAATATGGGTGCAATTATTAGTGCGTTTTAAATTTATGACACCACGGCGCCCATATGAAATGTGTTTTAACATGAAATCTCTTTCAGTGATGATAAAATACCAAAATCTTGTTAGATTTTGAAATAGGGAGATCTTGGCACTTTCAGCATAATAGACAATGAGCCTGCTGTAGGCTCATGACACATATCAAATGTATTTAGGAGAAAAAACCCATCACAGGGTGTACATATGCTCGAAAACAAAAGAAATGTCTATAATTTGAAAACCACATGACTTAGATTTTTTTAAATATTTTTCCGGTAACTGTTATGATTTGGTCTATCACCCGATTGCGACTTGACGTCGACTTACGGGACACCCTGTATACGTCACGGTTATCTATACCTAATATCACAGTAGAACATAAAAGGTATGACATTTTTGGACTGGTAGAAAGATCTACAGAACAAGTGTTAACAATTTGGATGATAAGAAAAATCTGAATAAAATAGAACAAAAAGTACGCAAAGAGTACATAAAATTCTACAGGAAACATAAAAGGATGCCTACCGAAGAGAAAACAATCTTCATAGAAAGGCATACCCGGAAAAAATCTATGAGCCGGATATATAGAGGAATTTCACGAGCAAAAAAAACTTGTAAAAGAAACTGCTTTAAGAAATCCATAGAATAGTGTATCAAATGTGAAAGAAATTAAGCAGCTTAGAAAAACATTTTAACGGACAAAATAAAATTTGAAAAAACCAAAGGTAAAAAAATTTATCAGAAGATATCAAAAATATCTCACGGAAGAGATTATCATACAAAGAGATTACTAAAGAAAAATATCGGAAATGAATAACAGAACAGATCTATCGAGAAAAATCATCAAGAAACTCGAACCGAAAAATTATCAGTTGTTAACGAGCTAAGAAATTTATCAGAAGTGAAAAGAATCTGCAACCAATATCAAAATTCGAATAATAAACAAAATTCTAAAAGATTTAGTACAACAGAACAAAAAAGGTTTCCCTCTCTCCTCTCCAAGAGCCAACCCTCAAGACAAAAGGCCTTCCAGGCCCAATCTCCCGAAAGATCACACAACCGTAAGACTAGAATTCCATACCCGCGCGCAGTCGCATCCCACGAGACTTCTCCGAGCATTGTATTGGTTACTCCAACTCGGTTACCAAACTAAGGAATGGTGAATCGACATCCTCCTCTTGGTATGGACCAGCCATATCGCGTAGGCCACCAGCCTAAAGTGATGCCGACGCAACCACCATTCTCCCGTCGAACTGACCAAAACAATCCCGGGTCACCCCCACGAGACAATCCCGCACACAAGTACAAAATTTCAGACCCATTGGCCATGATCACTTTCCCCACTTTCAGGTTTCATAAAAACGTAAGGACCACCCAACATTTCAGTAGGTAAACTATGCGGTTTCTGGACCAAGTGCATGAAGAATTATCAGTTTTTCCTTCTTCATACAACACCATTTGGATGATACTTTAGACAGATAAATATGATGCGACCTTGCTGATAAGAGTTTTATTCCTTACTCAAAGCTCCCAAACAACTTCGATTACTCATCTAAGACAAGATATCATACTACATTAATATCATAACACCACATTCATTCATCAAAACATTTAATTAAACCCACTCTCAACCTAATGGTAAGAAAATAATGTGATCACCCCAATAGTATGAAGATAAAATTATCATATTTTTATCAGCTTCGTGCGAACTATGATATCGGGGTCAATCAAATTTCATAACAGCGTGATTGATTGAGAAATTTTATTGAAAATAAAAAACAATTCGTCATAAAATGTAAGACTTTTCAATACAAACTCCTAGATACAAAAACACATTAATCGCTCAATTTGTCTGCTTTACTCGGACGTATTTGTTTACTCAAGATATCAAATTACCAGCCGCCTGGCCACCTTTTCTAATGCTTTAATTTCCATTATTTCTAATGATTTCATGTGTCGTACCATCCCAAGCAGCCGTGATCTATTTTTACACATCGAATATCATAACGTGATTATATAAAAGACGCCTACAGACCACAACTGACGTTATATTTGTTGTTGTTGTTTTTCGGTAAAAGATATTTTCAATTATAACTTCCACTACTCATCTAAGACATCATATCCTACAGATTAATATCAGTTGTTGTTGTTTTCAGCTAAAGAAATTGGGAATCTTACATTAAAAAATATAAATCGCTCAATTTGTTTACTTTACTCGGGTCCTGTGCGAGTTTGTTTACATTATTCAACTGCGAATTTGCTTACTTTGCTGGACTGTGTGAATTTGTCTATGCAAGGAATAAAATTAGAAGCATTCCACCTGAAAAGCAAAATTACACATTTACTAATTTCCATTACCTATCTAAGTGAACATATCCACCTACATTCGCCCCAATCAGCTTCGCCTGATCTATTTGTAGATATATGATCATATGGTGCAATCTTGTTTATAAAAGACACCGACAGATTAATATCATCAAATCTTTAATCCACAACTTAGGTTATAGTTGTTGTTGTTTTTTTTGTTTTTGAGCTACTAATATTAATTACACCTGAGAAGGTAAGATCGCTAATATCTCGAACCAATACCCGTAGAGGATTTCTGATGAAAATTTTACCCCCCTAGTACTAATACTATTGGCATGGACAAACAAATATATTATTACTAGGTACTATTAATTATACCTCAAAAGGTAAGATCGCTAATATCTCGAAACCCATTGCTCGTAGAGGATTTCTGATAAAAAATTTGTCCACCCCTATAACTAAGACCCCCACTGACACCTTCTAGAATATATTGGTATGAACAAAAATATTCTAAGGTTAACTTGAATTACTACTTATACTAATTACACTAATTCACTTAGGGAATTTCTCAACATTTCTTGTCCACATAAATTCCACAGGCACTCATAGCAAAGTAAACAACTAACACCAAACTCAAGCTGACAAGTATACAGGCCTGAAATAAATTCGCTTAGGTTATTTCACACTATTACTTAATACACACGCATAAGCCGCACACGTTCTACCCAAGCCTTGGTACAGGTAACGTAGCCCAGTCCAACACACCCCAGGCAGTCCTAGTCATAGGATCAGATATTGCCATTAAAGCTCTCAGCCAACTTCCAGTACCCAGACACAGGAGAGTCAAATTGTAGCCTCCAAGACCAGATCAAACTTAACCCGCAACTCCACCAATAAAACTTCCCACCCCTTCATAAATGTTTAGAGCTACGATCTCCGAGATGAAAAATAAGTGAACTCCAGAAACAAAATGGAAATCGTATGCTATTTCCCTATGCTAGAGAGTGCTGAAAGTCATCTCGTATCCCCAAAGTGATCTCGTATCCCCAAGCCCGAGATGATCAACATATGTAGTACCGGCTAATGCCGTAAGGGAACCTTACTCAAGAAATGGTGTTTGCACTCGAAAGATCAATACACGCACCCCCTAGACCCAATAATAATTTGCTAAGAAAACATCAAACCAAGGTGATGTCATGTTGTGAAATTCGAATGATGCTGATATCTACAACTTCTCTGCTAAGAAAACTTATTTAGGTGCAGCACTTGAAAACAGAAAAAAACCAAGATGATATCATACGTGATATCTACAACTTCCCCGCTAATAGAAGAAAAAGCAAAGCAGCAAAACCAAGGCATACTGGTAGTTCTGACTAATGCCACTAGGGAACCTTACTCAAGGAATGATGTCTGCACTCGAATCCTGTAAAAGTCTAGGCGCATGCTAGTATCGCTAATATCTACAACTTCTCCGCTAATAAAAGAAAACAGCAAGAGCAAGGCATGCTGATAGTACCGGCTAATGTCGCTAGGGAAGTTTACTCAAGAAATGGCGTTTGCACTCGAATCCAAATTATGGAATATGCCAAATTGTATCAGGGCATTGGATGAGAAACATATTATTTACCATTAAATACCCGTAGTACCGACTAATGCCGCTAGGGAACCTTATTCAAGAAATGGCGTCTGTACTCGAATCCTGTAAAGGCCGGGGCGCATGCCGATATCTACGACTTCCCCGCTTATAACAGAAAACAGCAAAATCAAGGCATGCTGGTAGTACCGGCTAATGTCGCCAGGTAACCTTACTCAAGAAATGGCGATTGCACACGAATCCTGTAAAATCCAAGGCGCAACATTTAATGTTTGACACCACCCCCACTGACATCTTCTAGAATCTGTTCATGGTGATGTCATGTTGTGAAATTCGAATGATGCTGATATCTACAACTTCCCTGCTAAGAAAACGTGCAGCATTTGAAAACAGCAAAACCATGATGACGTCATTCCGATATCTAGAACTCTCCCGCTAATAAAAGAAAACAGCAAAACCAAGGCATGCTGGTAGTTCCAACTAAGGCCGCAGCCATTTAACGTAAGCTTTATCTCCACTCTTCTTTAAGATTTTCTCGGCTTGACCTTTGCCTCTTGCATCACCTTTGAAACCGGAAGGGTATTTTGTCCTTGACCTTGATCCAGAAGTGTGTGTCTTGGCGGTTAGAACCTTAATCAACTACGTCACAGGGGACTCTATACAGCTTTTCAAAACAAATTTGATAACAGATACACAGCTTTTAAACAGCTCTTGTAACACCTTAACAGCTTTCCAAACAGCTCTGATAACAGGTAGACAGCTTTCCATACAGCTCTGATAACAGCTTTTCAAACAGCTCTGATAACAGCTTAACAGCTTTTAAACACCTCTGATAACAGCTTAAGAGCTTTCCAAACAGCTCTGATAACACCTTAACAGCTTTTCAAACAGCTCTGATAACAGCTTAACAGCTTTTCGAACAGCTCTGAATTGGCCTACTACAGAGGGCTCTTAATCGGGCGATTGAGCCTTTTTACCCAGAATGCACATTGACAGGTAGGCTTGATATTGACCCATGGCATCTCCTTTGAAACCGGAAGGGCATTTTGTCCTTGACCTTGATCCGGAAGTGTGTGTGTCTTGTAGGCTACAACCTTAGTTCTTCATAATCAACTACGCCGCAGGGGATTCTATACAACTTTTCGAAACAGAAAAACAGCTTTTCAAACGGCTCTGATAACAGTATTCCAGGTGGGACGTAAAGTCTATCAATTCTCGAGCCCGCGAGACTTCCATGGATATTTCGCGAGACCCTCTTGTGTGATCTAGTCGTAGGATACTTCAAACGATTGATAACCACAAGTCTGAAAACAGTGACCAAATTCCTCAATCGAGCAGCATTGACCTGTTTACCTGTTAGCAGACCTGTTTGAAAATTGTATGGTGCGGAGCTGTAATTTTGATGTTAGATGTGTCCAAATTTCCTCTGTATGTTGAATATGTCGTTGAAATCAACATCTGGCTACCGTGTAAGTTTCCACGATCATTTATGAGCTGACCGGGAATACAAAAATCGGTATTTCTAGTGCTAAATTAAATTATACTTTTTAAGGCATGCTCCGCAATTACTTTTTGTTAATCTTTGATAGAATTTATATAGTTTTACAACTTGGTTTAGGCATCTGGCAACATCATAACATTCACATGTATCTGGTCCATCTGTTGAATCATCTCTTGACCAAGGGCAGCTTATATAGTGCTCACCAAATTTTGATTCGACTTTTTCCATATTTTCATATAATTTTAATAAGTTATAGCATTCTTGAATTTGTTTTTTATGCTCATCAAGTAAGATGTTATTCTATTCTCTCCTCAATATCCATCTTAACAGTCTAACATTCGGCAGGACACTAACCACTAACCAAATTCTACTAGTTTTATTAATAGTAAGAAAATTATGCTCCCCACACTAGTATTACCAAGATGATAAGATTTAAAGATGAATAAATAATACTTCCATATCCTACTAGACTTACATCATTCCAAATACCCACTCTCAACATCGCGGTCTTCACTATTGAACTTGAAGCATTATCAACTTTTTTTCGACCTTCCTGATACGCATACAACATCATTTCGAGGAGATAAATAAGAAATTTATCAGAAGTGAAAAGAATCTGCAACCAATATCAAAATTCGAATAATAAACAAAATTCTAAAAGATTTAGTACAACAGAACAAAAAAGGTTTCCCTCTCTCCTCTCCAAGAGCCAACCCTCAAGACAAAAGGCCTTCCAGGCCCAATCTCCCGAAAGATCACACAACCGTAAGACTAGAATTCCATACCCGCGCGCAGTCGCATCCCACGAGACTTCTCCGAGCATTGTATTGGTTACTCCAACTCGGTTACCAAACTAAGGAATGGTGAATCGACATCCTCCTCTTGGTATGGACCAGCCATATCGCGTAGGCCACCAGCCTAAAGTGATGCCGACGCAACCACCATTCTCCCGTCGAACTGACCAAAACAATCCCGGGTCACCCCCACGAGACAATCCCGCACACAAGTACAAAATTTCAGACCCATTGGCCATGATCACTTTCCCCACTTTCAGGTTTCATAAAAACGTAAGGACCACCCAACATTTCAGTAGGTAAACTATGCGGTTTCTGGACCAAGTGCATGAAGAATTATCAGTTTTTCCTTCTTCATACAACACCATTTGGATGATACTTTAGACAGATAAATATGATGCGACCTTGCTGATAAGAGTTTTATTCCTTACTCAAAGCTCCCAAACAACTTCGATTACTCATCTAAGACAAGATATCATACTACATTAATATCATAACACCACATTCATTCATCAAAACATTTAATTAAACCCACTCTCAACCTAATGGTAAGAAAATAATGTGATCACCCCAATAGTATGAAGATAAAATTATCATATTTTTATCAGCTTCGTGCGAACTATGATATCGGGGTCAATCAAATTTCATAACAGCGTGATTGATTGAGAAATTTTATTGAAAATAAAAAACAATTCGTCATAAAATGTAAGACTTTTCAATACAAACTCCTAGATACAAAAACACATTAATCGCTCAATTTGTCTGCTTTACTCGGACGTATTTGTTTACTCAAGATATCAAATTACCAGCCGCCTGGCCACCTTTTCTAATGCTTTAATTTCCATTATTTCTAATGATTTCATGTGTCGTACCATCCCAAGCAGCCGTGATCTATTTTTACACATCGAATATCATAACGTGATTATATAAAAGACGCCTACAGACCACAACTGACGTTATATTTGTTGTTGTTGTTTTTCGGTAAAAGATATTTTCAATTATAACTACCACTACTCATCTAAGACATCATATCCTACAGATTAATATCAGTTGTTGTTGTTTTCAGCTAAAGAAATTGGGAATCTTACATTAAAAAATATAAATCGCTCAATTTGTTTACTTTACTCGGGTCCTGTGCGAGTTTGTTTACATTATTCAACTGCGAATTTGCTTACTTTGCTGGACTGTGTGAATTTGTCTATGCAAGGAATAAAATTAGAAGCATTCCACCTGAAAAGCAAAATTACACATTTACTAATTTCCATTACCTATCTAAGTGAACATATCCACCTACATTCGCCCCAATCAGCTTCGCCTGATCTATTTGTAGATATATGATCATATGGTGCAATCTTGTTTATAAAAGACACCGACAGATTAATATCATCAAATCTTTAATCCACAACTTAGGTTATAGTTGTTGTTGTTTTTTTTGTTTTTGAGCTACTAATATTAATTACACCTGAGAAGGTAAGATCGCTAATATCTCGAACCAAAACCCGTAGAGGATTTCTGATGAAAATTTTACCCCCCTAGTACTAATACTATTGGCATGGACAAACAAATATATTATTACTAGGTACTATTAATTATACCTCAAAAGGTAAGATCGCTAATATCTCGAAACCCATTGCTCGTAGAGGATTTCTGATAAAAAATTTGTCCACCCCTATAACTAAGACCCCCACTGACACCTTCTAGAATATATTGGTATGAACAAAAATATTCTAAGGTTAACTTGAATTACTACTTATACTAATTACACTAATTCACTTAGGGAATTTCTCAACATTTCTTGTCCACATAAATTCCACAGGCACTCATAGCAAAGTAAACAACTAACACCAAACTCAAGCTGACAAGTATACAGGCCTGAAATAAATTCGCTTAGGTTATTTCACACTATTACTTAATACACACGCATAAGCCGCACACGTTCTACCCAAGCCTTGGTACAGGTAACGTAGCCCAGTCCAACACACCCCAGGCAGTCCTAGTCATAGGATCAGATATTGCCATTAAAGCTCTCAGCCAACTTCCAGTACCCAGACACAGGAGAGTCAAATTGTAGCCTCCAAGACCAGATCAAACTTAACCCGCAACTCCACCAATAAAACTTCCCACCCCTTCATAAATGTTTAGAGCTACGATCTCCGAGATGAAAAATAAGTGAACTCCAGAAACAAAATGGAAATCGTATGCTATTTCCCTATGCTAGAGAGTGCTGAAAGTCATCTCGTATCCCCAAAGTGATCTCGTATCCCCAAGCCCGAGATGATCAACATATGTAGTACCGGCTAATGCCGTAAGGGAACCTTACTCAAGAAATGGTGTTTGCACTCGAAAGATCAATACACGCACCCCCTAGACCCAATAATAATTTGCTAAGAAAACATCAAACCAAGGTGATGTCATGTTGTGAAATTCGAATGATGCTGATATCTACAACTTCTCTGCTAAGAAAACTTATTTAGGTGCAGCACTTGAAAACAGCAAAAAACCAAGATGATATCATACGTGATATCTACAACTTCCCCGCTAATAGAAGAAAAAGCAAAGCAGGAAAACCAAGGCATACTGGTAGTTCTGACTAATGCCACTAGGGAACCTTACTCAAGGAATGATGTCTGCACTCGAATCCTGTAAAAGTCTAGGCGCATGCTAGTATCGCTAATATCTACAACTTCTCCGCTAATAAAAGAAAACAGCAAGAGCAAGGCATGCTGATAGTACCGGCTAATGTCGCTAGGGAAGTTTACTCAAGAAATGGCGTTTGCACTCGAATCCAAATTATGGAATATGCCAAATTGTATCAGGGCATTGGATGAGAAACATATTATTTACCATTAAATACCCGTAGTACCGACTAATGCCGCTAGGGAACCTTATTCAAGAAATGGCGTCTGTACTCGAATCCTGTAAAGGCCGGGGCGCATGCCGATATCTACGACTTCCCCGCTTATAACAGAAAACAGCAAAATCAAGGCATGCTGGTAGTACCGGCTAATGTCGCCAGGTAACCTTACTCAAGAAATGGCGATTGCACACGAATCCTGTAAAATCCAAGGCGCAACATTTAATGTTTGACACCACCCCCACTGACATCTTCTAGAATCTGTTCATGGTGATGTCATGTTGTGAAATTCGAATGATGCTGATATCTACAACTTCCCTGCTAAGAAAACGTGCATCATTTGAAAACAGCAAGGCCATGATGACGTCATACCGATATCTAGAACTCTCCCGCTAATAAAAGAAAGCAGCAAAACCAAGGCATGCTGGTAGTTCCCACTAAGGCCGCAACCATTTAACGTAAGCTTTATCTCCACTCTTCTTGAAGATTTTCTCGGCTTAACCTTTGCCTCTTTCATCACCTTTGAAACCGAAAGGTTATTTTGTCCATGACCTTGATCCAGAAGCGTGTGTCTTGGCGGTTACAACCTTAATCAACTACGTCACAGGGGACTCTATACAGCTTTTCAAACAAATTTGATAAGAGATAAACAGCTTTTAAACAGGTCTTGTAACAGCTTAACAGCTTTCCAAACAGCTCTGATAACAGATAAACAGCTTTCCAAACAGCTCTGATAATAGCTTTTCAAACAGCTCTGATAACAGCTTAACAGCTTTTCGAACAGCTCTGATAACAGCTTAACAGCTTTTAAACACCTCTGATAACAGCTTAAGAGCTTTTCAAACAGCTCTGACAACAGCTTAACAGCTTTTCAAACAGCTCTGATAACAGCTTAACAGCTTTTCGAACAGCGTTGAATTGGTCTACTACAGAGGGCTCTTAATCGGGCGATTGAGCTTTTTACCCAGAATGCACATTGACACGCAGGCTTGATCTTGACCTCTGGCATAACCTTTGAAACCGGAAGGGCATTTTGTCCTTGACCTTGATCCGGAAGTGTGTGTCTTGTAGGCTACAACCTTAGCTCTTCATAATCAACTACGCCGCAGGGGATTCTATACAACTTTTCAAAACAGTTAAACAGCTTGTCAAACGGCTCTGATAACAGTATTCCAGGTGGGACGTAAAGTCTATCAATTCTCGAGCCCGCGAGACTTCCATGGATATTTCGCGAGACCCTCTTGTGTGATCTAGTCGTAGGATGCTTCAAACGATTGGTAACTACAAGTCTGAAAACAGTGACAAAATTCCTCAATCGAGCAGCATTGAGCTGTTTACCTGTTATCAGACCTCTTTGAAATTTGTATGGTGCAGAGCTGTAATTTTGATGTTAGATGTGTCCAAATTTCCTCTGTATGGTGAATATGTCGTTGAAATCTACATCTGCCTACCGTGTAAGTTTCCACGATCATTTATGAGCTGACCGGGAATACAAAAATCGGTATTTCTTGTGCTAAATTAAATTATACTTTTTAAGGCATGCTCCGCAATTACTTTTTGTTAATCTTTGATAGAAATTATATAGTTTTACAACTTGGTTTAGGCATCTGGCAACATCATAACATTCACATGTATCTGGTCCATCTGTTGAATCATCTCTTGACCAAGGGCAGCTTATATAGTGCTCACCAAATTTTGATTCGACTTTTTCCATATTTTCATATAATTTTAAAAAGATATAGCATTCTTGAATTTGTTTTTTATGCTCATCCAGTAAGATGTTATTATATTCTCTTAAAAACTCCTCAATATCCATCTTAACAGTCTAACATTCGGCAGGACACTAACCACTAACCAAATTCTACTAGTTTTATTAATAGTAAGAAAATTATGCTCCCCACACCAGTATTACCAAGATGGTAAGATTTAAAGATGAATAAATAATACTTCCATATCCTACTAGACTTACATCATTCCAAGTACCCACTCTCAACATCGCGGTCTTCACTATTGAACTTGAAGCATTATCAACTTTTTTTTTACCTTCCTGATACTCATACAACACCATTTCGAGGAGATAAATACCAAATAACATCCCTCAAAACTTTTAACTTAATACATAACTTACAGTACCTACTCTCAACCCCCCCACCTTGATCTTCACTATGGACTTGGAGAATTATCAAATATCCAGCGAGATTGCTGATTAGGATTTTATTGCTTATTCATAGCTCCCATACAACTTCCACTACTCCCCTCAGACAACATATCATACTACATTATTATCATAACACAGCATTCTTCTATCAAAGCTTTTAATTTGACCCTCTCTCAACTTAATGGTAAGTAAACAATGTACCTGTCCCAATAGTATGAAGATAAAATTATCATATTCTTATCAGCTTCGTGCGAACTATGATATCGGGGTCAATCAAATTTCATAACAGCGTGATTGATTGAGAAATTTTATTGAAAATAAAAAAAACAATTCGTAATAAAATGTAAGACTTTTCAATACAAACTCCTAGATACAAAAACACATTAATCGCTCAATTTGTCTTCTTTACTCGGACGTATTTGTTTACTCAAGATATCAAATTACCAGCCGCCTGGCCACCTTTTCTAATGCTTTAATTTCCATTATTTCTAATGATTTCATGTGTCGTACCATCCCAAGCAGCCGTGATCAATTTTTACACATCGAATATCATAACATGATCATATAAAACACACCTACAGACCCCAACTGACGTTATATTTGTTGTTGTTGTTTTTCGGTAAAAGATATTTTCAATTATAACTTCCACTACTCATCTAAGACATCATATCCTACAGATTAATATCAGTTGTTGTTATTTTCAGCTAAAGAAATTGGGAATCTTACATTAAAAAACATAAATCGCTCAATTTGTTTACTTTACTCGGGTCCTGTGCGAGTTTGTTTACATTATTCAATCGCGAATTTGTTTACTTTGCTGGACTGTGTGAATTTGTCTATGCAAGGAATAAAAATAGAAGCATTCCACCTGAAGAGCAAAATTACAAATTTACTAATTTCCATTACCTATCTAAGTGAACATATCTACCTACATTCGCCCCAATTAGCTTCGCCTGATCTATTTGTAGATATATGATCATATGGTGCAATCTTGTTTATAAAAGACACCGACAGATTAATATCATCAAATCTTTAATCCACAACTTAGGTTATAGTTGTTGTTGTTTTTTTGTTTTTGAGCTACTAATATTAATTACACCTGAGAAGATAAGATCACTAGTATCTCGAAACATAACCCGTAGAGGATTTCTGATGAAAATTTTACCCCCCTAGTACTAATACTATTGGCATGGATAAAAAAATATATTATTACTAGGTACTATTAATTATACCTCAAAAGGTAAGATCGCTAATATCTCGAAACCCATTGCTCGTAGAGGATTTCTGATAAAAAATTTGTCCACCCCTATAACTAAGACCCCCACTGACACCTTCTAGAATATATTGGTATGAACAAAAATATTCTAGGGGTTAACTTGAATTACTACTTATACTAATTACACTAATTCACTTAGGGAATTTCACAACATTTCCTGTCCACATAAATTCACAGCAGCACACATCCATCCACGCCTTAGGTATCGTTTCCTCAGCAATCAAGTAGCCCAGCGCAACATACCACAGGCACTCATACTAAAGTAAACAACTAACACCAAACTCAAGCTGACAAGTATACAGGCCTGAAATAAATTCGCTTAGGTTATTCTACACAAGCCTTGGTACAGGTAACGTAGCCCAGTCCAACACGCCCCAGGTAGTCCTAGTCATAGGATCAGATATTGCCATTAAAGCTCTCAGCCAACTTCCAGCACCCAGACACAGGAGGGTCCCCGCTAATAGAAGAAAAAAACTGCCAAACCCAGGCTTACTGGTAGTGCTGACTAATGCCACTAGGGAACCTTACTCAAGGAATGATGTCTGCATTCGAATCCTGTAAAAGCCTAGGCGCATGCTAATATCTACAACTTCTCCGCTAATAAAAGAAAACAGCAAGAGCAAGGCATGCTGGTAGTACCGGCTAATGTCGCTAGGGAACTTTACTCAAGAAATGGCGTTTGCACTCGAATCTAAATTATGGAATATGCCAAATTGTATCAGGGCATTGGATGAGAAACATATTATTTACCACTAAATACCCGTAGTACCGACTAATGCCGCTAGGGAACCTTATTCAAGAAATGGCGTCTGTACTCGAATCCTGTAAAGGCCGGGGCGCATTCTGATATCTACAACTTCCCCGCTAATAACAGAAAACAGCAAAAGCAAGGCATGCTGGTAGTACCGGCTAATGTCGCCAGGTAACCTTACTCAAGAAATGGCGATTGCACACGAATCCTGTAAAAGCCTAGGCGCAACATTTAATGTTTGATACCACGCCCACTGACATCGTCTAGAATCTGTTCATGGTGATGTCATGTTGTGAAATTCGAATGATGCTGATATCTACAACTTCCCTACTAAGAAAACGTGCAGCATTTGAAAACAGCAAAGCCATGATGACGTCATTCCGATATCTAGAACTCTCCCGCTAATAAAAGAAAACAGCAAAACCAAGGCATGCTGGTAGTTCCAACTAAGGCCGCAGCCATTTAACGTAAGCTTTATCTCCACTCTTCTTTAAGATTTTCTCGGCTTGACCTTTGCCTCTTGCATCACCTTTGAAACCGGAAGGGTATTTTGTCCTTGAACTTGATCCAGAAGTGTGTGTCTTGGCGGTTAGAACCTTAATCAACTACGTCACAGGGGACTCTATACAGCTTTTCAAAACAAATTTGATAACAGATACACAGCTTTTAAACAGCTCTTGTAACACCTTAACAGCTTTCCAAACAGCTCTGATAACAGGTAGACAGCTTTCCATACAGCTCTGATAACAGCTTTTCAAACAGCTCTGATAACAGCTTAACAGCTTTTAAACACCTCTGATAACAGCTTAAGAGCTTTCGAAACAGCTCTGATAACACCTTAACAGCTTTTCAAACAGCTCTGATAACAGCTTAACAGCTTTTCGAACAGCTCTGAATTGGCCTACTACAGAGGGCTCTTAATCGGGCGATTGAGCCTTTTTACCCAGAATGCACATTGACAGGTAGGCTTGATATTGACCTCTGGCATCTCCTTTGAAACCGGAAGGGCATTTTGTCCTTGACCTTGATCCGGAAGTGTGTGTGTCTTGTAGGCTACAACCTTAGTTCTTCATAATCAACTACGCCGCAGGGGATTCTATACAACTTTTCGAAACAGAAAAACAGCTTTTCAAACGGCTCTGATAACAGTATTCCAGGTGGGACGTAAAGTCTATCAATTCTCGAGCCCGCGAGACTTCCATGGATATTTCGCGAGACCCTCTTGTGTGATCTAGTCGTAGGATACTTCAAACGATTGATAACCACAAGTCTGAAAACAGTGACCAAATTCCTCAATCGAGCAGCATTGACCTGTTTACCTGTTAGCAGACCTGTTTGAAAATTGTATGGTGCGGAGCTGTAATTTTGATGTTAGATGTGTCCAAATTTCCTCTGTATGTTGAATATGTCGTTGAAATCAACATCTGGCTACCGTGTAAGTTTCCACGATCATTTATGAGCTGACCGGGAATACAAAAATCGGTATTTCTAGTGCTAAATTAAATTATACTTTTTAAGGCATGCTCCGCAATTACTTTTTGTTAATCTTTGATAGAATTTATATAGTTTTACAACTTGGTTTAGGCATCTGGCAACATCATAACATTCACATGTATCTGGTCCATCTGTTGAATCATCTCTTGACCAAGGGCAGCTTATATAGTGCTCACCAAATTTTGATTCGACTTTTTCCATATTTTCATATAATTTTAATAAGATATAGCATTCTTGAATTTGTTTTTTATGCTCATCCAGTAAGATGTTATTATATTCTCTTAAAAACTCCTCAATATCCATCTTAACAGTCTAACATTCGGCAGGACACTAACCACTAACCAAATTCTACTAGTTTTATTAATAGTAAGAAAATTATGCTCCCCACACCAGTATTACCAAGATGGTAAGATTTAAAGATGAATAAATAATACTTCCATATCCTACTAGACTTACATCATTCCAAATACCCACTCTCAACATCGCGGTCTTCACTATTGAACTTGAAGCATTATCAACTTTTTTTCGACCTTCCTGATACGCATACAACATCATTTCGAGGAGATAAATACCAAATAACATCCCTCAAAACTTTTTTTACGGGTTTCTTTTACTGTCCGTAACTTGGACTGGGAGTGCTTTCCTTAGAGAAGAAGGTCACCAACCCAATTGAATTTTACTGTTATTTAAACACGCACTTATTTATATTAACTTTTCTTTATTTCTTTATTGAAATTTAATTCCGTACAATTTTGGCTTTAACTTATCAGCCAAAATAAATATAATTTCGTAGTGGGTATGTGGGAATGGTTAGAATTGAATATCGGGAACGCCTTCCCGATATATCAGTAATAACCAATATTGCCTATATAAGCGATATTAACAGAGCATTTCCCCTGCGTTCAAGAAATTCTTTTCTGTCATTGGTTCACTTCCAAATATATAGGAAATAATTTAAACAGAAAGAAGTTCACTTCTAAGTATATAGGAAATAATGCAACCCGAAAGAAGAAAAAAGAAAGACAAAAAACAACGTGCATTACTCAATAAGTGGGTCAGCCGCTATGCACTTTACAGATGGGATTTCCCAATTATGTACAAGTAAACGAACTGCAAGTAAGCAAACAGCATGTACTGACAGTGGGATAGGTCAGGGCTAACCCAGTGTCGGTGCAATGCTTAAAATCGGTCTCTTGCTGTGACGTTTGGATTTTTTTGTTCTGGGTGCGGTGTATTACCGCAAAAATGTTGAGACTGCAATAATTTATATTAATTGTCGGCTAGCTGGGAAAAGGCAACAGAGAAAGTTGTTTAAAATTAGAATTAGCTAGCCGTATGGGAATGAAAATTGAGATGCATGTGTTTTTAGGTTTTGGCGTGAAGTGAAAGCGTGAAATTGATATTTATTTTGGGATGCGTTTTGCATAAACGCATTGGATGTGTGTATTATTATGCCTGCATGCACATTTAATTGAATAATGTTATGCATGCTAATTAGAATGTTGTGCATGATATTAGATAGATAAATGGGTAATGAATGGCGCTTCATTACACCATCCCCCTTAGAAAAAGAAAGTTCCGGTAATGGAGTGATTGGAACTTTCTGCAAAAGTGAATACAAATTTTTGTTTTTAGCCGATGATTCGGGGTACTTTACATTTTTTGATTATTAATATTACTATACGGAGAAGACGAAAATATACAAAAGTTTATCTTATAGCCTTAAGATTTCTAGGTTAGGTTACATTATTTGTTTAACGAGAAAAAATTATTCTATTATTCTAATATTTATGAAAATTCCTAGAATGGATTGCATGTAAAAATTTCGCCTATTTCTAGATTAATACGTATAGAGTATATAGTATATGTATATAAAAAAATATTATTACCCTTATTCCTAGAGTAGTACATATAGAGTATATAATATATGTATATAAGAATATTACGCTTATTCCTAGATTCGTACATATAGAGTGTATATAAAAATATGAAAAATTTGTGTAGGATATTTTCATAAGCTTATATAGAAATTGTCGTACATATGGTGTAGCAAGCTTTAAAAAGGTTCTGCATACTTGCATAATTTTAGGTTGATATCAAGCTTTTATCATTACTTATTTTTTAAATACTACGTGGGTGACTTCGATTATATGTATTTTATTAACATATTTTTTTTTTGCGTAGTAAGAAAATCTTTCTCTTTCTCTCCTTTTTTTTATAATTTAATTTTGTTTATGCTTAGCGAGGTGTAAGTGGTTTTGCTTTGAAAGGATTTCAATGGTTATGGTAACATCGTCAATTGGTAAGATGGTTTTGGGCTTTCGTTTTCTTGGATTTGTTGTGGTTGTGGGCTTTTATCAGCGCTGAACTTTTTGGTTTTAATCTTTTTACATATTTGGACAATAATAAACATCAGAATTACCGCAAATAGAACATAAGAAATGACATAATGATGAATGTTGTGTGTATTCAATGTGGAGAAACTAATATTTTCGCTTTGCTTAAGCCGACCTAGAGCTCTGCTTATTGCCTCTAGTTCTTCGTTGTCATGGAATTTTATTACATGCACCTGGGCATTAGTGGAATTAATTTCTTCGGGACGGGGTAGGCTGGAGGTTAAATTTAGCGATGGGAGATAGTGGTTACTAAGCTCCGACGTTTTGGTATTATGTGCTTGGATAATTAGATCTTGGGTACGGAGATGACATCCCGTGGAGAGATTAACAATTCCTGTGTTTTCCAAGCTATATGTAGTAATATTATTTCCGCAAATGACATCGACCACTGTGATTTTTCGTATAGAAAAGAGCCACTTGTTCGGTTGAGATAGTTGTAACCAAAAATCCATTTGAGGAACGGCTTTGATATTACAAGAAGATCGTATTTCATGGCTGTGTTTGAGGATTTGTACTTCGCATTGGTTATTTGTAGACTGGGTGTTAAATATGGGGTGTATAATACGGCACAAGAAATGTACTTGATCTTGCGTTTGACAGTTCTGTAACTCAAATTTGTTTACGGTGTAATAGTGTTCTCTATTATAATCGATTACTAAATATTCGAGGGAAGGTTTTATAAAAATGAACTTGTCTAGGTGATTTGTCGGCAAGGGATGTATTTTCAGAAGCTGGTATTCATCTTTGAATGGGAGAGGGAGCTTGAGGTGAAAAATTATTCTATTGTCGAGAATTGTACTTCTCACGTTACCAATTTGATAGAGTTGTAGAAGGTTATTCTCGTTCTTGTCTATCGGTAAAGTGAGCGTATTGGGTAGTTCTTTTTGGATGTTTTCTAGGCTATGTTTCATTTGAGGTGGGGTCATTATTGCTGGATGTGGTTTACCATGTCTAACATCTGTTATCAGATCTAGTAAGAGGTTTTGGGTGGTCTGATATCGTACCATCATTAGTGCCGTTAGAGAGACCATCGTCTCAAGTTCAGTGGTAAAACTCTTCGATAGTTCATCAGTTTGTACGCGATTGGCTAGGTTACTCAAGGCTTTAAGCTTTTTCTCTACGTGTAGGAATTGTTCTTTTATTGTCATGCGTGTTTTATTGAATACATTAACTGTAGAATCAACGATGACGGTTTGATTCTTGATTAATTGCAATAGATAGTCTTGGTTGTTTTTTAATTTATCTATATGTGAGTTAAAAGTCTTAGCGTCATCCGCATCGAGAGTGCCAAAAAGGGTCTTGCTTAGGGTTCCTACGGCATTAATTATTCCTCTTTTAAATCGAGTAGTTTCAGACTATAACAGGAGTGAATTTTGTTTTAGGATTCCGATTATAGTGTATAATTGGTGTGTTATGTCTTTGCATAAGGGTGCCTTATTGTGGTAGTTTTCTATGTAATTACACAACCTATTTGTCTGTTCCGAATGATTACACAATTTCTCAAGTTCAAAATTGAATTCCTCTAAGTCATAATATGTTATTACTTGCCACTCGTTGCTGTAGAGACTTACTCTTCCTACTTCTTCGAAGTAGATTCCTGGGTTGTTCTTCAGGATCGTTACTTGCAATGGTTCGTTTTGTATCATTGCGTCTGCACTGTGGGTTAGGAGGATGAAGGCGAAAATCCATAATATCCTAAGGTATAGATAAAAGAATTATTTTCCTATTCGATGAATAACTTAAGATTATTGTTGTGTACTGTTCTATTTTTGTTCCCTATTTTAATAGTAGTATTTTCCGTAGAATTAATAGTTACTATATCATAGGGTCCTGTCCACAACGGGGATAATTTGTTTTTTCTTGTGTGGTTCTTTAAAAGGACCTTATCTCCTAAATTAAAGGTTCTCGCTTTCGAGTTTTTGTCATAGAATTGTTTTGATTTTTCTTTTTTTTTTTAGAATAGATTCTCTAGCTATCTGGTAGCTATGTTGCAATCTCGCTTTTAGCTCGTTGCTGTAATTATCGTAATTGTAATTTACCGTTGGGTTTGCTTTAATTATAGCTGGGATACTGGGTGGAAAACCGTATATCAATTCGTATGGAGTGTAATTGGTACTGGCGTGTGTACTCGTATTATACGTAAACATAGCATACGGTATCCAAGTATCCCATGTTTGCGGGTCTCGGTTCACATAATGCCGTAAATATTCCGCTAGGGTTCTATGACTCCTTTCTAGAGCTCCATTGGTCTGCGGATGATATGGGGTTGTTTGCAATTTCTTGATTTTTAATAGTTTACACATTTGTGTAAACATTTCACTCAGAAAGTTAGAACCCTGGTCTGTCAGTATTGATTCCGCTATACCGTTCCTACAGACTATATTTAGTACAAAAGCTTCAGCAATGCTGCGGGCTTCTGCATTTTGTAGGGGTATAGCCTCAGTGTATTTCGTGAGGTCGTCCTGGAAGGTGAGAAGAAACTTGTTACCATTGTGGCTTATTGGTAAGGGTCCGACTATATCTAATGCTACTCTCTCGAATGGCCTAGTACTAGTCGAGGTAATTTTCATAGGCACTCGAGGGTTTCTAACAAGTTTATTCATCTGACAAGATTGGCATTTCTTTACAAAGTTCTCCACATCTTTGCTCAATCCGGGCCAATTATATGCGGTTTGTATTCTTTTAACAGTCCGAGTTATACCTTGGTGTCCACCTAACGGTGTTTTGTGAAAAGCTTCCAGTATGTGTTCTTGTTCCTTTTGATCAGATACTATTAACACTTGGGGTGTATAAATTTTTATTCCGCTACTTATGTTTTTTAGAGAGAACGTTATCATATTTCTCAATTCTGCGTGAGCTACTATGTCCAATTTGGGGATAGATATGTGGATTTCTGCTAGACCTTTTTCTTTTCCATAATCTTTTATTTTTGCTAGTATATGTAATACTTGTTTGTAATCGCTTTCTGTTTTCATTGGTAAGGGTGTTCTAGCAATTATGTATGTTTGTTTGGCATTTACGTATTCGTATAACTGTGTATTTTGCAAGGCATCATCTAAGGTTGGAATCAGTTCTTTCATGTATGCTCCAGTAGGATCTTCCGTTTTAGGTAATATGAAAAATTTATATGGTATTTTTTTTTTGCTTAATATATGCCCTTTGATTTCAGAATAATTATTCATATGAGGAGATGAGATGTATTCATTATATATTTTATACAAATCTAGTGTATCATGATTTAGACTAGGGGATTTTGCTCTACTACGAGTCATTACCTTGATAGATTTTTTTACTGAGATTTCAGGTTCTTCTGTTTTAATTCGGCTCAAAGCATCAGCATTTGCATTTAATTTACCTGGTTTATGTATTATAGTATAGTCATATTCCTCTAGCTTTATTCGCCATCTCATAAGACAGGAGGTTGAGTCTTTCAAACTCATAAGCCACACGAGGGGTTTCTGATCAGTGACTATATTGAACTTCTTTCCATAAATATATGGACGAGATTGTTCCACAGCATAAACTATGGCTAGGAGTTCTTTCTCAATTGTGGAGTATCTTCCTTCTGCAGGATTTAATGTTCGACTGGCGAAACAAATGGGATTATCTTTTCCTATTTCTCCTTGGAATAAGACAGCTCCTAGTGCAATGTCACTTGCATCAGTAGTGACGTTAAATTCTCTATCGAATTCTGGATAGACCAGAATTGGTGCGCTGATAAGCTTTTGCTTTAGGGTTTTAAATGATTCGTCACAAAATGTATCCCACACAAATGCAGTATCCTTTTTTTGGAGACTAGTTAAGGGCTTACCTAGTTTGGAGAAATTGGGAATAAAACGTCTGTAGTATCCCACGAATCCCAAAAAGGCTTTGATGTCTTTGGATTTTCTTGGAGTTGGGTATGTTTTTACCGCACTAATTTTACCTGGGTCAGGCTGAACTCCATTTTCTCCAACCACATGCCCTAGATAAACGATCTCTTTCCGAAGGAAGTGGCATTTGTCTGGCTGCAATTTCAGTTGATGTGTTCTCAATCGATTAAATACCTCTACAAGTTTGGTGTTATGGTCTAGTAAATTATATCCATAAATCACGATATCATCCAGGTAGACAAAACAGCGAATACCTTGAAGTCCCGTTAGGGCGGTATTCATCAACCGCTGAAAGGTAGCTGGTGCTCCTTTCAGTCCAAATGGCATTCTATTATAGTGGTAATGTCCAAATAGAGTGCTGAACGCTGTTTTTTCTTTGTCCTCCTGTGACATCGGGATTTGGTGGAATCCATTGGCCAAGTCCAAGGTTGTGAAGTATTTCGATCGACCTAACTGATCCAAGATGTCAGTTATATTCGGTAATGGGTAAGCGTCCCCAAGACTGACCTCATTTAAGCGTCTGAAATCCACTACGACTCGCCAACGTTTTTGTCTTTTTCATATGGCTTCTTAGGTACCAGTAACAAGGGAGAGTTCCATGGACTCTTACTAGGACTTAGGATATTCTGGCCTATCATTTCTTAAATCTGCCTATTAATCTCAGTCGTTGGGATTCCGGTAGTCGCTATGGTTTGACATAAATGGGTGTCGTATCCGTCTTAACTGGAATCGAGTGAGCCGTAGCTTCTGTTGTGTGTTAACACATCTCCTTCTAGATATAATAGGTCGTTGAATTCTCGACAGATATTTATCTGCGATGATTTCTCTTCCTGATTACAGTGCTCTAATTTTAAGGCGTTTTCTAATATTTTAAGCCGGTTTTCTATTGGATCAGATTTATAATTGGGCTGAATCACTTCATAGTTCCTTAAATAATCCCAAGTAGGCTGTATGTCATTAATGGAAATTTCGACATTATTCTCATTGGCATTCATCATTAATACCTGTACCATATTATTGCTTGCTCGTGACAAGGTATTCCCTATATAAATGCCTGGCCTTACTTCATTGTGGCTTAGCAATATTTCGCCCTCTTTTCCTTGCGATGGAAGTGAGACGATTACTTCTGAGCGTGCAGGTAGTACAACTTTATTTGCTTTTATTTCAGTTTTATTAAGTTTTTCTCCAGTTATATCTTTATCGCTCGGCTTGGATATCGTAAGGGATTTTCTATCCTTGATTGCATTTGGTTGACTAGCTTTATTAGTTGTACACAGATCACAGTCGTAGCGTCGTGAATCTGTATCAACTTTTCGATTTTTACTAGTAGTAGTAGCTGTATACAGATCACAGTCGTAGCGTCGTGAATCTGTATCAGCCTTTTGTTTTAATGAACTTGATGGCTTTTTTAGCATTAACATCATTAAATAATAGAGAAATTGAAGGAAAGTTACTATTATATTTGGGTTATTAGTTTGCCCATTAGTTATTATTGCTGATTTCTTTATTTCGGGATTTATTTTTCCCATGTTCTTCTCGACATATATTTTATCAATTTTGCTTTCTTTTTCTGGCGAAAGTATTTCATTCAGGGAACTTTTATGCTCCTGACTTGAGTGTGCGTTCAATATTAAAATGTTTCATGAATAATCTATAATACACCTGAATTTAGATAAAAAGTCATTTCCGATAATCCCGTCATAGGGTAGATTATTATCGTTTGGAATTATGTGGAAAGGGTGTTCTATTTGACAATTATTTCTGATGTTTATTATTCCGTAGGGGACTCCAAATGAAGGAAAGCAATTTCCAGACAAAGTAGTTATGGTGCATTGTTCTTTCTCGTATATGAGCGCTAAGTCATCTGTGACCTCGGCTTTAAGTATACTTATTTCAGCACCAGTATCTATTATAAGGTTTACTTTGTCTCTCTGGGATATATTAATACTAACCGAAATTACTAGGGTACTATTTTGTACTTTCATTGGAGTGCTAACTAGGCTTATTTGTGGGCTTGGTGGACAACGGCCTGAGTATTCTCCTCGCGGGAAGTTTCGCCGTCTGAATACACCCGCGTGTACTCGTTTCCCAAGGAAACGGTTTCTGGAGCTGTCCATCGTACGTGTTTCATGTGACGAGGTTGAGATCTGTCACTATTTTCAATGTTGGGGTAACTCTGCTGCTGGTATGATCTTGACTGAGTTCCAAATTGTGTATGTCGATTTGGATACTGTATGCGGCGCTCGTCGAATTGTCTTTGTCTGCAGTCTCGAGCGTTGTGGTTTGGCTTACGGCAGTAATCGCACGTATTCCTATTTATTTCCCGTTTAATATTCGGGTAAGACTGCATTAGAGGAAACTGTTTCCTTTTGAAGAAGATCTCTCTAGTATGGCCTCTTTTAGCACAGAACTCGCACACTGGTACATTTGATGTGATTCTCTGGCTGCTAGGTTGCGACACCTCAATGCGTTGAGCATGTTCGGAAGCGAAGGTTATTAGCTTCCTTAGTGAGGTTTCCGATCGTGCTTTTACGATAATTTTTAGCTGCTCACTTTTGAGGCCATCTTCAAATGCTCTAATGGCATTTTTCTCATTCTCAGCAATGAGGTATGCCCGCGCTGAAAGTTCAGTGGCTTCATTAACAGTGGCGCTGTTCAAATCAGCTAGCTGTTTTGTAATACGCGAAGCAAAATCATAAATATTTTCTCGGGGAGATTGCTTAAGCCGCAATAGTTCTCCTTGTATCGCTACACGTGGTCTATGCTCCTGAAACTGGTTGACAAATTCGGTTTTCAAATCTTCCCAGTTTGAGACCTCTTTATACTTAAAGATGTCGTAAGCTGGACCAGTTAGTTTGGTTTTGAGGATGCTGAGAAGTATTTTCTTGTCGGCATCGCTCTTAGAAGTTCAAAATAACATGTCGCAACACGCGAGATATCGATGCAGATCACCTGAGTTTCCATCAAACTCTGGGATCATATTTCGTGCATCAGTTAGTGTTATTCTGAGGTCAAATGACCCTGAAATGGAACCCGTGGGTGGAGGTGTAGGAGGCGGAGTCATCCTGGCTCGGTTTGTGGCACGCAAATACCGGGAAGCTCGAGTGAATCGGGCAGCCGTATATCTGTGGCTGTTACCAGCTCGGGCTGAATAATCACGAAAACATGTAGTGACTATTTTGTTGAAGAATATACAGAATACACAGTGAGAAGGAAGAAAAACCGAAGAGGCCCAGAGAATTTGGCTCTTAGCACAAGAGGGGAATTCGATAGGAATTATTAGATTATTAGAACAAAATTTGTTTGACCAAGTAACTAAACGCGAGTCATGTGGATATTGTTGGATAAAGAAGAGAGAGGAACTTCACAAAACCAATTACTTTTAAGAAGAAAGATTTTCAACCCTGGCACATATTTCAGTTGTCAACAAAAATTTCACTTTTTGCATAAAAAGATTTAAAAATTGCACTTTTCAACTAAATTTTTCGTTTTTTTTTTCACTTTGGCATAGAGAGAATTCACTTTTCAATAATTTGCGTTTTAAATATAATTAGAAATTTTTCTCAAAAAAATTATTTTCACCTTTTTAAATTTGCATTTTTACATATGTGTATGTAAATTTGTGTTTTTGTTTTTTTTTTCTGTAGTTATATATATAATATAATATAGATAATGTAATATACTTAATAAAATAAATATTATTCAGAAAAACTTGGCTTACTTCCGAAGGCTTTTGATGCGTTGGAGTCTAGAGATGATCTTCTGATATTCTTCGAAATCCATAGTATCTTCGTCCGATTCTGCTGGTCTTTCATATTCCATGATTTGTTCCTGGATTGTGTTGGATACGTTTTCCCTTCTGGGGCCCATTTGTTCCATTGTTGGTTGTAATTACTGTAATATTGTTTATTTCACAATCCCTGAGCGCCTGGCTGGGATCGGGTTGTGTAGACACAACGTTGGGTAAACCTTTAGCGCCTGGCTTAGGTTACCTTTTGCACAGGTAGCTACTGGATATTGATATTATGATATCGATCCGTAACGCTGCCACCAATTTTTTGTTACGGGTTTCTTTTACTGTCCGTAACTTGGACTGGGAGTGCTTTCCTTAGAGGAGAAGGTCACCAACCCAATTGAATTTTACTGTTATTTAAACACGCACTTATTTATATTAACTTTTCTTTATTTCTTTATTGAAATTTAATTCCGTACAATTTTGGCTTTAACTTATCAGCTTCTAGCCCTCGAAGTATCGGCTTTTTATTTAGGAAATCTTTGTTCGATTTCCTATTAACTCAGCAAAAATAAATATAATTTCGTAGTGGGTATGTGGGAATGGTTAGAATTGAATATCGGGAACGCCTTCCCGATATATCAGTAATAACCAATATTGCCTATATTAGCGATATTAACAGAGCATTTCCCCTGCGTTCAAGAAATTCTTTTCTGTCATTGGTTCACTTCCAAATATATAGGAAATAATTTAAACAGAAAGAAGTTCACTTCTAAGTATATAGGAAATAATGCAACCCGAAAGAAGAAAAAAGAAAGACAAAAAAACAACGTGCATTACTCAATAAGTGGGTCAGCCGCTATGCACTTTACACACGGGCTTTCCCAATTATGTACAAGTAAACCAACTGCAAGTAAACAAACAGCATTTACTGACAGTGGGATAGGTCAGGGCTAACCCAGTGTCGGTGCAATGCTTAAAATCGGTCTCTTGCTGTGACGTTTGGATTTTTTTTGTTCTGGGTGCGGTGTATTGCCGCAAAAATGTTGAGACTGCAATAATTTATATTAATTGTCGGCTAGCTGGGAAAAGGCAACAGAGAAAGTTGTTTAAAATTAGAATTAGCTAGCCGTATGGGAATGAAAATTGAGATGCATGTGTTTTTAGGTTTTGGCGTGAAGTGAAAGCGTGAAATTGATATTTATTTTGGGATTCGTTTTGCATAAACGCATTGGGTGTATGTATTATTATGCCTGCATGCACATTTAATTGAATAATGTTATGCATGCTAATTAGAATGTTGTGCATGATATAAGATAGATAAATGGGTAACGAATGGCGCTTCATTACACTTTTAACTTAATACATAACTTACAGTACCTACTCTCAAACCCCCACCTCGATCTTCACTATGGACTTGGAGAATTATCAAATATCCAGCGAGATTGCTGATTAGGATTTTATTGCTTATTCATAGCTCCCATACAACTTCCACTACTCCCCTCAGACAACACAGGATTTCTGATGAAAATTTTACCCCCCTAGTTCTAATACTATTGGCATGGGCAAAAAAGATATTATTACTAGGTACTATTAATAATACCTCAAAAGGTAAGATCGCTAATATCTCGAAACCCATTGCTCTTAGAGGATTTCTGATAAAAAATTTGTCCACCCCTATAACTCAGACCCCCACTGACACCTTCAAGAATATATTGGTATGAACAAAAATATTCTAGGGGTTAACTTGAATTACTACTTATACTAATTACACTAATTCACTTACGGAATTTCACAACATTTCTTGTCCACATAAATTCACAGCTGCACACATCCATCCACGCCTTAGGTAACGTTTCCTCAGCAATCAAGTAGCCCAGCGCAACATACCACAGGCACTCATACTAAAGTAAACAACTAACACCAAACTCAAGCTGACAAGTATACAGGCCTGAAATAAATTCGCTTATGTTATTTCACATTATTACTTAATACACACGCATAAGCCGCACACATTCTACCCAAGCATTGGTACAGGTAACGTAGCCCAGTCCCAGTCCCAGGCAGTCCTAGTCATAGGGTCAGATATTGCCATTAAAGCTCTCAGCCAACTTTCAGTACCCAGACACATGAGGGTCGAATTGTAGCCTCAAAGACCAGATCAAACTTAACCAGCAACTCCACCAATAAAACTTCCCACCCCTTCATAAATGTTTAGAGCTACGATCTCCGAGATGAAAAATAAGTGAACTCCAGAAACAAAATCGAAATCCTATGCTATTTCCCTATGCTAGAGAGTGCTGAAAGTCATCTCGTATCCCCAAAGTGATCTCGTATCCCCAAGCCCGAGATGAACAACATATGTAGTACCGGCTAATGCCCCAAGGGAACCTTATTCAAGAAATGGTGTTTGCACTCGAAAGATCAATACACGCACCCCCTAGACCCAATAATAATTTGCTAAGAACACATCAAACCAAGGTGATGTCATGTTGTGAAATTCGAATGATGCTGATACCTACAACTTCTCTGCTAAGAAAACTTATTTAGGTGCAGCACTTGAAAACAGCAAAAAACCAAGATGATATCATTCGTGATATCTACAACTTCCCCGCTAATAGAAGAAAAAAACTGCAAAACCAAGGCATAGTGGTAGTACTGACTAATGCCACTAGGGAACCTTACTCAAGGAATGATGTCTGCACTCGAATCCTGTAAAAGCCTAGGCGCATATTAATATCTACAACTTCTCCGCTAATAAAAGAAAACAGAAAGAGCAAGGCATGCTGGTAGTACCGGCTAATGTCGCTAGGGAACTTTACTCAAGAAATGGCATTTGCACTCGAATCCAAATTATGGAATATGCCAAATTGTATCAGGGCAATAGATGAGAAACATATTATTTACCATTAAATACCCGTAGTACCGACTAATGGCGCTAGGGAACCTTATTCAAGAAATGGCGTCTGTACTCGAATCCTGTAAAGGCCGGGGCGCATGCCGATATCTACGAATTCCCCGCTTATAACAGAAAACAGCAAAAGCAAGGCATGCTGGTAGTACCGGCTAATGTCGCCAGGTAACCTTACTCAAGAAATGGCGATTGCACACGAATCCTGTAAAAGCCTAGGCGCAACATTTAATGTTTGACACCACCCCCACTGACATCTTCTAGAATCTGTTCATGGTGATGTCATGTTGTGAAATTCGAATGATGCTGATATCTACAACTTCCCTGGTAAGAAAACGTGCAGCATTTGAAAGCAGCAAAGCCATGATGACGTCATGCCGATATCTAGAACTCTCCCGCTAATAAAAGAAAACAGCAAAACCAAGGCATGCTGGTAGTTCCAACTAAGGCCGCAGCCATTTAACGTAAGCTTTATCTCCACTCTTCTTTAAGATTTTCTCGGCTTGACCTTTGCCTCTTGCATCACCTTTGAAACCGGAAGGGTATTTTGTCCTTGACCTTAATCCAGAAGTGTGTGTCTTGGCGGCTACAACCTTAATCAACGTCGTCACAGGGGACTCTATACAGATTTTCAAAATAAATGGATAACAGATAAACAGCTTTTAAACAGGTCTTGTAACAGCTTAACAGCTTTCCAAACAGCTCTGATGACAGGTAAACAGCTTTCAAAACAGCTCTGATAACAGCTTTTCAAACAGCTCTGATAACAGCTTAACAGCTTTTCGAACAGCTCTGAATTGGCCTACTACAGAGGGCTCTTAATCGGGCGATTGAGCCTTTTTACCCAGAATGCACATTGACAGGTAGGCTTGATATTGACCTCTGGCATCTCCTTTGAAACCGGAAGGGCATTTTGTCCTTAACCTTGATCCGGAAGTGTGTGTGTCTTGTAGGCTACAACCTTAGTTCTTCATAATCAACTACGCAGCAGGGGATTCTATACAACTTTTCAAAAGAGATAAACAGCTTTTCAAACGGCTCTGATAACAGTATTCCAGGTGGGACGTAAAGTCTATCAATTCTCGAGCCCGCGAGACTTCCATGGATATTTCGCGAGACCCTCTTGTGTGATCTAGTCGTAGGATGCTTCAAACGATTGATAACCACAAGTCTGAAAACAGTGACAAAATTCCTCAATCGACAAGCATTGAGCTGTTTACCTGTTATCAGATCTGTTTGAAAATTGTATGGTGCAGAGCTGTAATTTTGATGTTAGATGTGTCCAAATTTCCTCTGTATGGTGAATATGTCGTTGAAATCTACATCTGCCTACCGTGTAAGTTTCCACGATCATTTATGAGCTCACCGGGAATACAAAAATCGGTATTTCTTGTGCTAAATTAAATTATACTTTTTAAGGCATGCTCCGCAATTACTTTTTGTTAATCTTTGATAGAATTTACATAGTTTTACAACTTGGTTTAGGCATCTGGCAACATCATAACATTCACATGTATCTGGTCCATCTATTGAATCATCTCTTGACAAAGGGCAGCTTATATAGTGCTCACCATATTTTGATTCGACTTTTTCCATATTTTCATATAATTTTAAAAAGTTATAGCATTCTTGAATTTGTTTTTTATGCTCATCGATGTTATTATATTCTGTTAAAAACTCCTCAATATTTATCTTAACAGTCTAACATTCGGCAGGACACTAACCACTAACCAAATTCTACTAGTTTTATTAATAGTAAGAAAATTATGCTCCCGACACCAGTATTACCAAGATGGTAAGATTTAAAGATGAATAAAAAATACTTCAATATCCTACTAGACTTACATCATTCCAAATACCCACTCTCAACATCGCGGTCTTCACTATTGAACTAGAAGAATTATCTACTTTTTTCGACCTTCCTGATACTCACACAACACCATTTCGAGGAGATAAATACCAAATAACATCCCTCAAAACTTTTAACTTAATACATAACTTACAGTACCTACTCTCAACCCCCTAGGGAACTAGGGAACCGTACTCAAGAAATGACGTTTGCGCCCGAACAAATTTCGCTAATATCTCGAAAACCAGAGGATTTCTGATGAAAATTTCGTTCCCCTTCCCACCCCACACCGCCAAGAATCCATTTCCATGAACAAAAAATAACTTGAATTATTGATACGCTAATATCTCGAAAACCAGAGCCCGTAGAGGATTTCTGATGAAAATGTCATTACCCCCCCCCCCCTACCTTTATTATCCCCCCAACATAACCACCATCTAGAATCCATTGGAATGAACAAAAATTTCCTACTATTAACTTTAATTATTAGTTCAAAACAAAAAGCCTACATTTAGGCGCCCAAGAAAAATCATAATAAAAAAAGCCTACAGTTAGGTGCACCACATAAGAAACCGTAGTACGGGAACATGCCAAGTTAAGTAAAAAACTACACACATCCAAGAAAACCGTATCATGCTGCTACGTGTGGGCACAGAAAACCGTAGCATGCTGCCACGTGTGGGCAAACGTGGAGCAAAAAACTTCCCAAAACCGTAACATACTGTCACGTGTGGGCCAAAATGTGAAGCAAAAAACTTCACATATCCAAGAGAATCGTACCACACATCCAAAGCCGTAGTACCGGAGCATGCTGGTAGTATCCGCTAATGCCGTTAGGGTTTAGTCAAGACCAAATGACACACACTCACACACACCCAAGAAAACCGTAGTACCGGAGCATGCCGGTAGTACCGGCTAATTCCGCTAGGGCGCAGTCAAGACCAAATGACACATCCCGGTAGTACCGGTTAAACCCGCTATGGTGCAGTCAAGACTCAATGGTGCATCCAAGACATAAACCAGTACAATCAAGACACACCGGAGCATGCTGGTAGTATCGGCTAATGCCGCTGGCCGCAGTTGCTGCATAGTACTGATAGTGATCTCGTATCCCCAAAACTCGAGATGAAAAACTTAATGTCAACTTAGAGGCTACGAGTCCGAGATGAAAAATAAGCGAACTCCAGAAACAAAATCGAAATCCTATGTTAATTCCCTATGCTGGTGAGTGCTAAAAGTGGTCTCGTATCCCCAAAGTGGCCTCGTATCCCCAATACTTGAGATGAAAAATAGGAGAACTTCAGAAACAAATTCGAAATCCTATGCTATTTCCCTATTCTGGAGAGTGCTGAAAGTGGTATCCCCCAAATTGGTCTCGTATCCCCAACCTCCAAGATATAAACCCATACAGCCAAGACACAAACCCACATTTAGTATGGACTCAACCCACCTAGCGACGGTGGCGCCATCTGTGACGAAATCCTGGAGGCTTAGCAAAGTGCGCCAGAACATACATAGAGCAACTACTAGTAGGATACCGTACTATACATTTTGTTATAATACGACTCCTCATTCTGATACGGATTACACTCCATACGAACTAGTTTCGGGAAACTCGCTAGCCTAGCAAATGATGTAGATTTCAATGATATACAACCTATATACAATTATGAAGATTACGCCAAAGAACTAAAATTTCGGCTAACACAAGCACACAATAAAGCTAGAATACTGCTAGACTTAGCAAAACAAAAACGAAAAGAGGAATTAGATAAAAAGAAAAATCCCAATAAAACTAAAAGTAAAAGATTTTGTATTTTTAAAAAGAGAAAACAAACGAAAATGTGAAAGCCCTTATAAAGGACCTTATGAAATAAAAGAAATAGAAGGAGTAAATGTCTACCTAGACATTGACAATAAAAGAAGGAAAATACATAAAAATAGACTAAAGAAGATAAATAATAACCAATAAAAATATGAAAATGTTGAATAAAATATCTTTACATTAGTACAAAAGGATAGCCACATCCAACTTTATTACAATAGGCAAAACACATAAAGTAAAGTAAATAATATAAATGTAATAATAATATTTCTTTAGAATTTAAAAATGTTAAGCATATGTAAATATAGAAATGTTAATCATATGTAAATGTAGAAAGGTTAATTATACGTAGCATAATATCTACTTAGAATGTAAAATACTAATTATATGTATATAGCATAATATTTCTGTAGAATGTAAAATGTTAACTACAATAGACATAGCAAAAAAATATATATATATATAACCAAAATACGTATAGCCAATCTATAATTTCAACATGTGTGTATATTAAATAATTCAAATGTCAATTGCCCACTGCACTCATATATATATATATATATATATATATATCACACAACAGGTAATGAGCTTTTCAGCTCTTGCTAAGAGATTCATCAACACCAGACATTGAGCTTCTAGCTCTAACTTGGTGGATTTTCGACGGATTGAGCTTCTCAGATCTAACGAAGGAAATCTCTAATATCTCTATTTTTATTAACAGAGCGTTATCAGCCCGACTGTAACTCCACTGCGATAATAAGAAATTATTTACAAGAATGTCATCGTCTATTTGGACGATTTATTAATTCTGTCATCAGCCTTTGACTCTCATCTCACACTGCTAGCCCGTCTAGCGGGTTGTTTGAGGAAAGCTGGCCTCACTACAAACGTTGAGAAGAGTAAGTTTTGTATTAAGGAGACTAAATACTTGAGTTTTATTGTCGGAAAAGGAGGAATCAGAACTGACCCAGATAAGATCTCAGCCATAGTCGACCATCCGTCATTTAAAACTGTTCGGCAAGCCCGACACCTATTACGTATGGCGGGATCGTACCGACGATTCATTCCGAACTATGCCGACTTAACTGCCTCCATCACAGTCACGCTGAAGAATCCTAGTCAGTTCCAATGGTCACCCGAAGCCAAGATGTCTCTGGAGTCGTTGAAGCAAAACCGTACCTCTGCTCCGTTGTTAGTGAGCCCAGATTTCACCAAACCGATCGTTATACAGTGTGATGTGAGCAAACATGGTATTGGTGGAGTGCTGTTGCAACTAGATGACGATGGCCACGAGAAGCCAATAGCCTATATCTCGAAAAAGTTGAACTCAGCACAGCGCAATTACACCGTCACAGAGCAGGAGTGCTTAGCAGCTTTATTAAGTGTGTAGAAGTTGCGGCCCTTCATAGAGCTTATGCCGTTTAAGATAGTGACTGATCATGCGAGCTTGAAATGGCTGATGTCTCAAAAGAACCTCACCGGTAGACTTGTTCGGTGGAGTTTGAAGCTTCAAGGTTTCGACTTCACCATTGAGCACCGAAAAGGAAGCCTGAATATCGTTCCTGATACGCTGTCACGGATTCATTGTGACAGCTTAACAACACCTGAAGATCCTGGCCCAGAAGTTGACCTTAGTTCTTCATATTTCAATTCGTTGGAATGTGAGGAGCTGAGGCATAAGGTTAAATCAGCTTCTGGCAAACTACCAGATCTTTGCGTCAGGGATGGCTTCGTGTATATTCGGACTGTTCCGAGAACAGGCGATCCGATTCAGGAAGAAGAAGCTTGGAAGCTTTGGATTCCACGAGGGCCTGTCTCCGACGTTATCTCAAGAGCGCATGATCCGCCACTGGCTTCTCACGAAGGTATAGGGAAAACATTAAACCGATTAAGGAGACACTTGTACTGGCCACGAATGACAGTTGATGTCAGAAACTACGTAGGCGCCTGGACGTGTGTAAAGAAATCAAGGCCCCCAATTGTTATGAAACTATATTGAGTGATTGACTTGGACGTGAAGTCCAGACTGCCAGCATGAGCTGAGAGATCACTCGGCGGACAGCATTGACTGCAGGGCGGCACGCTAGCTCGCCGCGGCTATTGGTAGAAAGTGTGGGGAGGTTCCACGAAAAAGCCTGCCGCTGCGGCCTGCCATATACAAAAAAATCTCGTGCCTTTTACCAACAACGCCGGCACACATTCAGTCCTGAAGGAACCTTTACGTCACTTACCTACATCCTCATTGAAGGCGCAGATGGTCTGCCTTCCTGCATGCCCCAACCACCCAACTGACTCTGAGGGCAGATATTTACAGAGTCCCTTGTAGATCTGAAAAGAGAGAGGAGTAGTGAACCTAAGCGACCTTCACGCCGAGCGGGCTCTGGGAGAGTGAAAGGAAAGAAATAAAAGTACTAAGCAGCTCATCATTACGTTATAAAAAATATGATTCAAATATGTACATTGGTTCCTTAACTTGGCAATTCCCTTCCAGCTTTCACCAGTGAAAGACAAGAGCTCCGTCCTGCACCGACGATAGTGGTTGCCATGTGCAGTTGAATGTGTCCGCGTTCGTTGCCAGTTATTCAAGACGTAAATATCTCTTCAATCTCTCAACTAAGTGGCGCTTAAGTGCGTGTGCGTGGTGTTGTGGGTCAGTGCTCTGATTCCCATCTTCGACTCTCATGTAGTACAGGTGAATTGTTGATTTGGCCAGTGTCAGCACAAAGCTAATCAAACAATTCACCCGACTACAAACCTTTGGTCCCCATAAAAACGATGTCCTAGTAATGCCGAAATTCGGGTGGATCAACTGACACATACCGCGCACGAGATCCATTAGACCCTGCAAAGCCGGACAAGTGAAGAACCTGTGAAACAGGGTGCCTTCACCAGCACAAACTGTGCAAATCCTCTGAACCCGCCGGTCAATATGTGACAACTGATTAGGATGCACAAGACTGTGATGCAGCAATTTGAATGCTACATCAGCATCTTTGTAATTAGAAGGATAACTGTAGACTACTCTGGAAATTATCCCTCCTATTACGCCCATATTCACCCCGAGGTGTGTTCGCCATCTGTTGTATCCTGTATATTCCGGAGGTCTTATTGGCATAAGCACGTCACGGAGCACACGTGTTGTAAGTGTGCTGAAAGGTGTGTGTGTGGTGGTCTGTCTAGAACGAAAGCATCTTCCAACTTAGTGCCAGGGTCACTGGTCCCAAGTTGGCGAAATCTCTCCCGCGCAGAAGCAGCTAGGTCGTGTAGTTGTGCAGTGTTAGTGTTTATTCGACAGTTTCCAGAGATATCAATAATATCTCCGAGAACCGTCAGTGTATGCGTATCAGCATCAAAACCCCGAGCATTACTGAACACTGAATCTATTAATTCGGGATTAAACCTGATTGGAATCGCGAATTGCGTGTACCGTAGAGCATTCCACTTAAGGTGAAATGCTTGCCTGATTCTGCCCCAGGTCTGAATCGTTGAGATTAGATCCTGCGGCCAGTCACGAGGATAAGGTGGTCGAACAGAGAGTAGGTAGTAATACTCCCCTATCCCGATCCCTGCCAGTACATTCACCCACAGTTGAGAAATCAAGCTGTCTCTCTGGCTAAACACTCTTTGGAATGCACGCACTTGGAGACACCTTGATTTCACAACCAAGTTAGTGAGACGTAATCCACCTATCTTGACTGGCAGACAGAGCGTGCTTTCAGCAACCCATCGTCTTCCGCACCAAAAGGCGTCTATCACTTTTGCTTGAAGAAGACCTACGAAGCCTTCATCAATCGTCTCAAACTTTAGCAGATGAACAATGGAATCAAATAGTTTTTGACGACTGACCTACCCATACCCATTAAGGATAATGGAAACAGTCGACTACGCCATGAGTTTACAGCTCTAGAGAGTTTCTCAAGAGCGATGCGGCTATTATTTGATTTACTCTCGCGTCCGATATACACACCTAAATACTTCAGTTAATTATTAGTCCATTGGATGTTCAGTGGAGTATCTGTACGATCTCTCCACCTTCCACACCACAAGCCTTTACTCTTACTAAGGTTGATTTTAGCGCCCGCTATACGTTCGAACTTTTCGAAAACAGCACGAGCGACCGGAAAAGCTTTATGTCCTGTCACGAAAATAGACAGATCATCCGCATACGCCAACATAAGAGGCCTCACATTGGTATACGGCAGATGAACCGCATACTGTCCGAGCATTCGACGAAGATTCACCAGTAGCGGCTCCAACGAAAGATCATAAGGCATACCTGACAATGGACAGCCCTGTCTGATACCTCGATGAAACGAGATAGGAGCCAGAACTTGTCCTTGATGCTTAATCAAAATCGCTGAACCCCTATACAGTTTCCCGACGATATCGAGCCACCTGGGCGGAAACCCAAATGTCTCGAGAGCAGTCAAGAGATACTCGTGCGAGACACTATCAAAAGCCTTTTGCTGGTCAAGTGAAATCATGGCCATTTGTGTACCTGTTTGTTCATGGTAGGCAAACAAATGCTTGGCTACCGCGATATTGTCGTAGGTACTACGACCAGGTACACAATAGGACTGCTCCGGGTGTATTACCGAAGCAATCACTGGGCGGAGTATCGCCCCTAATGCTTTGCAGACGATTTTGTAGTCTACATTGCATAGGGTTACTGGCCTCCAGTTCCTCATCCTCTGCAAATCGCCCTTCTTGGGAATCAAGCGCATAACAGATCTCCTCCAACTAGAAGGAAAGTCTGAATGTGTCTCAACCGCCGAATTGAAGACTTCCAAAAGGTCAGGAATTAATAAATCCCTGAAACGTATGAAGAATTCTGGAGTCAAGCCGTCATAACCGGGTGAAGTGTGTCGCCTTAGATCCTTTGTCCTTTGTGATTACAGTATCCAGGAGCTCCTTACTGTCTTCATAGAAAGTGGGTATATTCTCAAGAAATTTATTAGTGGTCGAGGATGTTGTCGACGTCGATTCAGAGTAGAGACTACTGTAGTAGTCTCGAATATATTCTGATAGCTGTTGTCCGTTGAGGACTTGTCCAGATTCATCAATTATCGATTCGACCTCACAAGAAGTAGTACGACGTCTAGTCGCCTGAAAGAAGAACTCGGTTGGAGATTCGCCTTCTCTCAGCCAGCGTGATTGGCCGCGCAGCACAAACTCCAAGCTGTGCTTGTAAGTCTTTGTCGCCAAGCGTTCCTTTATTCCATTGAAATAAAGAATCAAACCCGGCTGAGTTGGGAGAAGAGCTGCCACCCGAGGGACCTTGGCCGACATGCTAGAAGCGTGATAGCAACTTCGATTGAAACTCGTCTCGATAAAAGACCGAATCTGGAGCTTTTCAACATCCCACCATTGACTAATAAAAGGAAAGTCAACTTTCCTCTCTTGCCAGTCGTGCCAGAATTCAGTGACCTCATTGATGAACTACTCGGAGTTCAACAAATAGTTGTTGAATATACAGTATGCAGTTCTTCTTTCAACTAGAGTGCTGGTCGCCACTGCAAGAAGATGATCACTAATCGAACACACTTCATGAGTGACACCAACCAAATGTTCTAGTATTCCAGGTTAGACGTAAAGTCTATCAATTCGGGAGCCTGAGAGACTTCCATGGATATTTCGTGAGACCCTCGTGTATGATCTAGTCGTAGGATGTATCCAACGATAGATATCCACGAGTCTGAAAACACCGACAAAATTCCTCAATCGAGTAGCATTGACAGAGTTGAACTCAACTCCAGAGTGCCGATCCATTGAGGGATTCAGAGTGCAGTTGAAATCACCTCCGAGGACAGTTTCACCGCTAAAATTCACCAGACAGGACTGAACACTATCAAGAACTTGTCTTGTAATGTCCTGGTCATGAGGAAGGTACACGTTTACTACCTTGATATTTTTGTCTTGAATGACAAAGTCCAAGGAAGAAGCGAAGGCTGGGAAGATTTCTGTATAGACGGGAGACGATAGTGTAAATTTGTTGGATACAATGATTGCCACCCCTGAGCCTCGGCGAGGCGCAGGTGTAGCAAACATTGCATAGGCAGTGGGTAAATAAGCATACTGCTCAAGTTCTGTATAAAGTTCGTCTCCTGTAGAAGCGCGATGTCTATATCGAATATTTTGACACGTTCGATAGTGCTGTGTAACCTTGTATGTGCAGTTAAACCCCCGGAGTTGATAGAAGCTATCTTGCACATTCAAAGAGATGCAAAGCTCAAACGATGAATGTGCGACGTCTATTGACGAGGAGGATCGGCCAAGCGATGCTCCTGCATCAACTGCTCCACCTTCCTATGAAGTCGTTCTAACCGAGCAACATCGTTGGACATCCTCCCCTTCCTGAACTCCTGTTGTAGGAGTTAAAGCTGAGGAAGTAACAATTCTGGCCTCTCCAGCTGCCTTACAAGAATACTCCAGATTTTATCTGAGTTCTTCTTGTACTGGAGCTGGGCAAGAATTTCGGAGATATTCTTCCTAGGAAAGGTCTCCATCCCCTTCGAGACTTCAAATTGGCTACCAGTCGAAATGATGCTATCACACGACTCGTAGCCACCGAAGCTCGAAAGACCAGTCTCATCCAAGCCGGTCATGTCGCAGTACGAAAGCTGCTCGAGAGATGCTTCCACCTCCCTCACAATAACCTTCGAAATGCCAGCTCCACTGTCGTCCTCCTCCGAGTGGGGCTGCTTTGATTGGACTGGCTTTGCTGGCTCTGGAGGAGGCAGCATCACACGGTCAACCTTCATCCTCCTCGTCCTCTTTTTTTTTAATAAATGGCTTGACGACTCCTAGTCGGAATTAGCCGTGTTTTCACGTGCCGACGTGGCGCCGTTTACAGCCATAATTATTTTTGCCTCTAGGACAACTTCAGGCACCTTAACCACTGGCTGCTCCGAAGCAGCAGGTTGAGTGCCGGCCGAAGGTTCCTTCTCAAGATCCACTACTGAAGCAGTGGCTTCCTTCGAGGGAACCCTCGGTTCAGTCTTCTTCCCGCTTCTCCTGGGGCAGTCAGCAATAAAATGGCCTACCAAATGGCAAGCATGGCATTTCGCCTCGGTGCCCACGTCTATCCAGTATCTCGAGCCGGATATGCTCAGGTAAAAGCCTGACGGAAGCGTACACCCCTTATTCAAGGTGATGGACGCTTCCCGGCTAGTACCGAAGATACCCCGCCCGAGATCCTCGTTCCCAATTTTAATGGGAATAGCGCCAACCTTTCCATGAACCTTCCCGAATCTCCCAAGGAAATTCGAGAGGTCTTCATGTTGGGCTCGCATAGGGACCCGCGAAAACACGACCTTCGTGGGCTTCTCTTTTAACGGAAACGGTGCCCTCAAGCATGAGCTTGGTAGCGCTTTCGAGGGTCGTGGTGTACATCTCGACCTTTCCCCCAGCTATAATCCCCATGGAAAATAGCTGCTCGCAGGAGATGACGCGGAAGATTGCCGCAGGTATGCAGACTGAAGACATCCTCTGATGTGCTCAAGCTGCATCCCGTAGCTCTCGTCCTGCCACCTCCCGTCGAAGAAGCCCTGGAGACCCGCACTGGTCTTGGGCCGAGGCTTACCTGCGTCCAATGGAGCTGGACGAGGAGTGATGCCTTTGCTTGTAACGAAGAGCTTGTCAGCCGACAGATATACCTACATTCACTTGTACCTGAATGTAGATACATACTGCATCCGACACCCCTTGTTACAAAATCATATCCAGGATATGTGCGGGTGGCTGCACAGCGAGTATGCCGCTAGCGATCATCCGGCTTGGGGTGGTCCTTGCCACCCACATCCCTTCTATGCTTGTAAAGCTGTGCATAGAGAAGTAAAATGTTTGACCGGACAGACAGACGGACAATAAAAAAACAACACTTGATTGTTTGACTACAGACGGACAGACGGACAATAAAAGAAAAGATCTGATGCAGGCTTCCTTCTCATGGTGGAACCTGAAAACCTAAAAAGAAGTAAATTGATTTTATTTAATATGCTGCCAAAAGAAGGAGAATAGAAGACCTCAACAACGCCAAACAAGTGCTGATTCACCCGGAGAGCTTACAACGCTGGCCAATGGACCATTGAGAGAGAGTGAGAGAGTTGAGAGGGGTCCCTGATGTTATTGAGGCCCCGGATTTGGGTAATGTTGGGCCCAATCGCCCCCATCCACCCTGGCTAAGCCTCCAAAGACGTATCGAAATGCTTAGACCCATCTTGTGTATACATATCAGGGAGGCACGTCTCTCCCGTCGAACCGCCACCCCATCTCCCTCAGTGGTCTACTCGCTCATGCTGCTGTTTACCAACGTTACCAGTAGACTAAACGCAAAACGGAGAAAACACAAGGGGAAACTAATAGGGCACATCAACCTCTCCAATCTGAAAACCAAGAAAAAACTCAAAAAAAAAGAAAACAAGTTATGAGCCTAAGTAGCATTCAATGAGACCACCATTTAACTTTCCTCAGGTTTGAGTGTCTCGTTATTCACTTCCTCTTTACATTCGGGTTGCTCTTAGCCTAAACCTACTCCCTACTAGATACACTTATGATCTACCAACAAAGTTATCTGAACTTCCAAAGTAATAATGAAAACAAAAAAAAATTTTGAGGTCTAATAAATATTTCACTAAAAAGAAAGTCAATTTGTTTGGACGAATATTGTATATTAAACTGAACCTTTAACCCCCGCCTGGACGGACAGAGGTGTAGTGCTGAGATCCCTCGTTGATTCGTTAAGCATTCGCTGGATGGGTGCACCCGGAATATCCTTTTACAGCTGGCGTCTTGATTGGACTGTGGGCTCATTGGCCTCTTTTTTTTGTTTTTATAATTGGGTACATTGACCTCTTTTTTTTTTGTTATATAAATAATTTTAATCAGATTGGCAACCTTCTAGGGTTGTTCGGAAGAAGTGAGTGACGAGAAACCCAAAGTCTGTATGCAATAATGAGCACAAGTAAGTTACGAATGCGCACAGAGCTAATATAAATCACACTTGAATTCCACCTTGGCTTGTAGGAAAATTCAGAACGATGTGCCGCACAGGTAAAATCTGAATTCACACTGAACTATTTCTAATAGTATCTGCCACTCAGGTAATTTCTAATTCCGGCACCAAACTAATAATAAAATAAACGTAGATTTATCTCGGCTTTTAGAAAAATTCATCATGATATGCTGCACAGGGAAGTTCTGATAACACACCAAATTAATAACAAAATAATCGTAGATTTATTTTAACTTCCAGACAAAAAAACTCAGAATTATATGCCGCTCAGGTAAGTTCTGATAGCGCACTAAATTAATAATAAAATAATCGTAGCTTTATTTTAATTTCCAGACGAATTCATCATGATATGCCGCACAGGTAAGTCCTGATAACTCACTCAATTAATAATCAGAATAATCGCAGATTTATTTTAACTACCAGACAAAAAAACTCAGAATTATATGCCGCTCAGGTAAGCTCTGATAGCGCACTAAATTAATAATAAAATAATCGTAGCTTTATTTTAATTTCCAGACAAAAGAAACTCAGAATTATATGCCGCTCAGGTAAGTTCTAATTAACGCGCTGAACTAATAATAAAAGAAACGCAGATTTATTTCGGCTTTTAGAAAAATTCATTATGATATGCCGCACAGGTAAGTTCTGATAACACACTAAATTAACAATAAAATAATCGTAGATTTATTTTAAATTCCCGACAAAAAAAACTCAGAATTATATGCCGCTCAGGTAAGTTCTGATAGCGCACTAAATTAACAATAAAATAATCGTAGATTTATTTTACATTCCAGGCAAAAAAAACTCAGAATTATATGCCGCTCAGGTAAGTTCTAATTAACGCGCTGAACTAATAATAAAAGAAACGCAGATTTATTTCGGCTTTTAGACAAATTAATTATGATATGCCGCACAGGTAAGTTCTGATAACACACTAAATTAACAATAAAAAAATCGTAGATTTATTTTAAATTCCCGACAAAAAAAACTCAGAATTATATGCCGCTCAGGTAAGTTCTGATAGCGCACTAAATTAACAATAAAATAATCGTAGATTTATTTTACATTCCAGGCAAAAAAAACTCAGAATTATATGCCGCTCAGGTAAGTTCTAATTAACGCGCTGAACTAATAATAAAAGAAACGCAGATTTATTTCGGCTTTTAGAAAAATTCATTATGATATGCCGCACAGGTAAGTTCTGATAACACACTAAATTAACAATAAAATAATCGTAGATTTATTTTAAATTCCCGACAAAAAAACTCAGAATTATATGCCGCTCAGGTAAGTTCTGATAGCGCACTAAATTAACAATAAGATAATCGTAGATTTATTTTAAATTCCAGACAAAAAAAAACTCAGCATTATATGTCGCTCAGGTAAGTTCTAATTCACGCACTAAATTAATATTAAAATAATCGTAGATTTATTTTACATTCCAGGCAAAAAAAACTCAGCATTATATGTCGCTCAGGTAAGTTCTAATTCACGCACTAAATTAATATTAAAATAATCGTAGATTTATTTTACATTCCAGGCAAAAAAAAAACTCAGCATTATATGCCGCTCAGGTAAGTTCTGAAAACACACTAAATTAACCATAAAATAATCGTAGATTTATTTTACATTCCAGGCAAAAAAAAACTCAGAATTATATGCCGCTCAGGTAAGTTCTAATCCACGCACTCTGAAACTTCGTTTACCAGTCTCATCTTAACTCCTTGACCACCTATCACTCACTGACTAACTCATCCTCCAGCCAACATCAACCGATAATTCCCCCGAATCAGCCACCGGCCGGCAACCACCATTCCCTTCGATTCGAGCCGCACACAAGCCGAATCACAAACGATTGCTAGCGACTGTACTGCTGGCCACATGTATGGGTGTGTGCTCATGGGTTTTATAATATGCTCGTTGCCACTCAGCAACTTCTGGCGACAGATAATTTTTCTGAAATTTGATCGCGTGATATTTCACCGTTTGTGCACTAGAAGTTTCAGTGACAAACGGTAAAAGATATGGAATTTTGTACCGGCGATGGGGCGACGATGCCAAGTTTTATCAATTTTAATGCAGATAAGAATAAATTACGCTGCATAGATGAAACGCGATGTAATTGCGGAGTTGCCGTAAGGAGGAATTTTAAAATGTTTTCTTTTTTCAGGATTTTTATAATATGGAGAAGTAGCATAGGGCTACTTCTCGAAAATATCTAACTTTTCCTTCCAGGTTTTTTCTTTATAATATGGAGAAGTAGCATAGGGCTCTTCTCGAAAATATCTAACTTTTCCTTCCAGGTTTTTTCTTTATAATATGGAGAAGTAGCATAGGGCTACTTCTCGAAGATAGCTAACTTTTCTTTTCAGGAGTTTTATTGCATGGAGAAGTAGCATAGGGCTACTTCTCGAGGATATGAACTTTAGTCCCCTTCTTAGGTATCCTGGGAAAATTATGGGGGTTTCTCTACAGAAGGCAGAGAAGACGTACAAGAAGAAAAAGAGAAACGAAGAGGGGGGAGGGAGGAAAAGGGTAGCGTAAGGGGAATACGCTACATGATCTGAATTTCAATTATACTGCTCCTGGAACCACCACTTACCTGGGCATAAGAGATCCCTGACTATACTACTGGGGACCGTGGAGCTACTGCTGATCCTGTTGATGCTACTGGCTTCTTATTCTGGCAAGTTGCCTTAGTTGAAGACAGTGGTGGCCTCATATAATGATTCCGCTGGGCTTTGGCGCAGAGGTCGAGGCCTTTGCAACCACTTCCGATAATTTTGGAAGCTGTGCCTTTGCTACAGGTGCTGCTGTGGCAGCAGCGATTGTAACAACTGACGTTCCAGGTACTTCTGGGACAGCATCCGCTGCCCTGGCTGTAGTCTTCTCCGACGGAGCTGGCTGGGATTTCTTGACCTCGTCGATAGGGCCGTTGATGGCCTTTTCATTGAGCCCTTTTTGGTATTTCTTGGAAGAAGAAGAATCTTTGTTGGTCTTCTTCCTCCCAGCAGTTAATTTGCGGGGATCATGACTCCCCCCAGAATCACTGCTGCTTGTACTCATTTTGAGTACGGCAGTGTAAATATTTATTTTTTACAAATTAAATTTTTTTACTTTCTTTATATTTTTTAATTTCCTGATTAATCAAAGTAATCAAGTTTCAAATCACATTACAAATTTGTTCACTGTTGCCATGTTGCCATGGTAACGACCGAAATTAAATTACATTTTTCAATGTCACGACATTTTTAATTTTTCACATTATTTTTAAATCTTCTTTATACGCTTTTTCAACAAAATTTTGAGGAGACAACCTGTGCAACAACACACACACTCAATATTCTCAACTTTTCTCGGTTTTTTTGCTATTATTACTATTGATTTTTCAAACTTTCGCGGAGCTTAAATTGACACGTCCGCTCTCTTCAGAATAATAATAATAATGTATTTTTTGGAACAGTACTAAGATAACAAGATCTTTAAATGTACATTACATGTAGGCATTCAACGTGGAAAAAAACTTAAAGCAAAAGACTTATATGTATTAACAAATGAAGAAATGAGTAGAATTAAAATAATGCTAAGTGAAAAGAAAATAGAAGAAAAAAAAGAAAATTAAGAGAAAAAAAAATTATAAATTCAGAAAAATAAAAATAAAGATAACTAAATAATGCAATCCAATAAAAACTAAGGTGGTAAATATTTAATTACCAAGGTCATCCAAACGAGCTGATCTGATTTTTATATTATATCAATTGATTTTAATTGTCTACTGAAAGTCCCTCTGGTCCTAGTAAGTTGCATATCATGTGGTAACAAATTCCATTTGCGGGCACATTGGACAAAGTAGGAACGCTGCCCGTATTGACATCTACATCGCGGTATTAGGAGATTCTTATGTCTATTCGACTGCAAGAAACTCAGCTTTTCAAATAAGTATCCGGGCTGCTGGCTGAATATGAGTCGATGTAAAAACTTTAGCTTATATTGAGTTAAGTAGGCTTCTAATGGGTAACCAATCAAAGAAGTAATATATGGGGAGATATGACTACCTCGAGATAATTTATATATAAAGGGAAGTACATCATTATAAGCCACTAGGAGCCTTCTTCGGCAGACTTAGTCAAGCGAGGAAAATATTATACAGCCATAAGTAAAGTAGGGAAACAACAAGAAAATTTTCAATTGAGTTCAAAGCCCAGACTTTTAGCAGAATCAACGTAGCCAAGTCTCGTTTTATTGAGAAATATGGCTGGTAAAGAGAGAGAATCGATTTTATTCCTGTAAACTGCCAGGCATGTAGATTTGTCAGGATTTAAGTCTAATTTATTACGCAAAGACCAGTTATAAATGCATTGTAGATCATCGTTTAACCGGCATACACAGTCTTCCATGAAACCTATGGGTCTGGTTAAGTATATCTGTACATCATCAGCATACATATGAACAGATGCATCCATGACGGCATCAGGAAGGTCATTTATGTAAAGACTGAATAATAATGGACCCAATATAGATCCTTGAGGAACACCGCGGTGTAAGAATGCTATATCTGAGATCTTGTCATGTACTCTTACCACTTGGCTGCGCCTATTTAGAAGGCTGCAAATTAGTTTAGCTGCTGATGATGAAAAAGAGAATTGGCGAGACAGCTTTTGCAGCAAATGACGATGGTCAATAGAGTCAAGCGCTTTGCTGAAATCTAGTAGTGCTAATATTAATAGATGGTCATTATCTAAAGCCTCGTAAATATCTGATGTTACTTTAAGCATCGCAGTTTCACTGCTATGATTACAGCGGAATCCTGATTGGCAGTGGGTTAAGAGACCTTTGTGGTCTATATATGCCGTGATTTGCGAATAGAGCACCTTTTCAAATACTATGGCAAAGAAACAGAGAAGACTAATTGGACGGTAATTACTCGGCAGAGAACTATTAGACATTTTTGGAATGGGTACCACTAGAGCTCTTTCCCATTGAGTAGGAAACTGACATGTCATGAGGCAGCAGTTGAATATATGAGCTAGTATCTTAGCTATATCTGGTCCAAATAATTTAACAAAAAATTGACTATCAGAACCAGCTTAACACAAGCTCGCTGCATGGACACGTTTAATAAATAAACGTCTCAATAATACATGCGATTCATCACTTAGTCGGTGTTAGTATTATTATGTTAAACTAAACATAGACCAAACACCGAATGAAATGACATGCAATGCGACATGGAAACAGAAAATTAAGTATTATATAGACGTTTTTTTAAAACATGCTTGGAAATATCAACGACAAAATGCTCAGCCTTAATATTAACAACAATGCACATGCGATTGATGGGTTCATACATACTAAAGTTGGATCTTGCGGCGTTAACATGCAACAGAGGTAACCTTCTCAAATTGTGCGCACTATCACGGAAAGAGATTTTGCTAAGTAGAAGGGGAGAGTCAATATTCGCGTTTAAGAGTTGATGCACAAAAGTTACATCAGCGACCATCTGACGTTTTTCGAGGGAGTGCATATTTAAAAGCTTCAAGCGATCCTCATAAGGTGGAAGAATCAATGAATTGTTCCAGGGTAGGTGCCTGAGAGCGAAGCGCAGGAAGTTCCGCTGAACAGACTCGATGCGTTTGATGTGTGTACCGTAAAATGGAGACCAGACCTGGCTAGCGTATTCAAGGAGAGGTCTCACAAAGCAAGTGTACAAACGCAGTGTTATGGTGGGATTCGAGAACTCTCGAGACCAACGTTTAATAAAGCCCAGCATAGAACTACTCTTAGATACCATATAGTTAATGTGGGATATAAAATTCAATCTATGGTCACATTTAACACCCAAATCACAAACAGCACCCTCGCGACGGCGAATCGTGGAATCCGAGAACACATAATCATAAGTGATTGGTTCCTGATTCCTGTGGAAAGTCATAACCTCACACTTGTCGATATTGAGGGCCAAATTATTGTTTTTGCACCAAACGTAAAATTTGTGAAGATCACCTTGAACCAGTTCACAATCACTAAAAGATTTAATCTGAGCGAAAAGTTTAATATCGTCGGCATAAATAAATACTTTGCAGTGCCTTACAACAGAGACAATGTCGTCAATAGATAGAATGAAAAACAACGGGCCCAAGTGACTCCCTTGAGGTACGCCGGACGAAGCTTTCAGGACTCTGGAGACGGAATGACGGAATAGTATTTGATATGTTCTGTTATCTAAATAAGACTCCGTCCATTTTATAAATGTTGGGTGAAACCCATACTTTTCCATTTTAAAGAGTATCACGGAGTGAGATAATTTGTCGAACGCTTTACTGAAGTCAGTATAAATACAATCTGTCTGATAGCCTTTTGCAAACCCGCCAACGGTAGGCGAGACAAATTCCAACAAGTTAGTGGTTGTAGACCTGCCCGAGATAAATCCATGCTGGTTTGAAGAAAGCAAATTCTTGCAGGAAATTGATAAATGAGAGTAAATGATAGATTCGAATAATTTAGGCATACAAGATAATTTTGCAATAGGTCTATAGTTAGAAATTTCACTCTTACTACCTTTTTTGTGGATAGGTATGATAAAAGAATTTTTCCATAGCTGTGGGAAACAACCGCTATTGAGCGATTTTTGGAAAATAATTCTCAGAGGAGATGCAAGGGCATGGCAGCATGACTTAAAGAAAGCTGGAGGGATCCCATCAGGACCCGTCGTGAAGTCATTTGGAAGCCCATTAATATGATCGAGTATATCCTCTCTCGCAATTGTAGGGGTAGTGAATGAAACGTTATGAGAATCGTTCATATGACTGAAGTTGTCATTTCGAGGAAGGAAATTGGACGAAGAAAATGCATTGTCAAAATAAGAAGCAAACATATTGCAAATTTCGGATGAATCATCACTAGCAGAATCTTTGTACCTCATGGTATTGGGGTAGTTGTCCGTTTTTTTCTTCATATTAATGAACTTAAAAAAGATACGTGGGTCACGAAATAATTTCGCACGCATGCTTTGAATATATTCATCATAAAGTGTAGAGGAAAGTTCTTTGAACTCATTATAGGATGTGAGGAAATTATTGTGGCTTATAATGCCTTTGTCACTCATATAACTTTTCCACAATTTATTTTTTTTATTTTTAAGATGTTTTAGTTCTTTATTGAACCATGGCGGAGATGTTTTAGAGGTCCGCTGTCGCTCGCGGGGAACGTGAGAGGAAAATAAATCGAAAAGAATTATGTAAAATTTAGAGACGTCTTCGTCAACACTATTGCTAGACAGTAATGGGTTGAAATCAATAGAGGTAAGTCTACTGGAAAGTTCCGAAAAGTTAGCCTTTCTAAAATTGAAAAAGTATTGTGTTTCGTCACAATTAGTAATGTTTTCGGTTTCAAAACAATATGAAATTAGTAGAGGGGGGTGATATTTGTCAAGAGTAGACATTATAACGGGGCTAGATTCAACTAATATGTTACCCGCGTCAGTAGAGAAAACCAGGTCCAACTGCCTCCCCATGTCATTCTTTACATTACTGATTTGGCTGAGACCAAGAGATGACATAGTGTCCAGGAATAGTGATTCCTTTGTTGACAAGTTATTAAGAGGAAGATAGTCATCGTCATCTTCATTTAGTACCCATTGTATATTAGGTAAGTTGAAATCACCAATAAGTAGTAGTTCGTCAAGAGGTTGCATCTTGCCGTGAATAAAATTAGATGTTGAAGTGAGTAGGTCGTAAATATTCTGACCTTTGTCATCAACAATGTTTATGGAGTCTGGAAGAATATAGCAACATAGTATGTATAAGTCGTGTTTTAAAAGAGATAGCTTAAGAACTATAAGTTCAGTGTCAAGAGTGTTGGAAAAACTTGGAACCTCAATTTGGCTGCAGTTAAAAATGTTTTTGCATGCGAGGAGTACGCCACCGCCACGAGCCTCAGAATCCGTATGTCTATCTTTCTATAAAAATCTGGTAAGAATTGTCTAAAATTTCGGCATCACGAAAGCCATGATGCAGCCAAGTTTCAGTGAAAGCAACGATATCAAAACAAGTTGCAACAGAGGATTTGAAGATATGTGCAGTTTTTGTCCGAATCCCCCTTACATTTTGATAGTAAAGGGAAAGCGACTTCAGTTTTTTGGAATAACATTGCTTATATTAACTGTATTTCTAGGTTGGCGCACGGAAGGTACAAATAATTTAGTGAAAGCGCCGGAGGGCCAGAATAAGGGATCTAATAACTTTTCCTGCATATCTGCTGAAACAGTTAAGACAAAGGATGCAACCGGTTTCGAGGATTTACTAATTTTACGACAAGAAATACTCTCTGTTGCAATGTTTTTGGATTTAAGATACGTCAATATGTCATCACACAACGTTTCAGGAGAGAACCGAGTAACGAAACACTCGAAAGTTTTGGTACTGTCCTCAAGGAGGTGCCATTACCATTCCCTAATGTGGACACGGAAGTAATAATATTATTATTCGGTACTGCGGATTCCGAAACAAGAGCTAGAGTGGTAATATTTGCGCATTGACTCCCTGCGCTAGATACGGCCACACCTGCCGAAGAAGGAGCCTGCCTAACAGGGATTGACGTATTTTGCGGGCTGAATCTATCACTCGACAAAATCGCCTGTTGTTGAGGGCAGTCAACGACAGTTGAAATTGAGCAGTCAACCCTTTTTTGCTCAATTGACTGGGCATTAAGGTTAACCTTGTCCGATAGGCCAACCACCATGCTCCTAAGGTTGTCCAGGTCCCCCCGGTACAACGCGAGCGTGTCAAAAAAAGTGTGAGCTGGGGCTCGCCCACATGAATCGCAGACGCAGAGTAAATTACGCGACTTTTTTAAAAGATTTAACGCAGCCTTCTCGAGCTTAACGCAGGAGGTGTGGAACGCTTTACCACAGACACCATCGCAAGCTATAAACTCGGAAGACCCATCGAATTCGGCGCGACAAAAACCACAGCAGTCCAAAATTAACGAGATTTAAATACCGACACCGAAAAATTAATTTAGTAAGGTGATGCAACAGAAGCACGTTGTACACAGAAAAGTAGGGTTAGAATCACACTAGCACTGAAAATATACAATTACAGAAGTTTAGATTAAATTCCACCCAGAAAAATACACAATAATCAAACTAGACACGCTAAAGCGATTAACAAAGAACTAAAAAATAATTAAAAACACTTGTAAACATAACATTTGCTAAAACACAACTGCACACCACACTTAACACTTGACAGATCGACCAACACTGGGGGGTAGCTCATCTGGTCCCGTTGCATTAGATTTTATAGAGGACATAGTCAGTAAAACTTCTCTTTCATCAATGTTTCGAAAAGCAAAGCCATCAGAATAAAAGTCTTCAGCAGAAACAACAGTAAGTGAAGCTTGTGAAAAAGTATAAGGTGCTGACGAATTTCCTGCGAAGTAATTATTCAATGCATGTGGATCTACACATACTTTTGCGGATTCACGTCCATGTATCCCAAAACTTCGAATGTTTGCCCATAGTTTCTTTGGTGGTAATTTCACGTCTAGTTTACTATTAAAATAAGCTTGCTTTGAATATCTTATCAGTACACTGGTTCTATTACGAACTTTCTTGTACATCCTACGAACTTCATCAGAGCGCGTAGCTTTATAGCGTCTATAAAGGAAATCACGTTCCGCCAGTAGACTGTGAATTTGAGGAGTCAACCATGGGCAACCTTTATTTTTGATATTAAATATTCGCTCTGGGACATATTTATTGTATATATTTAAAAGTGTGACTTCACAAGTAGCTACCTTGTTATCTACAGATACTGAGTTATATATGTTTTCCCATGTTGTTTGTCGGCATTCAGATACCAGCTGTTCAAGATTTATATTTTTGAAGTCGCGATACAAGAAAGAAGTTACTCTAGGGACAGGTTTCAATTTAAGGTCATAGGTCATGAATAGAAAATCATGATCAAATTCACTTGGTGGACTAATTTGATTATGAAATAGAACCTTGTCAATATCGGTTGTAAGTACATGGTCGAGCTGAGATAGGTTAGCAGTATTAAAATAAGTTGGCAGGCTATTAACCAATTTTAAGTTGAGCGTTCTGTATAAGTAATGTAAATGCTCAGTAGTAGAACAAGAACTAAGATTATTTACATTCATATCACCGCAACCGACTACATTATCACTTTTTAGGATCTGCTGTAACATTGAGTCTTTGAAACGCATGGCAGTTTCATCATTAAAAACATTTGGCGGACAATAGCTGCTAATTAGGAGACATTTTTCGAAACTGCAGTCAATTTCAACACTTAAGAATTCCAATTTATCTTCTGCAGCAGAAGATTGTGTTACCGTCGTCTTTAAGGAATTATGAACATAGATCGCAACGCCTCCCCCAATTCTGCCAACACGATCATTTCGTAATACAGTGTAACCTGGCAAAGATATCGATTGTGAGACTAGATCGCTAGTAAGCCAGGTCTCACATACTAATAATGCATGGACAGTAGTACCGGAGAAAATTTCCTGCAGCAGACCGATTTTATTTCTAAGACTTCTTGCATTGAAACAGCATATGTTAAACCTATTCGCGCGAGAACTGAAGATATTAAAAAGTGTTCTTACTTTCACCAGTCGAGAGATACTATCGCCCATTATTTCTAATGTACGAAGACCAGAAGAACTTTAGCAGGCGTGAGTATAGATCATCAGTTTCAGTGACCGTTTTGCGGATGACACAAGCATTACATAGATTTTATAAAAAGAGATAAAAAAGAATAAAGAAGAGATAGAGAAATATAAGCAAAAAAAACAAAAACATATCAAGGTTCCTATTTCGCATTACTACTACCAGCCCCTTCAGAGTCCGCTGCAGCGATGATTGTCTGCAGAGCATCTAGTGTTGTAACTTTGATTGGTGTCTCCTCTTTTTTTACACGAACAAAGACTTCACCATTACGAGTAAAAGCTGCGTGTAAGTGACCTTCTCTGTTAGATTTTAAAGCATTTCGCAGAATTTTATAGTTACATTGTGTAAGGCTTTCGAACACATTGATCTTATTATCGGAGAGAAATCCGCAGTCTATACTACTCAGCGTGACGGTGCCGGACCTCTTAAATTTGTAAATAAACTCCCTTTGATTAGCATGGGTAGGAAACTTTACAACAATTGGTACGATCGAACCACGCTTATTTTGTTTGAGAGCTGATGGCATTGGTCTATATACTGTCACATTAGCTGGGAGTATATAATCTACTTTAGCAGAAACTTGATTCAGTATTTGCCTTGGGTTTTCATTCTGGACATGAGGAATACCGGTAATAATAACATCAGTGCATCTGCTAATGCGACGAATATCATTCATTTCATGACGAGTTTCAGCGAGCTCTACTTTCAGCCGTTCCACTTCATCACTCAGTCTAGTTAGCTCTGCCTGTGTTGATGTGACTAAAGCATCAATTTTGTGGGAGATGCGCTCCTCAAATTCTTCTAGCTTTTCAGAAAATTCTGCCATTAAATTTTTTACGAGCCTTCTCTCGAGCAATTCCATGCAATAAGCGGACCAAATGGAACTAGACCTGCCTGTTGTAAGAGATCCATTTTCATTATTTTGGCCCTTATGACTCTTAGATGCCCCCGTGCTAGTATTGGAGTATTTGTATCATGCACAGTTACCTTCGAATTTGATTTAGAGTTTGCGGATTTGCTCATGAAGAGAAACTTTTTTCACTTTTACACTTAATATAAAAGGAATCAATTCAAGTTTTTCTTATATTTTTGCGGAAACAATGTTTTATGTTGAATCACTCTTGCACTAAAATTGGAAAAGAAAACTCGCGGAATAAAAAAAACTATGAAGGAGCTTTTCAAAACACGTCTATTCACTAGAAAACATCTATGCGATACATAATATTCCTATAGAACCTAAAATACTGATCGTTAAGTATGACTGAATGATATGGAATTCATCTCTCTTTGGGCACAATACATTAAGACAAAACAAAATCCATTTACCATAATAGGAAGAAAATCACAATGAATTGAACTTTGCTTATAAGTAACAAGATTACTCTTTTGAACTTTTTACCGGGTTAAACTTAATTTTGTTCAAGAAAGAATTTTTTGGGATTCTCCGGTATATAGCAAAAGCTAAAAAATGTTCTAATTTGTTATTTCATCACAGAACTGGAAATTTCGTTTTGGTTTTGTTGGTGTGAAAATTGCAATCTTTCCAACTTTATTGCAACCCTTTCTTTTTCAATTGGAGATTATTACTACCACACCATAACGATGAAATTTTGTTTTTTTCTTTTTTCCGTTTTAAATTAATTTTGCCTTATGAAATAATGACAAATTATACGGAACTATCCCCCCTGATTTCCTTCCTGTTTGCTTTGCTTTTATTTATGTTAATTCGTACTAGCTACTTCAGGTATGCAGCTGCCTTCTGCTGTATAAATTTTTCTGCCCTAGAGCCTACACACTCCTTGGCTGGTAAACCACGTTTTTTCGTGTCAGTTGCTTTCTAAAGTCGAACGTCAATATATAGGGAAGATGCTTCGAAGTTATCTTGCACCCCACCAACAATAAAGCCTGCATCCGTAATGCCGAGCAAGCGATGGTTGCCGCCGCCGGCGCTCTGGTCTGGGATCGAGTCTCACTCTTTACACCACAGCAACTTATTTTGCGAAAGAAGTGTCGAGTTAGTTAGGGATTAAATTGTATTTGCTTGGTACTTACTTGGAATGTCGGGATTAAATTCTAGTTGCATTTTCTCCTTTTTTCTTGGGTTTTATTTATATATTTCCCCTTTTCCTTTGTACGGTTTCCTTTTGTTTGCTTTTCTACTAACTCTTCACTTTAGATTAGGAACTTTTTTTCCGATGTTTCCGGATTTTAACTCTCTCAAGTGATAACTTTCTCGAGGCTCTTTTAATTGTATCGCACTGGTGAATCGCAATGGCTACCGTAAAAAAAAATCACACTGTCCTCCCTCTCGGATTCTTCTTCTTCCTTGTCAAAAACTAAAAGGTGAAGGAACATTCGTCGTATCGACTCGGGTGCGTTCGAGCTGTCTGTTTGACAGCAGGTCGGCATACATGCATGTAATTCTCCGTGTAGCATATTGCTATATGCAGTACGCTACGACCAGAACAGGACAGAGTGGTCTAGACCACCCGTGGTTCAGACAACGCTGAAAAATGGTCGACTGAGCTAGCCGGTCTTAAACATAGGCCTCATCGCTGCGGGCGCCCAATGTGTGTCTGAACCCACGACCCAATAAGAGCATTCCTCATTACTCGTACTCGACTACAACTGTTGACCTTGCTTGACCGATGATGCTTCGAGGACACATCCTTGAAGTCCCGTCAGTCTTCGATCAGACCTCGACATCCTTCTCCGTGTTGGAAACCAAAGGTGCATCGACAAGCTGGTAACCTAAAAAATCCAGCCGTTCGATGGCTCTCTGCCTTCTTTCACCGAGATGCTGAGAAGACCTCGCGATCAGTAACCTAACCAGCTGATCGCTAAGATTTCCCGGCACAACATCTCACTCTGATTTCCGACCGGCGATTGTTCCAGGGTGTATTTCCAAGGCGTCGTCGAAGTAGTGACATGCTGGTACTCTTCCTAAAATTTCCGAAGATATATAAACAAATGTGATTCCTACGACAGGCCATCTGCCGCAGGGTTACCAAATAGGAGGGGATTATGGCATTATGAGGATTATGAGCATTACTATGCTAGGTAGTGGGGAAGGGAGAAAAAATCGCTATTGTCCAAAAGTTATGCCGGCCGCTAGGCTGGGGATGTCCTAAGCGGCACATTGGCATCCTGTAGCTTGCCACTGAAGCTGGCTGGATGCCTTATTAAGGCTTCCAGGAATAAAAGGGACAATAAATAGATGACGATTCTAGAATGGTTATCACTGCCTGATGTCTTTGGCGTGATAGACTCCTAATGGTTTTCCCTGCAGATCTTCAAGCTCGTATAAGGAGTTTCCTTTCTTGGCTCGAACCCGACACTTGACAAATTTTCGTCCCAGTTTAGCACTAGTCTGCTGTTGGAAGCATCTTTGGACAAAATTCCGTCTGAATATTTCTTGACCCACTCTGAAATCAACAGGCTTCGCCCTAAGATTATAGGCTCTTGAGCCCTGTTCGAACGCATGGTGTAAGTTCTCCTGCACTCTCGCACGGATCAATCTCATTTTGTCTTCAGCATCTACTCTCAGACGCTCATTAAGAGTCCCAAGGCTCCTCAAGATGAAATAGGAGCTGTCATGTTCAATCATTTGCTGACCGAAAAGTGTTCTATAAGGAGAAAAACCAGTTGCTTGGTGGAAAGAGTTCCTGAGGGAACTAGCTATCTGGTTCAGCTTCTCATCCCACTTCGTATTTTCCTTCCGGATGTATGCTCTAATTGCTGACAATAGAGACCTGTTTATCCGCTCTGAGGCGTTTGCTTGCGGCGAGTAAACTGCCGTTCGCAAGTGCTTCACCCCGTACTTGTCCAGTAATCTGGTGAACTGAGCCGAGCAAAACTGGACTCCATTGTCAGAGACTATCGTTTCCGGGACTCCGAACACATGGAACACTTCCATTTCGATGAACTGGCACACATTGAGTGTAGATGCTTTTCTGATAGGTTTGAGAATCGGGAACTTTGAAAAGTGGTCAAGAACTATTAGTATGCAGACATTTCCTTTTACTGACCGAGGATATGGACCCAGAAAATCAATATACAGCTTTTGCCATGGTCGTTCTGTCACAGACTGGAATCTCATAGGTGGTCTCAGAATAGCATTGGGGGCTTTAGTCTCTTTACACACGTCACAGGTGCCTACAGAGTTTCTGACATCAACTGTCATTCGTGGCCAGTACAAGTGTCTTCTCAGACGTTCCAGTGTTTTCCCGATACCTCCGTGTGAAGCTAGTGGCGGATCATGCGCTCTTAAGATAACGTCGGAGACAAGCTCTCGTGGAATCCAATGCTTCCAAGCTTCTTCTTCCTGAATCGGATCGCCTGTTCTCGGAACAATCCGAATGTACACGAAGCCATCCCTGACGCAAAGATCTGGTAGTTTGCCAGAAGTCGTTTTAACTTTATGCCTCAGTGCCTCATATTCCAACGAGTTGAAATATGGCGAACTAAGGTCAACTTCCGGGCCAAGATCTTCGTTTGTGGACAGGCTGTCGCAATGAATGCGTGATAGCGCATCAAGGACGACATTCAGGCTTCCTTTTCGGTGCTCAATAGTGAAGTCGAAACCCTGAAGATTCAAACTCCACCGACAAAGTCTACCTCTGAGGTCCTTTTGGGACATCAGCCATTTCAAGCTCGCATGATCAGTCACTATCTTAAACGGCATAAGTTCTATAAAGGGCCGCAAATTCTGTGCACTTAAGATTGCAGCTAAGCATTCCTGCTCTGTGACTGTATAATTTCTTTCTGCTGAGTTCAACTTTTTCGAGACGTAGGCGATTGGCTTCTCGTGGCCATCGTCATCTAGTTGAAGCAACACCCCACCAATACCTTGTTGGCTCGCATCGCACTGTATAACGAACGGCTTGGAGAAGTTTGGGATCACTAGCAATGGTGCAGAAGTAAGTTTTTGTTTCAACAAATCAAGAGACGTCTGGGCTTCAGGTGTACACTTGAACTGACTTGTGTTGTGTGATGAAATAACAAATTAGAACATTTTTTAGCTTTTACTATATACCGGAGAATCGCAAAAAATTCTTTCTTGAACATAATTAAGTTTCACCCGGTAAAAAGTCCAAAAGAGTAATCTTTTTATTTATTTTTCCTCCTGGCTGGTATAGGAGTGTTTTTTCCTCATATTATTCACACCCAGAATTTATTCTGAGTTTATATGCGAAGAGATCAGTTTGATCTATTTTCAAGCGTCTGCAGCAGGCAGAAAACCAAGCTGCACCGATGAGTGTAAGGTTTTCTGCTGACACGAAACGCTTTTATTCTTCCTTTTCTTCTTTTTTATTTTTCAGCCCACTGCGTGGCTTATACAGGTTCGATTCGCTTCGAATGAATCTGTTTCTTTAAAAAAAATTAAAAAAAAATTTTAATATTTAAAAAAAAAAAATTTTCTATTTTTCTCAAACTTTTCATTTCGTTCTTCTCTTTTTAATTTTTTTCATTTGTTTTTCAAATCACTCAATTTCGCGGACCTGTTGATGAGTCAAACCAAGTCTTGAAACTTGTCACCAACAATTAATTGGTTGTGTGATGAAATAACAAATTAGAACATTTTTTAGCTTTTGCTATATACCGGAGAATCCCAAAAAATTCTTTCTTGAACAAAATCTGATTGTAAGTTAGTCGAAGCACCGATTGATTATCTTCATCAACGTAAGTATTAAATTTAAAATAAATTTAATGATTTCTTAAAAACTTCAAGCTCTTCCTTATTTGTAGGTGGGTAGATAAATATATATATATACATATATATATATATGTAGATCGATGCAAGCAGCAAAACTGGAAATTTCGTTCTGGTTTTGTTGGTGTGAAAATCGCAATCTCTCCAACTTTATTGCAACCTTTTCCTTTTCAATTGGAGATTATTACTTCCAAACCATAACGATGAAATTTTGTTTATTTCTTTTTTCCGTTTTAAATAAATTTTTCCTTATGAAATAATGACAAAATATATGGAACTGTCCCACCTGATTTCCTTCCTGTTTGCTTTGCTTTTATTTATGTTAATTCGTACTAGCTACTTCAGGTATGCAGCTGCCTTCTGCTGTATAAATTTTTCTGCCCTAGAGCCTACACACTCCTTGGCTGGTAAACCACGTTTTTTCGTGTCAGTTGCTTTCTAAAGTCGAACGTCAATATATAGGGAAGATGCTTCGAAGTTATCTTGCACCCCACCAACAATAAAGCCTGCATCCGTAATGCCGAGCAAGCGATGGTTGCCGCCGCCGGCGCTCTGGTCTGGGATCGAGTCTCACTCTTTACACCACAGCAACTTATTTTGCGAAAGAAGTGTCGAGTTAGTTAGGGATTAAATTGTATTTGCTTGGTACTTACTTGGAATGTCGGGATTAAATTCTAGTTGCATTTTCTCCTTTTTTCTTGGGTTTTATTTATATATTTCCCCTTTTCCTTTGTACGGTTTCCTTTTGTTTGCTTTTCTACTAACTCTTCACTTTAGATTAGGAACTTTTTTTCCGATGTTTCCGGATTTTAACTCTCTCAAGTGATAACTTTCTCGAGGCTCTTTTAATTGTATCGCACTGGTGAATCGCAATGGCTACCGTAAAAAAAAATCACACTGTCCTCCCTCTCGGATTCTTCTTCTTCCTTGTCAAAAACTAAAAGGTGAAGGAACATTCGTCGTATCGACTCGGGTGCGTTCGAGCTGTCTGTTTGACAGCAGGTCGGCATACATGCATGTAATTCTCCGTGTAGCATATTGCTATATGCAGTACGCTACGACCAGAACAGGACAGAGTGGTCTAGACCACCCGTGGTTCAGACAACGCTGAAAAATGGTCGACTGAGCTAGCCGGTCTTAAACATAGGCCTCATCGCTGCGGGCGCCCAATGTGTGTCTGAACCCACGACCCAATAAGAGCATTCCTCATTACTCGTACTCGACTACAACTGTTGACCTTGCTTGACCGATGATGCTTCGAGGACACATCCTTGAAGTCCCGTCAGTCTTCGATCAGACCTCGACATCCTTCTCCGTGTTGGAAACCAAAGGTGCATCGACAAGCTGGTAACCTAAAAAATCCAGCCGTTCGATGGCTCTCTGCCTTCTTTCACCGAGATGCTGAGAAGACCTCGCGATCAGTAACCTAACCAGCTGATCGCTAAGATTTCCCGGCACAACATCTCACTCTGATTTCCGACCGGCGATTGTTCCAGGGTGTATTTCCAAGGCGTCGTCGAAGTAGTGACATGCTGGTACTGTTCCTAAAATTTCCGAAGATATATAAACAAATGTGATTCCTACGACAGGCCATCTGCCGCAGGGTTACCAAATAGGAGGGGATTATGGCATTATGAGGATTATGAGCATTACTATGCTAGGTAGTGGGGAAGGGAGAAAAAATCGCTATTGTCCAAAAGTTATGCCGGCCGCTAGGCTGGGGATGTCCTAAGCGGCACATTGGCATCCTGTAGCTTGCCACTGAAGCTGGCTGGATGCCTTATTAAGGCTTCCAGGAATAAAAGGGACAATAAATAGATGACGATTCTAGAATGGTTATCACTGCCTGATGTCTTTGGCGTGATAGCCTCCTAATGGTTTTCCCTGCAGATCTTCAAGCTCGTATAAGGAGTTTCCTTTCTTGGCTCGAACCCGACACTTGACAAATTTTCGTCCCAGTTTAGCACTAGTCTGCTGTTGGAAGCATCTTTGGACAAAATTCCGTCTGAATATTTCTTGACCCACTCTGAAATCAACAGGCTTCGCCCTAAGATTATAGGCTCTTGAGCCCTGTTCGAACGCATGGTGTAAGTTCTCCTGCACTCTCGCACGGATCAATCTCATTTTGTCTTCAGCATCTACTCTCAGACGCTCATTAAGAGTCCCAAGGCTCCTCAAGATGAAATAGGAGCTGTCATGTTCAATCATTTGCTGACCGAAAAGTGTTCTATAAGGAGAAAAACCAGTTGCTTGGTGGAAAGAGTTCCTGAGGGAACTAGCTATCTGGTTCAGCTTCTCATCCCACTTCGTATTTTCCTTCCGGATGTATGCTCTAATTGCTGACAATAGAGACCTGTTTATCCGCTCTGAGGCGTTTGCTTGCGGCGAGTAAACTGCCGTTCGCAAGTGCTTCACCCCGTACTTGTCCAGTAATCTGGTGAACTGAGCCGAGCAAAACTGGACTCCATTGTCAGAGACTATCGTTTCCGGGACTCCGAACACATGGAACACTTCCATTTCGATGAACTGGCACACATTGAGTGTAGATGCTTTTCTGATAGGTTTGAGAATCGGGAACTTTGAAAAGTGGTCAAGAACTATTAGTATGCAGACATTTCCTTTTACTGACCGAGGATATGGACCCAGAAAATCAATATACAGCTTTTGCCATGGTCGTTCTGTCACAGACTGGAATCTCATAGGTGGTCTCAGAATAGCATTGGGGGCTTTAGTCTCTTTACACACGTCACAGGTGCCTACAGAGTTTCTGACATCAACTGTCATTCGTGGCCAGTACAAGTGTCTTCTCAGACGTTCCAGTGTTTTCCCGATACCTCCGTGTGAAGCTAGTGGCGGATCATGCGCTCTTAAGATAACGTCGGAGACAAGCTCTCGTGGAATCCAATGCTTCCAAGCTTCTTCTTCCTGAATCGGATCGCCTGTTCTCGGAACAATCCGAATGTACACGAAGCCATCCCTGACGCAAAGATCTGGTAGTTTGCCAGAAGTCGTTTTAACTTTATGCCTCAGTGCCTCATATTCCAACGAGTTGAAATATGGCGAACTAAGGTCAACTTCCGGGCCAAGATCTTCGTTTGTGGACAGGCTGTCGCAATGAATGCGTGATAGCGCATCAAGGACGACATTCAGGCTTCCTTTTCGGTGCTCAATAGTGAAGTCGAAACCCTGAAGATTCAAACTCCACCGACAAAGTCTACCTCTGAGGTCCTTTTGGGACATCAGCCATTTCAAGCTCGCATGATCAGTCACTATCTTAAACGGCATAAGTTCTATAAAGGGCCGCAAATTCTGTGCACTTAAGATTGCAGCTAAGCATTCCTGCTCTGTGACTGTATAATTTCTTTCTGCTGAGTTCAACTTTTTCGAGACGTAGGCGATTGGCTTCTCGTGGCCATCGTCATCTAGTTGAAGCAACACCCCACCAATACCTTGTTGGCTCGCATCGCACTGTATAACGAACGGCTTGGAGAAGTTTGGGATCACTAGCAATGGTGCAGAAGTAAGTTTTTGTTTCAACAAATCAAGAGACGTCTGGGCTTCAGGTGTACACTTGAACTGACTTGTGTTGTGTGATGAAATAACAAATTAGAACATTTTTTAGCTTTTACTATATACCGGAGAATCGCAAAAAATTCTTTCTTGAACATAATTAAGTTTCACCCGGTAAAAAGTCCAAAAGAGTAATCTTTTTATTTATTTTTCCTCCTGGCTGGTATAGGAGTGTTTTTTCCTCATATTATTCACACCCAGAATTTATTCTGAGTTTATATGCGAAGAGATCAGTTTGATCTATTTTCAAGCGTCTGCAGCAGGCAGAAAACCAAGCTGCACCGATGAGTGTAAGGTTTTCTGCTGACACGAAACGCTTTTATTCTTCCTTTTCTTCTTTTTTATTTTTCAGCCCACTGCGTGGCTTATACAGGTTCGATTCGCTTCGAATGAATCTGTTTCTTTAAAAAAAATTAAAAAAAAATTTTAATATTTAAAAAAAAAAAATTTTCTATTTTTCTCAAACTTTTCATTTCGTTCTTCTCTTTTTAATTTTTTTCATTTGTTTTTCAAATCACTCAATTTCGCGGACCTGTTGATGAGTCAAACCAAGTCTTGAAACTTGTCACCAACAATTAATTGGTTGTGTGATGAAATAACAAATTAGAACATTTTTTAGCTTTTGCTATATACCGGAGAATCCCAAAAAATTCTTTCTTGAACAAAATCTGATTGTAAGTTAGTCGAAGCACCGATTGATTATCTTCATCAACGTAAGTATTAAATTTAAAATAAATTTAATGATTTCTTAAAAACTTCAAGCTCTTCCTTATTTGTAGGTGGGTAGATAAATATATATATATACATATATATATATATGTAGATCGATGCAAGCAGCAAAACTGGAAATTTCGTTCTGGTTTTGTTGGTGTGAAAATCGCAATCTCTCCAACTTTATTGCAACCTTTTCCTTTTCAATTGGAGATTATTACTTCCAAACCATAACGATGAAATTTTGTTTATTTCTTTTTTCCGTTTTAAATAAATTTTTCCTTATGAAATAATGACAAAATATATGGAACTGTCCCACCTGATTTCCTTCCTGTTTGCTTTGTTTTTTTTTATGTTAATTCGTACTAGCTACTTCAGGAATGCGGCTGCCTTCTGCTTTATAAATTTTTCTGCCCTAGAGCCTACACACTCCTTGGCTGGTAAACCACGTTTTTTCGTGTCAGTTGCTTTCTACAGTCGAACGTCAATATATAGGGAGGATGCTTCGAAGTTATCTTGCACCCCACCTACAATAAAGCCTGCATCCGTAATGCAGAGCAAGCGATGGTTGCCGCCGCCGGCGCTCTGGTCTGGGATCGAGTCTCCCTCCTTACACCACAGCAACCTATTTTGCGAAAGAAGTGTCGAGTTAGTTAGGGATTAAATTGTATTTGCTTGGTACTTACTTGGAATGTAGGGATTAAATTCTAGTTGCACTTTCTCCTTTTTTTCTTGGGTTTTATTTTTTTATTTCCCCTTTATCTTTGTACGGTTTCCTTTTCTTTGCTTTTCTACTAACTCTTCACTTTAGATTAGGAACTTTTTTTCGATGTTTCCGGATTTTAACTCTCTCAAGTGATAACTTTCTCGAGGGTCTTTTAATTGTATCGCACTGGTGAATCGCAATGGCTACCGTAAAAAAAAATCACACTGTCCTCCCTCTCGGATTCTTCTTCTTCCTTGTCAAAAACTAAAAGGTGAAGGAACATTCGTCGTATCGAATCGCGTGCGTTTGAGCTGTCTGTTTGTCAGCAGGCCGTCATACATGCATGTATTTTTCCGTGTAGCATATTGCTATATGCAGTACGCTACGACCAGAATAGGGCAAAGTGGTCTAGACCACACGTGGTTCAGACAACGCTGAAAAATGGTCGACTGAGCTAGCCGATCTTAAACATAGGCCTCATCGCTGCGGGCGCCCAATGTGTGTCTGAACCCACGACCCAATACGAGCATTCCTCATTACTCGTACTCGACTACGACTGTTGACCTTGCTTGACCGATGACGCATCGAGGACACATCCTTGAAGTCCCGTCAGTCTTCGATCAGACCTCGACAACCTTCTCCGTGTTAGAAACCAAACGTACATCGACAAGCTGATAGCCTAATAAATCCAGCCGGTCGATGTCTCTCTGCCTTCCTTCACCGAGATGCTGAGAAGACCTCGCGATCAGTAACCTAACCAACTGATCGCTTAGCTTTCCCGGCACAACATCTCACTCTGATCTCCGACCGGCGATTACTCAAGGGTGTGTCTCCAAGGCGTCGTCGAAGTAGTGACATGCTGGTACTCTTCCTAAAATTTCCGAAGACATATAAACAATTCGGATTCCTACGACAGGCTATCTGCCGCAGGGTTACCATATAGGAGGGTATTAAGGCATTATGAGTATTGCTATGCTAGGGAGTTGGGAAGGGAAAAAAAATCGCTATTGTCCAAAAATTATGCCTGCCGCTAGGCTGGGGATGTCCTAAGCGGCACATTGGCATCCTGTAGTTTGCCACTGAAGCTGGCTGGATGCCTTTTTAGGGCTACCAGGAATAAAAGGGACAATAGATAGATGACGATTCTAGAATGGTTATCACTGCCTGATGTCTTTGGCGTGATAGACTCCTAATGGGTTTCCCTGCAGATGTTCAAGCTCATATAAGGAGTTTCCTTTCTTGGCTCTAACCCAACACTTGACAATTTTTCGTCCCAGTTTAGCACTAGTCAGCTGTTGGAAGTTTCTTTGGGCAAAATTCCGTCTGAATATTTCTTGACCCACTCTGAAATCAACAGGCTTCGCCCTGAGATTATATGCTCTTGAACCCTGTTCGAACGCATGGTGTAAGTTCTCCTGCACTCTCGCACGGATCAATCTCATTTTGTCTTCAGCATCTACTCTCAGACGCTCATTAAGAGTCCCAAGGCTCCTCAAGATGGTATAGGAGTGGTCATGTTCAATCATTTGCTGAACGAAAAGTGTTCTGTAAGGAGAAAAACCAGTTGCTTGGTGGAAAGAGTTCCTGAGGGAACTAGCTATCTGGCTCAGCTTCTCATCCCACTTCGTATTTTCCTTCCGGATGTATGCTCTAATCCCTGACAATAGAGACCTGTTTACTCGCTCTGAGGCGTTTGCTTGCGGCGAGTAAACTGCCGTTCGCAAGTGCTTCACCCCATACTTGTCCAGTCATCTGATGAAATGAGCCGAGCAAAACTGGACTTCATTGTCAGAGACTATCGTTTCCGGGACTCCGAACACATGGAACACTTCCGTTTAGATGAACTGGCACACACTGAGTGTAGATGCTTTTCTGATGGGTTTGAGAATCGGGAACTTTGAAAAGTGGTCAAGAACTATTAGTATGCAGACATTTCCTTTTACTGACCGAGGATATGGACCCAGAAAATCAATATACAGCTTTTGCCATGGTCGTTCTGTCACAGACTAGAATCTCATATGTGGTCTCAGAATAGTATTGGGGGCGTTAGTCTCTTTACACACCCCACAGGTGCCTACGTAGTTTCTGACATCAACTGTCATTCGTGGCCAGTACAAGTGTCTTCTCAGACGTTCCAGTGTTTTCCCTATACCTCCGTGTGAAGCTAGTGGCGGATCATGCGCTCTTGAAATAACGTCGGAGACAAGCTCTCGTGGAATCCAAAGCTTCCAAGCTTCTTCTTCCTGTATCGGATCGCCTGTTCTCGGAACAATCCGAATGTACACGAAGCCATCCCTGACGCAACGATCTGGTAGTTTGCCAGAAGTCGTTTTAACTTTATGACTCAGTTCCTCATATTCCAACGAGTTGAAATATGGCGAACTAAGGTCAACTTCTGGTCCAAGATCTACGTTTGTGGACAGGCTGTCGCAATGAATGCGTGACAGCGCATTAGGAACGACATTCAGGCTTCCTTTTCGGTGCTCAATAGTGAAGTCGAAACCCTGAAGCTTCAAACTCCACCGAGAAAGTCTACCGCTGAGGTCCATTTGGGACATCAGCCATTTCGAGCTCGCACGATCAGTCACTATCTTAAACGGCATAAGTTCTATGAAGGGCCGCAACTTCTGTACACTGCTCTGTGACTGTATAATTTCTTTCTGCTGAGTTCAACTTTTTCGAGACGTAGGCTATTGGCTTCTCGTGGCCATCGTCTTCTAGTTGAAGCAGCACCCCACCAATACCTTGTTGGCTCGCATCGCACTGTAGAACGAACGGCTTGGTGAAGTCTGAGCTCACTAGCAACGGAGCAGAAGTAAGTTTTTGTTTCAACAAATCAAGAGACGTCTGGGATTCAGGTGTCCACTTGAACTGACTAGGGTTTTTCAACGTGTATGTAATGGAGGCAGTTAATTCAGCATAGTTCGGAATGAACCGTCTATACCATCCCGCCATACCTAGTAAGCGTCGGGCTTGCCGAACAGTTTTAGGTGACGGATAGTCAACTATGGCTGAAATCTTGTCAGGGTCAGTTCGTATACCTCATTTTCCGACAATGAAACCCAAGTATTTGGTCTCTTTGATACAAAACTTACTCTTCTCGACGTTGATAGTGAGGCCAGCTTTCCTCAAACAATCCGCTACACGGGCTAGCAGCGTGAGATGAGTGTCGAAGTCTGAAGACAGAATTAATAAATCGTCTAAATGAGGCGGCACATCGTTTGTGGAGCATTGCATAGGCCGAATGGCATCACTGTGTACTGATAGAGAGGATGACCAGGTACAGTAAAAGCGGTCTTCTCTCTGGAATCAGTGTCTAATTCAGCTCTAATTCAGCATCCATCAAACTCTGTACGGCTGGTGAAATCGGATAAAAGCGTTGTTTTATAGGAGCTGCGTCATTCGTCTGGATCTTGTGAGTGACCAGAGATATCTTTCCCAGGCCTAAAGAGGCGAAAGAAAGGAAACGCTGTTTAGTAACTTCTAAACGCTGTCGATCTTTACCGGAAAGAGAAAGGCAGTCGGTGTCAGGAGTAGCTAATAAACTTGGTGTCACTTCTGCAACTACACCTAGGACATCTGGAGCCAACCCAAATAGACGCCAGAAGACTATTCCTAGATACAGTGCCTGTGTGAGCCCAGGAACTACGTAAAAACTTGCGTTTTGGGTCTTATAACGGAAAGTGATGTCCAAGTTCACATGACCATGCACAGTCGTCATGGCACCATGGCTACTTGTACCTGTGTCCGATACCTCTTCCATTCAACCTCTGCTTCTGCAAGCTTCTCTAGAGCTCCCTGGCCTAGAATACTGGCAGTGGTACCACTATCAAGTAATCCAGTCTCAGTTCGCCCGAGTAGTCTTACTTCGGCATACGGTCGAATGTCGTCTGGCATCGACACGGAAATGTGTGCCAGTTCCTTTCTTTCCTGTGTCATTCGTCGACAGTATTCCCGCCAACGAACGGTCGATCGTTTCTTCCTAGCTCCAAGGTCCAGGAAAGGGTATATAATGTCAGCTAGCTCCGCCACTGACGAAAAGGTGCGGTCTCTTACTGCATTGTAATTCCGCAGATACGTGGTCAGCGGATGTAAAGCAGGCTCACGCCTACTCGTCATAACAGAGCTTGGTACCCGTTTTAATACAGGAACGCCAGAAGGCCGAATCTACTGCTCAGTGACATTGCCAGTGGAAAGTGCTGATGGTATTATCGGGACGTCAGAGATCAAAGACTCTTTCAGAGAAGTGTCTGGTAGTGTCTAGGGCTCCTCAGGGGTGGAAACAGGAGCTCGAAAGTCTGCGGAGAAGTCTATTAGATTCCCTGTCAGTGGAGTATTTGTACAATCAAGAAGAGTGCTGGTATTATCAGAGTCACTGAATGATGTCAACGGACAAGTCAATGTTTCGTCGTCGGGGCCTGCTGATGGAGCGGACCCTCCTCCGTGTTCAAAGCTTGAACTGGAGTGGTCATAGCAGTTGCCGTCCAAGATGTTGAAATTGGTCGAGAAAAGGTGTTGGGATTCCCGACCCGTCTCTCGTTTTTCTGTGCGCAGGGTCTCCAGTTTGGTTTAAAGATATTCTTGCGTCCGCATCAATAACAAAACACCTGTTGTCTCTCTTGCAGACAGTCCTGGTAAAATTAACCTTGTTGATCACAATTCCAGCACACTACTGCATGTCTGGTTGAAATGCCTGACACGTCGCCTAAGCTGGTGTCACCGCCTGATTCTAATGACAAGTCTGGGTGTAAAGACTAGCAGTCTGTAATCTCGTTGACTCGCTGGCTCCGGTAAGGGCTCCAGCTAAAAGCCGTAGCAATTTGCAGCTGTGTGGCTGTATTTGAGTGACAAGTGATCTCAACTGGCCGATAGTATAGGTGGCGTGCAAGGATATTTTGTTCTGGATGTCTGGCAATAGATTGGATTTAATAATAATAAATAAATAAATAATTCTTTATTAAAAGAGCACAAGTGAGATTAAGCTCATTAATTTGTGCCTACTCCAAGGTAAATTCTATACAATAAGGAAATTATGAGTCACACAAAAATTTCTTTATACGTTAATCTATATTGTACTTACTATAATTAAAACTAGAGATAGATATATATTACAAGAGTTAAATGAATGCAAGTAATAAGTGAAATTAGAGAAATTATGTAATTGAATTCATGAACATTAATGAGATAAGATTACATACTAGAAAAGTGATTAAATGACAATCTCTTGAAGCTAACAGGACGGCGGATTGTTCTAATTTCAAATGGGAGGGTATTCCACCAACAAACACCGTAGACGAAAAAAAAACGAGTGCTGAAATGCAACTTATGCCGCGGTACAAGTAGCAACCTTGTACGAGCTGATGTGAGAAAGATAATATTATCACGCAAAATAATTAGGGCACATAGAATACTATATAAAATACTATCCTGAACATCATATAGGCAATTTTAAAACGAATATAATTATCAAGCGAGCAACCCAGTATACTTTTGGAGTATTCAGAAATATGTTCACGTTGACAAAGCCCATAGATGTACCTTGCACATGAGTTATATGCAACATTTATCCTATTACGACATGTACTATTCAAGTTGCCAAGAACTGCACAGCCATAAGTTATATTTGGTAGTAACAGAGCCTTCACAAGACGAATCTATGTATCTGTAGGAGTGTGCGATGCATGTCGCCATAAGCCCTGTAAACCACCATAAATTTTTCCAACCTGAACATTTGTGTGCTTTTTCCAATTAAGAGATGTATCAAAATACCCCCCGAGATGCCGAACAGGGTCAGCGAACGGAATATGCACATCATTAGGAGACATACAAGGCAGATTAGACGTATCGACGTGATCTTTAAAGATAACTATAGTTTGAGACTTAGCAGGATTCAGAGTAAGATCATTCATTTTTGCCCAGGTAGAAATAAGCTCCAAATCCATATTGGCTTTGGTCACATTCAGATGCCGATCAGCTGTACTTGTAGATAAGCACAACTGGACATCATCAGCATAAAGTTTAAGGGAACACTGTCTAGGAACTTTCACTAGGTCATTTATGTAGAGACAAAACAGTAGAGGTCCCAAAATTGACCCTTGCGGTACCGCCAAATATAATGATTTATGCTGGGAACACTTCATTCCGTTTACAACCGCCTGTTGCCTGCCCGATAGATATGAGTACATAAACTTTAGCGTAGGGCTTGAAAGCTTGTATTCAGTTTTGAGTTTATTGCACAATATATTAAAGTCTATCGAATCAAAAGCTTTACTGAAATCAAGAAGACATAGAATTGTTGCCATATTATTCTCTGTGTTATTCCTAATATTTTCAACTAAATTTTGCAAAGCTGAGACTGTACTGTGCTTGGCGCGAAATCCAGATTGGGCAGAGCTTAAGAGTCCATACATTTCAATATAACCTATAAGCTGGTCAAAAAGAAGCCTTTCAAGGACTTTTGACAAACCAGGCAAAATACTAATTGGTCTATAATCAGACGGTAGATTTGCCTTAGGAAGTTTTTTCACAGGTATGATCTTCGTCAATTTCCATAGCGTTGGGAAACTTCCTGTTGTAATAGCGGTGTTGAAGATGTGAGTAATTGGCCTGACTACAAATGGGAGGATTAACTTGAGAAAACTGAGATTAATATTGTCCAGACCGACAGCATTAGATTTGATTGATCTTAGTGCCCAAATGACTTCCCGCTCGGTCACATTCACAAATGAAAAATCCCCGTCATAATAACCTGTAGAGTAAAATGCAGGAACGAAACTATTAAATACAACGCCTGCAGAACTGCAGAAATAGTCGTTTAGCTCATCCAAGTTTAGGTGAGTATCGGGCTTGTCTATTTTGCTTATATTCATTGCTTGAATGTTCTTCCATAGCTCGCGAGAGGGCAACGATGGCTCTAGCTTTTTCCGACAATAGTTAGTTTTTTCCCTTCTAATTGTAGCAGTGACTTTATTTCTCAAGAAGGTATAGTTATTCCGGAGCAGTGTACCGACGAACCTTCTCCAACACTTATATGCATAATCGCGTTCAACTATAAGCAACTCAATTTCCCTATTAAATTAAGGTGAGTTAGAATTTTTAACATTACAAGTTTTAAGAGGAACAAATGTTTCGAAAAGGTAGGATAAGTTGTTGGTGAGGTAAGTAACCTGATCATTTACATAACTTACAGAGTATAAATAAACCCAGCAAATGTCACTAGCTGCAAGGTGTAATTCCTCTAGGTTAATTGATTTAAAGTCGCGATAGGTAATGATACTAGAACATGCTGGAGATGGTGTTGGTACATTAAAAGATGCTACAATAGCTAGGTGATCACTTATGCCCGGCACGTGAAATTGACTGTGGTTAGCCACTAAGCTATTGGTTATAAAAATATCCAACAAGGATCTCCCACCTCCATGATATCTTGTTGGTGATGTGTTAATTACGTCCATCCCTAAGGTGCTTAAACACGCTAAGAAATCCCTAGAACTGTTATCATTTTTAAAAAGATTAATATTGAAGTCCCCACATATAATGTTTGTAGTATAAGCGCTGCTAATTTGTGCAAGATTATTATAAAAGTCATCTAAGTTCGTGATACGCGGTGGCTTATATACACAGCCGAGCAATATTTTATTCGACCCAATGGAAGTCTCGACAAAAAGGTACTCAGCTCCAGATGATGTTGAGTTTGACTTGCAGATTTCCCTACTTCTGAATGTACTTCGTATATAAAAGGCCACGCCTCCACCTCTCGCTAAAGTCCTATCATTTCTAAAAAGTATAAAACCAGGTAAATCAACCATATAATCCTCTATGCCAACATTCAGCCACGTTTCAGATATTGCTATTACATCCACATTACTATCCGCAAAAACATATTTAAATTCTTCAAAATCCGAAAGAATACTGCGAATATTAAGATGACATATGCTTAAATTATCATTGTAATCATTCACAGAAGTCTTCAGCACGTTTGCCCCATCGACAGTGATCGTATTGTCAAGTAAATTCATAATACAAACCCAAAGTGTCAGCTAACAAGAGAAATGCCATAACATTAAGAAAATCGAGAAAATAAACATACGAAGTGCAATGCAAAAACTTACAACTACATACGCTTCGGCCACAGTTCCCGCTTCTTGGTTGGGAAGTGGAATGGCTTCTACGAATTTCGTTAAATCGTCCTGAAAGGTAAGTATGTACTGATTTCCTCTATTTGATGGTGGGTTTATTGGTCCAACAATATCTAATGATACCCGTTCGAATAGTTTTGTGGAAGTTGTTGTGATTTTCATGGGAATTCTGACCTTTCTTGTGACTTCATTCCTTTGGCAATTATCACAAGATGATGTCCGCCAGTGGGGGTGCAGTGGTATTCGTGAATGACTTTTTCAATTTTGTCTTTCTCCGTTAATGTTATTTATAATGTTTATTTCCACCCGAATGGTCGTTTTGAATTGAAATGGGCTTTGAGTTTTTTAAATTATTTCTTATGGGATCCCGTATTGGTATACTTGATTTGAGTTCAGGTTGTCTGCTGGGATCCAGACTGGGGACTAACTCACTGTTGTCTATTTTATTTGGCTTAGTGTTAATTGAAGTTGGCGTATTCGTCTGACTTGAGCTAGAAGTGTTGAGCTTGGTTTGCTTCTGATTTATTCCTACTTGAGACCTCGTCATCACAGAGACGTTTTTTGTTTCCAGTCGGGATAATGCATCTGCATTTTTATTCAAATGCCCAGCTTTATGGACAACAACAAAGTCGTACTCCTCTAGTTTGATTCTCCAGCGCATAATCCTTGTGGATGGATCTTTGAGGTTAAAGATCCACACTAGAGGCTTGTGATCTGTCACTACAGTGAATTTCCTTCCGTAAACGTACGGCCGGAATTGTTTAGTTGCCCGTACGACCGCTAGTGCTTCTTTTTCAATCGTAGAATAGTTCCTTTAGGCCTTATTCAGGACTCTGCTTGCAAATCCAATTGGCAGGTCCGTACCGTCTGGTTCCTTTCGCTGAGAGAGCACTGCGCCTATCGCCGTATTGCTGGCATCAGTAGTGACAAAAAAAGGTTTCTCAAAGTTAGAGTACTGTAGTATTGGAGCTTGCATAATAGATTTCTTTAGAAGATTGAAGGACTCATCGCAATGAGCATCCCAGTTAAAGGGAATATCCTTCTTTAGTAATTGGTTCAGTGGATTAGCAAGCTTAGAAAATCGTGGGATGAACTTCCGATAGTAGCCCACGAGACCTAGAAATGATTTGAGTTGTTTTATATTTTTTGGAGGCAGGATGACTTCAATAGCTACTACTTTATTAGGATCGGGTTTTATTCCTTTGTCGGTTATTACATGGCCCAGATAATGTACTTCCTTACAGAGGAATTTACACTTGCTCGGTTGGAGCTTTAAATTATGCTTCTTTAAACACTCGAACACTTCCCGAAGTCTACGATTATGATCCTCTAAATCTCGCCCATATATGACTACATCGTCAAGGTAGACAAAACATCTAATACCCTGTAACCCTGTCAGCACTTGGTTCATCAAACGCTGGAATGTGGAAGGAGCATTTCGAAGGCCGAATGGCATGCGGTTAAACTCAAAATGCCCGTAAGGGGTACTGAATGCTGTCTTTGGTTTGTCGCCCTCGGCTACTTGTATTTGGTGATAGCCATTCGCAAGATCTAGAGTGGAGAAATATTTAGATTCGCCTAACTTATTTACGATATCTTCGATGTTAGGAAGTGGGTGTGCATCAGCTACAGTTAACTCATTTAACTTGCGGAAGTCCACTACCACTCTCCACTTCTTGTTACCTCGAGCATCTGGCTTTTTCGGTACAACGAGCAGTGGGGCGTTCCATGGACTAGTACTGTGGCGAATGATCCCATCATCTAACATTTGCTTTACTTGTTTTTTAATTTCCTGCTTATGTATTTCGGGTAAGCGATATGGTCTGACATTTATGGGGTATTGTTTTGGCATAACTGGAATATCGTGCGAAATAGTTGGTGTAAAAGATATCTTGTCTCCTTCGAGATGGAAAGTTTCGTTAAATTCGCGACAGATGTCGTCAATGGATAGCTTTTCCTCACAATTTAGGTGATCTAGCTCTAGAAGGATGTAAGCTTCTCCAGTCGCTGTCCTATTCTGTTGTGATTTCGGACACTTTTCAGATCGTATACTTCGTAATTGTTAAGTTTCTCTGATTTTAAGGGTGTTGTATCTGTAATTTCTACCTGGTTTTGGGAAGAGTTTATGACTGAGATGTATATGTGTCCGTCCTCGGGCTTTGTTATGCACCCTGAGGTATATACTTGTGGTGCTATTTCAGTCGGCAGACAAATGACTTCATCGTTTTCTAAAATAAGGCCGAATTTGAGGATGGTCTCTGTCCTCGGTGGAATTGTTATATTTTTCCTTGAGTATACAAAAGGGAGTTCTACCCCTCTTTCATTGGTTTGGACTGTTACAGTCTGGGATCTATAGTTAAGTACGGATTTTGTCTTTGACAAGAAATCTTCACCAATGATTCCTTCATAAGAAATAGGGAAATCTGAGGAGACTACATGGAATGGGTGACTAAATGTAGAGGCTTCGGCCAGATGTATATCTAGATAACATATACCTTTAGTGAGGATTGTTTGTTCAGAAATACCTTTAATTTAAATGGCCAAATTGGTCTGCACCCAAACTTCGTTTTTTAATGCACTAACTTTAATTATAGAAATAGAAGCTCCTGTGTCCAGGAGGAATTTGTTTTGTTTTACTTTGGACTGAAGAATATTCAAATTGTTTTCAGTTTGAAACGTTTGCCGTGAATTAAAATTTAAAATTGGGATTGAAGTTTCATTAGAAGTTTTTGTCGATATGTGAGAAATTTTACGTTGGCACTCTAACTTAGGTCTTGTACCCGCACCATAGTACCGCTGGTGGAAGGTATATTGGCGTTTCCCGAATTCGGACGTCGTCCATTGCGCTCAGTTACTCGAGTTTGATTGCTGGTTGCCGTATTATGGTTTACCGTCGCATTTTCGCATTATTGTATTGTCGCTTCCGGCATTCTTGTATAGAATGCCCAATATTCTTGCAATACTGACAGCGTACTGGCGCTGTTTGAATCGTAGTCACGCGCGGGTTAGAAAATCTTGGAAGATACGGACGATTGTATCCGTTCGAAGTTCCTGAATTATTCCGATTTTGTAACTTCCGGTATTCATTAGCTGTATGACCTAAATTTTTGCAATAGGTGCAATTCTTTGTATCTGGTTTTTCGTTTTCAGCTACGAGTTCCTCACCTAGTGCGTAATCAATTGCAGAGCTAAAAGTGTCATGCTTTGTAGACTTAACTATAAGTTTCAAAGGATGCTTTAATCCTCTCTTGAAATTGTTTGTAGCAGTTTTTTCATTAAGACTCCTAATAGCTTTACTACCCTCGTCTCCTTCTCCTTGAGTACTTGCTATATTTCATTCGTCTAACAATTTCTCGAGTTTCGCTGCGTATTCAGCAACTGTATCGCGATGTCCCTGCTTTATAGTGAACAGCTCTGCCTGTATGACCTGAGTTGAACGGAACTTCACGAAGTTCTTCTTTATAGCAGTTTTCAAGTCGGGCCAGTTATTAAAGTCTTGATATCGAAGAAGCGCGGTATATGACCTATTGGTTAACTTTGACTTAATCAAGTCAAGAAATTCGGCTTTCTCATTATCGTTAGAGGCTTTTGAATAATGGATTTCGGCAACTTGCAGAAATCTAGCGACTGCTTCAGAATTTCCATCGAATTCCGGTATAAGTTTTATAGCGTTTGCTATATTAAAGGAGGCCATTCTTTGAATTTTTTCTAATTGAGGGTTGCAAGGAAGGGAGCTTTTTGGGTCCTCGGTGCCATTATCCGCTACTGACTTTAGAAGAGAGTCACTTACCTCTTCTGATTCGCTTGACTCTTCTTCTGAGTTATCTGGTTCACCCGGTTTGCGTGGAATCTTTTTTCCGCCTCGCAAAGAAAGATTGAACGAGAGCATGTAATTAGTTTATTTTCCTAAATGATCCCTTCTGTTATTTGCAAAATTGGGAGGAACACAATAATTCCATTTACTACACCTTTTGTTATCTACTGCCTGATGGAGAATAATATAATATTCGCAATTCTTCTTATCAACAAGAACTTTCAAAGGAAACTTCGTGGTTATCCCTAACTTAATTTATTAATCTCCAATAAAGACTCAAAACACAATTCGCAAACTCGTAAAACCAACAAAAAACAAATAAAACACTACATATACTCAGTACGCTTCTTTTCAAAACGTCTCGGCAAGGAGCAGAAGTCGAGAACTACGCACTGCCAACTGTATGCACGAGAATATAGGAAAGCTTTCGTAAAACGCAAAAAGACTTCGAAATAAATCTAGCAGCGGAGATGACATGTTTCTATTACTGCAATATGAACATTATTACGAGGGATTTTACTACAGACTGAAATTAGAATGCTTGAAATTACGATATGCTTACAGCGCGAGCTGAGCATAATGAAAAAGGTTAATTATCACTCAGATATGGTTAATATAAAATCATGCTTCGTGATCATTTCATTGATTCAATTTGTAAGTATACACATGAGATACAAAATTTTAAGAGCAACAATTATTTTCATTTAAACAAAATTTGTTAGTTACTTATCGGCACAGGGACGGATGAAATTACTGCCCCATACTCGTGATCAGACAACACAAAGCACACACCACTAATTATTTTCCATGAGCTATTTAGTTCACTTTTATTTATTTAATAATCTCAATAATAATTTGGATTAAGCAATAGAGAATTGTTTTTAAAATAATATCAGGACCATCTGTATTGGTTCCGTTTTATTCGACACATTAATTTTAATTAAATTCCACTTTTATTTATTTACTACATTTAATAATAATTTGTATCAAGCAATGGAGAAATAAGCAATATAGAAATATATTATAATATTTTAAACTGATATCCTGACTTACAGTACCATCCGTATTGATTCCATTCTATTCAATAGATTGATTGAGTTGATTACACGCGGTTCTTTACTGAATGAGCTTCCAGTTAATTTACTGATCGATTTTCCTGGGTTGCAATTAATCGAAGATCCAATGAGTATCACACAATTAAGCGAAGATCACAATAAAGGGAAGATCCAATGAGTATCAGCCAATTAAGCGAAGATCACTGTGTATAAACCAATTAAGAGAAGATCAGTTTGTTTGATCCTCATAATCCGTCGGCAAACGAATTTTGCATTAAGATCGCGCGGATTATGACTTATTGACACGAATTTTGTATTATAATCGCGTGGATTGCGTTTTATCACACGAATTTTATTATTACGGTCGCGTGGATTACACCGATGCCACCATTTGTTACGCTCGCTAAGAAAATTCAACGAAGGGGGCCACACTTCTCGCCGTCGCTCTCATTCTCTTCAAAGAAATTACAACACCTTTATCATTTTTGATTAAAACAAATGCTTTTATTTAAATTGATCTTTAGAAATACAGAGAGAGATATTACAAGGGTTGTCTTAAGCACGATGGACTGAAGCGAACTCCAAGATCTTGGTCAAAAACACAAACTATCGATTCTCATTGCTTATCGCCCTGGCTCCCACACGCTGTCTGGAATTTGATATTCTACTTGAAAACAAGACGCGAAGTCAGCAAAACTGCAACTGCGTTTTTGATATGTTGTGTGCATGGTTCAAATAAACACTCGAGAGTTTATTTTGCGCATTTTGTCATTCCTAACATACTTGCAATTACAATATGTTTTCTCTCGTATTTCTACATTCCTATTTTGCAATGTAATCGTTGTATGGGTTCATTGTTTCATCGAACTCAATAAATGATATTGTTAGAAATATAGTTAATTTTCAACCATCGCATCGGCATAATCAGTGATCTTATTTACCTACTAATTAACTTGTTTTCAGCTAATTTGGTGTAGTGGTTTAAGAGCCGCTGCTTCCCCATCAAAGGCCAAGGTGTAACACCTTGACTTAAATCAGCGAGAAGAACAAAATAGTTCTTAACATTGGAGACCCCGACGTGATTCAGGTGCATCACTTGAATCACGTACCAGCCAAAGACGATTAGTACAGAGAACTAAGCAAATCGAGCGAGTCATCTTGTCCATCAATCAACCATTGAACAGATGGCAAATAAGCACAGAGACATGGATCAGTTAACTACTGAGCAAAACGGTTATAAGGAGGAGATTTTAAAGGTCAATGACAATTATAAGAAAGATTCCATCGATAGAAAAACTAAGTCAGCTTACTACACGGAGCGTTTACGACGCTTAGTAGCAGCCTGGGATTTATTTGAAGCTTTGGACAATGAAATTCGACTCCTACCTGAACCTTCGATCACTCACGTCTATTTTACATCCAACTGTTATGAGACGACACGCGAAACGTTTCAAAGGTATCAGGCTTATTTTACAGAGATAATACATAAAAGAGAAGAGCGTGCAAATCAAGGGAATTTTCCGTTAGAGCATGGTGCCAACAAAACTAATACTGACTCAAATATGCCACAGAATGCAAAGGTAGTCGCAACTACAGATACAATCAACAAAGAAGACGATATAACACCTGAATTTAAAGCTGATGTTTCATTAGAAGTTGTGAGATTGATCCACCGGCAGAAGGCAATAATAGAACCATTATGTCGTCTTATTAATAGGCTGGAGAATCTAGATCAAGCTGAGTATCCCCGGTGTTTCTAAGAATTGAAAGGGCAGTCCATAAACAAATATTGGACCCAGCTAGAAGAATACAACCAACGGATGTATGAATTAATCGAAGATCCAACTGAGATGGGATACGATGCTGCTGAATACATTAAGACAGAAGAAAGGGTGCAATACTACCTTATTCTTATTTCATCCAAACTAGATGAACAGCCACAGGCACCAATCACAGGCCAAGTCTCATCCAACACGATGCTAAGTTTACCAAAAATTACGCTCCCACAGTTTGACGGAGATTATGCAAAATGGCGACAGCTTTATGACCTATTCTCCAAAATGGTCCACAACGAAGCCTTAAGCATCTGTCAAAAGATGTGGTATCTGAAGACCAACCTTATTGGAGAAGCAGAAACATTAGTCAGACAACTCAGTTTATATGAAGAAAACTACAATAGTTCTTGGAAGCTTCTTCAAGAGAGATATGAAAACCCAAGGTTGCTTGTTGCTGCACTCATTAACAAATTGTTAAATCAACCATCTCATGGTACAGATGCCCCATCAGCCACTTCAATTAAAACTATGAACGATGTAACTCAAGAGTGTTTAATGGGACTACAAAATCTTGGGATATCAACTGCCAGCTGGGACTCATTATTGCTACACATCTTATATAAGAAACTAGACAGAAGCACACACACGCTTTATGAACAATCGCTATCGAGCCCGAAGTGTCTGCAGACATTGAAACACGCTTCCAGTCCTTGGAAGCTCTGGGAAACAAAGTGAAAAGATCCGAAGGAATTGGCAAGAGTCCAGAAATGTCTATATCATCATCATTGGCTTCAGTCGTCGAATCCAACCTGAAGTGTGTAACTTGCCATGAGAATCATCCACTGTTCAGATGGCAACAATTTTTGAAGATGACACCAAGTGATCGGCGAACTATACTACAAAGGTACAATATGTGTTTAAAGTGCTTAAGAAGAGGACATAGCGCACCAACATGTTCTGTAAGAGGATGCACAAAGTGCAATCGCAAACACAATACTTTAGTGCATAGTGAGCCATCAGCCAGAAAATTGGATATGTCATCAAGGGCAATATCCGCCTCTTCGAAAGAAGGAGGGTCCAGCTTGCTCTCAGCTGCCAGCACGAATTCTGCGCAACACCCATTGGCATTGGCCACATCTATCAAATGCAATCAAGGAAATTACATTCTTCTCAGCACAGCACTTGTTATACTCAGAAACAACCAGGGACAGGAAATAGAGTGTAGAGCCATTCTCGACTCCGGGTCCCAACTTAACCTAATAAGCGACCGAGCAGTCAGGAAGCTCGGCATTACTCCATCGTACGCATCCATGCATATTCAAGGCATTGGACAAGCAAGCCAGAAGGCTCAAGAAAGAGTTAACGTTCAGCTTAATTCAAGAATTCATGGCTTTTCAACAAGGGTAGAAGCATTTGTTTTAACAACATCATTTCTCCAAATCCGAGCCAACCACTAAATTTATCAAACTGGTCCATACCAAAAAATATACAACTGGCTGATCCCGCCTTCTACAAACCTGATCAAATTGATCTTTTATTGAATTTTTCATGCAGTTACTATCCATCTGGCAGATTAAGCTAGGAGAAAATCTACCCGCTCTTCAAAACACTGTACTCGGATGGGTTGTGACTGGAAGGCTAAATCAGACCGCAGAGTCCAAAGCAACGTGCGGTGTGTCTACTGATGATATGGATATAGTCTGCTTATTAGAAAAATTTTGGCGAATTGAAGATGTAGATGAATCTCGAGCCACCACAACAACATTGGCAGAAAGACAATGTGAAGAGCTTTTCAATCAAACAGTAAAAACAAATTCAGAAGGACGATTCATTGTTGGGCTTCCATTTTTAGAAGATCCGAAAACTTTACGCGAGTCGAAAGAGATTGCCTTGCGCATTAGAACGAAAACTCAACAAAAACAGTGACCTGCGACATCAGTACACAACATTTATGAACGAATTTATAGATTTGGGTCACATGGAAGAAGTTAATGTGAACTCTGTACCAACGCCTAATTACTTCCTTCCTCATCATTGTGTGTTGAAACCTGATAGCAGCACAACAAAATTAAGGGTCGTTTTCGACGCCTCAGTGAAGACCTCCACAAACATATCACTGAACGACATTCTCCACAAGGGCCCGCGTTTCCGTCTGCCTCGTTTTGTGTTCACGGCAGATATAGAGAAAATGTAGAGGCAAGTTGTTCTCCAGAAAGAGGACAGCAAATATCATCTTATATGGTGGCGAAGTGATCCACATCAGGAATTAAAGTGCTACCAACTACGCACGGTTACACATATGGAACATCATCTGCGCCATACCTAGCAACCAAATGTCTACAGCGCTTAGCCCAGAGAGAGCTAAATGACGTTATGATAGGAGCAGATAATCTTGCCATGGCTCGAGACATGCAAACGCAGTTAACCGGAATTTTGAAGGAAGCTGGATTTAAACTACGCAAGTGGTGTGCCAACCACTCTCAACTATTGCATAGCATACCACCAGCAGATCAAGAAGTAAAACTAGATTTTTCAAATGAAAAACTTCTTGTATAAAGAGATTGGTTACCAAAAACCGACCAATTTCAAACAAAACTTACAGTAAATGAAGGATTGAAATCAACGAAAAGAACAGTGGCATCAGAAATTGCTCGAATTTTCGATCGTCTGCGAACTATGGCTCCAGTTATTATTAGGGCAAAGATTTTCTTGCAAGAACTATGGGAGCTCAAGCTTCATTGGGATGCTTCACTCACAGAAGAACACGAAATGGATGAATTTCCGAACAAATCTCTCAGCACTGAATGAAATTCGTATTCCAAGACATATCTTTGCAGGAAACACTCCACGAGTAATTCAAATCCACGCATTTTCAGATGCGTCAGAGAAGGCCTTTGGAACTGTTATATACATTAGATCAATAAACAATGAAGGAAGAGTGATTGTGCGTCTCGTTTGCGCAAATTCAAGGGTTGCTCCCAAGAAAAAACTAACAGTACCCAGATTTGAGTTATGCGCTGCCAAATTAGGAGCGAAACTTCTCCAACGAGTAAAAACATCTTCCAAGCTAGAACAAGTAGCAGGCTTTCTTTGAAGTGACTCGAAGATCGTATTAGATGGGATCAATTCTACATCTACCTCCTACCAGACCTTTGTAGGTAATAGAATAGCTTCCATTCCTCAACAATGGAGACATGTCAAATCGGAAGAAAATCCAGCAGATGTCCTCTCAAGAGGTCCATCACCCGGAAAATTAAAGTCCTGTAATCTTTAGTACTACGGACCACTTTTTCTACATTGTAGCGAAGACATATGGCCTCCACCTTACACAAAGATATCCGATTGCGATTTGGAAAGAAAACGAGCAGCACTTGCTGTAACTGCAACCAAAATTGAAGACAAGAGTACGCATTTCATCAACAATACTGATCATAGAAATTCCCTTGAAAGACTTAAGCGAGTAACTGGATATGTGCTAAGATTTGTTTCAAGGTGCAGACAAAAACATACGATAATTTCGCCAATGCTGACTGCTTCAGAGTTAGATGAAGCCTTGTTCAACATAATCAAGCTAATGCAACAAGAAGAATTTCAAGAAGACATACGTCATCTCCTACGGTATAAAGAGGTATCCAAGAAAAGTCCACTAGCTACGCTGGCACCATTTTTGGACGAAAGAGGGATTGTACGAGTTGGAGGTTGACTTAAAGACTCTGGATTTACATATGAGTCGAAACATCAAATGCTGCTACCGCACTCACATGAGCTAACCAAACTTATTATGTCAGAGAGTCACAAAAGGAACTATCACATAGGACCGCAAGGGCTTCTATCAGCAATTCGTCAACGTTTTTGGCCTTTAAAAGGAAAGGGAATTGCACGTTCAATAGTTCAACATTGCATTCAATGTAACAAAAACAAGCCCAAAATGATGACACAAATGATGGGCAATTTGCCAGCAGCCAGAGTTCAACCAGCACGGCCTTTTATCAACAGTGAAATTGATTTTTGTGGACCCATCTGGATTCACTATAAAATTCGAGGGAACCGACCGCAAAAGGCGTATGTGGCAATATTCTGCTGCTTCGCAACCAAGGCTGTTCACCTCTAGGTTGTAAGTGACCTACTACGGAGGCATTCATCGAATCATTAAAACGTTTCATAGGTAGACGAGGACATTGTCGCAATTTATACTACGATAACGCCACCAACTTTGTGGGAGCAAGAAACCAGCTAGCAAGACTCTCTGAAGCAATCCATTCCGATCAAGGACAACAAAAATCACGACCATGTGCAGTCAGAAAGGAATGGACTTCCATTTTATTCCTCCACGCTCTCCACACTTTGGCGGGTTGTGTGAGGCCGCCGTAAAATCAGCCAAACATCTTTTGGTTGGCACAATATCTTCCACTTCATTAACATATGAAGAACTTGAAACCGCTCTGGTTGATGTAGAGGCAATTCTAAATTCTCGCCTACTAACTCCTCTATCTTCAGATCCCAATGATCTTAGTGCTCTAACACCTGGGCACTTATTGATAGGTGGACCGCTCACAGCACCAATTGATTCACAAGCAAAACCTATAAAGACTAAATTTCTGAGGAGATGGGAGTTAGTTTATGATATAAAAGAGCAATTTTGGAAACGGAGGTCTTCGGAATACCTAAATGAGCTACAGTATCGATTTAAGTGGAAACAACAATCACCCAATGCCAAGCCAGGAATGCTTGTCATTTTGAAAGAATATAATACACCAGTGCAGCAGTGGCCCTTAGGCAGAATTGTAGAGGTTCATAAAGGAAAGGATGGTTATGTTCGGGTGGCAGATGTAAGAACGTCAACAGGAGTCCTTCGCAGACCAATACATAAATTGGCTCCATTACTTATGGAGGAAGGCGCAGACATAGAAAGAGGCTCTGAAGAGGATTGTACATCATCTAACGACGAAACCCTTAGACCACGTTCGAACAAACGGCAAAACGAAGATCAAGCCAGTTCTAAACCATCACCTACAATAGCAACAAAACGAACAAAAACTTTTCTGGGAACATCGCTACTTACGTTATTACTAACTGTCTTCATGGTCGCGTCGTGTGCTAAAGTCGAAGTCATCGAAATCACGCAGTTCGAGCCTCAATTCGGCATACACTTCGAGGACCTTGGAGCGACAAACTTAATAACATCAGACTGGAAAATAATTGTTCATTACAACTTACAACCATATTGGATGGAACTAAACATTTTGGAAAGTGGAACTAAGGCTCTTCAAATACTTTGTGACCAATTGACTCCCAAGAGCGCATGTCGACAAACAATCTCTAAATTTGAGCATCTTCAAAATGAGAAAAAATTTGGAAACGAATTGCTTTCACCCTATTCAAGTTCTAATCGCCAGAAGCGAGGAGCACACAATATAGTAGAGAACGTAGCCAATGTTCTTTTCGGAGTGCTTGATCAACAATATGCGGAAGAGATGTCTAAAACAATCCAATCAATCAACGAAAATGAAGACCACCTACTGACTTTGCTAAGAAATCAGACTTCAGTCGTTGATTCGACTATAAACCTCATACGGAAGGACCAGGCGGCAATCAAAAAAAAAATTCGATTCCTTGGACAGCTACATCCTTCAGATAACGAATCGTTTCAATGAGCAAGGTGATACTGTACGAGTACGATAACAATTTATGTCGTTAGCACTGCAGATGAGCCTAGTCAGCACCAACTTGCAGCATATTCAAGGTCTAATAACTGATGTCATCACTGCTGAGTTAGAACTGACAACATGTACCACGATAGAAGGGAAGGTACATCTTTGCAATCAACTACATCCGATTTACCATCAAGGTGCGACCATGTGTGCATGTGAAATGGGTTTTTTAAACAATAATCCATGGTTCGAATACTGCAAGTTGACCCAGACACTGGAATAGCCCATTTGGTTACAATTGTCTGACGCCAATCAATGTATGTTCGCTACAAGTAATAATACGCCAATAAATATCGTGTATGATAACCAGATGTTCTCTAAGATACTACAGGGAACAGGACTATTAAAATTTCAGCCCCAATGCACCATAAAAGAAAAATGTATCCCAATTCATGGGCATCATCAATCCACAACCAATGTGAAATCATCATATACTAACCTGGGATTGTCAGTGGAGCACCTAAAAACAACGAAGTCACTAACACACGCCGAGTACGATAGGGAATATCAACCTCAACTGAAGGAACTATTGGGTGTCACATCTCTAAACCTCGATAGTCTACCCAAACGGATCCAGGAGAGCACCATACATCAATTATCAATCAGTTGCATAGCACTCTTCACAGTCCTACTCATCGCCATATATCTGGCCTGGAAATGTAGAGCTGAAGCCTGCAAGTGCTGCATGAAGAATCCACGGCCTATACCTCAGCCAAGGCAGCATATTAACCAGATCAATCATATTTGAACCACGGTTCAAACGTGGGGAGGATGTAAAATATAATTTTTCTGGCATATAATAAGTAAATCAGATCATGTCAATTATTAGTCATTAATTTCTCAATGCTACATCTTTACATACATTACGAGGTGAGTGCACTCAGGGAAGCATCAAGTTTCCCAGTTCATTCATCGAGTAAATGTGCATGTTTGCATTTTTGCGCATTTTGTCATTCCTAACATACTTGCAATTGCAATATATTTTCTCTCGTATTTCTATATTCCTATTTTGCAATGTAATCGTTGTATGGGTTCATTGTTTCATCGAACTCAATAAATGATATTGTTAGAATAGGCAATAAATTAATATAAATGTACGGACTCAATAAATTAGAAATATAGTTAATTTTCAACCATCGCATCGGCATAATCAGTGATTTTATTTATCTACTAATCAGCTTGTTTTCAGCTAATTTGGTGTAGTGGTTTAAGAGCCGCTGCATCCCCATCAAAGGCCAAGGTGTAACACCTTGACTTAAATCAGCGAGAAGAACAAAATAGTTCTTAACAGTAGCCATTGTATAACTTCAACTGACCAGTCGTAAAAACAATGTGTTCCAAAAGTTCGGAAGGAAAGCCAAGAAAATTAAAAAAAATCAAAGGTTCGCAGAAGATAGTAAAATCTTCAAAAGTTGAGATAACCGAAATCAATTTTAAACTTAAAAAAAATTTCACAGGTCAGAAAAGATCACAAGATTTTCGAAGAAATTTTACTAAAAGTTCAGAAAAAATCATATCATAATTACCAATGTACTAAGTATTCGAGAAGATAGCGGAATGTCAATATGGGCTTTACTCTCACTCAGAATTTAATACTTGTACTACCTCGATCGTGCAGTACAAAGATATAAATGCTAATTTTTTTATAAAAAAAAACTACAAAAATCAACTCAAGCCAAAAAAATCAGCAAAAAGAAAGTCTCACAGTCTCTCCCCCCACTCTCCAAGAGCTAACTCTCAAAACACAAAAGTCTTCAAGTCCTCTCACTCTAATCAGATCAGAAGTAGGATAATATAAGGTAAGTGACGTGAATGTGTGCATGAAAAAAGTTTGCGCTCTCACAGAGATCTGGGAAAAGTAGGGTTGGAGATGTCAAAGACTGAAAATGTTACTAGAGATTCTTCAGCCAGGCAGCTAGCAGTATGCCAACTCCTGATCACTGAAGGTCTCCAGCATCACTTCCATCCCCTGACAACTCTTTCCTTCCTCTTCACCTAATCGTCATCTCTAGTTAGTCTTCTAGTCGGGCACACCCATAAATCTGGTCAACTAGTTAGCTAAAAGCCAAAAAGTCGTCTCTCCGACTCATGACTCTGTCCGGCCAGTTGGCCAACAAGGACATGCCTCCGTGAGAGCACAAACAAAAATGTTTGTGTGAGGCCACCTGCCATTTCCATGGTTGAAGGCCAGCGGGAAAGTTCATTTCAAGACATTTCAAAAAAATCAAAACCTTACAACTGTTCAGACTTGAGGCTTGACCAAAGTCAAACCTAAAGTCGAACTCGAAAAAACTTTCAAAAAAACTTTCAAAACTTTCAAAAAGACGTTACTTTACTTTACTTTAATACAAAAATTCAAAAATCAAAATAGCAAAAACTTTCATAAACATTCCTTTACTCTACAAAAATTCTCGACAAAACCAGGTCTGCATATAACTTCCACTGGATACGAGACTTGAAGTCAGTCAATTAGCAAAGTGCCAAATGACCATCTCACTCTAAGTCCCAGTCTCCAGTAAAGGGCATAATTAGACCACCGAAGTCTAACGGAGGTGGCCCCACGTTGGACGCCATTTTTTTATGCAACTATATTGAGTGACTGGCTTGGACGTGAAGTGCAGACTGCCAGCATGACATGAAAAATCACTCTGCGGACAGCGTTGACTGCAGGGCGGCACGCTAGCTCGCCTCGACTATTGGCGGAGAGTGTGGGGAGGTTCCACGAAAAAGCCTGCCGCTGCCGCCTGCCATATAGAAAAAAATTTCGTGCTTTTAACCAAAAAAGCCGGCACACATTCAGTCCTGAAGGGACCTTTACGTCACTTACCTACATCCTCATTGAAGGCGCAGATGGTCTGCCTTCCTGCATGCCCCAACCACCCATCTGACTCTGAGGGCAGATATTTACAGAGTCCCTTGTAGATCTGAAAAGAGAGAGGCGTAGTGAACCTAAGCGACCTTCACGACGAGAGGGCTCCGGGAGAGTGAAAGGAAAGAAATAAAAGTACTTAGCAGCTCATCATTACGTTATAAAAAAAATAATTCAAATATATACATTGGTTCCTTAACTTGGCAATTCCCTTCTGTAGCGAAGAGCCCGCCCATTGTGGGGTGGTTCTTGCCAACCACATCCCTTGATGCTTGAAAAGCTGTGCGAAGTAAATAAGAAAACCAACAGGAAACTGCGTTGTCTGCTTGGGGACTTCAGATGGACGGACGGACAAAAAAAAACTTCTCGCGTCGCCTCCACTGGTGCAACCTGAAAATCTGAAAAAAAATTTATGAATTTATGTTGAATACCATTCCAGCGTTGCAGTACTAGGATAATGATAAATAAAAAGAAAAAGGTCAACGCCGTACAAGTGGCTACCACCCGGAGAAGTTCGACGCCGAGAGAGAGGTATTTTGAGAGAGAGAGGAAACGTGGACTTCAGATGATGATGAAGTCCGGACTGGACATGGCTTGGGCCCATCGCCCCCATCTACCCTGGCTAAGACGTCCCAGTCCGAAGAAAGTTCCTAGCCCCATTTAATCCCTTAAAGCCTGTGCGTGATCAGAAGACTCGCCGCCATGACCGGCCGCCATCCATCAGACTCCTACTCGAAAATCCTGGCCGTCGAAGAGCCGTGAGACGAACCGCCTACCATTCAACTACTCGTCTCCAAGCTCGGTCTTCCAATTTCCTTACCGGAAGAATACCAAGGACGCTGAAAGGCGAAGGAAAGTAAGACCAGCGAAACCAAATAAGCGTGTATATGTATCACTCAATGTATGTAAATACCGCGATATCCGTGAGCGGAACAAAAAAAAACGAAAGGAATTGGAAAGGACAGAAATAACTTTTTTTTTCCTTTTTTTTGTACGATTTTAGAATCAATTGCGCATTTTATTAGTTGATGCTACTACCATCCACCGCCAGTCCTTGCGTTTTACACAAAATGATACAATTGGCAATTATTTGTGGGCTACCTAGCTAATTCACAATGCCATAAGCCTAATGCCAAACAATTGTATTCGTTACCTGCCTAACTTTGCTCGAGCACCTAACCTTCCGACTCTTATATCTAGTTCGTATTAATGCACCAAAATTTATGTTACCTGTCAATCAATCAGAGGCATACTCAAAGAAAAAAAATCAATATTAACAAAAATAAAATAACAAAAAAAACATAATTTGTAAAAGGAAATAAAATATGTTTTACTCACTCTATTTATCATATTATTAAATCCGACTGTTACCTTATAAAAATCATGACACATGCACTGGCGGATGGTTTGCAGTATGTTCGAACCTGGAATCCGTCAAAGCCATATTATACTCAAATCTATTTCCGGTTGTACAAATCAATGGATGTAATTGGATGATATACGTATACATGCAGGTAATGTTGATCTTCACTCGAGCGGATTGTTCGCTAAACTGACACCTTTTTTTATTTCAGATAATCCACATCGGCGAATGCCGTTTGACGGTACGCATAGAGATACAGGTAAATATAATTTCCAAATGGACCAATTGTTCACAACACTGAAATCTTTTCTATTTCAGATGAAATTAACTTTAATGGGAGCCGTTTGATAAGTTCATTTACATATATAGGTAGGTGGGCATAATCCTCAAATGAACGTTACGTACTGAAATCTTTTCTATTTCAGATGAATTTAAAATTGATGGAAGCACTTTAATAATCATATCCACACATATTGTACTTGCACTTGATCGTATCATATAGATACAGGTAATTGGAATTCTTTAAATAAAAGAATTGTTCTCAACACTGAGACCTTTTCTATTTCAGATGAATTTAAATTGATATGAATTTAATTGATAAACGCACTTTAATAATATTCGCAGGTATGTACTCAAAATTTTTAACTGAACGAATTGTTCACCCCGCTGAAATATTTTCTCTATTTCAGGTAACTTTTAACAATATTCGCAGGTAAGTAATCAAAATCTTCAATTGAACGATTTGTTCATCACACTGAAATATTTTTCTATTCCAGGTAACTCTAAACTAATAAACGCACTTTAATAATAATATTCGCAGGTATGTACTTACAATTTTTAACTGAACGCTTTGTTCACCATGTTGAGATACTTTTCTATTTCAGGTAATTTTTAATAATATTCGCAGGTAAGTAATCAAAATCTTCAACTGAACGATTTGTTCACCACACTCAAATATTCTTCTATTTCCGCCAACTCTAAATTGAGGGATGCACTTTAATAACATCCACAGGTACGTAATCAAAAATTTTAACTAAACGATTTGTTCATCCACACTGAAATATTTTTTCCTATTCCAGGTAACTCTAAATTAATAATCGCACTTTGATTGCAGTCACATAGATACAGGCAATTGTAATTTTCTAAAAGGAAGAATTACTCACAACACTGAAATCTTTTCTATTTCAGATGAATTTAAAATTGATGGGTGCACTTTAGTAATACTATTCACTTATATACGAAGGTAATCAGAATCCTCCAATGAACGAATTGTTCATAAACTGAAATCTTTTCTATTCTAGATAATCCTAAATTCGACGAACGCACTTTGGTTGTACTCATATAGATACAGGTAATAATTTTCTAAATGGACGAATTGCTCACAGCACTGAAATCTTTTCTATTTCAGATAAGTCCAAACTTGATGAATGCACCTTAATAAAATCCACTCATATCGGTATGTAATCATACTCTTCAAATGGCAGAATTGTTCACCACACTGAAATAATTTTCTATTCCAGGTAACTCTAAACTAATAAACGCACTTTAATAATATTCACAGGTAAGTCCTCAAAATTTTTTTAACTGAACGAATTGTTCTCCACACTGAAATATTTTTCTATTCCAGGTGTTTCTATTTCAGATAAATCCACAACCGGCGAACGCGAGATGATTCGCGAAACAAACGTGTACAGGTAAGCGCGATATTTCACATCAACGCGAAGAAAGAAAACTCGTGGTTGTCTTTCGCACGAGACACAATCTTAAAAAAAAAACCGTTGTGCCATTTAATCCTTCATTTCTTCTTATTTCTATAAATTTTGTGTGTGGGTTTTTTTTTCAGATTACAGATTGCGCGTTCAACTTATTAGCACACTCGTTCAGAGCTCAGAATCAACTAACTCGGCGCAGTCTGCCTACATTTCAGCCGTACTGTTTTCAACCCGACCGACAGACGAGCGCTTTTCGTCTCGAAAATCCCCAATGCTTGCCGCAACTGACGTACATTCGGGCTCAAATTTCTTTGAAATTTCGGGCGAACCTACTGTAATGCATAGAGTGATGGTATCGCGTGATGTTTTACTGCTGGGCGAGTTGCCGTTTGTTTATTGGAAGTTTTGTTGACAAACGGTATATGGCACGAAATATTTGTGTGATAGATAAGGCGAAGATGCCAATTTTATGATTTTAAGCTTTTTTGTTTTTCGGATAAATGCGGGTATGTATGAATATGTCTTTATCTTTTCAGGAATTTGTTAATATGAAGAAGTAGCATAGGGCTACTCCTTGAAAATATAAATTTCTTCATTTCAGGGATTTTTAAAATATGAAGAAGTAGCATAGGGCTACTTCTTGCAAATATAAATTTTACATTTTTCAGGACTTTCTTAATATGAAGAAGTAGCATAGGGCTACTTCTTGCCAATATATATAGATTTTAAATTTTCAGGGATTTCCTCATATGGAGAAGTAGCATCGGGCTATTTCTCGGAAATAGCTAAATTTTATGAAATTATATGCTCTGGGAAATCATGGGGTTTTCTCTACTGACGTAGAGAAGCCAAACAAAAGTAGCGTAAGGGAGTATACGCTACAGCGTGGGGACGACCCATCGAGAAAAGAGTCTCATGACGGGCAGAACGAAAACGGTAGAGGAAAGAGAGAGAAGAAGGAGAAAAGAAAAAAAACAAGAAGGTCGACTCGGGAGGTGGTCTATGAATAACTTTTTTGCAGCCGCGCCCAACGTGGGGACGACCCACAAGAGTCTCAAGCCGGGCATACACTAGACCATGTGTTGTTGAGATCTAAGATCCCAATTCGTCTTGAAAGAGGGAGGACTGATCTACCGATAGACATCGTCTACCAACTCGCCTCGCCCAATGAACTGACCAGGGAGAGGTGCAGCGATTGAGTTATTAGGTACGGGAGCGTCCGACTCGAGACTACGACTTCGTCGGTGAAGTGCCGCTACTTAATGTTCTGCGGAACCCAGTCGCAACACCCCGGAAATCCCCCAATCCCAAGAGAGGAAATCGCTTCGTAACAGATAGAATTCATCTATCAACTCACTCGGGGTGACGGAAATCCCGCGGGATGCAACAAGCGGGTTCAAGCTCTAAGGAAATTGAAGAAAGGACAGGAAGAAAAAAAATCCTTCCGATGAAAGCTAACCTAGAAGGGGTTGGTATCGAAGACTGGGACCATCCAAACTTGTTAGTTTAGAGAAAATACACAAAAAAAATCGCTGGGACTCCATCCGCACTCGATGGCGCTGTGACATTCCTGAATTGGAGAAATTTGAAGAAAGGACAGGAAAGTAAAATCTTTCAGATGAAGGCTAACCCAGAAGGGGTTAGTAGCAAGGAGAGGTGACGCTCTAAACTCGTTCATTTAGAGGTATTGCACTAGAAAAAAAATTTCCGCCGACTCCGCTCACACGACACTACTTGACACGCCAGACTAATTGAAAGAAGATTGAAGAAGGGACAGGAAAGAATAAAATCCTCATATCGAGGCTAATCCAGACGGGATTAGAGGTGAAACATCTACTCATTAAAGGTAGAGATGGGTTATACTAGGATCGTTGTCCATTAATGAGATTTTCGCTCGACCACCACGGAATTGGAAATATGAAGAAGAGACAGGAAAGAATAAAATCCTCGTATCGAGGCTAAACCAGAGGGTTAAGCAAGCGGAATTCCTACTGTAGGTTCTACACGTAGGGTACCGTATGGGTTGAGGTTGACACATTGTCAGAGAAGGGAAAAAGGTTAACTGGTTGAACTACAAAAGGTATATCACCCACCACTGATGAGGCAGTAAGAGGGTTACGCGATAACCTATAGTTTGCAAGTGAAGCTTGCCGGATGCCTTTTTAGGGCTAGGGTACAATCTGAAAACGCATCTGGCGTGTTTTCTCACCGTACCTTGCGAGGACTCGGATATGGCCTAGCACTCGGTGTTGCTGTCCGTCTGCAGTTGATACCGTTGAGGGCAGCGAATGGAAACGGACTCCTGGCTTTCCCAGGAAGAGCTCTGCGCCAAGGCCGAGCACGCTTATACTGGCTCCGCTGTCCAATATGCCAGATATCCTTTCTCCGTAAATGAATACGTCGGCACACGAAATAACGGTTTCAGTGATAGCGGCCCTTATGCTTCTTTGCAAGGCTTGGTAGCGCCGTGTACGTTGTCTTGCTTGGGAGCCGGATGTTACCTGAGGCTGCGAGATCACGTCGCCGATGCAGCACTTCGTGTCCTGTCAATACTTTCTGTATGTGCTAGGGAGAGAAGTATCTGAAATTTTGCTATGGATATTCACCGTGACTCAGGCGAATATCTGTTTGATAAACCGGAAAGTTCGGAAATTATGTGTGTTGCATTCAGAAGGAACATGAAATAGTGAAAGTAGCGCTAAAACAACATATACCTATATATGTTCAAAAGAATGTTCAGAATGATAACTCCGTGGTAACTCCAAGGAGCAATGCCTTTAATTTGTGCGTGTACTATATTTGTGCTGCGTAATAAATATGTAAATTCAAAGGAAAATTCAACATAGTGACTTTATGGTACTCCAAGGAGGAATATCTATAACTTGTGCGTGTATAAAAATATCACTATAGAGGACATTACCCTTAGAATAGATCTAAAATAGATCTATAACTTACTCGTACTAAATTTGTGCGTATATATATATATTCAAATGAAAATTCAAAAATATTGCTATATTGTACATCCAAAGAGGAAGATCCAGAAATTATTCGTACTAATATTCAAAATTACAAATCATACGAAGGAGGTGGCTTGGCCATGCAGCGGCCTCCCCGAACACACACCCACAACAACATTTCAACAATCCAGTTCTGCGAACTGGGACAAAACAAATCGTTCTTAATCTCTCTCCCAACTCTCTACAGCTTGGCAAACTTTCAAAGGGTCTGACGCAGCATGAACTGAGTAATGGAACGTTAGAGCAAAAAAAAGAATTTAGGGAGTGTACGGGTTCGGAACCTGAAGGATTCCGTCCCACATTAAGGACATTATGACAAACAACCCTGTTGTCAAGGACAAGTCAAAGAAATGAACGTCGTTCACCAACCCGATAACGGACTGAGGTCAAAATCGGAAGACAGTGCGAGTGATCAGCGATTCAATGGCCGCCGGTACTCAGGAAAGAAGCCGTAGCGATAGTATGTAACGGAATCAATAATAGAACACAAACAAAAAACCCAGTGCATACGATATAATGATCGTAGGTAGCTACTCGACCTTCAGGTAATGATAACCATAATAGGGGTAAGACTACAGCAATCAAGACTAAATACTACGGCATCTGACATAATTATCATAGCTAGATATCCGATCTTAAATATCTATAACGAACGTAACGAAACCTCTGATAAGTTAAACTTAACTAAGACAACCCAAAAAAATTATAACGGTAGCTAAGATAATTTAACTATAATCGAACGATAATAGCTAGAGAGACTTATACTAGCTGAATAATATAAAAGGTGTTTAATATAACCTAAATGCAACCAAGGCAAAACTAAAAACAACCTATGGTAACCACAACCCGAGTTGGTACCCAAAATAAAAAGTATCCAAGATGATCTACGAGGTCACTGATATAAGGATTATAACCGACTGTGCGGACTAGATTGAACCGTGAGAGCCAACATAATTCAAAGATGGCTAAGATAGCACACCTACAAGGATATATAATTGCAACCTGATCTACAAGCTATCTCAGATACTCCAAAGGTGCCTCCGATGAACTAAAACTAAGCTTAGATAAGATGGCTACAATAACCCGAAGGTTGCTAATGTAAAGACTACGGGGAAGTATAAAAGCTCATAATGTTACAAAGGTAACTGAGGTTAAACTAAATAATCTAAAAATGACTAAAATAAGGGACACTGTAAGATCTAAGATAGTATCTCTTACTAAACTAACTCAATCGTGATTGAGATAGAGGCTATGATAGAACTATGATAGCTATAAAAAGATACGATAGAATCTAACTAACTATACCACAATGGTAACCAGACCCTAATAGGATGTCCTTACTTAAAGAAATATCAATAACTATAATACGATAATGGTAAGTGTTTAAACGCTATATAACATACTATAAATACAACTAAGGTCGTAAAAGCTAACTACAAGATAACGATAGTCGAGATAATAACTAGAATATGATACGATACTTTCCCAAAATACGCCAAAACCAAAATCTCAAAATAAAACTCAAAATATACAAAATATTGACTTCTTTCCTGGAACCAGCGGATGTGAACGGAACCTTTAAGCTCGTAGTAGTATGCTTCGCATACGACGTTCACCTTCCACTGATCAGCTGAACATCCCGATACTTCAAACTAGGGAACGTCCATGGGGAATAATCAAAAAAAAAGAAGAGGAAATTCACCTGTCTTCACCTCACGTGGGACTCCGCTCCAAGGTCACCGCCCCGATATTGTATCATTCACTCCAAGTCGGATACCAATCAAGAGGATGCTAACCAGCCATCCTCCCGTTAGAGTGATTAAGACAACTCCGAACGGAGTCATGGGAGCAGAGCGCTACGCAAGCGCGAAGCGTAGTATGTGAACACATTTTGAGACTATTGATCTGCTTCGAATCACATGGCTGTCACGATCCCTACCACAAGGAATAAATCACGCAGGTGGCAGTTATCGCTCACCGACTTGTAGCAGGGGTCGGAACATTTGCGCGGTTCTTCCGGACCTAGAGAGAAGTGGTCATCAAAGCAGTGCCCGCGAGCTGAAGCCTAACCTCGAAGTTCGCCTCGCGCACAAAGCCCGCTTACCACTGAAGAGATGAGCACTTCACACCATAGCTATGGAACTCTAAAGAAGAGCGAAATAGAAAAAAAAATTTATGAATGATTGAAGGAGATTTTACAAAGTCACACCAATGAAGACAAATTACGACCCGTCTTGGCAGCTACCAAAGCCAGATCTAACGAGAGCAAAAAGGAACTACCACGAAAGCAACGAGCTTTACGGGAGAAAAAGGTAGCTCTGCGTAGACCAAGCTATTGGCAGCATAGCAAGACAACCCGTTCCAGCAAGCTAAAGTTGTCTGTTTCAATTGACGAAAAGAGCCTCAATTGAAATGAATTGAATTACGCAATATACAACTTATTTAATAAAAAAAAATCGAAATTGAGAAGAGAGTACTGAATAACTTGAAGACGAGGCAAAACGATATGAAACTAGCGACATAATTTTTAAAGTATAGTGTCGATAGATCTAAAAAAAAATTGGCTAGGTGTGAATATAAAAGTTAGAATTTTACCAAAACTTAAAGCCGAGAAAACGAAAGACAGAAAAATTTGCATCTTAGTCAAGAGAAGCTTGAATAAGTATCAAAAGAAAAAACCGAATTTGGGCGCCATTGTAGCGAAGCAAACAAATGAGCGACCAGAAATAATACTGAAATCTGCCGTTGCACCTTAGTCAAGTGAGGCTTGACTAAGTGCAAGAAAAAAGACCTGAGCGTGGGCGCCATTGTAGCGAAGAGCCCGCCCATTGTCAGCCCTACCCACATCCGTCTTGCCGCGAATGTAGATAGGCGCTGCAACGGACACCTCTTGCTGCAAAATCTTCTTGGGACTCATGTGGGTGGCCGCACAGCGAATATGCCGCTAGCGATCAGCCGGCTTGGGGTGGTTCTTGCCAACCACATCCCTTGATGCTTGAAAAGCTGTGCGAAGTAAATAAGAAAACCAACTGGTGCAACCTGAAAATCTGAAAAAAAATTTACGAATTTATGTTGAATACCATACCAGCGTTGCAGAAATAAAAATAAAAAGGTCAACGTACAAGTGGCTACCACCCGGAGAACTTCGACGCCGAGAGAGAGGTATTTTGAGGGAGAGAGGAAACGTGGACTTCAGATGATGATGAAGTCCTTACTGGACATAGCTTGGGCCCATCGCCCCCATCCACCCTGGCTAAGACGTCCCAGTCCGAAGAAAGTTCCTAGCCCCATTTAATCCCTTAAAGCCTGTGCGTGATCAGAAGACTCGCCGCCATGACCGGCCACCATCCATCAGACTCCTACTCGAACATCCTGGCCGTCGAAAAGCCGTGAGACGAACCGCCTACCATTCAACTACTCGTCTCCAAGCTCGGTCTTCCAATTTCCTTACCGGAAGAATACCAAAGACGCTGAAAGGCGAAGGAAAGTAAGACCAGCGAAACCAAATAAGCGTGTATATGTATCACTCAATGTATATAAATAGGGCGATATCTGTGAGCGGAACAAAAAAAACGAAAGGAATTGGAAAGGACAGAAATAATCTTTTTTTTTCTTTTTTTTTTGTACGATTTTAGAATCAATTGCGCATTTTATTAGTTGATGCTACTACCATCCACCGCCAGTCCTTGCGTTTTACACAAAATGATACAATTGGCAATTATTTGTGGGCTACCTAGCTAATTCACAATGCCAAACAATTGTATTCGTTACCTGCCTAACTTTGCTTGAGCACCTAACCTTCCGACTCTTATATCTAGTTCGTATTAATGCACCAAAATTTATATTACCTGTCAATCAATCAGAGGCATACTCATAGAAAAAAAAATCAATATTAACAAAAATAAAATAACAAAAAAAACATAATTTGTAAAAGGAAATAAAATATGTTTTACTCACTCTACTTATCATATTATTAAATCCGACTGTTACCTTATAAAAATCATGACACATGCACTAGCGGATGGTTTGCAGTATGTTCGAACCTGGAATCCTTCAAAGCCATATTATACTCAAATCTATTTCCGGTTGTACAAATCAATGGATGTAATTGGATGATATACGTATACATGCAGGTAATGTTGATCTTCACTCGAGCGGATTGTTCGCTAAACTGACACCTTTTTTTATTTCAGATAATCCAGATCGGCGAATGCCGTTTGACGGTACCCATAGAGATACAGGTAAATATAATTTCCAAATGGACCAATTGTTCACAACACTGAAATCTTTTCTATTTAAGATGAAATTAACTTTAATTGAAGCCCTTTGATAAGTTCATTTACATATATAGGTAGGTGGGCATAATCTTCAAATGAACGTTACGTACTGAAACTTTTGTATTTAAGATGAATTTAAAATTGATGGAAGCACTTTAATAATCATATCCACACATATTGTACTTGCACTTGATCGTACTCATATAGATACAGGTAATTGGAATTCTTTAAATAAAAGAATTGTTCTCAACACTGAGACCTTTTCTATTTCAGATGAATTTAAATTGATATGAATTTAATTGATAAACGCACTTTAATAATATTCGCAGGTATGTACTCAAAAGTTTTAACTGAACGAATTGTTCACCCCGCTGAAATATTTTCTGTATTTCAGGTAACTTTTAATAATATTCGCAGGTAAGTAATCAAAATCTTCAATTGAACGATTTGTTCATCCCACTGAAATATTTTTCTATTCCAGGTAACTCTAAACTAATAAACGCACTTTAATAATAATATTCGCAGGTATGTACTTACAATTTTTAACTGAACGCTTTGTTCACCATGTTGAGATACTTTTCTATTTCAGGTAATTTTTAATAATATTCGCAGGTAAGTAATCAAAATCTTCAACTGAACGATTTGTTCACCACACTCAAATATTCTTCTATTTCCGCCAACTCTAAATTGAGGGATGCACTTTAATAACATCCACAGGTACGTAATCAAAAATTTTAACTAAACGATTTGTTCATCCACACTGAAATATTTTTTCCTATTCCAGGTAACTCTAAATTAATAATCGCACTTTGATTGCAGTCACATAGATACAGGCAATTGTAATTATCTAAAAGGATGAATTACTCACAACACTGAAATCTTTTCTATTTCAGATGAATTTAAAATTGATGGGTCCACTTTAGTAATACTATTCACACATATACGAAGGTAATCAGAAACCCCCAATGAACGAATTGTTCATAAACTGAAATCTTTTCTATTCTAGGTAATCCTAAATTCGACGAACCCACTTTGGTTGTACTCACATAGATACAGGTAATAATTTTCTAAATGGACGAATTGCTCACAGCACTCAAATCTTTCCTATTTCAGATAAGTCCAAACTTGATGAATGCACCTTAATTAAATCCACTCATATAGGTATGTAATCATACTCTTCAAATGGCAGAATTGTTCACCACACTGAAATAATTTTCTATTCCAGGTAACTCTAAACTAATAAACGCACTTTAATAATATTCACAGGTAAGTCCTCAAAATTTTTTTAACTCAACGAATTGTTCTCCACACTGAAATATTTTTATATTCCAGGTGTTTCTATTTCAGATAAATCCACAACCGGCGAACGCGAGATGATTCGCGGAACAAACGTGTACAGGTAAGCGCGATATTTCACATCAACGCGAAAAAAGAAAACTCGTGGTTGTCTTTCGCACGAGACACAATCTTTAAAAAAAAACCGTTGTGCCTTTTAATCCTTCATTTCTTCTTATTTCTATAAATTTTGTGTGTGGGGTTTTTTTCAGATTACAGATTGCGCGTTCAACTTATTAGCACACTCGTTCAGAGCTCAGAATCAACTAACTCGGCGCAGTCTGCCTACATTTCAGCCGTACTGTTTTCAACCCGACCGACAGACGAGCGCTTTTCGTCTCGAAAATCCCCAATGCTTGCCGCAACTGACGTACATTCGGACTCAAATTTCTTTGAAATTTCGGGCGAACCTACTGTAATGCATAGCGTGATGGTATCGCGTGATGTTTTACTGCTGGGCGAGTTGCCGTTTGTTTATTGGAAGTTTTGTTGACAAACGGTATATGGCACGAAATATTTGTGTGATAGATAAGGCGAAGATGCCAATTTTATGATTTTAAGCTTTTTTGTTTTTCGGATAAATGCGGGTATGTATGAATATGTCTTTATCTTTTCAGGAATTTGTTAATATGAAGAAGTAGCATAGGGCTACTTCTTGAAAATATAAATTTCATCTTTTCAGGGATTTTTAAAATATGAAAAAGTAGCATAGGGCTACTTCTTGCAAATATAAATTTTACATTTTTCAGGACTTTCTTAATATGAAGAAGTAGCATAGGGCTACTTCTTGCCAATATATATAGATTTTAAATTTTCAGGAATTTCCTCATATGGAGAAGTAGCATAGGGCTACTTCTCGGAAATAGCTAAATTTTATGAAATTATATGCTCTGGGAAATCATGGGGTTCTCTCTACCGACGTAGAGAAGCCAAACAAAAGTAGCGTAAGGGGGTATACGCTACACTTCCCGCAATTCTACCTACTGTTCCTCCTTAACCATATGGCATTCTTACTCTTGCAATTTTTTCAAAAAAATTAAGTTAAAACTCATCGTTGGTGGCAATATGATAATATCAATATCTACTTAGGACACATATCCTCAAAGGTGCCAATATAAAATTTAGTTCAGAGTCAAACTCTCCAAACTCCGCTTAAATACGCGTTACATAACCATTAAATGCATAAGGCTGAATTGAAATGTGGAAAACAAACCCAGAATCATCGTTTCCAAACACTGATTGTAAACGAGCATATAGCGTGCGTGCACTATGAATTGCAACTTTTTAAATTTACTTACGCGTCATCCTGTCCCCTAAGGAGCTCCCTGGAGGATTTTATGTGACCTGTATAAAAAGATTAAAGTTTATTTGTTAGGAGGTTATATACTACTGCCGGCTATCGTATTGCTTTGTAACCATAACTGTTGCACAAAGAACTGTCTGTCTTGTTTTTCCACCCTTCCTTTTCATAAAAACTTTAATAGCTTCGACAACTTAAGCAAAACATGAGACGTGAGCTGAGTGACAGTTAGAAATATTTTTTTTTTTTTGCGTTAAGTCTTTTGAAGTAACCTATTGCACCCAACATCAAATATATTTGTTGATTATTGTACATCTATGCTGGCAACACTGTTTTGCTGACCAATTGACAGGTCGCCCTTTTATCAAGACGCATGTTAAGAAAACATGGTGAAATGTAAACTAGAAGTTTGTTCCTAAGTTACAAAATTATTCTTTATAAAAGCTAAATAAAGTGTTTAAGTTTGAGCTAAAAGATTTCATTCTTTATTTTAACATGGTAGCAGATAGTGGTTGTGTTGAAAACAACAAGTGAAAAGAAAAAATCAGTTCGGAAATATCAAGGGGAAAAACGTGTTAAAATGGCCGCAAAGAGCGATATAAATATTACAATATTCAACGGAGCGGATTATAGCAACTGGAAAAATCGAATGCTCAAGTTTTTACAATACAAAAAATGTAAAGATGTGGTAATAAGAGAAAAAATAAGTACCGATGACGAAAAATGGGATGAATGCGATATTCAGGCTACAAATTATATTTACAGCGAAATAACAAACACACAACTTAAATATATTAGTGAATTAAATTCAGCTTATGAAATTATACAAAAGTTTGATGAGATGTATTTGAAAAAGTCGACAGCTTTGCAAATAGTTTGCCGACATAACCGTGAAAATATCAAATTGAAAAATTATTCAGAAGTATCTTTATTCTTTGATGATTTTGAAAAAGCTGTAAACGAGTTAAAGCAGGCAGGTGCAACAGTAACGGAGCAGGAAAAACTTAATTACAAGTTAAAATCCGTACCACAACATTATAGGCATATTGGTGCTTTGATAGATGTTTTACCAGAAAAGAAGAGATCAGTTGATTATCTTAAAAGCAAAATAAAATTAAAAAGTGCTGAAGAAAAATCTAACGAAATTTTAAATGATAACTGACCGAGGATATGGACCCAGAAAATCAATATACAGCTTTTGCCATGGTCGTTTTGTCACAGACTGAAATCTCATAGGTGGTCTAAGAATAGTATTGGGGGCGTTAATCTCTTTACACATGTTCACAGGTGCCTACGTAGTTTTTGACATCAACTGTCATTCGTGGCTAGTACAAGTGTCTTCTCAGACGTTCCAGTGTTTTCCCTATACCTCCGTGTGAAGCTAGTGGCGGATCATGCGCTCTTGAAATAACGTCGGAGACAAGCTCTCGTGGAATCCAAAGCTTCCAAGCTTCTTCTTCCTGAATCGGATCGCCTGTTCTCGGAACAATCCGAATGTACACGAAGCCATCCCTGACGCAAAGATCTGGTAGTTTGCCAGAAGTCGTTTTAACTTTATGACTCAGTTCCTCATATTCCAACGAGTTGAAATATGGCGAACTAAGGTCAACTTCCGGGTCAAGATCTTCGTTTGTGGACAGGCTGTCGCAATGAATGCGTGACAGCGCATCAGGGACGACATTCAGGCTTCCTTTTCGGTGCTCAATAGTGAAGTCGAAACTCTGAAGCTTCAAACTCTACCGAGAGAGTCTACCGCTGAGGTCCTTTTGGGACATCAGCCATTTCAAGCTCGCATGATCAGTCATTATCTTAAAGGCATAAGTTCTATGAAGGGCCGCAACTTCTGTACACTTAAGATTGCAGCTAAGCATTCCTGCTCTGTGACAGTATAATTTCTTTCTGCTGAGTTCAACTTTTTCGAGACGGAGGCTATTGGCTTCTCGTGGCCATCGTCATCTAGTTAAAGCAGCACCCCACCAATACCTTGTTGGCTCGCATCGCACTGTATAACGAACGGCTTGGTGAAGTCTGAGCTCACTAGCAACGGAGCAGAAGTAAGTTTTTGTTTCAACAAATCAAGAGACGTCTGGGCTTCAGGTGTCCACTTGAACTGACTAGGGTTTTTCAACGTGTATGTAATGGAGGCAGTTAAGTCAGCATAGTTCGGAATGAACCATCTATACCATCCCGCCATACCTAGTAAGCGTCGGGCTTGCCGAACAGTTTTAGGTGACGGAAAGTCAACTATGGCTGAAATCTTGTCAGGGTCAGTTCGTATACCTCATTTTCCAACAATGAAACCCAAGTATTTGGTCTCTTTGATACAAAACTTACTCTTCTCGACGTTGATAGTGAGGCCAGCTTTCCTCAAACAATCCGCTACACGGGCTAGCAGCGTGAGATGAGTGTCGAAGTCTGAAGACAGAATTAATAAATCGTCTAGATGAGGCGGCACATCGTTTGTGGAGCATTGCATAGGCCGAATGGCATCACTGTGTACTGATAGAGAGGATGACCAGGTACAGTAAAAGCGGTCTTCTCTCTGGAATCAGTGTCTAATTCAGCTCTAATTCAGCATCCATTAAACTCTGTACGGCTGGTGAAATCGGATAAAAGCGTTGTTTTATAGGACCTGCGTCATTCGTCTAGATCTTGTGAGTGACCAGAGATATCTTTCCCAGGCCTAAAGAGGAGAAAGAAGGGAAAAGCTGTTTAGTAACTTCTAAACGCTGTCGATCTATACCGGAAAGAGAATGGCAGTCGGTGTCAGGAGTAGCTAGTAAACTTGGTGTCACTTCTGCAACTACACCTAGGACATCTGGAGCCAACCCAAATAGACGCCAGAAGTCTATTCCTAGATACAGCGCCTGTGTGAGCCCAGGAACTACGTAAAAACTCGCGTTTTGGGTCTTATCACGGAAAGTGATGTCCAAGTTCACATGACCATGCACAGTCGTCATGGCACCATTCGCTACTTGTACCTGTGTCCTATACCTCTTCCATTCAACCTCTGCTTCTGCAAGCTTCTCTAGCGCTCCCTGGCCTAGAATACTGGCAGTGGTACCACTATCAAGTAATCCAGTCTCAGTTCGCCCGAGTAGTCTTACTTCGGCTTACGGTCGAATGTCGTCTGGCATTGACACGGAAATGTGTGCCAGTTCCTTTCTTTCCTGTGTCATTCGTCGACAGTATTCCCGCCAACGAACGGTCGATCGTTTCTTCCTAGCTCCAAGGTCCAGGTCAGGGTATATAATGTCAGCTAGCTCCGCCACTGACGAAAAGATGCGGTCTCTTACTGCATTGTAATTCCGCAGATACGGGGTCAGCGGATGTAAAACAGGCTCACGCCTACTCGTCATAACAGAGCTTGGTGGCCGTTTTAATACAGTAACGCCAGAAGGCCGAATCTACTGCTCAGTGACATTGCCAGTGGAAAGTGCTGATGGTATTATCGGGACGTCAGAGATCAAAGACTCTTTCAGAGAAGTGTCTAGTAGTGTCTAGGGCTCCTCAGTGGTGGAAACAGGAGCTCGAAGATCTGCGGAGAAGTCTATTAGATTCCCTGTCGGTGGAGTATTCGTACAATCAAGAAGAGTGCTGGTATCATCAGAGTCACTGAATGATGTCAACGGACAAGTCAATGTTTCGTCGTAGGGGCCTGCTGATGGAGCGGACCCTCCTCCGTGTTCAAAGCTTGAACTGGAGTGGTCATAGCAGTCGCCGTCCAAGATGTTGCAATTGGTCGAGAAAAGGTGTTGGGATTCCCGACCCGTCTCTCGTTTTTCTGTGCGCGGGGTCTCCAGTTTGGTTTAAAGATATTCTTGCGTCCGCATCTATAACAAAACACCTGTTGTCTCTCTTGCAGACAGTCCTGGTAAAATAACCTTGTTGATCACAATTCCAGCACACTACTGCATGTCTGGTTGAAATGCCTGACACGTCGCCTAAGCTGGTGTCACGGCATGATTCTAATGACAAGTCTGGGTGTAAAGACTGGCAGTCTGTAATCTCGTTGACTCGCTGGCTCTGGTAAGGGCGCCAACTAAAAGCCGTAGCAATTTGCAGCTGTATGGCTTGTATTTGAGTGACAAGTGACCTCAACTGACCGATGGTATAGGTGGCGTGCAAGGATATTTTGTTCTGGATGTCTGGAAGTAGATTGGATTTGACTGTCTCCAAGAAATCATTATCCAACATTGGAGTCTGCAGTTGGTCACGCAACTGCACTAGATTTTGGTGGTATGCTGCGAAAGATTCTCCAGTTTTTGCCTGCGGGACATTAGCTGGACCCGCACCTTCAGCTAGGAGAGCTGTTTTAATATATTCGCAGGTTCGTGTGGAGTTCAGTCTAAGTAAGGACCAATACCAATCCATGGCCGGACCTGCGAGCAACGTGCTCATATTCCTCACTAGAAGGTCAAAATCTCCTTCGAGAGCTGAGTAAGTGAGCGCTTTAACTCGGAAGACAAACTCATCCACTGAGAGTTTGGAACTATCTCCTCTATACGAGATGTTCCATCTTCGTAAAGGGCTTCCAGAACGTCTTGACCATGCGTTTCGTTGAGGTCTGTCATTCTGAAACGCCTGTGCTTGGGGAATAGGATTCGGCCCTGGCCTCTGAGGTCTATCGGGTCTATCCTGATTGCCTGATGCGTGATGTTGTTCATCAACTGGTCTGGGTCGTTCTGTAGACGGTCTAGGTTGTCCTATACGTGGTAGTGGTCGAGAAGTGTCTACGAGAGGCACGACAGGAGCTGGCCGAGGAAAGTTGTTAAACAGTTCGTCCCGCAGAGTGTTCATACTCTGCGTGATTCCCTCTCGGATAAGATCTTGCATCTGTATTCTTAAGCCAGCCATTAACGCTTCTGACGCTACCAAGCCTTGACCATTGGTAGCAGGCATTGGACTATTCATGCGTGAACTAACGTGAGACGTCGTTACTGACTGTAAGCCAGTAGATAAGGATCTACGAATCGAAGAAAGATTTGTCGGTGGTGGTAGATTCAGCTGCGGGAGCTGATAGGACGTATTAATCTGGCTATCCTGTCGAGTCTGATTTCTTTTCGGAACGGTGCCTGTGTGCATGGTGAAATCTTTTTGTGTAAGGGGACACCTACAATTCGGGCAGTTCCCTTGCTCGTCTATGCATGTACGCAAGCACGCTTTATGGAATTGGTGTCCGCAAAGAGTCAGAACTGGTTTCCTGTGCGCATACCAATCTCCGTCTTGGCAGATGGTACACTGATCTGGTCTAGATACGGGAACCTCACCGAGGGGTGATGTTCGCACTGTAGCTGTAAAATATAATTTTTCTGGAATAGAATAAGTAAATCAGATCATGTTAATTTTTAGTCATTAATTTCTCAATGCTACATTTTTACATACATTACGAGGTGAGTGCACTCAGGGAAGCATCAAGTTTCCCAGTTCATTAATCGAGTAAATGTGCATGTTTGCATTTTTGCGCATTTTGTCATTCCTAACATACTTGCAATTGCAATATGTTTTCTCTCGTATTTCTACATTCCTATTTTGCAATGTAATCGTTGTATGGGTTCATTGTTTCATCGAACTCAATAAATGATATTGTTAGAATAAGCAATAAATTAATATAAATGTACGGACTCAATAAATTAGAAATATAGTTAATTTTCAACCATCGCATCGGCATAATCAGTGATTTTATTTACCTACTAATTAACTTCTTTTCAGCTAATTTGGTGTAGTGGTTTAAGAGCCGCTGCTTCCCCATCAAAGGCCAAGGTGTAACACCTTGACTTAAATCAGCGAGAAGAACAAAATAGTTCTTAACATTGGAGACCCCGACGTGATTCAGGTGCATCACTTGAATCACGTACCAGCCAAAGACGATTAGTACAGAGATCTAAGCAAATCGAGCGAGTCATCTTGTCCATCAATCAACCATTGAAGAGATGGCAAATAAGCACAGAGACATGGATCAGTTAACTACTGAGCAAAACGGTTATAAGGAGGAGATTTTAAGGGTCATTGACAATTATAAGAAAGACTCCATCGATAGAAAAACTAAGTCAGCTTACTACACGGAGCGTTTACGACGCTTAGTAGCAGCCTGGGATTTATTTGAAGCTGAGGACAATGAAATTCGACTCCTACCTGAACCTTCGATCACTCACGTCTATTTTACATCCAACTGTTATGAGACGACACGCGAAACATTTCAAAGGTATCAGGCTTATTTTACAGAGATAATACACAAAAGAGAAGAGGGAATTTTCCGTTAGAGCATGGTGCCAACAAAACTAATACTGACTCAAATATGCCACAGAATGCAAAGGTAGTCGCAACTACAGATACAATCAACAAAGAAGACGATATAACACCTGAATTTAAAGCTGATGTTTCATTAGAAGTTGTGAGATTGATCCACCGGCAGAAGGCAATAATAGAACTATTACGTCGTCTTATTAATAGGCTGGAGAATCTAGATCAAGCTGAGTATACCCGGTGTTTCTAAGAATTGAAAGGGCAGTCCATAAACAAATACTGGACCTAGCTAGAAGAATACAACCAACGGATGTATGAATTAATCGAAGATCCAACTGAGATGGAATACGATGCTGCTGAATACATTAAGACAGAAGAAAGGGTGCAATACTACCTTATTCTTATTTCATCCAAACTAGATGAACAGCCACAGGCAACAATCACAGGCCAAGTCTCATCCAACACGATGCTAAGTTTATCAAAAATTACGCTCCCACAGTTTGACGGAGATTATGCAAAATGGCGACAGCTTTATGACCTATTCTCCAAAATGGTCCACAACGAAGCCTTAAGCATCTGTCAAAAGATGTGGTATCTGAAGACCAACCTTATTGGAGAAGCAGAAACATTAGTCAGACAACTCAGTTTATATGAAGAAAACTACAATAGTTCTTGGAAGCTTCTTCAAGAGAGATATGAAAACCCAAGGTTGCTTGTTGCTGCACTCATTAACAAATTGTTAAATCAACCATCTCATGGTACAGATGCCCCATCAGCCACTTCAATTAAAACTATGAACGATGTAACTCAAGAGTGTTTAATGGGACTACAAAATCTTGGGATATCAACTGCCAGCTGGGACTCATTATTGCTACACATCTTATATAAGAAACTAGACAGAAGCACACACACGCTTTATGAACAATCGCTATCGAGCCCGAAGTGTCTGCAGACATTGAAACACGCTTCCAGTCCTTGGAAGCTCTGGGAAACAAAGTGAAAAGATCCGAAGGAATTGGCAAGAGTCCAGAAATGTCTATATCATCATCATTGGCTTCAGTCGTCGAATCCAACCTGAAGTGTGTAACTTGCCATGAGAATCATCCACTGTTCAGATGGCAACAATTTTTGAAGATGACACCAAGTGATCGGCGAACTATACTACAAAGGTACAATATGTGCTTAAAGTGCTTAAGAAGAGGACATAGCGCACCAACATGTTCTGTAAGAGGATGCACAAAGTGCAATCGCAAACACAATACTTTAGTGCATAGTGAGCCATCAGCCAGAAAATTGGATATGTCATCAAGGGCAATATCCGCCTCTTCGAAAGAAGGAGGGTCCAGCTTGCTCTCAGCTGCCAGCACGAATTCTGCGCAACACCCATTGGCATTGGCCACATCTATCAAATGCAATCAAGGAAATTACATTCTTCTCAGCACAGCACTTGATATACTCAGAAACAACCAGGGACAGGAAATAGAGTGTAGAGCCATTCTCGACTCCGGGTCCCAACTTAACCTAATAAGCGACCGAGCAGCCAGGAAGCTCGGCATTACTCCATCGTACGCATCCATGCATATTCAAGGCATTGGACAAGCAAGCCAGAAGGCTCAAGAAAGAGTTAACGTTCAACTTAATTCAAGAATTCATGGCTTTTCAACAAGGGTAGAAGCATTTGTTTTAAACAACATCATTTCTCCAAATCCGAGCCAACCACTAAATTTATCAAACTGGTCCATACCAAAAAATATACAACTGGCTGATACCGCCTTCTACAAACCTGATCAAATTGATCTTTTATTGAATTTTTCATGCAGTTACTATCCATCTGGCAGATTAAGCTAGGAGAAAATCTACCCGCTCTTCAAAACACTGTACTCGGATGGGTTGTGACTGGAAGGCTAAATCAGACCGCAGAGTCCAAAGCAACGTGCGGTGTGTCTACTGATGATATGGATATAGTCTGCTTATTAGAAAAATTTTGGCGAATTGAAGATGTAGATGAATCTCAAGCCACCACAACAACATTGGCAGAAAGACAATGTGAAGACCTTTTCAATCAAACAGTAAAAACAAATTCAGAAGGACGATTCATTGTTGGGCTTCCATTTTTAGAAGATCCGAAAACTTTACGCGAGTCGAAAGAGATTGCCTTGCGCATTAGAACGAAAACTCAACAAAAACAGTGACCTGCGACATCAGTACACAACATTTATGAACGAATTTATAGATTTGGGTCACATGGAAGAAGTTAATGTGAACTCTGTACCAACGCCTAATTACTTCCTTCCTGATCATTGTGTGTTGAAACCTGATAGCAGCACAACAAAATTAAGGGTCGTTTTCGACGCCTCAGTGAAGACCTCCACAAACATATCACTGAACGACATTCTCCACAAGGGCCCGCGTTTCCGTCTGCCTCGTTTTGTGTTCACGGCAGATATAGAGAAAATGTAGAGGCAAGTTGTTCTCCAGAAAGAGGACAGCAAATATCATCTTATATGGTGGCGAAGTGATCCACATCAGGAATTAAAGTGCTACCAACTACGCACGGTTACACATATGGAACATCATCTGCGCCATACCTAGCAACCAAATGTCTACAGCGCTTAGCCCAGAGAGAGCTAAATGACGTTATGACAGGAGCAGATAATCTTGCCATGGCTCGAGACATGCAAACGCAGTTAACCGGAATTTTGAAGGAAGCTGGATTTAAACTACGCAAGTGGTGTGCCAACCACTCTCAACTATTGCATAGCATACCACCAGCAGATCAAGAAGTAAAACTAGATTTTTCAGATGAAAAACTTCTTGTATAAAGAGATTGGTTACCAAAAACCGACCAATTTCAAACAAAACTTACAGTAAATGAAGGATTGAAATCAACGAAAAGAACAGTGGCATCAGAAATTGCTCGAATTTTCGATCGTCTGCGAACTATGGCTCCAGTTATTATTAGGGCAAAGATTTTCTTGCAAGAACTATGGGAGCTCAAGCTTCATTGGGATGCTTCACTCACAGAAGAACTATACACGAAATGGATGAATTTCCGAACAAATCTCTCAGCACTAAATGAAATTCGTATTCCAAGACATATCTTTGCAGGAAACCCTCCACGAGTAATTCAAATCCACGCATTTTCAGATGCGTCAGAGAAGGCCTTTGGAACTGTTATATACATTAGATCAATAAACAATGAAGGAAGAGTGATTGTGCGTCTCGTTTGCGCAAAGTCAAGGGTTGCTCCCAAGAAAAAACTAACAGTACCCAGATTTGAGTTATACGCTGCCAAATTAGGAGCGAAACTTCTCCAACGAGTAAAAACATCTTCCAAGCTAGAACAAGTAGCAGGCTTTCTTTGATGTGACTCGAAGATCGTATTAGATGGGATCAATTCTACATCTACCTCCTACCAGACCTTTGTAGGTAATAGAATAGCTTCCATTCCTCAACAATGGAGACATGTCAAATCGGAAGAAAATCCAGCAGATGTCCTCTCAAGAGGTCCATCACCCGGAAAATTAAAGTCCTGTAATCTTTAGTACTACGGACCACTTTTTCTACATTGTAGCGAAGACATATGGCCTCCACCTTACACAAAGATATCCGATTGCGATTTGGAAAGAAAACGAGCAGCACTTGCTGTAACTGCAACCAAAATTGAAGACAAGAGTACGCATTTCATCAACAATACTGATCATAGAAATTCCCTTGAAAGACTTAAGCGAGTAACTGGATATGTGCTAAGATTTGTTTCAAGGTGCAGACAAAAACATACGATAATTTCGCCAATGCTGACTGCTTCAGAGTTAGATGAAGCCTTGTTCAACATAATCAAGCTAATGCAACAAGAAGAATTTCAAGAAGACATACGTCATCTCCTACGGTATAAAGAGGTATCCAAGAAAAGTCCACTAGCTACGCTGGCACCATTTTTGGACGAAAGAGGGATTGTACGAGTTGGAGGTTGACTTAAAGACTCTGGATTTACATATGAGTCGAAACATCAAATGCTGCTACCGCACTCACATGAGCTAACCAAACTTATTATGTCAGAGAGTCACAAAAGGAACTATCACATAGGACCGCAAGGGCTTCTATCAGCAATTCGTCAACGTTTTTGGCCTTTAAAAGGAAAGGGAATTGCACGTTCAATAGTTCAACATTGCATTCAATGTAACAAAAACAAGCCCAAAATGATGACACAAATGATGGGCAATTTGCCAGCAGCCAGAGTTCAACCAGCACGGCCTTTTATCAACAGTGAAATTGATTTTTGTGGACCCATCTGGATTCACTATAAAATTCGAGGGAACCGACCGCAAAAGGCGTATGTGGCAATATTCTGCTGCTTCGCAACCAAGGCTGTTCACCTCTAGGTTGTAAGTGACCTACTACGGAGGCATTCATCGAATCATTAAAACGTTTCATAGGTAGACGAGGACATTGTCGCAATTTATACTACGATAACGCCACCAACTTTGTGGGAGCAAGAAACCAGCTAGCAAGACTCTCTGAAGCAATCCATTCCGATCAAGGACAACAAAAATCACGACCATGTGCAGTCAGAAAGGAATGGACTTCCATTTTATTCCTCCACGCTCTCCACACTTTGGCGGGTTGTGTGAGGCCGCCGTAAAATCAGCCAAACATCTTTTGGTTGGCACAATATCTTCCACTTCATTAACATATGAAGAACTTGAAACCGCTCTGGTTGATGTAGAGGCAATTCTAAATTCTCGCCTACTAACTCCTCTATCTTCAGATCCCAATGATCTTAGTGCTCTAACACCTGGGCACTTATTGATAGGTGGACCGCTCACAGCACCAATTGATTCACAAGCAAAACCTATAAAGACTAAATTTCTGAGGAGATGGGAGTTAGTTTATGATATAAAAGAGCAATTTTGGAAACGGAGGTCTTCGGAATACCTAAATGAGCTACAGTATCGATTTAAGTGGAAACAACAATCACCCAATGCCAAGCCAGGAATGCTTGTCATTTTGAAAGAATATAATACACCAGTGCAGCAGTGGCCCTTAGGCAGAATTGTAGAGGTTCATAAAGGAAAGGATGGTTATGTTCGGGTGGCAGATGTAAGAACGTCAACAGGAGTCCTTCGCAGACCAATACATAAATTGGCTCCATTACTTATGGAGGAAGGCGCAGACATAGAAAGAGGCTCTGAAGAGGATTGTACAGCATCTAACGACGAAACCCTTAGACCACGTTCGAACAAACGGCAAAACGAAGATCAAGCCAGTTCTAAACCATCACCTACAATAGCAACAAAACGAACAAAAACTTTTCTGGGAACATCGCTACTTACGTTATTACTAACTGTCTTCATGGTCGCGTGCTAAAGGCGAAGTCATCGAAATCACGCAGTTCGAGCCTCAATTCGGCATACACTTCGAGGACCTTGGAGCGACAAACTTAATAACATCAGACTGGAAAATAATTGTTCATTACAACTTACAACCATATTGGATGGAACTAAACATTTTGGAAAGTGGAACTAAGGCTCTTCAAATTCTTTGTGACCAATTGACTCCCAAGAGCGCATGTCGACAAACAATCCCTAAATTTGAGCATCTTCAAAATGAGAAAAAATTTGGAAACGAATTGCTTTCACCCTATTCAAGTTCTAATCGCCAGAAGCGAGGAGCACACAATATAGTAGAGAACGTAGCCAATGTTCTTTTCGGAGTGCTTGATCAACAATATGCGGAAGAGATGTCTAAAACAATCCAATCAATCAACGAAAATGAAGACCACCTACTGACTTTACTAAGAAATCAGACTTCAGTCGTTGATTCGACTATAAACCTCATAAGGAAGGACCAAGCGGCAATCAAACAAAAATTCGATTCCTTGGACAGCTACATCCTTCAGATAACGAATCGTTTCAATGAGCAAGGTGATACTGTACGAGTACGATAACAATTTATGTCGTTAGCACTGCAGATGAGCCTAGTCAGCACCAACTTGCAGCATATTCAAGGTCTAATAACTGATGTCATCACTGACACAACTCACGGAAAAATGAATCCACTGTTGGTAACACCCAGCCAGCTGCGACAAGCTGCCGCAGTGATAAGAAATAATCTATTATCGACCCTTAAACAAACGATTCATCAAGACAATATTTTCGAGCTATACAAACTGATGAATGTAAAGGGTGGAATCACTCAAGACCATATCATCTTCCAAATTAAAATTCCCCTAGTCAATTGGGAAACGTTTAATTTATTGAAGGTCTATCGAATCCCTGTGTTTATCAATAATTCATTCGTGACTGTACAGACTCACTCTCCATTTTTGATGACTTCGCAGCACTGTGATCGTTTTTATCCGATCACAGTGTTAGAACTGACCACATGTACCACGATAGAAGGGAAGGTACATCTTTGCAATCAACTACATCCGATTTACCATCAAGGTGCGACCATGTGTGCATGTGAAATGGGTTTTTTAAACAATAATCCATGGTTCGAATACTGCAAGTTGACCCAGACACTGGAATAGCCCATTTGGTTACAATTGTCTGACGCCAATCAATGAATGTTCGCTACAAGTAATAATACGCCAATAAATATCGTGTATGATAACCAGATGTTCTCTAAGATACTACAGGGAACAGGACTATTAAAATTTCAGCCCCAATGCACCATAAAAGAAAAATGTATCCCAATTCATGGGCATCATCAATCCACAACCAATGTGAAATCATCATATACTAACCTGGGATTGTCAGTGGAGCACCTAAAAACAACGAAGTCACTAACACACGCCGAGTACGATAGGGAATATCAACCTCAACTGAAGGAACTATTGGGTGTCACATCTCTAAACCTCGAAAGTCTACCCAAACGGATCCAGGAGAGCACCATACATCAATTATCAATCAGTTGCATAGCACTCTTCACAGTCCTACTCATCGCCATATATCTGGCCTGGAAATGTAGAGCTGAAGCCTGCAAGTGCTGCATGAAGAATCCACGGCCTATACCTCAGCCAAGGCAGCATATTAACCAGATCAATCATATTTGAACCACGGTTCAAACGTGGGGAGGATGTAAAATATAATTTTTCTGGCATATAATAAGTAAATCAGATCATGTCAATTATTAGTCATTAATTTCTCAATGCTACATCTTTACATACATTACGAGGTGAGTGCACTCAGGGAAGCATCAAGTTTCCCAGTTCATTCATCGAGTAAATGTGCATGTTTGCATTTTTGCGCATTTTGTCATTCCTAACATACTTGCAATTGCAATATGTTTTCTCTCGTATTTCTATATTCCTATTTTGCAATGTAATCGTTGTATGGGTTCATTGTTTCATCGAACTCAATAAATGATATTGTTAGAATAGGCAATAAATTAATATAAATGTACGGACTCAATAAATTAGAAATATAGTTAATTTTCAACCATCGCATCGGCATAATCAGTGATTTTATTTATCTACTAATCAGTTTGTTTTCAGCTAATTTGGTGTAGTGGTTTAAGAGCCGCTGCATCCCCATCAAAGGCCAAGGTGTAACACCTTGACTTAAATCAGCGAGAAGAACAAAATAGTTCTTAACAGTAGCCATTGTATAACTTCAACTGACCAGTCGTAAAAACAATGTGTTCCAAAAGTTCGGAAGAAATGCCAAGAAAATTAAAAAAAATCAAAGGTTCGCAGAAGATAGTAAAATCTTCAAAAATTGAGATAACCGAAATCAATTTTAAACTTAAAAAAAATTTCACAGGTCAGAAAAGATCAGAAGATTTTCGAAGAAATTTTACTAAAAGTTCAGAAAAAATCATATCATAATTACCAATGTACTAAGTATTCGAAAAGATAGCGGAATGTCAATATGGGCATTACTCTCACTCAGAATTTAATACTTGTACTACCTCGATCGTGCAGTACAAAGATATAAATGCTAATTTTTTTATAAAAAAAAACTACAAAAATCAACTCAAGCCAAAAAAATCAGCAAAAAGAAAGTCTCACAGTCTCTCCCCCCACTCTCCAAGAGCTAACTCTCAAAACACAAAAGTCTTCAAGTCCTCTCACTCTAATCAGATCAGAAGTAGGATAATATAAGGTAAGTGACGTGAATGTGTGCATGAAAAAAGTTTGCGCTCTCACAGAGATCTGGGAAAAGTAGGGTTGGAGATGTCAAAGACTGAAAATGTTACTAGAGATTCTTCAGCCAGGCAGCTAGCAGTATGCCAACTCCTGATCACTGAAGGTCTCCAGCATCACTTCCATCCCCTGACAACTCTTTCCTTCCTCTTCACCTAATCGTCATCTCTAGTTAGTCTTCTAGTCGGGCACACCCATAAATCTGGTCAACTAGTTAGCTAAAAGCCAAAAAGTCGTCTCTCCGACTCATGACTCTGTCCGGCCAGTTGGCCAACAAGGACATGCCTCCGTGAGAGCACAAACAAAAATGTTTGTGTGAGGCCACCTGCCATTTCCATGGTTGAAGGCCAGCGGGAAAGTTCATTTCAAGACATTTCAAAAAAATCAAAACCTTACAACTGTTCAGACTTGAGGCTTGACCAAAGTCAAACCTAAAGTCGAACTCGAAAAAACTTTCAAAAAAACTTTCAAAACTTTCAAAAAGACGTTACTTTACTTTACTTTAATACAAAAATTCAAAAATCAAAATAGCAAAAACTTTCATAAACATTCCTTTACTCTACAAAAATTCTCGACAAAACCAGGTCTGCATATAACTTCCACTGGATACGAGACTTGAAGTCAGTCAATTAGCAAAGTGCCAAATGACCATCTCACTCTAAGTCCCAGTCTCCAGTAAAGGGCATAATTAGACCACCGAAGTCTAACGGAGGTGGCCCCACGTTGGACGCCATTTTTTTATGCAACTATATTGAGTGACTGGCTTGGACGTGAAGTGCAGACTGCCAGCATGACATGAAAAATCACTCTGCGGACAGCGTTGACTGCAGGGCGGCACGCTAGCTCGCCTCGACTATTGGCGGAGAGTGTGGGGAGGTTCCACGAAAAAGCCTGCCGCTGCCGCCTGCCATATAGAAAAAAATCTCGTGCTTTTAACCAAAAAAGCCGGCACACATTCAGTCCTGAAGGGACCTTTACGTCACTTACCTACATGCTCATTGAAGGCGCAGATGGTCTGCCTTCCTGCATGCCCCAACCACCCAACTGACTCTGAGGGCAGATATTTACAGAGTCCCTTGTAGATCTGAAAAGAGAGAGGCGTAGTGAACCTAAGCGACCTTCACGACGAGAGGGCTCCGGGAGAGTGAAAGGAAAGAAATAAAAGTACTTAGCAGCTCATCATTACGTTATAAAAAATATAATTCAAATATATACATTGGTTCCTTAACTTGGCAATTCCCTTCTGTAGCGAAGAGCCCGCCCATTGTGGGGTGGTTCTTGCCAACCACATCCCTTGATGCTTGAAAAGCTGTGCGAAGTAAATAAGAAAACCAACAGGAAACTGAGTTGTCTGCTTGGGGACTTCAGACGGACGGACGGACAAAAAAAAACTTCTCGCGTCGCCTCCACTGGTGCAACCTGAAAATCTGAAAAAAAAATTTATGAATTTATGTTGAATACCATACCAGCGTTGCAGTACTAGAATAATGATAAATAAAAAGAAAAAGGTCAACGCCGTACAAGTGGCTACCACCCGGAGAAGTTCGACGCCGAGAGAGAGGTATTTTGAGAGAGAGAGGAAACGTGGACTTCAGATGATGATGAAGTCCGGACTGGACATGGCTTGGGCCCATCGCCCCCATCCACCCTGGCTAAGACGTCCCAGTCCGAAGAAAGTTCCTAGCCCCATTTAATCCCTTAAAGCCTGTGCGTGATCAGAAGACTCGCCGCCATGACCGGCCACCATCCATCAGACTCCTACTCGAAAATCCTGGCCGTCGAAGAGCCGTGAGACGAACCGCCTACCATTCAACTACTCGTCTCCAAGCTCGGTCTTCCAATTTCCTTACCGGAAGAATACCAAAGACGCTGAAAGGCGAAGGAAAGTAAGACCAGCGAAACCAAATAAGCGTGTATATGTATCACTCAATGTATGTAAATAGGGCGATATCCGTGAGCGGAACAAAAAAAAACGAAAGGAATTGGAAAGGACAGAAATAACCTTTTTTTTCCTTTTTTTTGTACGATTTTAGAATCAATGGCGCATTTTATTAGTTGATGCTACTACCATCCACCGCCAGTCCTTGCGTTTTACACAAAATGATACAATTGGCAATTATTTGTGGGCTACCTAGCTAATTCACAATGCCATAAGCCTAATGCCAAACAATTGTATTCGTTACCTGCCTAACTTTGCTCGAGCACCTAACCTTCCGACTCTTATATCTAGTTCATATTAATGCACCAAAATTTATGTTACCTGTCAGTCAATCAGAGGCATACTCAAAGAAAAAAAATCAATATTAACAAAAATAAAATAACAAAAAAAACATAATTTGTAAAAGGAAATAAAATATGTTTTACTCACTCTATTTATCATATTATTAAATCCGACTGTTACCTTATAAAAATCATGACACATGCACTAGCGGATGGTTTGCAGTATGTTCGAACCTGGAATCCGTCAAAGCCATATTATACTCAAATCTATTTCCGGTTGTACAAATCAATGGATGTAATTGGATGATATACGTATACATGCAGGTAATGTTGATCTTCACTCGAGCGGATTGTTCGCTAAACTGACACCTTTTTTTATTTCAGATAATCCACATCGGCGAATGCCGTTTGACGGTACGCATAGAGATACAGGTAAATATAATTTCCAAATGGACCAATTGTTCACAACACTGAAATCTTTTCTATTTCAGATGAAATTAACTTTAATGGAAGCCGTTTGATAAGTTCATTTACATATATAGGTAGGTGGGCATAATCCTCAAATGAACGTTACGTACTGAAATCTTTTCTATTTCAGATGAATTTAAAATTGATGGAAGCACTTTAATAATCATATCCACACATATTGTACTTGCACTTGATCGTATCATATAGATACAGGTAATTGGAATTCTTTAAATAAAAGAATTGTTCTCAACACTGAGACCTTTTCTATTTCAGATGAATTTAAATTGATATGAATCTAAATTGATAAACGCACTTTAATAATATTCGCAGGTATGTACTCAAAATTTTTAACTGAACGAATTGTTCACCCCGCTGAAATATTTTCTCTATTTCAGGTAACTTTTAACAATATTCGCAGGTAAGAAATCAAAATCTTCAATTGAACGATTTGTTCATCACACTGAAATATTTTTCTATTCCAGGTAACTCTAAACTAATAAACGCACTTTAATAATAATATTCGCAGGTATGTACTTACAATTTTTAACTGAACGCTTTGTTCACCATGTTGAGATACTTTTCTATTTCAGGTAATTTTTAATAATATTCGCAGGTAAGTAATCAAAATCTTCAACTGAACGATTTGTTCACCACACTCAAATATTCTTCTATTTCCGCCAACTCTAAATTGAGGGATGCACTTTAATAACATCCACAGGTACGTAATCAAAAATTTTAACTAAACGATTTGTTCATCCACACTGAAATATTTTTTCCTATTCCAGGTAACTCTAAATTAATAATCGCACTTTGATTGCAGTCACATAGATACAGGCAATTGTAATTTTCTAAAAGGATGAATTACTCACAACACTGAAATCTTTTCTATTTCAGATGAATTTAAAATTGATGGGTCCACTTTAGTAATACTATTCACTTATATACGAAGGTAATCAGAATCCTCCAATGAACGAATTGTTCATAAACTGAAATCTTTTCTATTCTAGATAATCCTAAATTCGACGAACGCACTTTGGTTGTACTCACATAGATACAGGTAATAATTTTCTAAATGGACGAATTGCTCACAGCACTGAAATCTTTTCTATTTCAGATAAGTCCAAACTAGATGAATGCACCTTAATAAAATCCACTCATATAGGTATGTAATCATACTCTTCAAATGGCAGAATTGTTCACCACACTGAAATAATTTTCTCTTCCAGGTAACTCTAAACTAATAAACGCACTTTAATAATATTCACAGGTAAGTCCTCACAATTTTTTTAACTGAACGAATTGTTCTCCACACTGAAATATTTTTCTATTCCAGGTGTTTCTATTTCAGATAAATCCACAACCGGCGAACGCGAGATGATTCGCGAAACAAACGTGTACAGGTAAGCGCGATATTTCACATCAACGCGAAGAAAGAAAACTCGTGGTTGTCTTTCGCACGAGACACAATCTTTAAAAAAAAACCGTTGTGCCATTTAATCCTTCATTTCTTCTTATTTCTATATATAATTTTGTGTGTGGGTTTTTTTTCAGATTACAGATTGCGCGTTCAACTTATTACCACACTCGTTCAGAGCTCAGAATCAACTAACTCGGCGCAGTCTGCCTACATTTCAGCCGTACTGTTTTCAACCCGACCGACAGACGAGCGCTTTTCGTCTCGAAAATCCCCAATGCTTGCCGCAACTGACGTACATTCGGACTCAAATTTCTTTGAAATTTCGGGCGAACCTACTGTAATGCATAGCGTGATGGTATCGCGTGATGTTTTACTGCTGGGCGAGTTGCCGTTTGTTTATTGGAAGTTTTGTTGACAAACGGTATATGGCACGAAATATTTGTGTGATAGATAAGGCGAAGATGCCAATTTTATGATTTTAAGCTTTTTTGTTTTTCGGATAAATGCGGGTATGTATGAATATGTCTTTATCTTTTCAGGAATTTGTTAATATGAAGAAGTAGCATAGGGCTACTCCTTGAAAATATAAATTTCATCTTTTCAGGGATTTTTAAAATATGAAGAAGTAGCATAGGGCTACTTCTTGCAAATATAAATTTTACATTTTTCAAGACTTTCTTAAAATGAAGAAGTAGCATAGGGCTACTTCTTGCCAATATATATAGATTTTAAATTTTCAGGAATTTCCTCATATGGAGAAGTAGCATCGGGCTACTTCTCGGAAATAGCTAAATTTTATGAAATTATATGCTCTGGGAAATCATGGGGTTTTCTCTACCGACGTAGAGAAGCCAAACAAAAGTAGCGTAAGGGAGTATACGCTACAGCGTGGGGACGACCCACCGAGAAAAGAGTCTCATGACGGGCAAAACGAAAACGGTAGAGGAAAGAGAGAGAAGAAGGAGAAAAGAAAAAAAAGAAGAAGGTCGACTCGGGAGGTGGTCTATGAATAACTTTTTTGCAGCCGCGCCCAACGTGGGGACGACCCACAAGAGTCTTAAGCCGGGCATACACTAGACCATGTGTTGTTGAGATCTAAGATCCCAATTCGTCTTGAACGAGGGAGGACTGATCTACCGATAGACATCGTCTACCAACTCGCCTCGCCCAATGAACTGACCAGGGAGAGGTGCAGCGATTGTGTTATTAGGTACGGGAGCGTCCGACTCGAGAGTACGACTTCGTCGGTGAAGTGCCGCTACTTAATGTTCTGCGGAACCCAGTCGCAACACCCCGGAAATCCCCCAATCCCAAGAGAGGAAATCGCTTCGTAACAGATAGAATTCATCTATCAACTCACTCGGGGTGACGGAAATCCCGCGGGATGCAACAAGTTGGTTCAAGCTCTAAGGAAATTGAAGAAAGGACAGGAAGAAAAAAAATCCTTCCGATGAAGGCTAACCTAGAAGGGGTTGGTATCGAAGACAGGGACCATCCAAACTTGTTAGTTTAGAGAAAATACACAAAAAAAAATCGCTGGGACTCCATCCGCACTCGATGGCGCTGTGACATTCCTGAATTGGAGAAATTTGAAGAAAGGACAGGAAAGTAAAATCTTTCAGATGAAGGCTAACCCAGAAGGGGTTAGTAGCAAGGAGAGGTGACGCTCTAAACTCGTTCATTTAGAGGTATTGCACTAGAAACAAAATTTCCGCCGACTCCACTCACACGACACTACTTGACACGCCAGACTAATTGAAAGAAGATTGAAGAAGGGACAGGAAAGAATAAAATCCTCATATCGAGGCTAATCCAGACGGGATTAGAGGTGAAACATCTACTCATTAAAGGTAGAGATGGGTTATACTAGGATCGTTGTCCATTAATAAGATTTTCGCTCGACCACCACGGAATTGGAAATATGAAGAAGAGACAGGAAAGAATAAAATCCTCGTATCGAGGCTAAACCAGAGGGTTAAGCAAGCGGAATTCCTACTGTAGGTTCTACACGTAGGGTACCGTATGGGTTGAGGTTGACACATTGTCAGAGAAGGAAAAAAGGTTAACTGGTTGAACTACAAAAGGTATATCACCCACCACTGATGAGGCAGTAAGAGGGTTACGCGATAACCTATAGTTTGCAAGTGAAGCTTGCCGGATGCCTTTTTAGGGCTAGGGTACAATCTGAAAACGCATCTGGCGTGTTTTCTCACCGTACCTTGCGAGGACTCGGATATGGCCTAGCACTCGGTGTTGCTGTCCGTCTGCAGTTGATACCGTTGAGGGCAGCGAATGGAAACGGACTCCTGGCTTTCCCAGGAAGAGCTCTGCGCCAAGGCCGAGCACGCTTATACTGGCTCCGCTGTCCAATATGCCAGATATCCTTTCTCCGTAAATGAATACGTCGGCACAAGACTGTGGATCGGCGTTGTTTGAAATAATGGTTTCAGTGATAGCGGCCCTTATGCTTCTTTGCAAGGCTTGGTAGCGCCGTGTACGTTGTCTTGCTTGGGAGCCGGATGTTACCTGAGGCTGCGAGATCGCGTCGCCGATGCAGCACTTCGTGTCCTGTCAATACTTTCTGTATGTGCTAGGGAGAGAACTATCTGTAATTTTGCTACGGATATTCACCGTGACTCAGGCGAATATCTGTTTGATAAACCGGAAAGTTCGGAAATTATGTGTGTTGTATTCAGAAGGAACATGAAATAGTGAAAGTAGCGCTAAAACAACATATACCTATATATGTTCAAAAGAATGTTCAGAATGATAACTCCGTGGTAACTCCAAGGAGCAATGCCTTTAATTTGTGCGTGTACTATATTTGTGCTGCGTAATAAATATGTAAATTCAAAGGAAAATTCAACATAGTGACTTTATGGTACTCCAAGGAGGAATATCTATAACTTGTGCGTGTATAAAAATATCACTATTGAGGACATTACCCTTAGAATAGATCTAAAATAGATCTATAACTTACTCGTACTAAATTTGTGCGTATATATATATATTCAAATGAAAATTCAAAAATATTGCTTTATTGTACATCCAAAGAGGAAGATCCAAAAATTATTCGTACTAATATTCAAAATTACAAATCATACGAAGGAGGTGGCTTGGCCATGCAGCGGCCTCCCCGAACACACACCCACAACAACATTTCAACAATCCAGTTCTGCGAACTGGGACAAAACAAATCGTTCTCAATCTCTCTCCCAACTCTCTACAGCTTGGCAAACTTTCAAAGGGTCTGACGCAGCATGAACTGAGTAATGGAACGTTAGAGCAAAAAAAAGAATTTAGGGAGTGTACGGGATCGGAACCTGAAGGATTCCGTCCCACATTAAGGACATTATGACAAACAACCCTGTTGTCAAGGACAAGTCAAAGAAATGAACGTCGTTCACCAACCCGACAACGGACTGAGGTCAAAATCGGAAGACAGTGCGAGTGATCAGCGATTCAATGGCCGCCGGTACTCAGGAAAGAAGCCGTAGCGATAGTATGTAACGGAATCAATAATAGAACACAAACAAAAAACCCAGTGCATACGATATAATGATCGTAGGTAGCTACTCGACCTTCAGGTAACGATAACCATAATAGGGGTAAGACTACAGCAATCAAGACTAAATACTACGGCGTAAGGGGGTATACGCTACACTTCCCGCAAATCTACCTAATGTTCCTCCTTAACCATATGGCATTCTTACTCTTGCAATTTTTTCAAAAAAATTAAGTTAAAACTCATTGTTGGTGGCAATATGTTAATATCAATATCTACTTAGGACACATATCCTCAAAGATGCCAATATAAAATTTAGTTCAGAGTCAAACTCTCCAAACTCCGCTTAAATACGCGTTACATAACCATTAAATGCATAAGGCTGAATTGAAATGTGGAAAACAAACCCAGAATCATCGTTTCCAAACACTGATTGTAAACGAACATATAGCGTGCGTGCACTATGAATTGCAACTTTTTAAATTTACTTACGCGTCATCCTGTCCCCTAAGGAGCTCCCTGGAGGATTTTATGTGACCTGTATAAAAAGATTAAAGTTTATTTGTTAGGAGGTTATATACTACTGCCGGCTATCGTATTGCTTTGTAACCATAACTGTTGCACAAAGAACTGTCTGTCTTGTTTTTCCACCCTTCCTTTTCATAAAAACTTTAATAGCTTCGACAACTTAAGCAAAACATGAGACGTGAGCTGAGTGACAGTTAGAAATATTTTTTTTTGCGTTAAGTCTTTTGAAGTAACCTATTGCACCCAACATCAAATATATTTGTTGATTATTGCACATCTATGCTGGCAACACTGTTTTGCTGACCTTTTATCAAGACGCATGTTAAGAAAACATGGTGAAATGTAAACTAGAAGTTTGTTCCTAAGTTACAAAAGTATTCTTTATAAAAGCTAAATAAAGTGTTTAAGTTTGAGCTAAAAGATTTCATTCTTTATTTTAACATGGTAGCAGATAGTGGTTGTGTTGAAAACAACAAGTGAAAAGAAAAAATCTGTTCGGAAATATCAAGGGGAAAAACGTGTTAAAATGGCCGCAAAGAGCGATATAAATATTACAATATTCAACGGAGCGGATTATAGCAACTGGAAAAATCGAATGCTCAAGTTTTTACAATACAAAAAATGTAAAGATGTGGTAATAAGAGTAAAAATAAGTACCGATGACGAAAAATGGGATGAATGCGATATTCAGGCTACAAATTATATTTACAGCGAAATAACAAACACACAACTTGAATATATTAGTGAATTAAATTCAGCTTATGAAATTATACAAAAGTTTGATGAGATGTATTTGAAAAAGTCGACAGCTTTGCAAATAGTTTGCCGACATAACCGTGAAAATGTCAAATTGAAAAATTATTCAGAAGTATCTTTATTCTTTGATGATTTTGAAAAAGCTGTAAACGAGTTAAAGCAGACAGGTGCAACATTAACGGAGCAGGAAAAACTTAATTACAAGTTAAAATCCGTACCACAACATTATAGGCATATTGGTGATTTGATAGATGTTTTACCAGAAAAGGAGAGATCAGTTGATTATCTTAAAAGCAAAATAAAATTAAAAAGTGCTGAAGAAAAATCTAACGAAATGTTAAATGATAACTGACCGAGGATATGGACCCAGAAAATCAGTATACAGCTTTTGCCATGGTCGTTTTGTCACAGACTGGAATCTCATAGGTGGTCTAAGAATAGTATTGGCGGCATTAATCTCTTTACACATGTTCACAGGTGCCTACGTAGTTTTTGACATCAACTGTCATTCGTGGCTAGTACAAGTGTCTTCTCAGACGTTCCAGTGTTTTCCCTATACCTCCGTGTGAAGCTAGTGGCGGATCATGCGCTCTTGAAATAACGTCGGAGACAAGCTCTCGTGGAATCCAAAGCTTCCAAGCTTCTTCTTCCTGAATCGGATCGCCTGTTCTCGGAACAATCCGAATGTACACGAAGCCATCCCTGACGCAAAGATCTGGTAGTTTGCCAGAAGTCGTTTTAACTTTATGACTCAGTTCCTCATATTCCAACGAGTTGAAATATGGCGAACTAAGGTCAACTTCCGGGTCAAGATCTTCGTTTGTGGACAGGATGTCGCAATGAATGCGTGACAGCGCATCAGGGACGACATTCAGGCTTCCTTTTCGGTGCTCAATAGTGAAGTCGAAACTCTGAAGCTTCAAACTCTACCGAGAGAGTCTACCGCTGAGGTCCTTTTGGGACATCAGCCATTTCAAGCTCGCATGATCAGTCATTATCTTAAAGGCATAAGTTCTATGAAGGGCCGCAACTTCTGTACACTTAAGATTGCAGCTAAGCATTCCTGCTCTGTGACAGTATAATTTCTTTCTGCTGAGTTCAACTTTTTCGAGACGGAGGCTATTGGCTTCTCGTGGCCATCGTCATCTAGTTAAAGCAGCACCCCACCAATACCTTGTTGGCTCGCATCGCACTGTATAACGAACGGCTTGGTGAAGTCTGAGCTCACTAGCAACGGAGCAGAAGTAAGTTTTTGTTTCAACAAATCAAGAGACGTCTGGGCTTCAGGCGTCCACTTGAACTGACTAGGGTTTTTCAACGTGTATGTAATGGAGGCAGTTAAGTCAGCATAGTTCGGAATGAACCATCTATACCATCCCGCCATACCTAGTAAGCGTCGGGCTTGCCGAACAGTTTTAGGTGACGGAAAGTCAACTATGGCTGAAATCTTGTCAGGGTCAGTTCGTATACCTCATTTTCCAACAATGAAACCCAAGTATTTGGTCTCTTTGATACAAAACTTACTCTTCTCGACGTTGATAGTGAGGCCAGCTTTCCTCAAACAATCCGCTACACGGGCTAGCAGCGTGAGATGAGTGTCGAAGTCTGAAGACAGAATTAATAAATCGTCTAGATGAGGCGGCACATCGTTTGTGGAGCATTGCATAGGCCGAATGGCATCACTGTGTACTGATAGAGAGGATGACCAGGTACAGTAAAAGCGGTCTTCTCTCTGGAATCAGTGTCTAATTCAGCTCTAATTCAGCATCCATTAAACTCTGTACGGCTGGTGAAATCGGATAAAAGCGTTGTTTTATAGGACCTGCGTCATTCGTCTAGATCTTGTGAGTGACCAGAGATATCTTTCCCAGGCCTAAAGAGGAGAAAGAAGGGAAAAGCTGTTTAGTAACTTCTAAACGCTGTCGATCTATACCGGAAAGAGAATGGCAGTCGGTGTCAGGAGTAGCTAGTAAACTTGGTGTCACTTCTGCAACTACACCTAGGACATCTGGGGCCAACCCAAATAGACGCCAGAAGTCTATTCCTAGATACAGCGCCTGTGTGAGCCCAGGAACTACGTAAAAACTCGCGTTTTGGGTCTTATCACGGAAAGTGATGTCCAAGTTCACATGACCATGCACAGTCGTCATGGCACCATTCGCTACTTGTACCTGTGTCCTATACCTCTTCCATTCAACCTCTGCTTCTGCAAGCTTCTCTAGCGCTCCCTGGCCTAGAATACTGGCAGTGGTACCACTATCAAGTAATCCAGTCTCAGTTCGCCCGAGTAGTCTTACTTCGGCATACGGTCGAATGTCGTCTGGCATCGACACGGAAATGTGTGCCAGTTCCTTTCTTTCCTGTGTCATTCGTCGACAGTATTCCCGCCAACGAACGGTCGATCGTTTCTTCCTAGTTCCAAGGTCCAGGTCAGGGTATATAATGTCAGCCAGCTCCGCCACTGACGAAAAGATGCGGTCTCTTACTGCATTGTAATTCCGCAGATACGGGGTCAGCGGATGTAAAACAGGCTCACGCCTACTCGTCATAACAGAGCTTGGTGGCCGTTTTAATACAGTAACGCCAGAAGGCCGAATCTACTGCTCAGTGACATTGCCAGTGGAAAGTGCTGATGGTATTATCGGGACGTCAGAGATCAAAGACTCTTTCAGAGAAATGTCTAGTAGTGTCTAGGGCTCCTCAGTGGTGGAAACAGGAGCTGGAAGATCTGCGGAGAAGTCTATTAGATTCCCTGTCGGTGGAGTATTCGTACAATCAAGAAGAGTGCTGGTATCATCAGAGTCACTCAATGATGTCAACGGACAAGTCAATGTTTCGTCGTCGGGGCCTGCTGATGGAGCGGACCCTCCTCCGTGTTCAAAGCTTCAACTGGAGTGGTCATAGCAGTCGCCGTCCAAGATGTTGCAATTGGTCGAGAAAAGGTGTTGGGATTCCCGACCCGTCTCTCGTTTTTCTGTGCGCGGGGTCTCCAGTTTGGTTTAAAGATATTCTTGCGTCCGCATCTATAAAAAAACACCTGTTGTCTCTCTTGCAGACAGTCCTGGTAAAAGTAACCTTGTTGATCACAATTCCAGCACACTACTGCATGTCTGGTTGAAATGCCTGACACGTCGCCTAAGCTGGTGTCACGGCCTGATTCTAATGACAAGTCTGGGTGTAAAGACTGGCAGTCGGTAATCTCGTTGACTCGCTGGCTCCGGTAAGGGCGCCTACTAAAAGCCGTAGCAATTTGCAGCTGTGTGGCTTGTATTTGAGTGACAAGTGACCTCAACTGACCGATAGTATAGGTGGCGTGCAAGGATATTTTGTTCTGGATGTCTGGAAGTAGATTGGATTTGACTATCTCCAAGAAATCATTATCCAACATTGGAGTCTGCAGTTGGTCACGCAACTGCACTAGATTTTGGTGGTATGCTGCGAAAGATTCTCCAGTTTTTGCCTGCGGGACATTAGCTGGACCCGCACCTTCAGCTAGGAGAGCTGTTTTAATATATTCGCAGGTTCGTGTGGAGTTCAGTCTAAGTCAGGACCAATACCAATCCATGGCCGGACCTGCGAGCAACGTGCTCATATTCCTCACTAGAAGGTCAAAATCTCCTTCGAGAGCTGAGTAAGTGAGCGCTTTAACTCGGAAGACAAACTCATCCACTGAGAGTTTGGAACTATCTCCTCTATACGAGATGTTCCATCTTCGTAAAGGGCTTCCAGAACGTCTTGACCATGCGTTTCGATGAGGTCTGTCATTCTGAAACGCCTGTGCTTGGGGAATAGGATTCGGCCCTGACCTCTGAGGTCTATCGGGTCTATCCTGATTGCCTGATGCGTGATGTTGTTCATCAACTGGTCTGGGTCGTTCTGTAGACGGTCTAGGTTGTCCTATACGTGGTGGTGATCGAGAAGTGTCTACGAGAGGCACGACTGGAGCTGGTCGAGGAAAGTTGTTAAACAGTTCGTCCCGCAGAGTGTTCATACTCTGCGTGATTCCCTCTCGGATAAGATCTTGCATCTGTATTCTTAAGCCAGCCATTAACGCTTCTGACGCTACCAAGCCTTAACCATTGGTAGCAGGCATTGGACTATTCATGCGTGAACTAACGTGAGACGTCGTTACTGACTGTAAGCCAGTAGATAAGGATCTACGAATCGAAGAAAGATTTGTCGGTGGTGGTAGATTGAGCTGCGGGAGCTGATAGGACGTATTAATCTGGCTATCCTGTCGAGTCTGATTTCTTTTCGGAACGGTGCCTGTGTGCATGGTGAAATCTTTTTGTGTAAGGGGACACCAACAATTCGGGCAGTTCCCTTGCTCGCCTATCCATGTACGCAAGCACGCTTTATGGAATTGGTGTCCGCAAAGAGTCAGAACTGGTTTCCTGTGCGCAGACCAATCTCCGTCTTGGCAGATGGTACACTGATCTGGTCTAGATACGGGAACCTCACCGAGGGGTGGTGTTCGCACTGTAGCTGTAAAATATAATTTTTCTGGCATAGAATAAGTAAATCAGATCATGTTAATTTTTAGTCATTAATTTCTCAATGCTACATTTTTACATACATTACGAGGTGAGTGCACTCAGGGAAGCATCAAGTTTCCCAGTTCATTAATCGAGTAAATGCGCATGTTTGCATTTTTGCGCATTTTGTCATTCCTAACATACTTGCAATTGCAATATGTTTTCTCTCGTATTTCTACATTCCTATTTTGCAATGTAATCGTTGTATGGGTTCATTGTTTCATCGAACTCAATAAATGATATTGTTAGAATAAGCAATAAATTAATATAAATGTACGGACTCAATAAATTAGAAATATAGTTAATTTTCAACCATCGCATCGGCATAATCAGTGATTTTATTTACCTACTAATTAACTTGTTTTCAGCTAATTTGGTGTAGTGGTTTAAGAGCCGCTGCTTCCCCATCAAAGGCCAAGGTGTAACACCTTGACTTAAATCAGCGAGAAGAACAAAATAGTTTTTAACATTGGAGACCCCGACGTGATTCAGGTGCATCACTTGAATCACGTACCAGCCAAAGACGATTAGTACAGAGAACTAAGCAAATCGAGCGCGTCATCTTGTCCACCAATCAACCATTGAAGAGATGGCAAATAAGCACAGAGACATGGATCAGTTAACTACTGAGAAAAACGGTTATAAGGAGGAGATTTTAAGGGTCATTGACAATTATAAGAAAGACTCCATCGATAGAAAAACTAAGTCAGCTTACTACACGGAGCGTTTACGACGCTTAGTAGCAGCCTCGGATTTATTTGAAGCTGTGGACAATGAAATTCGACTCCTACCTGAACCTTCGATCACTCACGTCTATTTTACATCCAACTGTTATGAGACGACACGCGAAACGTCTCAAAGGTATCAGGCTTATTTTACAGAGATAATACACAAAAGAGAAGAGCGTGCCCATCAAGGGAATTTTCCGTTAGAGCATGGTGCCAACAAAACTAATACTGACTCAAATATGCCACAGAATGCAAAGGTAGTCGCAACTACAGATACAATCAACAAAGAAGACGATATAACACCTGAATTTAAAGCTGATGTTTCATTAGAAGTTGTGAGATTGATCCACCGGCAGAAGGCAATAATAGAACTATTACGTCGTCTTATTAATAGGGTGGAGCATCTAGATCAAGCTGAGTATCCCCGGTGTTTCTAAGAATTGAAAGGGCAGTCCATAAACAAATACTGGACCCATCTAGAAGAATACAACCAACGGATGTATGAATTAATCGAAGATCCAACTGAGATGGAATACGATGCTGCTGAATACATTAAGACAGAAGAATGTGTGCAATACTACCTTATTCTTATTTCATCCAAACTAGATGAACAGCCACAGGCAACAATCACAGGCCAAGTCTCATCCAACACGATGCTAAGTTTATCAAAAATTACGCTCCCACAGTTTGACGGAGATTATGCAAAATGGCGACAGCTTTATGACCTATTCTCCAAAATGGTCCACAACGAAGCCTTAAGCAACTGTCAAAATATGTGGTATCTGAAGACCAACCTTATTGGAGAAGCAGAAAAATTAGTCAGACAACTCAGTTTATATGAATAAAACTACAATACTTCTTGGAAGCTTCTTCAAGAGAGATATGAAAACCCAAGGTTGCTTGTTGCTGCACTCATTAACAAATTGTTAAATCAACCATCTCATGGTACAGATGCCCCATCAGCCACTTCAATTAAAACTATGAACGATGTAACTCAAGAGTGTTTCATGGGACTACAAAATCTTGGGATATCAACTGCCAGCTGGGACTCATTATTGCTACACATCTGATATAAGGAACTAGACAGAAGCACACACACGCTTTATGAACAATCGCTATCGAGCCCGAAGTGTCTGCAGACATTGAAACACGCTTCCAGTCCTTGGAAGCTCTGGGAAACAAAGTGAAAAAATCCGAAGGAATTGGCAAGAGTCCACAAATGTCTAGATCATCATCATTGGCTTCAGTCGTCGAATCCAACCTGAAGTGTGTAACTTGCCATGAGAATCATCCACTGTTCAGATGGCAACAATTTTTGAAGATGACACGAAGTGATCGGCGAACTATACTACAAAGGTACAATTTGTGCTTAAAGTGCTTAAGAAGAGGACATAGCGCACCAACATGTTCTGTAAGAGGATGCACAAAGTGCAATCGCAAACACAATACTTTAGTGCATAGTGAGCCATCAGCCAGAAAATTGGATATGTCATCAAGGGCAATATCCGCCTCTTCGAGAGAAGGAGGGTCCAGCTTGCTCTCAGCTGCCAGCACGAATTCTGCGCAACACCCATTGGCATTGGCCACATCTATCAAATCCAATCAAGGAAATTACATTCTTCTCAGCACAGCACTTGTTATACTCAGAAACAACCAGGGACAGGAAATAGAGTGTAGAGCCATTCTCGACTCCGGGTCCCAACTTAACCTAATAAGCGACCGAGCAGCCAGGAAGCTCGGCATTACTCCATCGTACGCATCCATGCATATTCAAGGCATTGGACAAGCAAGCCAGAAGGCTCAAGAAAGAGTTAACGTTCAGCTTAATTCAAGAATTCATGGCTTTTCAACAAGGGTAGAAGCATTTATTTTAAACAACATCATTTCTCCAAATCCGAGCCAACCACTAAATTTATCAAACTGGTCCATACCAAAAAATATACAACTGGCTGATCCGCCTTCTACAAACCTGATCAAATTGATCTTTTATTAGGAGCTGAATTTTTCATGCAGTTACTATCCATCGGGCAGATTAAGCTAGGAGAAAATCTACCCGCTCTTCAAAACACTGTACTCGGATGGGTTGTGACTGGAAGGCTAAATCAGACAGCAGAGTCCAGAGCCACGTGCGGCGTGTCTACTGATGATATGAATAGTCTGCTTATAAGAAAAATTTTGGCGAATTGAAGATGTAGATGAATCTCAAGCCACCACAACAACATTGGCAGAAAGACAATGTGAAGAGCTTTTCAATCAAACAGTAAAAACAAATTCAGAAGGACGATTCATTGTTGGGCTTCCATTTTTAGAAGATCCGAAAACTTTACGCGAGTCGAAAGAGATTGCCTTGCGAATTAGAACGAAAACTCAACAAAAACAGTGACCTGCGACATCAGTACACAACATTTATGAACGAATTTATAGATTTGGGTCACATGGAAGAAGTTAATGTGAACTCTGTACCAACGCCTAATTACTTCCTTCCTCATCATTGTGTGTTGAAACCTGATAGCAGCACAACAAAATTAAGGGTCGTTTTCGACGCCTCAGCGAAGCCACAAACATATCACTGAACGACATTCTCCACAAGGGCCCGCGTTTCCGTCTGCCTCGTTTTGTCTTCACGGCAGATATAGAGAAAATGTAGAGGCAAGTTGTTCTCCAGAAAGAGGACAGCAAATACCATCTTATATGGTGGCGAAGTGATCCACATCAGGAATTAAAGTGCTACCAACTACGCACGGTTACACATATGGAACATCATCTGCGCCATACCTAGCAACCAAATGTCTACAGCGCTTAGCCCAGAGAGAGCTAAATGACGTGATGACAGGAGCAGATAATCTTGCCATGGCTCGAGACATGCAAACGCAGTTAACCGGAATTTTGAAGGAAGCTGGATTTAAACTACGCAAGTGGTGTGCCAACCACTCTCAACTATTGCATAGCATACCACCAGCAGATCAAGAAGTAAAACTAGATTTTTCAGATGAAAAACTTCTTGTATAAAGACATTGGTTACCAAAAACCGACCAATTTCAAACAAAACTTACAGTAAATGAAGGATTGAAATCAACAAAAAGAACAGTGGCATAAGAAATTGCTCGAATTTTCGATCGTCTGGGAACTATGGCTCCAGTTGTTATCAGGGCAAAGATTTTCTTGCAAGAACTATGGGAGCTCAAGCTTCATTGGGGTGCTTCACTCACAGAAGAACTATACACGAAATGGATGAATTTCCGAACAAATCTCTCAGCACTAAATGAAATTCGTATTCCAAGACATATCTTTGCAGGAAACACTCCACGAGTAATTCAAATCCACGCATTTTCAGATGCGTCAGAGAAGGCCTTTGGAACTGTTATATACATTAGATCAATAAACAATGAAGGAAGAGTGATTGTGCGTCTCGTTTGCGCAAATTCAAGGGTTGCTCCCAAGAAAAAACTAACAGTACCCAGATTTGAGTTATGCGCTGCCAAACTAGGAGCGAAACTTCTCCAACGAGTAAAAACATCTTCCAAGCTAGAACAAGTAGCAAGCTTTCTTTGGTGTGACTCAAAGATCGTATTAGATGGGATCAATTCTACATCTACCTCCTACCAGACCTTTGTAGGTAATAGAATAGCTTCCATTCCTCAACAATGGAGACATGTCAAATCGGAAGAAAATCCAGCAGATGTCCTCTCAAGAGGTCCATCACCCGGAAAATTAAAGTCCTGTAATCTTTAGTTCTACGGACCACTTTTTCTACATGGTAGCGAAGACATATGGCCTCCACCTTACACAAAGATATCCGATTGCGATTTGGAAAGAACACGAGCAGCACTTGCTGTAACTGCAACCAAAATTGAAGACAAGAGTACGCATTTCATCAACAATATTGATCATAGAAATTCCCTTGAAAAACTTAAGCGAGTAACTGGATATGTGCTAAGATTTGTTTCAAGGTGCAGACAAAAACATACGATAATTTCGCCAATGCTGACTGCTTCAGAGTTAGATGAAGCCTTGTTCAACATAACCAAGCTAATGCAACAAGAAGAATTTCAAGAAGATATACGTCATCTCCTACGGTAATAAAGCTAATGCAACAAGAAGAATTTCAAGAAGATATACGTCATCTCCTACGGTATAAAGAGGTATCCAAGAAAAGTCCACTAGCTACGCTGGCACCATTTTTGGACGAAAGAGGGATTGTATGAGTTGGAGGTCGACTTAAAGACTCTGGACTTACATATGACTCGAAACATCAAATGCTGCTACCGCACTCACATGAGCTAACCAAACTTATTATGTCAGAGAGTCACAAAAGGAACTATCACATAGGATCGCAAGGGCTTCTATCAGCAATTCGTCAACGTTATTGGCCTTTAAAAGGAAAGGGAATTGCACGTTCAATAGTTCAACATTGCATTCAATGTAACAAAAACAAGCCCAAAATGATGACACAAATGATGGGCAATTTGCCAGCAGCCAGAGTTCAACCAGCACGGCCTTTTATCAACAGTGAAGTTGATTTTTGTGGACCCATCTGGATTCACTATAAAATTCGGGGGAACTGACCACAAAAGGCGTATGTGGCAATATTCTGCTGCTTCGCAACCAAGGCTGTTCACCTCGAGGTTGTAAGTGACCTACTACGGAGGCATTCATCGGATCATTAAAACGTTTCCGCCGTAAAATCAGCCAAACATCTTTTGGTTGGCACAATATCTTCCGCTTCATTAACATATGAAGAACTTGAAACCGCTCTGGTTGATGTAGAGGCAATTCTAAATTCTAGCCTTCTAACTCCACTATCTTCAGATCCCAATGATCTTAGTGCTCTAACACCTGGGCACTTATTGATAGGTGGACCGCTCACAGCACCAATTGATTCACAAGCAAAACCTATAAAGACTAAATTGCTGAGGAGATGGGAGTTAGTTTATGATATAAAAGAGCAATTTTGGAAACGGTGGTCTTCGGAATACCTAAATGAGCTACAGTATCGATTTAAGTGGAAATAAAAATCACCCAATGCCAAGCCAGGAATAGTTGTCATTTTGAAAGAAGATAATACACCAGTGCAGCAGTGGCCCTTAGGCAGAATTGTAGAGGTTCATAAAGGAAAGGATGGTTATGTTCGGGTGGCAGATGTAAGAACGTCAACAGGAGTCCTTCGCAGACCAATACATAAATTGACTCCATTACTTATGGAGGAAGGCTCAGACATAGAAAGAGCATCTGAAGAGGATTGTACAGCATCTAATGACGAAACCCTTAGACCACGTTCGAACAAACGGTAAAACGAAGATCAAGCCAGTTCTAAACCATCACCTACAATAGCAACAAAACGAACAAAAACTTTTCTGGGAACATCGCTACTTACGTTATTACTAACTGTCTTCATGGTCGCGTCGTGTGCTAAAGTCGAAGTCATCGAAATCACGCAGTTCGAGCCTCAATTAGGCATACACTTCGAGGACCTTGGAGCGACAAACTTAATAACATCAGACTGGAAAATAATTGTTCATTACAACTTACAACCATATTGGATGGAACTAAACATTTTGGAAAGTGGAACTAAGGCTCTTCAAATACTTTGTGACCAATTGACTCCCAAGAGCGCATGTCGACAAACAATCTCTAAATTTGAGCATCTTCAAAATGAGATAAAATTTGGAAACGAATTGCTTTCACCCTATTCAAGTTCTAATCGCCAGAAGCGAGGAACACACAATATAGTAGAGAACGTAGCCAATGTTCTTTTCGGAGTGCTTGATCAACAATATGCGGAAGAGATGTCTAAAACAATCCAATCAATCAACGAAAGTGAAGACCACCTACTGACTTTACTAAGAAATCAGACTTCAGTCGTTGATTCGACTATAAACCTCATAAGGAAGGACCAAGCGGCAATCAAACAAAAATTCGATTCCTTGGACAGCTACATCCTTCAGATAACGAATCGTTTCAATGAGCAAGGTGATACTGTACGAGTACGATAACAATTTATGTCGTTAGCACTGCAGATGAGCCTAGTCAGCACCAACTTGCAGCATATTCACGGTCTAATAACTGATGTCATCACTGACACAACTCACGGAAAAATGAATCCACTGTTGGTAACACCCAGCCAGCTGCGACAAGCTGCCGCAGTGATAAGAAATAATCTATTATCGACCCTTAAACTACCGATTCATCAAGACAATATTTTCGAACTATACAAACTGATGAATATAAAGGGTGGAATCACTCAAGACCATATCATCTTCCAAATTAAAATTCCCCTAGTCAATTGGGAAACGTTTAATTTATTGAAGGTCTATCGAATCCCTGTGTTTATCAATAATTCATTCGTGACTGTACAGACTCACTCTCCATTTTTGATGACTTCGCAACACTGTGATCGTTTTTATCCGATCACAGAGTTAGAACTGACCACATGTACCACGATAGAAGGGAAGGTACATCTTTGCAATCAACTACATCCGATTTACCATCAAGGTGCGACCATGTGTGCATGTGAAATGGGTTTTTAAAACAATAATCCATGGTTCGAATACTGCAAGTTGACCCAGACACTGGAATAGCCCATTTGGTTACAATTGTCTGACGCCAATCAATGTATGTTCGCTACAAGTAATAATACGCCAATAAATATCGTGTATGATAACCAGATGTTCTCTAAGATACTACAGGGAACAGGACTATTAAAATTTCAGCCCCAATGCACCATAAAAGAAAAATGTATCCCAATTCATGGGCATCATCAATCCACAACCAATGTGAAATCATCATATACTAACCTGGGATTGTCAGTGGAGCACCTAAAAACAACGAAGTCACTAACACACGCCGAGTACGATAGGGAATATCAACCTCAACTGAAGGAACTATTGGGTGTCACATCTCTAAACCTCGATAGTCTACCCAAACGGATCCAGGAGAGCACCATACATCAATTATCAATCAGTTGCATAGCACTCTTCACAGTCCTACTCATCGCCATATATCTGGCCTGGAAATGTAGAGCTGAAGCCTGCAAGTGCTGCATGAAGAATCCACGGCCTATACCTCAGCCAAGGCAGCATATTAACCAGATCAATCATATTTGAACCACGGTTCAATCGTGGGGAGGATGTAAAATATAATTTTTCTGGCATATAATAAGTAAATCAGATCATGTTAATTATTAGTCATTAATTTCTCAATGCTACATCTTTACATACATTACGAGGTGAGTGCACTCAGGGAAGCATCAAGTTTCCCAGTTCATTCATCGAGTAAATGTGCATGTTTGCATTTTTGCGCATTTTGTCATTCCTAACATACTTGCAATTGCAATATGTTTTCTCTCGTATTTCTATATTCCTATTTTGCAATGTAATCGTTGTATGGGTTCATTGTTTCATCGAACTCAATAAATGATATTGTTAGAATAGGCAATAAATTAATATAAATGTACGGACTCAATAAATTAGAAATATAGTTAATTTTCAACCATCGCATCGGCATAATCAGTGATTTTATTTATCTACTAATCAGTTTGTTTTCAGCTAATTTGGTGTAGTGGTTTAAGAGCCGCTGCATCCCCATCAAAGGCCAAGGTGTAACACCTTGACTTAAATCAGCGAGAAGAACAAAATAGTTCTTAACAGTAGCCATTGTATAACTTCAACCGACCAGTCGTAAAAACAATATGTTCCAAAAGTTCGGAAGGAATGCCAAGAAAATTAAAAAAATCAAAGGTTCGCAGAAGATAGTAAAATCTTCAAAATTTGAGATAACCGAAATCAATTTTAAACTTAAAATAAATTTCACGAACAGGTCAGAAAAGATCACAAGATTTTCGAAGAAATTTTACTAAAAGTTCAGAAAAATTCATATCATAATTACCAATGTACTAAGTATTCGAGGAGATAGCGGAATGTCAATATGGGCATTACTCTCGCTCAGAATTTAATACTTGTACTACCTCGATCGTGCAGTACAAAGATATAAATGCTAATTTTTTTATAAAAAAACTACAAAAATCAACTCAAGCAAAAAAAATCAGCAAAAAGAAAGTCTCACAGTCTCTCCCCCCACTCTCCAAGAGCTAACTCTCAAAACACAAAAGTCTTCAAGTCCTATCACTCTAATCAGATCAGAAGTAGGATAATATAAGGTAAGTGACGTGAATGTGTGCATGAAGAAAAGTTTGCGCTCTCACAGAGATCTGGGAAAAGTAGGGTTGGAGATGTCAAAGACTGAAAATGTTACTAGAGATTCTTCAGCCAGGCAGCTAGCAGTATGCCAACTCCTGATCACTGAAGGTCTCCAGCATCACTTCCATCCCCTGACAACTCTTTCCTTCCTCTTCACCTAATCGTCATCTCTACTTAGTCTTCTAGTCGGGCACACCCATAAATCTGGTCAACTAGTTAGCTAAAAGCCAAAAAGTCGTCTCTCCGACTCATGACTCTGTCCGGCCAGTTGGCCAACAAGGACATGCCTTCGTGAGAGCACAAACAAAAATGTTTGTGTGAGGCCACCTGCCATTTCCATGGTTGAAGGCCAGCGGGAAAGTTCATTTCAAGACATTTCAAAAAAATCAAAACCTTACAACTGTTCAGACTTGAGGCTTGACCAAAGTCAAACCTAAAGTCGAACTCAAAAAAACTTTCAAAAAAACTTTCAAAACTCTCAAAAAGACGTTACTTTACTTTACTTTAATACAAAAATTCAAAAATCAAAATAGCAAAAACTTTCATAAACATTCCATTACTCTACAAAAATTCTCGACAAAACCAGGTCTGCATATAACTTCCACTGGATACGACACTTGAAGTCAGTCAATTAGCAAAGTGCCAAATGACCATCTCACTCTAAGTCCCAGTCTCCATTAAAGGGCATAATTAGACCACCGAAGTCTAACGGATGTGCCCCACGTTGGGCGCCATTTTGTTATGAAACTATATTGAGTGATTGGCTTGGACGTGAAGTCCAGACTGCCAGCAGACCTGAAAGATCACTCTACGGACAGCGTTGACTGCAGGGTGCCACGCTAGCTCGCCTCGACTATTGGCGGAGAGTGTGGGGAGGTTCCACGAAAAAGCCTGCCGCTGCCGCCTGTCATATACAAAAAAATCTGTGCCTTTAACAAAAAAAGCCGGCACACATTCAGCCCTGAACGGACCTTTACGTCACTTACCTACATCCTCATTGAAGGCGCAGATGGTCTGCCTTCCTGCATGCCCCAACCACCCAACTGACTCTGAGGGCAGATATTTACAGAGTCCCTTGTAGATCTGAAAAGAGAGAGGAGTAGTGAACCTAAGCGACCTTCACGACGAGAGGCTCCGGGAGAGTGAAAGGAAAGAAATAAAAGTACTTAGCAGCTCATCATTACGTTATAAAAAATATAATTCAAATATATACATTGGTTCCTTAACGTGGCAATTCCCTTCCCGCAAATCTACCTACTGTTCCTCCTTAACCATATGGTATTCTTACTCTTGCAATTTTTTCAAAAAAATTAAGTTAAAACTCATCGTTGGTGGCAATATGTTAATATCAATATCTACTTAGGACACATATCCTAAAAGGTGGCAATATAAAATTTAGTTCAGAGTCAAACTCTCCAAACTCTGCTTAAATACGCGTTACATAACCATTAAATGCATAAGGCTGAATTGAAATGTGGAAAACAAACCCAGAATCAGCGTTTCCAATCACTGATTGTAAACGAACATATAGCGTGCATGCACTATGAATTGCAACTTTTTAAATTTACTTACGCGTCATCCTGTCCCCTAAGGAGCTCCCTGGAGGATTTTATGTGACCTGTATAAAAAGATTAAAGTTTATTTGTTAGGAGGTTATATACTACTGCCGGCTATCGTATTGCTTTGTAACCATAACTATTGCACAAAGAATTGTCTGTCTTGTTTTTCCACCCTTCCTTTTCATAAAAACTTTAATAGCTTCGACAACTTAAGCAAAACATGAGACGTGAGCTGAGTGACAGTTAGAAATATATTTTTTTTTTGCGTTAAGTCTTTTGAAGTAACCTATTGCATCCAACATCAAATATATTTGTTGATTATTGTACATCTATGCTGGCAACACTGTTTTGCTGACCAATTGACAGGTCGCCCTTTTATCAAGACGCATGTTAAGAAAACATGGTGAAATGTAAACTAGAAGTTTGTTCCTAAGTTACAAAAGTATTCTTTATAAAAGCTAAATAAAGTGTTTAAGTTTGAGCTAAAAGATTTCATTCTTTATTTTAACATGGTAGCAGATAGTGGTTGTGTTGAAAACAACAAGTGAAAAGAATAAATCTGTTCGGAAATATCAAGGGGAAAAACGTGTTAAAATGGCCGCAGAGAGCGATATAAATATTCCAATATTCAACCGAGCGGATTATAGCAACTGGAAAAATCGAATGCTCAAGTTTTTACAATACATAAAATGTAAAGATGTGGTAATAAGAGAAAAAATAAGTACCGATGACGAAAAATGGGATGAATGCGATATTCAGGCTACAAACTATATTTACAGCGAAATAACAAACACACAACTTGAATATATTAGTGAATTAAATTCAGCTTATGAAATTATACAAAAGTTTGATGAGATGTATTTGAAAAAGTCGACAGCTTTGCAAATAGTTTGCCGACATAACCGTGAAAATGTCAAATTGAAAAATTATTCAGAAGTATCTTTATTCTTTGATGATTTTGAAAAAGCTGTAAACGAGTTAAAGCAGGCAGGTGCAACAGTAACGGAGCAGGAAAAACTTAATTACATGTTAAAATCCCTACCACAACATTATAGTCATATTGGTGATTTGATAGATGTGTGACCAGAAAAGGAGAGATCAGTTGATTATCTTAAAAGCAAAATAAAATTAAAAAGTGCTGAAGAAAAATCTAACGAAATGTTAAATGATAAAACTAATGTGTATTTGACAAAGGATCTGAAATTAAAATATAGTAAAAATAATAATGCTGATATCTTAGATTGTTTTGAGGATGCTGATTGGGCAGGAGACACTATTGATAGGAAGTCTACCACAGGATTTATTATTACATTATTTGGAAATGTTATCTTTTGGAAATCTAAAAAACAAAATAGTGTAACTAAGTCTTCTACATTTGCTGAGTATGTTGCCTTATCAGAAGCTGTAACAGAAATAGATTTTCTTATTTGCCTGGTGAATGATGTTTTTACTAAAATTTGTATACCTATTAAAATATATGAAGATAACTCAGGAGCAGTAACTATTGCTAAGTATGGAAATTTTACAAAAAATTCTAAACACATTGAAGTACACTATCACTTTGTTCTTCAAAGTATTAAGAAAAACAAGATTGAAGTTGTAAAAATTGAGGCAGAAAATAATATTGCACACATATTAACAAAGGCATTAGGAAATGTTAAATTCATTAAGTTTAGAGAAGTGTTGAATGTAAAAGAATAATAAAAGTAATACACAATATAATCAACATAAGATGTGTAAATTTGTCCCCTAATTAAATATGTAATTAAATTTTGAATCCGATAAACGGTTTTGGATATAAATGTAAAAGAAGTGTAGCAGTCCTTTTTAAGGTGAAAAAATGGCCGTTTTTGGTACAAAAATTGACATATATTCAACTCATCATTGCGAAGAACTGGTAAGTCCTGGAAATTTACTTTCCGTGACAAAAATGTTCACAACGGAGTACTAATGGATGTGAAACAAAGAACGGAAGAAATATATGCAAAATATAGGAACTGGGTGTATATGACCCTATTGTAAAAAAATCGTTTTTCGGCGGTCAAAAGTAAGCTATCGCGTTAAAACGATCAAAGACAAACTACACCACTCGATTACCCTCTCCTCCCTCTTCAATTTGGTACCAAACATGACGTAGTTTGAGCAACCCCCTATGAGGTGTGGTACGAAACCCAACCCCCAAAACACCCTGCCCAAAAAATTGTTCACCTATATTTTTGTACTCTAAACCCTTAATCTATCAAAAAAAATTCCAATACTCTACATCCCTCCCGCATAGAGTTAGGCGCCCGTGAATATTGCGATAGCAAAATTAAGCGCCTAGGCCGCTCAAATCTGAAAATTACCGTTAATCGAAATAAAATATAGCCTATAATACCCATGCATACCAATTACCAAAGTGAATACTCATTTTTTTTTAATGGGCTTACAGATCCTGAGCTTACCCATGCGAATTATTACAGCTCCTGATATTATCTTTATTTTTTTTTTTAAATTTCCGTTAATCAGCCCCCATTTCTACCCCGCACTCTCCCCGCCACATTTCCTAAACCTGTCTTGTTCGCCCTGAGCTGCCATTTTTTTTTATACCACATACATTCTCCTTCTTCTCTCCATTCTCTCGTTATCCCGGAAAAACTCGAGAAAACTTACCCTCCTACATCCCTCAAAAACTACCCCAACAAAAAAGAAATTTAAATTTATTTCGACAGTGGAAGGTAATAGGCAGATGTACCTCACATATGAAAAAAAGTCCAACCCTCTACAACAAAAACTGATACCCTTCTCCAAACATGTTAGTGAATTGGGAATGGAGAATTAGGAATTAAGAATTCTAAGAGAACGCAATTCTCATCTCCCAAATTCCCAAATTCTCTGTGCTACAGAATCCGGCCTCAGGCCGGCATACATGCTGCAGTAATTCTCAGTGTAGCATATTGCTATATGCAGCACGTTACGACCATAACACAATACTATTCTTAGACCACCTATGGTAGTCCAGTCTGTGACAGAAAGACCATGTCAAAAGCTGTACATCGACTTTCTAGGTCCATATCCCAGGTCAGTGAAAGGAAATGTCGGGATATTGATAATTCTTGACCACTTTTCTAAGTTTCCGATTCTCAAACCTATGAGAAAGGCATCTACCCTCAATGTGTATCAGTTCTTAGACACCGAGGTATTTCACGTGTTCGGAGTTCCGGAATCAATAGTCTCTGACAATGGAGTCCAGTTTTGCTCAGCTCAGTTTGCCAGATTACTGGATAAGTATGGGGTGAAACACTTGAGAACGGCAGTTTACTCGCCGCAAGCAAACACCTCAGAGCGAGTGAACAGGTCTCTATTGTCAGGGATTAGAACATACATCCGGAACATACCAAGTGGGATGAGTAGTTAAGCCATATAGCTAGCTCCCTTAGGAGTTCTTTCCAACAAACAATTGGGTCCTCTCCCTACCGAACACTCTTCGGTCAACAGATGATTGATCATACGAGCTCCTACTCCATCCTTAGGAGCCTCGAAACTCTTAATGAGCCGCTGAGAGTAGATGCTGAAGACAAATTGAGATTGATCCGTACGAGAGTGCAGGAGAACTTAAACTACGCTTTCGAACAGGGTTCAAAGGCTTATAATCTCAGAGCGAAGCTTGTTAATTTCAAAGTGGGTCAAGAAGTATTCAGACGGAATTTTGCCCAAAGCATCTTCCAACAGCAGACCAGTGCTAAACTAGGACGTAAATTTGTGAAGTGTCGAATTAAGTCAAAGAAAGGAAACTCCTCATATGAGCTTGAAGATCTGAAGGGAAGAACATTGGGTGTCTATCACGCAAAGGACATCAAGCCCTGATCAAGAGCAACTTCACTGGAATAACTGTTAAACTTACCTGCTGTATATCTTGATCCTGGAAGCCCTAAGAAGGCATCCAGCCAGCTTAACTAGTAAGCTATAGGATATCGCGAAGCCCTCCTATTGCCTCGTCAATGGTGGGTGATACACCTGTTGGAATTCAACCTTGTCTGCGGTCTCTACAAATTTAAGGAAGAAAATCGGCCATATCACTACCTCGACGACGTCTTCGTTGCGTCACCTCTCGAGTATACCAGACTGTCTTTGAGAACCCGTCGCATCCGTCTGGCTTGAGTGATAGAAATGATTTCATGGGTCGTGGGTCGAGTCATACATTGGGCGCCCGCAGCGATGAGGCCTATGTTAAAGACCGGCTAGCTCAGTCGACCATTCTTCAGTGTTGTCTGCACCACAAGGGGTCTAGACCACCCTGCCCTATTGTGGTCGTAGCAATATGCTACACTGAGATGAGTTGCACGCATACGGCCGGCCCATAGCCACATGAACGGCGAAGAAAGACAGGCTGAAGACCGGTGGACGAAAAGAAGAAGAAGAAGAGGGTATACATCAGGCTTGTGCTTGTCATAAAAGTTGCGCTCGTGTAAAGACGTAGTAAAATTTCATTGTGTATAAAATCACGAATTTCCTTGTGGCATCGTGCCCAAAGTTGGATATATTCAGTTGAATTTCAATAATGTTCTAACATCTAAATAATTTTCCTTAACATATTTTTTTTATATATTCAGCAATCGTGAAAGAAGACCTGATAAGCCGAACAAGGTGGAAGGTCAAGGTAACCATCGAAATAATTCAGGATACACAGCTCTTCAGTATGTAGCTAGAAGTAAAAATCTAGAAATTTGTCATCTACTAATAGATAGAAGTGCTGATGTACATCCGGAACAACTGCTTGGTGGCTTCAAGACGTCGCCCAATTTTACGACTGGTATATCCAGTCCTGAGGTAATAACAAATCTTACCTTTTTATATCCGAATTACATCGAAAGCATATACCATCGTGACATCCAGTCACTCAATTTTACGACTGGCACATCCAGTCCGAGTTTAATACCAAATTTTACATTTGTACTTCCAACCTACATCGAGAATACATATCATCGTGACATCCAGTCGTCACCATATCAACATGGATTACTGAGATCTGCGATACCCAGTAGTAGTTTATTTTTGTTGTTGCAATGATAGAATTTACGTTAACTGGTAGTCGATAAATTTCAGGCGATTTGTTCTTGTGAGCCTTGACAGCACACTGTACGTTCGAACTTTAAATAGTTTTGTGTGTATAACAGTCCAGCGGAACATCCAGTGAGGCGCCTCGTCGGTGGATTCCAGCATAAACTTATGTAAAAATTTTTCTCTTAATGTGTGTTGTCAATATAATTTGATGAAGTAAGTTGGCGATATAATGGGGCTGTCAAGGAGATGTAATCGTTCATAAATAACTAGATAGAACTAAAGTCCGCATATAAATCACATAACTTAAGCGTTATAAAAAAAAAAATTACATTCTGGCGAAAGTATTTAAAATGAAACTTATTTATTTTTTTTAGTTGTATTCTTTACATTTTATTTATCAAAGCCAATGCAAAGTAACGAGTATATTTCGGTTGCCTCGAAAATAAATCATTCTTTTACAAATATGCAATAGTCCAAAACACAAATATTTTACACATTTTTAAACTTAAAAATATTCGTCTTCCAGTTCCTTTTTATTGGATTACAATATGATAGAAAAAATAAATAAAAAGAAAATCTCTTAGAACTTCCCCCATTCTTATATACATACATGATGATTTTCAACGAATTTTTCTAACTTAATGTAAATTAAAACAACTTATTGTTGATTATGCTTAAGAAAAGAGATATTATATTTGCTTTTTGGACATATCAGTTTTACATTCTATTAAGAATAATAGTTTATCTAATATGTACATATATGTCCTGAACTAAAATGACAAAGACAACGTTTGCTTTGAATATGGTTAAAGTTGGGATTAAAGTAGGAAACTTAAAAAACTTATTTGTTTGTTTTCAAAAAAAGTTTCGTGTTTAACCATAAAACTCAATAACGGCTGAACATATCGAATAATAGATTTTGGGGTAATTTTCCTTTTTCGCAGTGGTTCAAGGAATTGAAAAGTTTTGAAAAGTTTTCCCAAAGCAATAAGGAAACTTTAATTTCACATTATAAATGATGTTTATAGTCCCCCACAGCAAATAATTGAGTAAAGTGTAGAGTAACAAAACCCTTTTTTCGAATTTTCTGATAATAGGACTAATGAAAACTAACAACTTGTACTTTGTAAGTAGTATGTTAACAATGTATGATTTGTATGCCGAAATTTATTATTAATCTATAAAAAAATGAACATGGATTGCTGAATACTTTTCATTTCTCCTTCTGCTCTCCTGGAATCCTCTTAACATAGAGGTTGACTAGGTCCGCTCCCTTGCTAGTTTCAGGTCCTCAACAGGGATACTGTATCATATCGCCCACAGTATCGCAGGGTGGTTGGGGCAATGGCGGTGGAAGCAGAACACCTACGCTTCCAATTAGGTAAGTTGTAGGTAGTGCAAAGGTCCCTTCAGGACGGAATATGTGCTACGGCCTTTGGTTGGGCGGGCCGGATTTTTTTTATAAGGCTGGTGGCACAGCGGCAGGTTTTCGTGGAACCTCCCCACACTCTCCGCCAATAGCCGAAGCAAGCTAGCATGCCGCCCTGCAGTCAACGCTGTCCACCGAGTGATCTATCAGCTCATGCTGGCAGTCTGGACTTCACGTGCAAGCCAATTCACTCTGACATAGATACATAACAGAGTGTATTCATACAGTAGAACAGCTCCGTCAAAACTGTTACATGAATAGGATCGTAGCCCTCCAGAGTATACAAGCCATGAACAAAGTTGAAAAAAGATAGCAGCGGGCCGATCAGCAGGCGACATCCAGAGTCTTCTTGCCCTGTCTTACTGCAGGAGTTTTTCATATAAAAGTTGCTTGTATTTTGTTCAAACGCTATAATTTCCATAAATTTGTTCTACATGCTATTTTTTTTTACAACCATTAAAAAGAAAACATATTTGGCTGCAATTTGTTTACCTTCATTTTGCTGTGGGAGCGACAGTTTCGGGCTTTAGGACCTGTTTAAGATGAAATTTTAGTTTTTCCTCCATGACGAGTATACAAAAAGCAGTGAGAGTGAGCACTTACTGCATTCTGTACCCGGCACGGTAAGGCCTGTTAATGTGTCGGTGCCTTCGGCGACTTCATGGTTTGTATTATATTCCTGGGTCTACGCTTCATGGCTTGTATTATATTCCGGGGGTTACGATAGGATGCTTCTATAATTTGACTATACTTTCTCTTTCAACATTTTTGCCTAACACACTGGTCAATTTTTAATATAAAGATTCCTATGTAAATCTAAAGTGGAAAAAGAGAACTTATAGCTTGCATAAGCTTATACTCGAGGAAAAGGGGCAAAATGACAAGCAAAAAAGCTAATAACAATGTGTTCCACTTACCATGCCTGGGCTTGGTAGAACTGTCAAACTGTCACAAACATTATTACAGCTATTTTGCATATATTACACTGTCCATGGCATCTTTATGAACGAACACTACTTTTCGGTTAAACAGCTGTTCCGTAACCCCCGCAAGATACAAGCCATGAACAAAGTCGAAAAAAGAGAGCAGGGGGCCGGTCAGCAGGCAACATCCACAGTCTTCTTGCCTTGTCTTACTGAAGGAGTTTTTCACATAAAAGCTGCTTGTATTTTGTTCAAACACTATAATTTTCAAATTTTTTCTACACGCTATTTGTTTGCAAAACTATTAGAAAGAAAACATATTTGGCTGCAATTTGTTTTAACTTCATTTTGCTGTGTGAGCGACAGTTTTGGGCTTTAGGACCTGCTTAAGATGAAATTTTAGTTTTTCCTCTATGACGAGTATACAAAAAGCATTGAGAGTGAGCTCTTACTGCATGCTGTCCGGCACGTTAAGGCCTTTTAATGTGTCGGTGCCTTCGGCGACTTCATGGGGGTTACGGCTATTCAGTTTATGGAACAATACATTTGTAACTAGATTGTCGAAATGCGTACTTACATTAAACTAATATTTCTTCCCGTAGATTGTGCAACTAGCTACCGTTCGCCCATTACTTCCGTATCATACTTAATAGTTCCCTCTTATGGGAGAAATTTTGAGGGTTTTTTTGTAATTAAAATTCTAAAATTCACTTTTCCGTAGTTTGTTCTAAGCTGGTCTACTGTAGGTATACTGTGCCTTGGTGTTGTTGTGGCAATTTTTCACCGCACACTTCATTCTGAAAATACATGAACATCACTTAGAAATTTATCACTATAATATCAACAGATAATTACTTTCGCTCTTTACTTTATTTAGCACTGCTTAAAAAAAAATATCTTTCACTTTTCAGTTTTATCAAAAGTTTTAAATCAGATAAACTTCGTTTGACAGCTAAAAATAGATTTGTCTCTTGTTTATGGTATAAAATACAATGCTGACGATAGTTTATTGAGGGGATAAAATGTCACCGTATTATACGAAAAGAAAAAACCTTAGAATATAGAGAAAACAGGAATGGTGATAAGCCAGTTTTTGCGTAATGAATTTCTGGTTGGGTTGGTAGTCCATTTTTACATTTATTTACACGCCATCCCTACTCCAAACAACTTATCAATTTGCAAAAAGTAAACAAAGGTTTTGTGCGGAGCATCTGTGGTAAAAAATGTTCTTTTTCTACTTTATTTTGAAACAATTCACATAGTTAATTTATATAAATCTCTGCGTCTATTAACAAAAAAGATAATTTAGATAGTGCAGTTGCCTCAAACCGGATTTCCCTAGTTTATAATCCAATTTATATTTGCAAGCACTGACCGAAAACTTTTTGTTTTTTTAATTGATCTGAAGATTTAATCAGGCACTAGTGGCACTATAAAACTTTGCACTAAATAAAGCTCAAAGATAAATAGTTTTGAAAAGAATAGATTCGGTACTTTTATTAAATTTCACAAAAGAGTTTTAAGTTGACTAAATCTGCTCACAAAACAAGAGCACATTTGACAATTAGCTTTGACAACTATTCAACAGCTTCTCATTCCAGCATCTCACTTACTCCTATGTATAGTCTCCTGCTCTTGACAAATCGTCGCCTCAATAAATAAATGTAGTATGTGCAAATTGTCGTTTTTTTTGCTTTCAACTAAACCTGGGGCTCTCGGAGATTCTCCTTCTTTTACTGTAACCCGTTTTTCTCTATCAGGCTTATTTCCCGTGAAATTCGCCCTGTATTTTGTTGTATGTAACTTGTTTCAATGTAATTTCTAAACAATTGTGTTATGTGCTGCGAAAATGTACACATGTTACTTTTTTCCATCTATTTGTAGTTAAAGATTTTTCAATAATCAAATGTCGTAAGTATTTCTGAATGGTACATACCACATTTATTTACTCTATCATCAGTAAACAAATGTTTTATGTTCATAGGGCTTTGTGTATTATAAATTCTCTTCCGAGTTAGTTGGATGTTGGATGTGTACAAAGATGGACGCACGCACAGAATCACCTTCTCCAGTGTTATCAGAGGATATCTTATCGTAAGTTACTTGCGTTTTATGTAGTTATAATGATTAAATTTACAAAATATTTTTTAGGATGCAAAATGAGATTTTTTTTGACTCGGGTAAGTAATACTTAATGAAAAAATCAAACCAAAAAAGCATAAACTAAAAATCCAGATAAGGAACTTTTTTTATATATATTTGTATTATTAAACTTTTAAAATAGATAAAGGTGATTTTTCAAGCCACGATGATATACGGGATCCTGATTACCATGATCCTGATTACTCTGAATGCGCTAACACGACATATTTGAGGACATTTTATGAAAAAGCGTCTACGGACTTCCAACTATCCCCGTTCCAGGAAGAAATAAGAAATATTCGGTCTTTGCCATCCAATTACAGTTCATGTAAATATTAATTTAATTTAATAATTAGTTTTAAGCTTTTATTACGATTTTATGTTGGGTGTTAGGCTTTTGTTACCTTCATAAAACCCTCTCACCCTCTTGTTTGTTAAGTTTATTATGCTAGACATCCTGAATTTAATTACAAAATTGAAAATAATATTCACGTGTTCTTTTTACTATTTTAGCAAATAGTGAGTATTTAGCAAACACTCCTTCAAGAAAAAGAAAGCGTCAACCTGAATTATGGCAGCAGAATATTCGAAAGAACCTCATTGAATATGGAAAGGCCTATATTGATCGCACAGGAAAGGAAGGCCGGAGAGAAAAATGGATCAGCCATGCCCAGCAAAATGTTTTTACTCATGCACGAAGTATATTAATGAAAATGAGCGATTGGAAATTCATACTGCATTTTGGAAGCTAAGCAATGCTGAAAAGAAAATTTTCTATAGTGATTTTATTAAAAAATCAGACGTCAAACGTCGCAGAAAAAGCCATAAATTTCAAACAAATCCAAAAAAGAAATCTTCCTACAATTATTTCTTTAAGATTAAAAACAAAACTCTGAGGGTATGTAAAAAATATTTCCTAAGTACCCTTGCAATTACAGATAGGTCTGTATATTATCATTTTGACCAAAACCACGAACAACAAATTGGAATTCCGATACCATCTAAGTTATCCGAAAGAGGAAGAAAACGTATTCCAGGATATAAAATGGAAGAAGTAAGGGATCATATACAAAGCTTTCCTACGGTTGAATCGCACTACTGCCGCGCTAGTACTACTAGAAAATATTTAGAAAGCCACCTAAACTTGTCGAGAATGTACGTACTTTACAAAGAGAAAACTGAAGACCCTGTTTCTATAGACATCTATAGACGCACTTTTAACTAGAGCTTCAATCTTTCATTTCATAAGCCCAAAAAAGATATCTGCGATAAGTGCTCACTTTTCACCGCCAATAAGAATGCTGCTACTCACAACGCCCACTTGGAAGAAAAACGTTTTACAAAAGCAGAGCGTGACCTAGATCGGACAAATATTGATTCAACAAAAGCAATACTCTGCTACGATCTGCAAAACGTGTTTTCGTTACCAAAAGCATATGCCTCAAAATTTTATTATAAGCGTAAGCTCGCGGTTTACAATCTAACTTCCACACTAATTATTCCTGGTCAGGAAAAACTTACTTATTGTGCTTTATGGAAGAGACCTTAAGTGGGCGCTCAGGAAATGATATCGCAAGCGCTTTGATAAAAATTTTATCTAGAGTTGTGAGAGATTATGGTGAAATAACTCAAATTGTTTTGTGGAGCGATTCATGCGTGCCACAAAACAAAATCCAAATATCATCCGTTGCACTCTTGCAATTTGTGGATGATAATCCAAAAGTCGAAGTAATAGAACAGAAATTTGGTGAACCAAGACATTCAAGTGTACAGCAAGTCGATTGTGTACATAGTACTATCGAAACATACCTAACAGATATGGAAATACCAAGCCAAATAACATCAATTGGGAAGCTTAAAGAAATGAAATTTAATAATGTGAGGTTGGATATTTTACAAATGGCTTGTGCAGATTTTAAAATGTATTCAAGAAAATCAGAAAACTTTTGTTTTCAACAAATCCCGTACACTAAATGTAAATCTATCCTATATAAACGTGAAAATTTGTTTAAAATTGAATATAAAACTTCTGTGAAAGAAACTGATTTCAAAGATGTTCTAATAAAAAATCAATCAAAAGGGCGATTTAAAAGGACAACACCGGATAACTTTTTCAAAACTACTTTGCAAATATCTACACCTAAAGGTCTGGATGCCAATAAAAAGAATGATCTGGAAAGCATGATCCCTTATTTGCAATCAAATAATGACAAGGAGTTTTACCGATGTATTTTCAAAATTAAATAAATTGTCAATGAATTTCACGTCTCCGTAATAATCTGCAACATACATATACTTTTTATATATTTTGAATATATTTTTTGTTTTACGTTATTTAGTTTTTGTTACATTTATGAATTTAGTCAGATTTATTTTAATTCTTTATAGTAGGTGTTATGGAATTATGTTGAGAGTGATGTACTTCAGACGTTAAGTCCAGACTGCCAGCATGAGCTGACAGATCACCCGATAACAGCGTTGTATACAGAGCGGCACGCTAGTCCACCCCGACTATTGGCGGAGAGTGTGGGGGGTTCCACAAAACAACCTGCCGCTGTTACCAACCATATACAAAACGAGATATCGTGCCTTCAACAAACGAACAGCTAGCACACACTCGGTCCTGAAGGGTCCCTTACGTCACTTACCTGTATCTAGGTGGAAGGCGTAGGTGTTCTACCTTCCCCCGTTTGACTTTGGGTGGCACTATTCTCCCAAGTCCCTTGTTGACCTGTCGGGAGATTAGAGCGGACCCACTCGACCTTCACATGAAAGGGCTCCGGGATAGTGAAGGAAGAAATTAAAGCCTTCAAGAATTCATTTTCACGTTATAATTACAAAAAAAAACCTTAATTTAAAGTGAGTACATGAAAAAAGGTGTACCGATAAGTATACCATTAGCTTATGAAACTATGTAAAAGTACAGCAGTATAGTATTAAGTAGATAAAGGCGTACACGTAAGTACACACAAAATTTCATTAATTCAAAGTAATAGGCACAGATAGAGATTACGCTAAACTAGTTATATAAGTACGTGAATATTTTATCAAACTAAGATTATGTATATATATAGGTACCGGAAAGGAATCTCTGCATCACTAGGGCACTATTTTTTTATTTTCCTCTCTATATAGAAATCTTTTTTTTTCTGTTTAAACCTACGACTTTTCGTATATTTTATATATAATTAAAAATAATTATTAATATTAAATTAAATACCTTGGTAATTTGTTATAAATAAAAAAAATTTCTTATTTTTATGTCAATGCAAGAGACTTCTACCGACCATTTAATTGTCAAAGCCGAAGCATGAACATACTAAAAGACAATATATAATATTTCAATAATACTCACGGTGAAATTCCACGGCATGATGAAGCTTCAACATCCGCCACCTAGTAAAAAGTTAAGTTAAAATTTAGATTCGGCTTACGTTCGGTAGGTCTTCTCACAACAAGGCTCTATCTGAGTAAAATAACAATTACCTAACGGCTCTCGTACCTTGACAATGGTTACAACTAAAGGCACTTGAAATAAATTTTTGTAACTTTGCTTTGTAACTAATGCTAAGGAAATTAAACCAAATGTTCCGATTTTGGCACTAAACTCGTGAAAAAATGAAAGCTATAAATTTCAGACCATAATAATAATTGAATCATGAAATGTGAATTTCTCCTAAATGGTTAACTGGTCATATGTATAACGTATATATATATAAAATAATGAGGAGCACGTCACAACGATCATGAGACCAAACAAAAAACCCACACAAGGTCCTGAAGTCTACTTGATGCGATGCGTATAATTATGTTTGCTTGCCGTCACTAATTTTCTATTTCATATGCTATTGTAGACGAAACCTGTCGTTTTCCTCACCCTCAAAATCTATCATTTTCTTGCCGTTTTCAAAAGTGCTCACAAATTACATAAAGAAACTAACACTAAACATCCCTGCTGTTTGCAACCGATATAGGGAAGCTAAAATTCTTTTTTTGCCACTTCGAGTGCACTTCTTAAAATTAAAATAGTTATTTTAAAGTAATTGAAACTTCATATCAAGAGCCTACTTGTCTCGTGCCATAGATTCCTTTTCGAAGTTCAGAAAATAATCCCATGGGGGAAATGCGTATAAAACTCCAGCTGTTTTGGCTTCGATGTCCAAAAAAGGGGAAATTCCTCCTGCTGCCTCCGGCTGTAACCAGTGATTTTTAATTCCTCGCATCGAGTGCTATTGTAAGCTGAGGATTATTATCCTCCTCCGAGCGACCAATGTGAGATGTCAATTATGCAGACTTACAGTCTGATTGAAAGCGATTTGCTAAACAGGGCGCTCACTTCTCGTGCACTAAATATTGTAAAAATTATTACTTCGTAAAATTCTGGATAGTGATGGAAGTCTAATTACTGACCAAGTTATTTGTCCCTTCTCGATACGACGCAAAACCACTGGAGGTTTTTTTTAATTTTTTTCTTTTCTAATTTCCTTCTTGATTATCTGGTGCTTTCTGGGAATTCCTAAAGTATTTTATTTATTGGATGTGACTCTACCAAACTTAATCAGAATTATTACCTAAGCCCGATGTCGTTGAGGAATTTCGATAATTATAATTCCTGGAATTTCTTCCATGCACACTTGTTCACTGAATATGACATGTTAATGGTCTTCTTCTTCTTTCACGTCGCATGTCACACGAGCTTGAGAGTAAACGCATTTCTCTCGGGCGGGGTGCGTTCAATTTTTATGTGTTTGACGCAGCCGGCCTACACGCTTCAGTACGTCGTGTAGCATATTGCTATATGCAATACGCTACGACCATAACAGGGCAGAGTGGTCTAGGCCACCCTTGGTTCAGACAACGCTGAAAAATGGTCGACTGAGCTAGCCGGTCTTAAACATAGGCTTCATCGCTGCGGGCGCTCAATGTGTGTCTCGACCCACGACCCAATGTGTATTCCTCATCACTCGGACTCTACTCCGTTGCTCTACTTGACCGACGACGCATCGAGGACACATCCCTGAAGTCTCGTCAGTCTTTGATCAGACTTCGACATCCCTCTCCGTGTGTGAATCCAAAGCCACATCGACAAGCTGGTAACCCAAAAAAATCCAGCCGGTCTATGTCTCTCTGCCTTCCCTCACCGAAACGCTGAGGAAGCCTTGCGATCAGCAACCTAAAGAACTGATAGCTAAGCTTTCCCGGCACAACATCTCACCCTGACCTCAGACCGCGATTGTTCAAGGGTGTGCCTCCAAGGCGTCGTCGAAGTGGTGACATACTGACAGCCGAATACGGGAACGGATTCCATCAGGTATATCACCCACCATTGACGGGGCAATAGGAGGGCTTCGCGGTATCCTATAGTTTACCAGTGAAGCTGGCTGGATGCCTTCCTAGCGCTACCAGGATCTAGATTAGTACTGCTATGTCCGAAGGTTCTCGATTAACGAGACGTTGTAGACGGACGGACAAAAAAATAAATCCTCCTAATGAGGCCGATCCGGAAGGGACTATAAAAGGTTATCTACTCATAAGAGATAGAGGTGTGCTGATGAGATTGAATTCCAACAGGTATATCACCCACCATTGACGGGGCAATAGGAGGGCTTCGCGATATCCTATAGTTTACCAGTGAAGCTGGGTGGATGCCTTCTTAGGGCTACCAGGAATAAACGTGACAATAGATAGACGAGGTTTCCAGACTGATGATCACTGCCTGATGTCTTTGGCGTGATAGAGTCCTAACAGTTTCCCCTGCAGATCTTCAATCTCGTAGAAGGAGTTTCCTTTCTTGGCTTTAACCCGACATTTGACAAATTTCCGTCCCAGTTTAGCACTCTCTGCTGTTGGAAGTTGCTTTGGGCAAAATTCCTTCTAAATACCTCTTGACCCACTTTGAAATCGACAGGTTTCACCCTGAGATTATAGGCTCGTGAACCCTGTTCGAACGCCAGGTGTAAATTTTCCTGCACTCTCGCACGGATCAATTTCAGTTTGTCCTCAACATCTACTCTAAACGGCTCATTAAGAGTTCCAAGGCTCCTCAAGATGGAATAGGAGCTGCCATGTTCAATCATTTGTTGACCGAAAAGTGTTCGATAAGGAGAGAAAGCAGTAGCTTGATGGAAAGAGCTCCTGAGGGAACTAGCTATTTGGCTCAGTTTCTCATCCCAATTCGTATGTTCCTTGCTAATATACGCTCTAATCCCTGACAATAGAGACCCGTTTAATCGCTCTGAGGCGTTTGCTTGCGGCGAGTAAACTGCTGTTCGCAAGTGCTTCACCCCATACTTGTCCAGCAATCTGGTAAACTGAGTCAAGCAAAACTGGACTCCATTGTCAGAGACGATCGTTTCCGGGACGCCGAACACGTGGAACACTTCCATCTCAATGAATTGGTACGCATTGAGTGTAGATGCCTTTCTCATCGGTTTGAGGATCGGAAATTTTGAAAAGTGGTCAAGAACTATCAGAATGCAGACGTTTCCCTTCACTGACCCAGGATATGGACCCAGAAATCGATATACAGCTTTTGCCATGGTCGTTCTGTCACAGACTGGACTTTCATAGGTGGTCTAAGAATGGTATTGGGAGCCTTCGTTTGCTTACAGGCGTCACAGGCGCCTACGTAGTTTCTGACATCAACTGTCATTCGTGGCCAGTACAAGTTTCTTCGCAGACGTTCCAGTGTTTTCCTTATACCTCCGTGTGAAGCCAGTGGCGGATCATGAGCCCTTGAAATGACGTCGGTGACAAGCCCTCGTGGAATCCAAAGCTTCCAAGCCTCTTCCTCCTGAATCGGATCGCCTGTTCTCGGAACAGTCCGAATATAAACGAAGCCATCCCTGACGCAAAGATCTGGTAGTTTACCAGAAGTCGTTTTAAGCTTATGCCTCAGTTCCTCATATTCCAACGAGTTGAAATATGGCGAACTAAGGTCAACTTCCGGGCCATAATCTTCGTTTGTGGACAGGCCGTCACAATGGATGCGTGACAGGCTTCCTTTTCTGTGCTCAATAGTGAAGTCGAAGCCCTGAAGCTTCAAACTCCACCGCGCAAGTCTACCGCTGAGGTCCTTTTGAGACATCAGCCGTTTCAAGCTCGCATGATCAGCATGAGTTCTATGAAGGGCCGGAATTTCTGTACGCTCAAGATTGCGGCTAAGCATTCTTGCTCCGTCACGGTGTAATTTCTTTGTGATGAGTTCAACTTTTTCGAGACGTAGGCTATTGGCTTCTCGTGGCACTCGTCATCTAGTTGAATCAGCACTCCACCAATACCTTGTTGGCTCGCATCGCACTGTATAACGAATGGTTTGGTGAAGTCTGGACGCACCAACAACGGAGCAGAGGTAAGTTTTTGCTTTCAAAGATCAAGAGACGTCTGGGCTCCAGGTGTCCATTTGAACTGACTAGGGTTTTCAAGGTGTCTGCAATGGAGGCAGTCAAGTCAGCATAGTTCGGGATGAACCGGCTATACCATCCCGCCATACCTAGTAGGCGTCGGGCCTGCCGAACAGTTTTAGGTGACGGATAGTCAACTATAGCTGAAATTTTATCAGGGTCAGTTCTCATACCTCCCTTTCCGACAATAAAACCCAAGTATTTGTCTCTTTGATACAAAACTTGCTCTTCTCGACGTTGATAGTGAGGCCAGCTTTCCTCAAACAATCCGCTATACGGGATAGTAACGTGAGATGCGAGTCAAAGTCTGATGACAGAATTAACAAATCGTCTAGATAGACGAGAACGTTCTCACGAAGATCGAAAGGAATGACTTTATCCATGAGGCGGCACATCGTTTGTGGAGCGTTGCATAGGCCGAATGGCATCACCGTGTACTGATAGAGATGATGACCAGGCACTGTAAAAGCGACTCAGAAGTGCGTCTATCTGCCGTAGCGGATAGGCATCCGTCTTCGTAACAGAGTTGACCTTCGTGGCGTCAAAACAAAGCCGAACCTTTCCAGGCTTCCTTACCAGAACAACTGGAGAGCTCCAAGGACTCTGGCTCTCCTCTATCACACCCAGTGATAGCATTCGCTCTAATTCGGCAGCCATCAAACTTTGTACTGCCGGTGAAATCGGATAAAACCTCTGTTTTATCGGGGTCGCGTCACTCGTTTCAATCTTGTGAGTGACCACCGATGTTTTTCCCAGGCCTAAGGAGGCGAAAGAGGGAAAAGCTGTTTGGTGGCTTCTAAGCGTTGTTGATCGAGACTAGGAAGGATATGGCAGTCGGTGTCAGAGGTAGCTATTACACTTGGATTCACTTCTGCGACTATACCCAGGACATCTGAAGCCAACCCAAATAGACGCCAGAAGTCTATTCCCAGTTATAGTGCCTGTGTGAGCCCAGGAACTACGTAAAAACGCACGTTTTGGGTCTTATCACGGAAAGTGACATCTAAGTCCACATGACCATGCACAGTCGTCATGGCACCATTTGCTACTTGGACCTGTGTCCGATACTTCTTCCATTCGCCATCTGCTTCTGCAAGCTTCTCTAGAGCTCCCTGACCTAGAATACTGACAGTGGCACCACTATCAAGTAGTCCAGGCTCAGTTCGCCCGAGCAGCTTTACTTCGGCGTACGGTCGAATGTCGTCTGGCATCGACACGGAAATCTGTGCCAGTTTTTTTCTCTCTAGATATCGGAAATTGAAGACTCTTCCAATGAAGTGTTTAATAATGTCATGGGCTCCCCAGAAGTGGAAATGGGAGCTGAAGATCTGCGGAGAAGTCTATCAGATTCTCCGTCTCCCTCAATGAAATGTTCGTACTATCAGGTGTTTTACTGATATCATCAGAATCACTGAATGATATCAGTGGACAATTCAGGGATTCGTCAAGGTCTGCTAATGGAGCGGACCTTCCTCCTTGTTCAAGGCTTGAACTGGAGCGTTCGTTGCAGTTGTCGCTCGCGACGTCGACACTGGTCGGAAAGAGGTGGTGGTATTCCCGACCCGTCTCAAGTTTTTCTGTCGACAGTGGCTGCAATCGGGCTTGAAAATGTTCTTGCGTCCGCATCCATAGCAGAACACAACTTGTCTCTCCTGCCTGCAGTCTTGATAATAGTGACCGGACTGGTCACAGTTCCAGCACTTTACATTCTGAGGGGTTGTAACAACAGCTAGTGCTACTGCTTCCTCACTGCGTTCATGTGTCATATTCAGTTCGGCCTCTGTCGGACGAAACTCATTCACCTCGCTGACTCTTTGGCCACGATAAGCATTCCAACTATTCGCTGTAACGACTCGCTGCTGCGTCGCCTGTATTTGAGTCACGAGACTCCGTAGTTGATGTATATTGTTAGTGGGATGTAGGCAGACCTTTTGCTGAATGTTTGAAAGCAGATTTGACTTTACGATCTCTAGGAATTCTCCGTCCGCCAAGGGACTTTGCAGTTGATCGCGCAACTGTACCAGGTGCTGATGGTACGTAGAAATGACTCCCCTACTTTCTGTTTGCACAACATCAGCTGAACTTTGACCTTAAGGTCATCTTGCGGTACTCCCCATTCAGCTAATAGAGCTGTTTTCACATACTCCCATGAAGGTCTCAGGAGAGACCAGTACCAGTCCATAGCTGGTCCAGAAAGTAAGGTTGTCATGTGCCTTACTAGAAGATCGAAATCTCCTGCTAAGGCCGAATACGTCAAAGCTTCCACTCGAAACACAAATTCGCTATACGATATATTCCACCTGCGGATAGGACTGCCAGAACGTCGCTGTCCTACGCCTGCAGGGTTACGAATAGGTGGTGGTGGTGGTGGAGGTGGGACAAAATCTGGTCTAGGCTGATTGATAGGCTGACCAAAGGCTGAATGCGGTCTATTTGACGACTGCCTACGCGAGTCGTGAAATTCTTGAGGTGGTCTTGAGTCACCCATCGACGGAGGTGGTCGTGAAAAATCCATGGGCGGCATTGCTGCTGAGATCTGCTGTCGGACACTAGTTATTAACTCAGTCCGCAACATATCGAGGCTCTGTTCGAGGCCTTCGCGTTCTAGGTCTTGCATTTGTACGCGCAAGCCTGCCATCAACGCATACGTAGCTGGTGAGGTATGTCCACTGCCAGAAGGCAGCGGGCTATTTCGTCGCGAGTTAGGATTGGTAAAAGTCCTTGAATGTAGATCTAGCATTCCAGGAGAGAGTGATCGTCGACTAGGTGGTGGAATTGTCAATGGTGGTAAGTCAAGTGTTGCCACGGAAGGTAATGGATCGTGACTGACAGTCTTTACAGGCTTTGTCATCTTCGGGACAGCACCAGTATACTCAGTGAAATCATACTGAGTGAGATGGGCTCTGCAGAAAGGGCAGTTTGAATGCTGTCCAATCCACGTTTTCAGACATGCTTTGTGAAACACATGTCCACAGACCGGCTTCACTGCCTTCCTCTGTCCTGACCAGTCGCTCTCTAGACAGACAGAGCACGGATCTGGCAACAGCATCGGTACCCCAGTTGCTCGCGGTGGTGTTCGCGCTGTAGCCATTGTAGAATCAGTCGTAAATTAGGCAAAAGATTTTCAAACCAAGGGTTTGGAATAGATATATAAAAAAAATCCAAAGAATTTGAAGCTTCGGAAGAGATAACAGGCTCTTCACGACGAAATACTAATTTAAAGTCGAAGGTTTGGACGAGATACTAAATTTCAAATAAAATTTCCTTCCCAAACGTTCGAAGAAGTTTTCAATACAGTGAAAAAAAATCAAAGATTCGGAAAGTTAGCAAAGTCCTCTCGACTCGATACGATATAAATACAAAAATCCAAAGTTCGGAAACGTTAGCACGTTCCTTGAATAAAAATTCCCTTCCTAACCGTTCAATTCCGCGTTTCAAAAATTTAAGATCAAAATATATTTTCTCCTTCACTTCCCGAAGCTAACTCTCACCATAAGAGGTCTTCAGGTCGCCCTCCCTCCTTACAGGTCAGATATACTAGCAAGTGACGTGAGTGTGTGCGTTGAAAAAAAATCTGAGCTCTTGCAGAATCTGGGAAAAGTAAAGTCGGAGGTACCAAAGACTGAGAATGCCACTAGAGATTCTTCAGCCAGGCAGTTAGCAGCATGCCAACTCTTGATTACTGAAGGTCTCCAGCATCAATCCCATCCTCCGATGACTCCATCTCCCCTCCTCACCGGATCATCATGTCCAGCTCGTTCACTAGCCGGGCAGAGTCATGCGTCTGGTCAACTAATTAGCTGGAAGCCAAACAGTCGTCTCGCAGATTCATAACTCTGTCCAGCCAGTTTGCCAATAGAGACACGTCTCCGCGAGAGCACAAACGAAAAATTTCGTGAGGCCACCCACCATTTCCATGGCAGAAGGCCAGCGGGAAAGATCATCCAAAAACATTTAAAAAAAAATCACCTGTTCAGACTTGAGGCTTGACCGAAGTCAAACCTAAAGTCGAACTTACAATTCAAAACTTCCAAAACGTTACTTTACTTTATAAACTTTCAAAAACTTCAAAACGTTACTTTACTTCAATCGTTACAAAATCAATCAAAAATCAAAATACCAAAACTTTAAACTTTACGGTACTCTACAGAAAATCAACTAATAACAAACAATTAAACCCAGGTCCGCATATAACTTCCACTGATTATGCGATTACCGGGTCAGGCTATTTAGTCAAATGGTCATATCTCGAAGTAATCACAATCCTCAGCAAATGTTGCATTTAGACCACCGAAGTCCAATTGAGAGGCCCCACGTTGGGCCCCATTTTTGTTATGGAATTTTGTTGAGAGTGATGTACTTCGGACCTTAAGCCCAGACTGCCAGCATGAGCTGACAGATCACCCGATAACAGCGTTGTATACAGGGCGGCACGCTAGTCCACCCCGACTATTGGCGGAGAGTGTGGGGGGGTTCCACAAAACAACCTGCCGCTGTTACCAACCATATACAAAACGAGATATCGTGCCTTCAACAAACGAATAGCTAGCACACACTCGCTCCTGAAGGGACCCTTACGTCACTTACCTGTATCTAGGTGGAAGGCGTAGGTGTTCTACCTTCCTTTGCCAGCCCCATCCTCCCGTTTGACTTTGGGTGGCACTATTTTCCCAAGTCCCTTGTTGACCTGTCGGGAGATTAGAGCGGACCCACTCGACCTTCACATGAAAGGGCTCCGGGATAGTGAAGGAAGAAATTAAAGCCTTCAAGAATTCATTTTCACGTTATAATTACAAAAAAACCTTAATTTAAAGTGAGTACATGAAAAAAAGTGTACCGATAAGTATACCATTAGCTTATGAAACTATGTAAAAGTACAGCAGTATAGTATTAAGTAGATAAAGGCGTACACGTAAGTACACACAAAATTTCATTAATTCAAAGTAATAGGCACAGATAGAGATTCCGCTAAACTAGTTATATAAGTACGTGAATATTTTATCAAACTAAGATTATATATAAGATTATATATATAAGATTATATATATATGTACCGGAAAGGAATCTCTTCATCACTAGGGCGCTATTTTTTTTCCTCTCTATATAGAAATCTTTTTTTTTTCTGTTTAAACCTATGACTTTTCGTATATTTTATATATAATTAAAAATAATTATTAATATTAAATTAAATACCTTGGTAATTTGTTATAAATAAAAAAAAAATCTTATTTTTATGTCAATGCAAGAGACTTCTACCGACCATTTAATTGTCAAAGCCGAAGCATGAACATACTAAAAGACAATATATAATATTTCAATAATACTCACGGTGAAATACCACGGCATGATGAAGCTTCAACATCCGCCACCTAGTAAAAAGTTAAGTTAAAATTTAGATTCGGCTTACGTTGGGTAGGTCTTCTCACAACAAGGCTCTATCTGAGTAAAATAACAATTACCTAACGGCTCTCGTACCTTGGCAATGCTTACAACTAAAGGCACTTGATATAAATTTTTGTAACTTTATAAAATTCAAAATTCCAACTAATGCTAAGGAAATTAAACCAAATGTTCCGATTTTGGCACTAAACTCGTGAAAAAATGAAAACTATAAATTTCAGACCATAAGCATAATTGAATCGCTATCATTTCGTTCTCGACGTAAACGCAACTCACATGATTGTTTGAGATTATTCATGAGATGTGAATTTCTCCTAAATGGTTTACTGGTCATATGTATAACTATATATATATAAAATAATGAGGAGCACGTCACAACGATCATGAGACCAAACAAAAACCCACACAAGGTCATGAAGTCTACTTGATGCGATGCGTATAATTATGTTTGCTTGCCATCACTAATTTTCTATTTCATATGCTATTGTAGACGAAACCTGTCGTTTTCCTCACCTTCAAAATCTATCATTTTCTTGCCGTTTTCAAAAGTGCTCACAAATTACATAAAGAAACTAACACTAAACATCCCTGCTGTTTGCAACCGATATAGGGAAGCTAAAATTCTTTTTTTGGCACTTCGAGTGCACTTCTTAAAATTAAAATAGTTATTTTAAAGTAATTGAAACTTGTGACGAAGTCACAAATAGAATTTTAAATCTATAAACATCCGTTAATACATACCGCATAACAAGCAAGTAGTGCTTAACCAAGTTGACTAAGTGATGTGTTTACAATGACGTAAAATTTAAATGTTCATATGTGAACCAACCCTCTTGATGTTCCATGAATGATGGTAACTCAGGATGTCTGAGAAGTCAAATGTGGAATGGAAACATCAAGACGGCCACACTTTCAGGTCTATAAAAGGCGAGTAATCACCGAGAAAAATCAGTCGATCATCAAGCTTCGACTAGCTAAGAACTTCTCAGTTTCTAGCTAACAGAAGAAGTAATCGACTCAATTTCCTACCGAATGTGAGGTTTCCGCATTTGAGACTTACCTATCATCCCGTATCTAGTAATATTTCCGCTCCTACCGAATGTGAGGTTTCCGCATTTGAGACTTACCTATCATCCCGTATCTAGTAATATTTCCGCTCTTACCGAATGTGAGGTTTCCGCATTTGAGACTTACCTATCATCCCGTATCTGGTAATATTTCCGCTCCTACCGAATGTGAGGTTTCCGCATTTGAGACTTACCTATCATCCCGTATCTAGTAATATTTCCGCTCCTACCGAATGTGAGGTTTCCGCATTTGAGACTTGCCTATCATCCCGTATCTAGTAATATTTCCGCTCCTACCGAATGTGAGGTTTCCGCATTTGAGACTTACCTATCATCCCGTATCTAGTAATATTTCCGCTCCTACCGAATGTGAGGTTTCCGCATTTGAGACTTACCTATCATCCCGTATATCTAATAATATTTCCGCTCCTACCGAATGTGAGGTTTCCGCATTTGAGACTTACCCCGTTTTCCTATATTTACCCATATAAAAGAGTAAAAAAGGTTGAGATGTAAAAAAAAACTAAAGCGGATTTAACCAACATAAAAGTGGAAAACAATACAAAATGTATTAGGTTAAGTTTGTGAAACCTTCTGACAGAAAGGTTATTAATAATTGTGTTAGTTAAGTTTTTAAGGTTGTGTAAGTGTCAGAAACAATAAAGTGACAAGTTTACCTTATGGAAAAGGGGTAAACATAGCTTGTGAATAGTATTAAGATCCTAAGGTTGTGTAAGTGTCATAAACAATAAAGTGACAAGTTTACCTTATGGAAAAGGGGTAAACATAGCTTGTGTATAATATTAAGATTTTTAAAATTGTGTAAAGTGTCATAGACAATAAAGTGACAAGTTTACTTTATGGAAAAGGAGTAAACATAGCTTATGTAATAGTGTTAAGTTTGTAGAATTAAAAAACCAACACATGTGTGAAATAATTTTTAATTTTTAAATAAAAGTATTGTTAAGTATCCCATTAAAAAGTGTTCACCTCTAAACGTCAAAACCTGGTAATTTATTTCTTCTTCTTCCCCGTCGTTGAACGCATTGACCCTGGCGTAACTCCAAAGCTGACCCGCAACGTTCAACTCAAATAGCAACGATTACAAAATGGCGCCCGAGCAGGGACTCTCTTTTCTGCCACTGAGGAGACGTCAGTGAATGAAGTAGAGTAGTCACCGTATATATCCAGAAAACCAGACCGAGAAGAAGATAAATACCAGTGTATAAAATAAACAATTCCCGTAAACAAAAATTATATCTGTGTGATCCGTGTATAAAAAAATATTAAATAAAATAATCATGACCGATAAAAATGAAATAACCGTCAGTGCCATCTACCAACTGAAAAAGGATGACCTAGTCATTGAATTAGACCAAAGGGGTTTAAAAACTAGTGGAACCGTGGAGGAACTGCGAAAACGTCTTGCAGACAGTGTAAAACGTGAACAAGCTCTTCAAGAGGAGGAACAAAATCAATTAAAAATGGTGTCAACCGAAACTAAGATCGATAAAATGACACATCCGATTACAAATACATCCGAAACCCAGACCGATATATTGATAACTTCGATCATCAATACCGAAACACAAACCGATAAGCAAAGATTGCAGCCGAATATACCGCCAACACGCCTGAGTGTTACCGACAAGGAGACATCTTGTAACAATATTCCAAATATTCCGTACCCGATAGAAATCCGAGACCGACCACTTTCAGACGCTGACATTATGGATAAAGTCAGAAAATGGAATGTGAGATTTGACCAAGGTCAAGATCCGTTAAATTTCCTCGAGAGAATTGAGGAAATGGCACAATGTTACAGTATACCAACCGACCGAATGTTAAATACATTACCCGAGCTGCTGACAAAGACAGCACTAGCATGGTATCGTAACAACCGAGAACAATGGACAACATGGGATGAATTCATAAGTGACTTCAAATTGTTTTTCCTACCACCACGTTTCAATATTAAACTAGCCGATGAGATCCGAACTAGGTTACAGAAACCTAGAGAAAGGGCCAAAGATTATATCACGGCCATCCAGTCACTCATGCGCTGGCAAACAAACGTGTCAACCGAAGAGAAACTTGAACGAATTTATGAAAACATGTTACCAGAATACCGCCTATACATCCGAAGGAAAGATTTCCGTAAACTGTCTGAACTTATTCAACTCGCAGAAGAGTATGAATATATTCAAGTTCAACAAAAATCCCGCAACACCGAAACACAACCGATCCGTCAGATGAATAGACCACCACAAAACACCCCAGCCTTGCCAATAAACGTTTCACATATAAGGCGAGAGAGCTGTTGGAGATGTGGACAACTGGGACATCGTAGACACGAATGTCAAAATCCGGCAAAAATATTTTGTTCACAGTGTGGGAAACTAGGTGTACTGACTAGAGACTGTCATGGTATGAACAGACCGTTAAAAGACCAAGGGATACCGGAGAGACAAGGCAGCCGAGTATCCCAGAACCAGAACCAGATGCCTTAAAAACCAGTCTACCCGATACAACTATGATAGATGTACACTATGAGGACGACCGATACTTCATCACCATGTCAATATTTGAAACACCGTGTATAGCACTCATAGATACTGGAGCTACCAAATCATTTATTGGTGATGAAGTCAAAACACTGCTGGAATTACATAATATTCCTCCGATATCATGTTCTTTGAGAGCTGGAATGGCGAACAGTAGTGAATTTAAAATCCACCAGTCATATATGGTGGACACACAGTGGAATAATCATAAAATTTCATATTTATTCTACTACATGCCAAATCTAGCCGAAACCATCATACTGGGTGTAGACTTTCTTCGGAAAGCTGACATATCAGTAAAAATATGGAACCAGGAAATTTCACCAGGAATCATGAACATTGAAGAGGAAATATCCGAACCAGCAACATGTACAGTGGTAATACCCGACGAGATAGATAACATACAGGAAAACCAAATAACCGAATTCCTGTCCACTCAAATTCAAAGATTTGACAAAATCTCCGGACCCACTCCGATTTCACATCACCATATCCGAATGAAACATGACAGTTCACCCATCGTACTAATACGTAAAAAACAGGGCGGATGGAGGCTATGTATTGACTACCGACAAATAAATGAACATTCCGTTAAAGACGCCTATCCGTTACCTCAAATCAACCATATACTGGATAAATTGAGAGGCGCAAAATACATTTCTACGTTAGACTTAAAACAAGGTTATTGGCAAATACCACTGACAGTAGAATGCCGACCATATACAGCATTTACCATTCCCGGTCGAAGTTTGTTCCAATGGAAAGTTATGCCATTTGGACTTCATTCCGCACCCGCTACATTTCAGCGAGCTCTAGACCAAGTAATCGGTCCGGAAATGGAACCATATGCTTTTGCACATCTGGATGACATTATTGTTATTGGTCGTACTCTGGAGGAACACTTGGAAAAATTAAAAGAAGTGTTTAACCGACTCATAGCTGCAAATTTAAAAATAAATCCCGACAAATGTGATTTTCTGAAAGAAAAGATCCGATATCTGGGACACGTTGTCAGTTCACAAGGTATACATACCGACCCGTCAAAAGTTGAAGCCATAAGTGCACTTTCCGCGCCGACAACTGTCAAAGAAGTTAGACAATTTTTGGGTATTGCATCATGGTACCGAAGATTTGTGCCGTCCTTTTCTACCACAGTAGCACCAATAACTAAACTACTGCAGAAAAAACATAAATGGAACTGGGGACCTGAGCAACAACAGGCATTTGAAGTATTAAAACAAAAATTAACCGAGTCACCAATACTAGCCTGCCCAGACTTCACACAACCATTTATACTTCAAACTGATGCTAGCCAAGAAGGACTAGGAGCCGTACTCTGTCAAGAACTAGATGGTGCAGAGCATGTTATAGCCTACGCTAGCCGTATATTGAATAATGCCGAACAAAAATATTCCGTGACAGAGAAAGAATGTCTAGCCGTTGTATGGGGCATTAGGAAAATGAGACCGTATTTAGAAGGCTATAAATTTACAGTCATCATCGACCATCAAGCGTTAAAATGGCTTCATTCGCTTGAAAATCCGTCTGGCCGACTCGCAAGATGGGCTATCGAAGTTCAGTCTTACGACTTTGATGTTAAATACCGACGAGGAAAATTAAATGTAGTAGCTGATGCACTGTCCCGTCAACCGTTAAAGAATACAGAGTCACAAACCTCTCTATTCACCTTGCTTTCGTCTATTGAAATAAACTCCGAATGTCCATGGTATCACAACAAACGTTACCAAATTCAGAAACAACCCGAATTATGCCCAGATTTCAAAATTGAAAATGGACAGATATATCGTCGATTCTTTGATTCAACAACGTACACCGAGGACGCTGTACCGTGGAAGCTTTGTGTGCCAAAACCACTTCGAAACAGGGTATTACGAGAAAATCATGACATTCCTACTGCCGGCCATCTTGGAATCAACAAAACTATAGCTCGCATCGCTAAATACTACTACTGGCCTGGAATGTTCCGAGATACTGCGAAATATGTACGAAGTTGTGACATATGTCTACGTTACAAAGCCGAACAACAAAAAACTGCTGGTTTAATGCATGGATTCTCCGCTAATCGACCATGGGAAATCGTTAGCACAGATTTCATTGGACCTCTCCCTCGTACAACAAAAGGCCACACCACAATACTAGTGTTCCAGGATAAATTCACAAAATGGGTAGAATTTATGCCTCTCCGACAAGCCACCACCGCTGGACTAATACGTGGTTTCAGAGAAAGAGTAATCTCTCCTTTTGGTTACCCCGAAGTATTAATATCCGATAATGGCACTCAGTATACAAGTAGAAAATTTAAAACTCTGCTGAAAGATTCAAAAATAAAACACCGATTTACACCACCATATACGCCGCAAGCTAATCCGACTGAAAGAGCAAACCGTGTAATAAAGACAATGATTGCTCAATACGTGGACCAGGACCATCGGAAGTGGGACGAACATTTACCAGAATTAATGTTGGCTATAAATACTAGCAAACATGAGTCTACTGGATATTCTCCACACTATCTAAATTTTGGCCGAGAAATAATATCACCGAATAGTTTGTATGGAGAATTAGGAGAGAAAATTCCTACAACCGAAATCACCGAAAAATCCAAAATTTTGCAGGAAATATACGAAATCGTCCGAATCAACTTGAATAAAGCATTTACTGACCAACGTCGTTACTATAATAGCCGTCGACGTGATTGGTGTCCAAAAGTTGGAGAACAAGTTCTACGAAAAGAACGAATATTGTCATCCACCGCTAAAAATTATACTGCTAAATTAGGGCCACGATATAATGGACCATATACTGTAGCTAAAATAATTTCTCCTGTCATAGTTAAACTCGTAACACAAGAAGGTAAAAAGGCCGGTATAACCCACGTAAAAGATTTGAAAAAATATTACGAATCAGAACCCGAACGCGGTAACACTAAAAATTTGTATATAAGTTCAATACATAAACCACAAATAGTCAGTCGGAAATCAGACATCATGGCGACACCACGACGTGTCACTTTCGCTCCGGCATCCACACAGGATGCAAAAATTAAGATAACCATCCAGAAGACACCACGTCAGGTCAAATTAGTTCCACCTTCGCTACAAAACCCGTGCATACGAAAAAGAACGCAACCACTAAAGCCGAGTAACACATATAAACCCAGGGGTCAGGTTCCGAAATTATAAAAAAAATAGAGGAAATCACGACCTAGTCAAGCCATACAATCCGCAGCTAAATCACCGGCAGTCCAAAATCCAAAAACACCACCGAAGAAAATTAAAGAGAAACAGCAGCTACCAGGGTCTTCTCAGAATAAGTCACCCACCGAGCAAGAAGTATTCAATAATATCGAGACGCTATTACAACCGTTCAGGAGAGTAAAGAAGTTTATAATTCAAGGAAAACATGGACCAATACGAGTCCGTACATTGGTAAATGGCTGTCGCGTTCTTCGCTGCCAGGGACAACGAAAAGTGTTGCCACCAGTAAAAAGCCAACAATAAAAAAAAAGAAATCCATCAAAAACATTATTATTTTTTTATTTAAAATGTGAATATTTCTGTTAATTGTGAAGTATATTAAGTTTATAAAAGTTTTTTTTAATAAATATTTTCAAGGTTTTCCACTATAAAATTGTTTCCACTATAAATAAAAATGTTCAGTATCCTAAAAAAAAAAAAAAAAAAAAAAAAAAAAAAAAAAAAAAAAAAAAAAAACTGAAATTAAACCAGTGTAACACTTTTTTTTGGGAAGAAAGAGGGGGATGTGACGAAGTCACAAATAGAATTTTAAATCTATAAACATCCGTTAATACATACCGCATAACAAACAAGTAGTGCTTAACCAAGTTGACTAAGTGATGTGTTTACAATGACGTAAAATTTAAATGTTCATATGTGAACCAACCCTCTTGATGTTCCATGAATGATGGTAACTCAGGATGTCTGAGAAGTCAAATGTGGAATGGAAACATCAAGACGGCCACACTTTCAGGTCTATAAAAGGCGAGTAATCACCGAGAAAAATCAGTCGATCATCAAGCTTCGACTAGCTAAGAACTTCTCAGTTTCTAGCTAACAGAAGAAGTAATCGACTCAATTTCCTACCGAATGTGAGGTTTCCGCATTTGAGACTTACCTATCATCCCGTATCTAGTAATATTTCCGCTCCTACCGAATGTGAGGTTTCCGCATTTGAGACTTACCTATCATCCCGTATCTAGTAATATTTCCGCTCCTACCGAATGTGAGGTTTCCGCATTTGAGACTTACCTATCATCCCGTATCTAGTAATATTTCCGCTCCTACCGAATGTGAGGTTTCCGCATTTGAGACTTACCTATCATCCCGTATCTAGTAATATTTCCGCTCCTACCGAATGTGAGGTTTCCGCATTTGAGACTTACCTATCATCCCGTATCTAGTAATATTTCCGCTCCTACCGAATATGAGGTTTCCGCATTTGAGACTTACCTATCATCCCGTATCTAGTAATATTTCCGCTCCTACCGAATGTGAGGTTTCCGCATTTGAGACTTACCTATCATCCCGTATATCTAATAATATTTCCGCTCCTACCGAATGTGAGGTTTCCGCATTTGAGACTTACCCCGTTTTCCTATATTTACCCATATAAAAGAGTAAAAAAGGTTGAGATGTAAAAAAAAACTAAAGCGGATTTAACCAACATAAATGTGGAAAACAATACAAAATGTATTAGGTTAAGTTTGTGAAACCTTCTGACAGAAAGGTTATTAATAATTGTGTTAGTTAAGTTTTTAAGGTTGTGTAAGTGTCATAAACAATAAAGTGACAAGTTTACCTTATGGAAAAGGGGTAAACATAGCTTGTGAATAGTATTAAGATCCTAAGGTTGTGTAAGTGTCATAAACAATAAAGTGACAAGTTTACCTTATGGAAAAGGGGTAAACATAGCTTGTGTATAATATTAAGATTTTTAAAATTGTGTAAAGTGTCAGAGACAATAAAGTGACAAGTATACTTTATGGAAAAGGAGTAAACATAGCTTATGTAATAGTGTTAAGTTTGTAGAATTAAAAAACCAACACATGTGTGAAATAATTTTTAATTTTTAAATAAAAATATTGTTCAGTATCCCATTAAAAAGTGTTCACCTCTAAACGTCAAAACCTGGTAATTTATTTCTTCTTCTTCCCCGTCGTTGAACGCATTGACCCTGGCGTAACTCCAAAGCTGACCCGCAACGTTCAACTCAAATAGCAACGATTACAAACTTCATATCAAGAGCCTACTTGTCTCGTGCCATAGATTCCTTTTCGAAGTTCAGAAAATAATCCCATGGGGGAAATGCGTATAAAACTCCATCTGTTGGCTTCGATGTTCAAAAAAGGGGAAATTCCTCCTGCTGCCTCCGGCTGTAACCAGAGCCCAGTGATTTTTAATTCCTCGCAACGAGTGCTATTGTAAGCTGAGGATTATTATCCTCCTCCGAGCGACCAATGTGAGATGTCAATGATGCAGACGTACAGTCTGATTGAAAGCGATTTGCTAAACAGGGCGCTCACTTCTCGTGCCCTAAATATTGTATAAATTATTACTTCGTAAAATTCTGGATAGTGATGGAAGTCTAATTACTGACCAAGTTATTTGTCCCTTCTCGATACGACGCAAAACCACTGGAGGCTTTTTTAATTTTTTTCTTTTCTAATTTCCTTCTTGATTATCAGGTGCTTTCTGGGAATTCCTAAAGTATTTTATTTATTGGATGTGACTCTACCAAACTTAATCAGAATTATTACCTTTCTGGGCCCGATGTCGTTGAGGAATTTCGATAATTATAATTCCTGGAATTTCTTCCATGCACACTTGTTCACTGAATATGACATGTTAATGGTCTTCTTCTTCTTTGTCACCACTGTCACGTCGCATGTCACACGAGCTTGAGAGTAAACGCATTTCTCTCGGTCGGGGTGCGTTCAATTTTTGTGTGTTTGACGCAGCCGGCCTACACGCTTCAGTACGTCGTGTAGCTTATTGCTATATGCAATACGCTACGACCATACCATAGGTATTATTTTGTCTATAAATAAAAATAGTCTTTCATTCATTTTGATTCTTATTCATTCATACAATCCCGATCCTAAAAAAATAAATGATTTTTAGAGAAATTATTGATTCGTAAATGCTGTCGTTGATAAATGGATACAAAATTTACTCTTTTCTTTATGTTATAAACAAAACAAAAAACTTTCTATTAGACGCACATGCAACAATTTTATAACTGTCTTTAAAACTTATGTTGTATGTAGAAAAAATTGGTCGTATGTACACTTTTAAGAACAATAAAGTTGTAAAATGCTACTTACAACAATGGCATATTGAAGAAAATTCACCATAATTTCCAGACAGTTTTGTATAACTGTTGGAAACTTAAGCCTCTGTTGCTCCAAGGTGATATAAACAAATAATAGCAAAATAAGAAAAATCTACCGTGTAGGAGCTAAGATATTCATTTTGGAACTTCAAATTTGATTTGCCTAAAGTTGCAATTTGCTACATACAACGATTATTTATCCATGCGACGAAATTACGCTCATGTACACAAATTTTACACGATTCAACCATTTCTGTTTGCTATATATTCTATGATGACACAATGCTGGCTTCGGCTCTCGCTCCGGCTTCGGAGCCGAAGCCAGCTACTTTCAAATCGTTGAAATCGAAGCCGACTATGACACAATGGCGGCTTCGTAAATTCGTAAAGAAGTAGTTAAATCCAGAGGGAATTGAAGAAAAATAACTCAAGTCAATATGTATTCCTCAAAGACTTCCACCTCGCTTTCAATTTCTCCTCTAAGTAAAAAAATAGTTTTTTTAATTCATATAATAAATACTGCTTCATAATCACAACTTTAATTTATATTATTAAGTTTTCAAATGTATAGAAAAATGTTGAAATCAATTAAAAACAATATAATAAAAACACAAAAATTAAGGAATACCAATTTCCTCGCTTATTCGTTTCCACACATTTTCCTCTTAAGAATTATTTTTATAATCTTTGCCGCTTTTCACGTACAACAAGGAATTTTCCTTCACCATTTTAATCAATTTTTCTTCGTATGACATTGTGAAGCCGCTGAAAATCAAATATCAACTGATACGAGGCCTCGCCAGCTCAGTTGGTAAGCGCGCTGACTATCAACCCAGTGCTCGTGGGTTCGATTCCCACCTCGTCTTGGTCCTGTGCTTCATCTACAAATTTTTCCCTTCTAACAATTTTTCCTTCCTTTCGCTATAAAATGACATGTATCTATCTACATATCTCTATAATTTCTTTATGTTGGTTTGCTAAATAATGTATGTATCTACTATGTAACTCGCTATGATGTGCCCAGCGCTTGGCGTGCCTTTGGCACGGGCACTCAAATAAATAAATGTTTTATGTTTTTATGTTTTATGATAGCGGCTGCGGCTCCCAAATCGAAGCCGGAGCGGGAGCCGGAGCCGCCATTGGGTTAAGTAGCACTGCCATACTCACATTTGATTTGGACAGGCTTCGGCTCCGAAGACGGAGCGAGAGCCGAAGCCACCATTGCGGCTGAGTTTTATATAACTCTTGGACACACCTTCCTCCTCTATGTTGCTTCTGTTTTTATCTTCATAAGACAAAACGAACACACATGCTACTTTAATAATATTTTTTAATTTATTCGTTGAAATTTTTTATATTTTCAATTTAAAACACAAATAACAGGATAAATTTAATTGGTGATTGACAGTTCTTGTCGCGCTCATGTGCATTTTCACGGACGTTTTGTACGGCGTTTTTACGGCTTTTTGTCGTGTCGCTCACATTGTGTTTTAGCCTGTCTCTCTATCACTGACATATAGTAAGAATGGACTGAGCCTTCCTATCTAATCCCTATAGTAAAAATTGGCAAAAATTTTGGTTAAAGCCTATTTGTCCCTTTCAAGCTCAAAATGTACACTGAACTGTTACCAATTTTGTAAACAGTACGTCTGTATTAATTGGAGTACATTGGAATTGACATAAAAGTTCAGACAAATATATTGTTTTTATACGTCTATCTCTTACAAAGCTCAATGAAATTTGACAACAAATCTGCAGAGGAGCACATTTTTCAGTAATATTAAAAATTAATTTTTGGGATAATTAAAACAAGTTTAACTTCCTAAATAATTTTAATTTAATGCAATACTATTGTTCAGCGATGAATAAATCTAAAAAGAAAGAAAAAACAATTAAACCAAGTCAAACCAACCTAAAGTACTTAACTTAAGTACCAGCCAGGGAAATCTACTGGCATACTGTCCTCCCACGTAGAATTGATACCTACGTACCTACATCCATGGAGAATTAGCTGAAATGAAAAGAAAATATGAATTAATGAATGCAATAAACCATGAATTATTTAGATAATAAGAACAATTAATTGAATTAAAAAAAAATACAAAATTTCCAATTTTTCCCCATACATATAACATGTAAACAGATGTACGTAAACACAACAACAACACTGTGGGAAATGGAATTTATGTAATAATTAGATAAATTTCAATTTCTATCAGTCGAAATTTATACTAATCATTAAAAAGGAGTCATAGAACACAATAGCTATAACAAAACACCTTCCCGCGAACTATTTCAAGGAAAATTACGCGCAAATTCTCACCTTTGAAAGTTCTCGCAAGGGAAAGTAACTTGCTTAAATATCGAGTTTTCACAAGATTTTAAAGTGTAATAACTCAATAGAACCGAAGTTCATGAGTTATTAAATAGATTTTCTACATAAAATTAACTTCCCGCGAGGTTTTTCCGCGGAAAAACAATGAATGAAAATCTCACCTGAAGACAGGTTAAGATTGCTAATTATGAAATAATAGAACTTTCGTACAAAAAAACACACACAAACACTAATCATTGAGCACAATACAATTAGCACAACTTACTTTGGTCTTAAATAGCACTACACGCAGGAAAAACACCACTGAAAACTCGCGACCGCGGAACCGCGAAAAGAAAACTATAAACATCGCGGAACTGTCAAATTTCATGTATTGCCAACATATGGCACATGAATTTAGGGTATTTTTTAATGAGGAATCCGATGGAGGTATTTAAAAAGTCCTAAAGTATCTCAGTAAAAAGATATTTGCTAATTTATGATTTCTCATATAACTAATGAGAAGAAAAGAGATAGCAAGTGGAAGTGAGATGAAGAAAAATACGTTCCACATCAATTTTTCTCAACATGGATGACAAGATTTTAATTGCGCCATGTTATAGCACAATTTGGATATTTAATTTTCATTCAGTTAAATTAAATTATGATGGAGATCTTTTTGTGAGGAAATATAGATGACTAAATTCCGCATCGAATTAAATTAATTTATGTTGATGAAAACCAAGGCATTCTGAGTAATTAGCATTATGGTTACGAGTTCCACACACAAAAATGGCGGTTCAAACCCTATATAAAGCCGAGCATTTGCATGGATCGCTCTCTTATATTTTTCCAAGTCAAGCAGTCTAGATCGTGGTATAGTGTTCAAGTTTAGTTTTTTTTTTTTGAGTTTATTCACTTGTGCAAATCGTGAAATTAGCTTATAATCTACTTATGGTAAGCATAAGCTCTTATGCGATTTTTTGGTGAAGGGAAGCAATCATAGTGACAATTGTGTTAAATTTATTGTGCGTTAATAACAACATTTGTTAAGAAGATTAATTAAACATTTTCCTCTTTTTTATTCCTTTTTATTAAAATTAGATTTCAGTGATAACAGTTTTTTATTAATAACGTAAATTACCTTGTACAGAACAATCCAAGACAGTTATTCCTATACTTCTCATTCAGAGTCAAGCTGGAATATACCTGCGAATTGTTCTCTTGTTTGCATAAATTGTATTTGCATAAATATTTTATTAGAAATAAATTAAATTTATCTTGTTTAAAACATATTTCAAGACAGTATTCCTACACTACTCAGTTGAGTCAAGTTGGAATATATATGCGGAATTGTTTTTTGCTCATGTTGAAATTTATAAACCTAGATTTAGTAATATATTACTGAAATATCATAGACTAATCATAGATAAGTGTCTCGCTTTAATTTAGAGTGCTTAAGTTAACTTCAAATGAATTACAAATTAAATCGAATGTATCTCTAATTATATGCGTTCTGATTTTAATATACCGCTACACTAACATAATCCACCAGTTTAGCATCACCACATGTGGCTTGTGAACGGTTCTACAGTAACTGTTCCATTACACACGTGCCGGAATTGCGGCATTAATAAATAATACGGGAATTTTACATCAGCCTATTATACGGGCATATGGTGTGACCTTTTCCCATATCGTTTTATAGTTTCAGGAACTAATTATTGCAATTTAAATTGTTTGGTGTTCCTACAGGAACCAAACTACTTGCATAAACATTTTGGTGGTTCCATCCAGGAACTAAGATACCCTTGCATAAACATTTTGGTAGTTCCATCCAGGAATTAGAAGCATTCGATTTCGTGTAATTCATTTGTTAGATTCTTAAGTCCACTCGAATAAAGCAAGCATCAAGTCACGTAGCATTAGCAAGCTACAGCTACATACATTCCCGTTACATAATACATTCATAACGGCAAGATGTCTTCGCTACAAGGATTATTTAATAAGGAAGCGTTATTGAGAGACAGACTAAACAAGTTTATTGAGAACGCAAAAAAAACTGCATTACCTAAACGCACTCAAGGATTCTACGAAACCAGAATTTCAGATTTAAAAAAAATCTGGGAAGATTATAGCGCAATTGATTTAGAACTCAATGAATCATTGGTTGGGCAGGATTCAGATGAATCAAATACATTTCTGGAAGAAGATAACTACAGTAAATCAGAGCTCAAGTATGCAGAATACATGAGTGAGTTAGTGGAAGGCTTACGGAAGTATTCAACTGTTACGGAGTCACAACCTAACACATCTGCTTCAATGCAGTCCACCACAACAATTATTCAACAAGAATCCTCATTGCCTAGGATTGCATTACCTACATATAATGGCGATTATGATCGATGGCGATCATTCCATGATCTTTTTGTATAATTAGTACATAAAAATACTAGACTAACAGATGTGCAAAAATTACATCATTTAAAAACATGTTTAGTTGGTGAAGCTGAGAAGGTCTTAAGACACACTCCCATAACAGATCAGGACTATACACCAGCCTGGAACAAGCTAAAGGAGCGGTATGAGAACAAAAGAATTTTAGTAAATCACCAACTTAAAACTCTAGTCAACCAGCCCAAGCAAAATTTGGAATCAAGCAAAGGCATCAGATCATTGCTTGACACAACTGAGGAGTGTCTACAACAATTGAAGAGCTTAAGGGTTGACACAAGTGCATGGGATGTACTACTAATCCATCTATTAATTCAGAAGTTGCCATTCATGACGCTGAAGTTATGGGAAGAAGACCAAGGGGCAAGTCAAGATTTGCCAACATTAGCACAATTCACCAAATTTTTAAACACACGCTTAAGGGTGTTGGAATCCATTGCGGATGTATTGGTCACTAAGGCACCGCAATCAAAACCACAATCAAGACAAACAACGTTGACTTGTCACACTGCAAGTAAGAGCAGATGTCCAGCTTGTGATGGAAATCATTTTGTTCAAAGGTGTTCAAAATACAATAAAATGAACACAGAAGCAAAACGAAAAATCATTAAGAATTCAGGACGCTGTCTCAGTTGTTTGTCAAGGAATCATCTGATAAATGCATGCACTAGTAAATACAAATGTTATAAATGCAATCAAAGGCATCACACCACACTGCACGATAACCACGACAAGGAACAACCTAGAACAACGTCAGAGAAATTCAAGAGCCGTTCGTACGATGACTCGTTCGTACCAAAACACGCCAAAACAACACAAAATCAAACACACCATGTTGACAGCAAACAAGTTAACAATTATCCTACAAAGTTACAATCTGCCGACGGTGCTGATGGGTTAAACACTACCCAAACGTTCGTAGCCAGGGAAGATCATCATGCATTACTATCGACAGCGTTAGTAATGGTAAAGAGTAAGTTTGGTGAATCTACATGTCTGCGCTGCCTGATAGATAGTGGATCTCAATCCTCATTTATAACTGAGGCAGCCTGCAAGAAATTAGGTGCTACTCGCACTCCAACATCAGTAGCAATAACGGGCTTAAACACTAGTCCTTCTGCTACAGCTCATCAACAAACAAGGCTACAACTGAGTTCCTGCGAATTCGATGGAACTACAATTGAAGAAGACTTTCTAGTTTTGAAAGGCATTACAACTTGTCTACCGACAAGATTGATCACCAGAGAGGAGTATCAACATCTACAAGGAATACAGCTGGCTGATCCCACTTATTGGAAACCTGGAAAAATAGATGCCCTACTGGGAGCAAGGGTTTATGCAAGGATAATTCAAGATGGAATTAGACGAGGATCAGATACAGCACCTGTAGCAATGAACACGATCTTTGGCTGGGTCCTACTAGGATCTACTACCAACACAAATGACGATAAGGTAACAATCTGCACAACTACGATTACTGATATTGATCTAAACAAACAACTCAAGCGATTTTGGGAGCTAGAAGAACTCCAAACACAAACTATTCTGAACCAAGAGGAAGAAGAGTGTCAAGGAATATTTCGAATGACATATCAACAATTGAGAAACGGAAAATACCAAGTCAGCTTACCGTTCAAAAACAATGAAGCTCCTATATTAGGACAATCAAGGCCACAAGCTCTTAAACGATTCTTAGCCTTACAACGACAGTTTTTAAAAAACCCTGAGTTGGAAAGGGATTACAGAAAGTGTCTCAATGAATATATAGAGCTTGGTCATATGGAGGAAGTAGCTCCTCCTACGGACACTAAACCACATTACTACATTCCACACCACGCAGTTCTCAAGGAAAGCACTACAACAAAGTTAAGTATTCGACGCCTCAGCTAGAATATCAAATGGAAAATCGCTCAATGATTATATGTTAAAGGGGCCTACGTTGCAACCAAAATTATTCTTAACACTTCTCAACTGGAGAAAATACAAAATAGTGATGAGTGCAGACATCGAGAAGATGTATAGGATGGTCTATGTGCACCCAGATCAACGCACATACCAACATCCCAAGACTATGCAACTTCTAGACTATGAACTCAAGACAGTCACATTTGGGACTTCGTCTGCTCCGTACCTCGCTGTGCGCGTACTTCAGCAGCTAGCAGAAGACGAGAGTACTAACTGGCCGTTAGCCTCAAGGGCTACATACACTGACTTCTACGTGGACGACCTGTTAACTGGAGCCGATAACATCACTGATGCTAAACGACTTCAAGTTGAATTCTTAAATATGATGAAGGCAGGCGGGTTCAATTTAAGGAAATGGGCCAGCAATGATCCGAAACTGCTTGAAGATATACCCATTGATCATCGCGAAGTCAAGGGGGCATTAACATTTGCGGACAATGAATCAATTAAAACATTGTGAATACGATGGCTTCCCGCACTGGATTATTTTTCATTCACGGTTACTCAAAGGAATACACAAACGTTATCAAGTAAGCGAGCAATATTATCTGAAATTGCATCGTTGTATGATCCTCTTGGTTGGCTTGCACCCATCATCATTACAGCAAAGATCTTAATGCAAACGCTGTGGATTACTGGCTGTTCTTGGGATACACCAGTTCCAACCGCCATTCATACACAATGGCAATCATTCAAAACAGACCTACAACAGCTGCAATTGTTAAAAATTCCAAGATTCAATATATTACCCATACACGCATGCAATTGCATGGATTCTGCGATACCTCATCAAGGGCTTATGCGGCTGTTGTGTATTTGAGAGTTGAAGGACAAGATGGACGCATAAGATCAACCTTGCTTACGGCAAAATCAAGAGTAGCGCCCACTAAACCTACCACAATACCCAGATTGGAGTTAAATGGAGCAGTTCTCCTTGCAAGGTTGATCAAAACAACCATACAGGACATGCAACTACTCGATGTGCCCATATTCGCATGGACAGATGCAATGATCGTGCTACAGTGGATACGAGAACATCCGTCACGGTGGAAGACCTATGTAGCTAACCGGGTAGTAGAAATTCAAGACATAGTAAAACACGACTGTTGGCAACACATCTCAACAAGTCACAATCCTGCGGATCTAGCCTCTAGGGGTATCTCAACGTCCAGTTTGATTAATAACAACCTGTGGTGGCATGGGCCGACATGGTTGAGCCAGAAGCAAGAGGACTGGCCAAGGTCAAATCACATCACAGAACGCACGGACTTAGAAGCAAAACCATCAATATCAACCACCTTCCTTACTAAGTTGACCGATGACATTCTTTTAAGGTATTCTTCTATATCACGATTAATTCGAGTGATAGCAACCGTTCAACGATTCATACACAATTGTCGAAATACACAGAACCGACGCTTGAATTGTCTTACTAGCGTTGAATGGAATACTGCCGAGGCAACAATTCTAAGGCTAGTACAACAAATAGCATTCCAGGAAGACTACAATCATCTAATGCACAATGAAACATTGTCTCGTAATAGTAGACTGCTTAAACTCAATCCATTCATAGACTCCAATGGCTTGATACGAGTAGGTGGGAGGTTGGCCAATGCTATGTTATCTTACGCACAAAAACATCCAATCATTTTGCCACAGCACCATCATGTGACACTATTGTTGATTGATAAGATACATTCAGAAACTTTGCATGGCGGACCATCCCTAGTATTGAGTACAAGTCGTGAGAAGTTTTGGATTATAGATGCAAGACGCAGCATTACTAGCAGAATACATAAATGTGTTGCATGTGCCAAACAACGCAGTGCAACAATCACCCAACTGATGGGAAATCTACCTGCTCCCAGAATAAATGCTGCCAAGCCATTCTCAAAGATTGGCATTGATTATGCAGGACCTGTAACCATACGAGTCTCGTCGCTTCGAAATGCCAAGCGACACAAGGCCTACTTTTGTCTATTTATCTACATGGCCACCAAGGCAATTCATTTAGAGTTGGTGTCAGATCTCACTTCAGAAGCCTTCATTGCTGCATTGAAGAGATTTGTAGCTAGACGAGGCTTGTGCAGCGACATTTACTCGGACTGTGGCACCAATTTTGTCGGAGGCAAGTCATTGCTGGAAAGGGATCTTGCTCAAGCCATCAAGCAATCAACACCAGAAGCTTCCCAGTATCTTGTGTCCAAATCAGTTACATGGCATTTCAATCCTCCAGCTTCTCCACACTTTGGAGGTATATGTGAGGCTGGTGTGAAGTCAATTAAACATCATCTGCGCAGAACATTAGGAAATCTGATCTGTACCTTCGAAGAGTATGCAACAGTGCTCGCTCAGATCGAAGCCTGTGTAAATTCACGGCCGTTATGTTATGTCGGAAACGACCCTGATGACTTAGTTATACTCACACCAGGCCATTTCTTAATCGGTCAACCGTTAAATGCGATTGTTGAACCTGATTACTCTACGGCCAAGATACTGCCATCACAAAGGTGGAAGCTGTTACAACAAATGACCAAACGTTTTTGGGACAAATGGTCGATGGATTATCTGAACCAATTACAAAATAGGCCAAAATGGTTAACAAAACAACCAAACATAAAAAAGGGAGATGTTGTTTTAGTGAAAAATGAAAATATGCCACCAACCAATTGGCCATTAGGCATCATCGACCAAGTTTATCCTGGAGCTGAGGGATTAGTACGAGTTGTTCAGGTACGAACTCGAGACAGCACGTTACAGCGACCTATATCAAAGATATGTCGACTGCCCATAGAAGAGTCTACAGAACAAATCGGTGATACCACAAGATGACCATTAAGAGTATATTTGTCTCCAAATGTTATCTGTTTGTTATGTTGTTTGGTGACTGTGCCCATTTGCATTCAAGATATTAATACAGTACTATTCCAGATGTCTAATATTGAGAGTCACGATGAAGATGTCCTATACATCCTCGAGGACATCCGCTTTTCTCCTCCAAGAAGCCCTCTGGAGGATCTATTTGTAGATCCCGGATGTGATGTGTTGACTGGACTTCCAAAATCATCCCACTACAATGCTCCCTCCACATCTGCAGTTGTGCAATGCGCTCATTCCAATGGCCAGGCATCCAAGCAGCAGCATTCAGCAAAGTATGTCATCACACCACATACAAATTCCAATCCAGCTCAACCAGAAATCATCAATGGAAAACAATTGAACTCGCTCACACACTTGAAGCCCACAACAACCATTGACGAGCTCAGAATGCGTGCAGAAAACACACATCAACGGTTCATCACTCGAGAGGGGATTGACATCTATTTGCAGCGACACGTTCTGGAACGCATAGATTTCGAAGCCATTAGCAAAGCGAAACGCAAAACCAAGACAATCAATCTTCCCGATCGGTACCAAGTTTTTTTTGCATGTACGAGCTGACGGTGAGATCAAGTTCAATCGCTATCACAAACGCGGCATTCAAAAGTTGAAGAATCGGTTGAATGCAGGCACTCAACGAGGGGGAGAATGTTCAGCGATGAATAAATCTAAAAAGAAAGAAAAAACAATTAAACCAAGTCAAACCAACCTAAAGTACTTAACTTAAGTACCAGCCAGGGAAATCTACTGGCATACTGTCCTCCCACGTAGAATTGATACCTACGTACCTACATCCATGGAGAATTAGCTGAAATGAAAAGAAAATATGAATTAATGAATGCAATAAACCATGAATTATTTAGATAATAAGAAAAATTAATTGAATTTACAAAAAAATACAAAATTTCCAATTTTTCCCCATACATATAACATGTAAACAGATGTACGTAAACACAACAACAACACTGTGGGAAATGGAATTTATGTAATAATTAGATAAATTTCAATTTCTATCAGTCGAAATTTTTACTAATCATTAAAAAGGAGTCATAGAACACAATAGCTATAACAAAACACCTTCCCGCGAACTACTTCAAGGAAAATTACGCGCAAATTTTCACCTTTGACAGTTCTCGCAAGGGAAAGTAACTTGCTTAAATATCGAGTTTTCACAAGATTTTAAAGTGTAATAACTCAATAGAACCGAAGTTCATGAGTTATTAAATAGATTTTCTACATAAAATTAACTTCCCGCGAGGTTTTTCCGCGGAAAAACAATGAATGAAAATCTCACCTGAAGACAGGCTAAGATTGCTAATTATGAAATAATAGAACTTTCGTACAAAATAAACACACACAAACACTAATCATTGAGCACAATACAATTAGCACAACTTACCTTGGTGATCAGACGATCATAACATACAATGACCCCACAACATACCAATCATTAATTCTGCATACCATTGCTGCATTCCACAAAAAATAATCCGCATGAAAATGCAACTCGCGCAAATACTGCAACTAGCGCAATGTTATTCGACTGTACAGCAATAAATGCAAGTAAAGCAAAGTCGTTCACCTTTGCTCAAAATAAAATGGAAAACAATAATATTTAGGCGTAAGCAATTAATATGTATAAATTGATCGATGTTTTGGAATAAAGTAGAGTTTTTCATTATATGCAAAACAGTAGTTACTTTTTTTAGAGCTTTGCTACGCCCCCACCAGTGGTAAGCGTACTTCTAACATTACACCGACGCCCCCACAAGTGGTAAGCGTTAATTAACCTTTCGGTTCCTCTACCGAACATTGGTCCTTCGAGCCTTTTTACAGCATATCCTATCAGAAGGAAGAAAGTCTACTAGCTGGTATTAGCTTCAACTAAAGTTCACGGCGATTTCGATTTCTATCAGAAGGAAGGAAGTCTACCAGCTGGTCTTATCTTTAGCCACAATTCACTGCGCTGGACAATTTACATTAGAAGGAAGACACTAACAAGCCATAAGGAAACTTAACAGAAGATCCAACTTCAGCATGGATGAAGCGGCACTATTGCAAACGGAATGCCTAGACGACATTCTTAAAATTAAAATTAATTTTAAAAAAGACGGTGATGAGCGAAAAACAAAAATATACCTACAGGCAAGACTTGACCGACTTGAAGGTTTGTGGGCTGAATTTTTAAAAAGAGATACGGAAATAAGGGAATTAAAACGTACAAATCCCAAGCATCAGTATTTCGAGAAGCAATTCTTCAAAGAATCAGAAAAACATTACGACGCGATTTCTGAATTATTGCTGAATAAACTGGAAGAAGTATTGGAAGAGGAAAAATCCATGGTTGAACATGATACCAGCAAAATGGATGATCACATGAAACTTTTCCGTGTTCAGCAAGAAACAATCAAATTGTTTAAAAGATTAGTGGAATCTATAATAGGAGAAGCAGAGAACGTGCACTCCAATTTTTATTACCAACATAAGCTAAACACCATTAAAGCTTACTGGGATAATATAGCGCTAAATCATACTAATATGATAGCTAGTCCAACTGAGATATACAAAGAGTACAGTGAAAACAAAGTGTTTCAGGCCACTGAGGACATCTACCAAGATATTGTCATCTTTTTGCAAGAAAAAATAGGTACCTTCCAAAGAAGCGATGATAACATCAAGCTACCTAGATTAGCAATACCTATGTTCGATGGAGACTATCAAAGCTGGACATCATTCCATGATATATTCATCAGGCTGATCCACAACAACAGCAGGCTGGGAGAGGCTGAGAAGATGCAGTACTTAAAAACTCATATGAAGAGAGAAGCCGCCAGTCTATTACAACACATCACAATTTCAGATGCCAATTACAAGACTGCATGGCAGTTGCTCAATGATAGATACAATAATAAAAGGAAGCTCTTCTCAGTTCAAGTACAGGTACTACTAGCCTAACCCAAGCTAGACCACGAGAAGGCTGTTGGTATTCGCAAACTTCACGATACAACAAAAGAATGCTTACACGCAATATCCAATCTTGGTATAGATACTAGCGACTGGGCTCCACTAATAGCTCATCTAGTAATTCAGAAATTAGACCTCGAAAGCCACAAGTTGTATGAGCAAGGTCTAGAAAAGCCTCGAGAGCTTCCAACGTATGACGTTCTATTTCGCTTCTTGGAAAATAGATTTCAATCGTTGGAATCACTAAAGGATTCTAAAAAGAAAGAACTCATGCCACAGAAAATTATGCGGCCCCCTAAAAACCAAGACTGGTCCCGCTTCAAGGCATATCACTCTACTACAAATGCGGCTAAATGCCAGTACTGTCATCAACCGCACAAAATATACATGTGTCAAGCATTTAAATCTTTATCAATTTATGAGAGAAAACGATATATTGAGAACAACAAATTATGTGGTAACTGTTTAACCCACAAAAATGATGAGAGATGTCTTAGCAAGTTCAAATGCAGTATGTGCAAACAACCACACCACACGCTCCTACATCAAGAACATAAAATGCAAACATTGAATCATATATCAACGACTGAAGCCGAGCAAGTACAAGCACTTCTATCGAAATATCATCCATCCACATTGCTTGCAACAGCTAGTATTAAAGCAAGAACCGTAGATGGAAGACTGGAAAATTTAAGAGCGTTGATCGATCCAGGATCACAAGCATCCTTTGCATCCGAATCAGCAGCACAAATACTTGGCCTACCAAGATATAAAGCACACGCGGCGATTTCTGGACTTGGAATGGCTGAATCCGGAATAGCTCGAAACAAAATAACAATTGAGTTATGCCCACACTTCGCTTCAAACTTTTCAATAAACATTGAAGCACTCATCCTGCCACGCCTCACAAAATTACTTGCAAGCAGACAAGTGATAAATTGTAATAACACGGACATCTGGCGAAATACATTATTAGCTGATCCTACGTACGACAAACCAGGACCCATCGACCTTATAATTGGAGCTGACTTTTACCGCTATATCATGATAGACGGCATCAAAAAACACAATGGTCTGATAGCACAGAACACAGAGTTTGGATGGATCTTATCTGGCCAAACAGATGACGTTCCAAGTACTTCAATCACTTGTATGGTCTCTTATGCGGAGCTTGACAATACACTCAAAAGGTTTTGGGAGATAGAAAGTGTAGATAACCCTATAGAGGAGTTTTCCCAAGAAAATAGACTCTGCGAAGAACATTTTCAGAAAACACATCAACGGAATACAGATGGTACATATACAGTGAGAATCCCCTTCAAAAACAATATAGAAAAGCTAGGAGAATCAAAACGGAGAGCTACAGCGAGACTACTACAAAATGAGAAAAAATTTTCCAAGAATAAAGAGCTGGAGAAAGATTACAAAATGTTTATGCACGACTACATAACTCTTAATCACATGATGCCCTGTACAAATAAATTTACAAATGGTTACTATCTACCTCATCAAGCAATCATCAAGGAAGACAGCACAACCACGAAACTGAGGGTAATATTTGATGCCTCGACGAAAACCACTAGTGGTATCAGTCTTAATGATACCATGCATGTTGGACCAAAATTGCAAAGAGACCTCTCCGAAATACTACTAAGATGGCGTAAACATCGATATGTTTTTACTGCCGATATTGAAAAAATGTATCGGCAGATAAAGATACACAACGACGACATAGACTACCAAAAAATTCTTTGGAGAATCTCCGATAGTCAGCCTATCAAAGAATACTGCTTGACAACAGTCACATATGGAACAGCAGCAGCACCATATTTGGCTCTACGTACGCTTCAGCAATTGGCACTAGATGAAAAAGAGGCATATAGTCGAGCTTCACAGATTTTATTAACTGATTTTTATGTAGACGACCTGATGACGGGAGCTAACACTCGCCACGATGCCAAAATGATTCAAAAAGAGCTCACTAGTCTCCTTTCAGCAGGAGGTTTCAAACTGCGCAAGTGGACTACCAACCACCAAGATTTATTGGAAGCAATACCAGAGGATCTTAGAGAAAAGGGTACACAGGAAATCAGCGATGAAGACACCATCAAAACTCTTGGCATACGCTGGTGCCCATCAAGTGACTGTTTTCAATTTAAAGTCAGGCTATCTCCAGCAGACCAGATAGCAACAAAACGATCAGTCCTATCAGACATCGCCAAGATCTTTGATCCACTAGGATGGCTATCACCTGTCATCATACAAGCCAAGATACTTATGCAGGAACTCTGGGTAACAAAACTGTCCTGGAACGCAGTACTTCCACCTGAATTAATGGCGAAATGGACAAGATTTAAAAATGAATTGACATCTGTCCAGACAACAAAAATATACCGTTGGATAAAATACACCCATTGGAGTAATGGAATGGAGATACATGGCTTTTGCGACGCGTCCGAAAAAGCATACGCTGCAGTGATATATAGCAGAGTTGAGAATTCACTCGGAGAAATTTCAGTTACAATGCTAACTGCCAAAACTAAGGTCGCACCAATTCGAAAAGAATGCACCCTTCCTCGACTAGAGCTATGCGCAGCAGTTCTATTAACACAACTTCTTAAAAAGGTAGCCAAGGCATTAGACATTTCGGAAACTGCTCTGTATGCATGGACCGATTCCTCAATCACCTTAGCATGGATAAAAGGTGATCCTAGCAGATGGAATACGTTTGTAGCTAATCGAGTGGTGGAAATAAAAAGATTTATTAGACCAGAACAGTGGCAGCATATAAAAACTGACGAAAATCCAGCTGACTGTGCATCAAGAGGAATACATCCAACACTGCTAAAAGCACATCCTCTATGGTGGAGCGGGCCTAAATGGCTATCATTATCAAAAAATAAATGGCCTACCTTGTTAAACAATAATTACAGAACTAGTACAGAAATCCGGGAACACCATCTAGTATTACATGTCAATACAAAGACAACTGACATACTGGAAAGATTTTCAAATCTATCCCGAATGATACGTGTTCTGACATACTGCAAACGATTTGCCACCTGCTGTAAGAAAAAGGAGCCGCTTACAAACGAATTCACTACCGAAGAACTCCATACCACACTAACCAACATAATTAAAACGGTTCAACAGCAATATTTTCATCACGAAATACACCAACTGGAAACGCAGCAAAGTTTGAACAAATCCAGCAAATTACTCACACTCTCGCCGTTCCTGGATGAAAGGGGATTATTGAGAGTAGGGGGAAGACTGGAAGACTCCCTACTCCCCTATGATGAGAAGCATCCCTTCATACTTCCCCATAATCATCACTTTACGACACTTGTTGTCCGAGACGCGCATGAAAGGACACTACACGGAGGAAACCAGAACACACATGCATATGTACTTCGCCGGTATTGGATAATCGATGCCAAAACAGCGATAAGACGTCTCATACACAACTGTACGACCTGCTGCCGTTATAGAGCAACAACGGCCAGACAACTTATGGGTACCTTACCAGGCCCAAGAGTCATTCCATCACAGCCCTTTAGTCACACTGGAATGGACTATGCAGGTCCATTTAACATTCGATTATCGCCAGGACGAGGCACTAAAGTGTACAAAGGATATATCGTAATCTTCGTATGCCTCTCTACAAAAGCATTGCACTTAGAGGCAGTTAGTAATATGACTACAGAAGGGTTTCTTGCCGCCTTCAAACGTTTCACATCCAGAAGAGGCCTTTGTACAAATCTATACAGTGACAACGGTACCACCTTCGTAGGAGCCAAAAACGAGCTAGATAAGCAGTTCAACCTCGCCGTAAAAGAAATTCACAATCAATCATCCAAGAAGCTTACTACTAACGGAACTCAATGGCACTTCATACCACCAGCAGCACCACACTTCGGCGGACTATGGGAAGCCGGTGTAAAATCAGTGAAGTATCATCTCAAACGAATTGCAGGAGAGATAAATTTCACTTTTGAAGAATTCTCAACGCTACTATGCCAAATTGAAGCGTGTTTAAATTCGCGTCCATTGTGCCCACTCAGTAACGAGCCTAGTGAGTTGACAGCAATCACACCGGGACACTTCCTAATTGGAAGCTCCATAATTATACCTCCTGAACCAACTCCACCGGAAAAACAAATACACTGCTTGAAAAAATTGGAGCTCATAACCAAGCTAAAAAATGACTTTTGGAAAGTGTGGTCCACAGAATATCTGTCGAGATTACAGCAAAGGCCTAAATGGACTAAACAACAGAATAACATTCAGGAAGGAGACTTAGTACTCATAACTGATGAATCCGTACCCCCAGCACGATGGCCGTTGGGAAGAGTAATTCAGGTACATCCAGGAAAAGACGGACTAGTACGCGTAGTTCATATTCGCACAGCAAAAACTACGTTAGAGCGACCAATAGCAAAACTGTGCAAATTGCCGTACGACAAAGAAGAACTGCCAAACACTGACAATAATCAGTCATCAAAAAATCCACTAAACAACAAGTGTATGGCTTCCAAACAGCAGTCCAGAAAACGACCACGCATTCATCCGACCAATATTCCCATCAGACCATCAATAGAAGAACTTAAAAGGGCATGCCTCCATTCAAAACAAGGCAAAAGATTTGCATCCGGCACCATCACGTCATTACTACTACTAAACTGTGTACTACCAATCTTCACGACAACAATATTACCAACGATGGAAAACCTCAGAAAGATCACAGAGAAACAACTTATAGATATTCAAGAGTTCGAACACAATCCAGGAATCTACTTTGAAGACCTAGGAAATCTTCATATGGTCAACAATGAATGGAGCACGATAGTCTATTACAATCTGAGTACATACTATCAGCAGTTAGAGGGATTCGAGCTGTGTTTAAAGAAACTGGAAGAGTTGTGCGACCAGATGATAACATACCGTTATTTCTGCAACGCCATCTTTATAGAGGTGTCGCATAAGGTACAAGAAATGAAACACAATAATCTCATCCTTCACACCAGAAACGGAAATGGAAAAGGCATAAAAAGACAACGTAGAGCTCCACTAGAAATCATAGGAGCACTCCAAAATAGTTTGTTTGGAGTACTGGATCATATTGAAGACGAAATACATAAACTCAAAGACAATGAGGATTACCTTTTAGATCTCGCCAAGAATCAAACATCAGTAATAGAGGTCACTACAAACGTGCTAAAAAAGACTACCGAACAAATACAACGTCAATTCGAAGCTTTCAACGAACACATTACAGCAAACTTTGAAACCCTCCGGCGAGGAGTAGAAGACCACAAAGGGATACACACCTTCACCGCTATGACCTCTTACCTCAATTTACTTATAACCACATATGAGAGGACGCAAAATGAATTTATAAACTTATTAGTGGACTCTCATAGCGGGAAAATTAGTCCCTTTTTGCTAACTCCGATGCAATTGCGAGATCAAATTAAATTCATATGAGAGCACATAACATCATCTCTCATAATTCCAGGCGAAGGTAGCTCAGAAGATCTACTGAATCTATATAAAATAATAACTGTCAGAAGTAGGATCACAACTGACTACATCATTTTTAAAATTCGCATACCACTCCCGAGCGAAGGCTCTACCAATTATTTCGAATATATCCTGTCCCTACAAGACACCAATCAGAGTTCATCTACATAGAACCATCATCAGACTACTTGGCTACAACACTTCATAGAGACCTTTTTTACCCCATGACCACAAATGAAATCAAGGATTGCATTACAACCGAAAAACTGGGATTATTATGCCAACAGCACCATCCGATCTACTCAGTACACTCATCTCTTAACCAGTGTGAAATGCGGCTCCTCAATCACCAAGCAGTAAAACCAGATATATGTAAAATCAAAAAAACAACCCCCTCTCAATATTGGGTCCAACTAGAGCACCGAAACCACTGGATATACGTTGTCAACAACGAGACTACAATTAATGTAGTATGTGGAAAAAGGGTTGCTATAAAAACATTAAGTAGAAGCGGAATCATCAGGTTAGGGGAAGACTGTACCATAAAACATCAGACAATGAGCATTAGCGCACAATCCATTATTACGGAATATACAAAATCATCATTCCTCCCATCAACTAATCTCGCTGACATACTTCCGGAATTAAACATAAATCACCAGATATCACTGCAGACAGTCCCACTAACTCACCTAGATACAAATGCGTTAAATACCTTGAATATCAACAAGAAATATTTGGACCTAAAACCGCTAGACACCCATCATGTACATCATTATGTAAGCACATACATAATTGTACTCATCATAGTAGCAGCTTTCCTTTGGGTCACATATCAACGTTTGCGACCATGTAAAAAAACAACTGTAACATCATTTGAAGTCCAGCCGGTTACTCCACAACCTGCGAAACGAAACACGACACCAATTCCGCCCGTGGCAGAATGATCAGACGATCATAACATACAATGACCCCACAACATACCAATCATTAATTCTGCATACCATTGCTGCATTCCACAAAAAATAATCCGCATGAAAATGCAACTCGCGCAAATACTGCAACTAGCGCAATGTTATTCGACTGTACAGCAATAAATGCAAGTAAAGCAAAGTCGTTCACCTTTCCTCAAAATAAAATGGAAAACAATAATATTTAGGCGTAAGCAATTAATATGTATAAATTGATCGATGTTTTGGAATAAAGTAGAGTTTTCATTATACGCAAAACAGTAGTTACTTTTTTAGAGCTTTGCTACGCCCCCACCAGTGGTAAGCGTACTTCTAGCATTACACCGACGCCCCCACAAGTGGTAAGCGCTAATTAACCTTTCGGTTCCTCTACCGAACACTTGGTCTTAAATAGCACTACACGCAGGAAAAACTCCACTGAAAACTCGCGACCGCGGAACCGCGAAAAGAAAACTATAAACATCGCGGAACTGTCAAATTTCATGTATTGCCAACATATGGCACATGAATTTAGGGTTTTTTTTAATGAGGAATCCGATGGAGGTATTTAAAAAGTCCTAAAGTATCTCAGTAAAAAGATATTTGCTAATTTATGATTTCTCATATAACTAATGAGAAGAAAAGAGATAGCAAGTGGAAGTGAGATGAAGAAAAATACGTTCCACATCAATTTTTCTCAACATGGATGACAAGATTTTAATTGCGCCATGTTATAGCACAATTTGGATATTTAATTTTCATTCAGTTAAATTAAATTATGATGGAGATCTTTTTGTGAGGAAATATAGATGACTAAATTCCGCATCGAATTAAATTAATTTATGTTGATGAAAACCAAGGCATTCTGAGTAATTAGCATTATGGTTGCGGGTTCCACACACAAAAATAGCGGTTCAAACCCTATATAAAGCCGAGCATTTGCATGGATCGCTCTCTTATATTTTTCCAAGTCAAGCAGTCTAGATCGTGGTATAGTGTTCAAGTTTAGTTGTAACGTATGCTGTAAGACGTATCCAATATTTGCTGTAAATATAGTTGAAGCTACTTCATTTAAATAGATAAATAAATAATAATAAATAAAAGATTGGAATCTCACTTAGCCTAAGAAAGATCATAATAATAAATACTGTAATATCTTAAAATTAATACCTATCTATAAAATAATAATAAATAATCACCGAATATACCTACTTAAATAATTAAATAAATAATACCTAATACATAATAAATAATAATAATAATAACAATATTAAAGAATAAATAAATATTGATTCAAAGAATTAAACAAATACGTAATACAATATTATTTAAGTCGCTTTATACGACAGAAGTTGTCCCAAGTTCTAGGCCAGTTGTCAAGTGCTCGCAGCTTAACACCCACTATTCAGAGTGGTCTTCAGAACCATCCCAAAAAGAAGAGGGGAAGAAGAAAGACAGTCTCGAAGGTTCCGCGAGAGGAGACAAGGTGAAAAATAAAAGTAACAGGAGAGACCAACTAACCAAGAAAAATTAAAAAGCAAAATATATAAGGCGAGATAAAAGAAGAAAATTAAAAACAGTACGCAGTAGACAAGACCGAGGACATCGAAGTCAATTGGAATTGGGAAAAAGGAGCCGTAGGATTACGAGGATAAAATTGGAGCACGCGGATGACAAAGTCAGAGGAATAAACGAAATCTGGGCTCGATAAGTAAAATAAAATTATTTGCACATATATATTTAAATTGCTAAAAAAAGAAATTATATAAATACTAACCATAAAAGATACACATTGAAGAACGATAAGAAAATAAAAACGTAATACTAACATTTATCTAAAATAAGTTTGGTAGCAGGACGGCCGTGTTAGGGATTGGAAGGAAAACCAACAGCAACCTGTCAAAGAAACCAATCTTCGATTTTAAATAAATATTTAATTAGACAAACATAAGGAAGAGATTTTCTTCATACTTCTTCCAGCACACGTTACAGTGTAAGTTGAATTTAACAACAACTGTTCAGCTTACATTTTGGGGGCTCAACCGGGATCTTCCCGAAGAAAAATCAAAAAAAAATAAAACAAAAAAAAAACAAAAAAATTGTTTCAAGTACTTAATCAATATTAAACATAATAATTGTTAAAACAGCAACAAATTTTGGTACGAAGTCAGCCCATAGAACTTGTTTTTATGATGCATTTGCTTATCTCGTTAAAAATAATTTCGTGCGTGTGATTGATGCAATTTGTGATCCGGAAAAAAAAAATTACCCACTTCGATATTGTCAGAGAGGTTGCTAAACCAGCGCAAAGCATTCGCATTCCATTAGTCTATCAGGCATCTTCATTCTTCGATGAATGCAGTTTATTTTCGATCAATAGCGAGTAATCAGTGAATTTCTGTGCCTAGTGATTAAACCATTTACCTAAATTAACAGAAGTAATGTCTCCGTAAAAGTCAGATGAGCTTTCGTGTACCAAATATAATTGAGCAGTTAGCATAACTCAAAAGGATAGCATTTAGCGTGCTGGAACCTGCGGAATTACACTTAGAAGGTGCATGTTTACATTGTGCGTTATTATTATAGTTCGTTAATTCTGTCTAAATTTTTAGGTTTTCAAATTAAATTAAACACAACAAAGCGCATATTAAAGCAATAGTGTTGATTCAAATTTATTAAAATAAGTCAAAGCTAACATGAATAACCACACTTAATGTTAAAATGACCGATGATAGCTTGTCTTCACTTTGCCTTGTCGGATAAGAATATGCTACAGCCATACCAAAGGTGTGAGTAAAAACAAAGCCGCTTCATAATGTTAACACAGCTATAATGAATATTAGTTATTAATGTGATCAGTATCAGTTTTAGTAGTTGAACATTATTATACATACGTGCAAGTTAAACGTTCAATTGCATGATCGAAGTCTAAGCTTAATTTTTTTTGACAGCTGAAATTTTTGCCTGATATAGTTAATTCTAGATGATTTGGTACCCACGCATTTGTACAATCAAGTAAATTCTTTCCACTTTCGTTCCGCACAGGTGTATTTTATATTTTTTCGGGAAAGTCTTAAACGTTTAGCATTTATAAACATGTAAACACTTAAATCCAGTAGAACACGTACGCTCGCTTATTGTATGATTATTCTCTTCGTAATTAGGTGAACTGAAACATTATCAAAAATCCCATAATTATTGCCTGTTTGGTTGTGCGAAAATTTTTATTGCTTAAACAATAATAACATTCTAATTTTTGCGAATATGTAGTATGATAACTGACGTTATTCTCGGGGATTTCAGAAATTTAAAGATAACCCCTACTTACCATCGAATTAGTGTCAATTGGAGTGCAGTGGAAAACTTGCGATCATCTCGCCTCAATTGAGATAATCGCCAAAGATTTTATATTAAAAATTTTGCGAAAAGAAAATTATCTTTAGGTTAGTGTTATTACTTCGAAATACTGGAGAAACCGTGAAGAAGTGATCTTAGGGAATAATTGACTAATTATGAAGAATTCACGCAAAAATTATTATTGACATCAATTTACGTTCAACGTTAAAAAGTTTCCTATTGGATTATAATTACAGTGCATGCGATAATAACTTCTAGAATTAATATTTTTTTGTTATCACAACTAATTCCAGTGCTCGTACAAATTGTTCATGACCTTGTATACAAATGTCATAACCTTGAACACTTGCAAATCTGGGACAGAATTAGTGACCCATAACCTTGAAAAAATGACCTTATAACCTTGTAGATCTGCCAACTTAATTAAATTAGTGATTGGATGCGAGTGTTGTATTTTTCTCATAAATCATAAACCTCAATGAGAATTGTACTGCCGATCCCGATATATTTACATTATTATTAAGTTATATTCAAAAAAATTTAATACATACAAACGTCATAAATTTGTAAAGTGGTTATATTACATTCTAAATTAAAAATTTGTTTCCGACATAAAGAAAGAGTGAGCTACATATACAATATCAACCTACAATTTCATCCATTTCACGCCAAATAGATCATATAGATAGATCTTCGTGTTATTTTAGCATAGACGCTGTGTACATAATCATGTTAAATTAATTGTAACATAATTCAAGCGTGACCTAGAAATTCAAGTCACAGTGCTAAATTAAGAAAAAGAAAAAGGAGATATTTTTCGATGAGATCACGAATTTCCGTTCTTTCTCTGTCCTATTAGGGTAACAAAACAACTCGTATTTTAGGCATCGTTACCAATAAATAACACTTATTGAATTACATGATATATTGTACCCTTCGGGACCATTCTAGAAAAGTGGATATTATTGAAATAAAAGTTGGTTGCAATCTACATTATTAATACGAACTTAAATACTTGCAACAGTCAAGGGATTCAATTTATTTTTGCTTCATTTAGAATTTTGAGTGGAATTATATAATTACAAGGCATTATATTCCTTGGTAAAATCTAACAGCAAAATTTTTTTTTAAAGATTTCACATATGTCATACTCTCGCTTAATAATTTAGAACACATAAATTAATTGAGGTGAATTCTTATATTGATCCCAGGGTTGGTTTCTCATTAAAAATATTTTTTCGAAATTTAAAACTAAAAGGTACGTAAATATAATTTTAAGAAGAAAACTCATAGAATTGTTGCGGATTTACATCGTATAAGATCGTTCATAAATAGTTTAAATAAGATATTTAATATTATTTTAGAAATCCTTTCCATTTTCACGAACATTATTAAAGAATTGCAAACCCATCAAGAAATAGAAAACGTGAACGAACAAGCGATCGCTTAACCTAATTCCGGGAGCATTAATTTTATATTAGACCTGATAATTTAATTGCTAAGTATATACTCCCTTGATTCCTATTTCACGAGAAGTGTGTCATTCCGAACTATCAAGTAAACTGTAATAAATTCAAAAAGATCATGTCTTTTGTTGAAATAGCAACATTTTGTTCCGACGCCGACATCAAGTACGAAATGCGATGTCGTGGGGTATCCCCAGACCAGTATACGATTAGGGCCAGGACTGCATGGTGGGCAAAACAAATGCAGACCGAAGCCGAATCTAAATCTAATGAAATTGAAATAAAGCCATTCTTAGATCCTAAGAAAGACCTCGATCAATGCGAAGCGTTATTGAAGGAATTTGAAGATGATGTCGAAGAAGTTTCAGGAGAAGCCTTAGAAGGTTTATCCATTAGAATTAACCTGCTAAAAAAGCGACTTAAAAGGATTGACGGTTCGGACGGTGAAGCTGATGCAAAGAAAACAGTCTTTCTAGATAGGATAAAAATGTTGTTACAAATTATAGAGCAAGAGCTATACAAAGTGTGGAAATCTCGTAATTACTCCAAGAAAAGTGAACCAGAAATGGATATTAAAAGAAAGGTATATACCCATAATGTCATGCTCGATAGCAATTCGAAACCTGTTGCTAGCGAAAGGGTAAAATTCAATGATGACACTATGCCACCTAACCAAACCTTATTATTTAACGAACCCGCGAACTCTAGTCCTCCTCATCATGAAAATATGTCTCTGAATCATTCTTTTAATAACAAGACATCACTTATGCTTTACAAATGGGGCATAAAATTTAGCGGTGACGATAAAAACGAGTCTGCTTCCGAGTTTCTTCAGCGTGTAGCTGATTTTGCGCGTTCAAGGCAATTAGGGGAAGCTGAAATACTCCCCTGTCTTTCCGATATATTAGAAGGTTCAGCTCTAAAGTGGGTTCGCCGCAAAAGACTACTATTTATGTCCTACCAGCAATTCGTCGAATCATTTCTGGATCAATTTGAACCCTTGCTACAGTCAGATGGTCTCTTAGAATTCCTCAAGGTTCGAAAGCAAAAAATATCTGAAAGTGTTGTACAATATGTTTCATACATGGAGGATCAATTCCTTCGCTTGACTCATGTACCCCGACAGACTACTCGAGTAAAAATAATTCGAAACAATATGCTTCCACAGTACGTCAGAGCCATTGCCTTAATGGATTTTGACACAGTAGACTGTCTTGAAAAAGCCTGTCGCAGATTGGAGCAAGCTAATGAGCAAGCTAAAATAAATTCACATTCGAATTATCCCAACCGTGAGCAAGCTCCCCTTGCAAACCACGTTGGGTATAGCATTGACCAACCAGTAAATGTTAATCAAAGAGCTTATAACCGTGAATTTTACAATAACCCTAGATTTAGCAATAATAAGAATTTTAACCAGAATTTGCAACCATTTAGGCAAACCAATAATCACAACAACAACTCCAATAGTAATAATCAGCGATACTCTCGAAACCGATATTCCTTCCCAGGAAACAATCGACCCTCAACTACGAATGTAAATTACCTAGCATCTGAAAATGAAGAACATAATCAAGAATGGCAACATAATGCATCAGCCACATCCAACAGTCATAATAACTGCGATATTTCTCCTAACGATCCCAATCAGATATCTCCCTTCAAACCTGCTCAAGATAATACACATTATCAGGGAAACGAGCTGGGAACTGCTTCTCAGTAGGCCAGAGCAACTCCAGAAAACATACGCCCGCTATCTCAGCAAGAAAATCACCCTTAAAATTGATAAGTAAAGATGATAATCGACCTTTTTTAAACATAAAAGTGTGGGGAAATGAACTAAAAGCACTCTTAGATAGTGGGGCCAGTGGGTCAGTGGCAGGAACCAAAGGAATTCAATCACTCCTTGCCATAGGATTAACATTACAACCAGTCCAGTTAAAAAAGTTTAAAACAGTTGACAATACAAATCATAAGGTCAACGGTATCTTCAATGTTCCCATCGAATTCCAACATCAATTAAACATCATTCAAATCTTAGCTGTAGAAAGTCTTGATCAAAATATAATATTAGGTGTCGATTTCTGGAGCGCATTTAGAATAAAATTAGAACGTGAGTCAAATTATTGGACCTGTTACTATCTTTCGTCTATAGAAAACCCAGTAATTGCTCAAGTTAAAGGCATTGATACTTTAAATAGATCACAACGAGAGCAAGTCAAATCATGTTTGAGGAAGTTCGATGCCCTGGACCGCAAGGATTTGGGCCGAACCAATTTAATTCGACATGACATAGATACAGGGAACGCAACACCAATTGTTCAAAGAGGTTACGAAGTTTCACCTGCAATTCAACAAAGGTTAGCTAGGGAACTACAAAGAATGAAGTCACTAGGAGTCATAGAACCGTCGATGAGTCCATGGTGCTCCCCAGCCGTCTTAGTAAAGAAAGCTAATGGTAAAGATAGACTATGTGTGGATAGCCGCAAGTTGAATCAGGTGACAAAAAAATGTGCCTACCCCCTACCTCGCATATCCGAAATTTTAAATCGCCTGAATAAAGCCAATTTCCTGTCTTCTATCGACTTAAAAGATGCCTTCTGGCAGATCCCCTTGACCGAACGTGCCAAAGAAAAAACAGCTTTTAGCGTACCAGGTCATGGATTATGGCAGTTCGTAGTTATGCCTTTTGGTCTCACTAATAGTCCTGCCACACAGCAACGACTGATGGATCGTTTATTCGGCCCCACCGAAGAACATATTTTTACCTATTTAGATGACCTAATTATCGCAACAGAAACCTTTGAAGACCACATGAAAACCTTATCCCGTGTTGCAAGTCGATTAACAGAAGCTAATTTAACAATAAACCGTGAGAAATGTCAATTTTTTCGTAATAGCTTGAAATATCTCGGTTTTATCGTTGATGCAAAAGGACTCCGAACCGACCCTGAAAAGGTTCAGGCAATGGTAGACTTCCCTAAACCCAAGAATTATACTGAGCTGAAGCGTTTCATAGGGCTCGCGTTATGGTATCGGCGTTTCGTTACAAATTTTGCTGAAATAGCTGGTCCCCTTCATGACTTGACAATAGGCGGCAAAAAGCGGTCTCCTATAAAATGGACCCCAAGAGCCGAAAAAGCTTTTCTTCAACTGAAAACAAAATTAGTTGAAGCACCGGTACTCCAAACGCCTGACTTTAATCGCCCGTTTTACATCCAATGCGATGCATCTAATCATGCGATTGGTGGAGTTCTGTTCCAGAAAAATGAAAAGGACGAAGAAAATCCAGTAGCATACGTCAGTAGAAGATTTCGCGGAGCAGAACTAAATTATTCAACTACTGAAAAGGAATGCTTAAGCATTATTTTTACTATCGAGAAACTTAGATGCTATCTTGAGGGTTATAAGTTTTACATCCTAACAGATCACTCCCCCTTGACATGGCTATTTCGTCAACAAAATCTCACGGGACGGCTGGCACGTTGGGTAATGAAACTGCAACAGTTCGATTTTGAAATAAAACACGTCAAAGGTAAAAATAACGTAGTCCCTGACGCCTTATCTCGTGCCCCGGAAATCGCTTTGCTAGACTGCTTACCGCAAAAAGATGATGCTTGGTATAACAAAATATGTGACAAGGTGAAAAGCTCCCCTTCCCGAATGAAGAATTGGAAACTGGAAGGTAATGCTGTTTTTATAAAACCTCACAAAGAATCAATTAGACTCCATGAAAATAAGTGGAAAAGGGTGGTACCAGAATCAAGTAGATTACAGGTACTAAAGGAGTGTCACGACTCCCCAATTGCATCTCATTTAGGTATTTTTAAAACAAAACAGCGTGTTCTTGACCGTTACTACTGGCCTGGAGTTCCCCAAGATGTTTCTAAATATGTGAAGAATTGTGAAATTTGCTTAAAATCTAAACCTTCTACTAATCCAGAATACGGCGCAATGGGCAAGTTTAAGGAAGCCAGTCGGCCTTGGCAGCTTGTCGCTCTCGACTTGCTGGGGCCATTTCCAAGATCCACAAAGGGCAACAGCAAGAAAAGTAGCCGAATTGGTAGAGAATCGTATATTCCTCGAATTTGGTGTTCCCGAAATTGTAATAAGTGATAATGGTCGCCAATTTGACTCAAACGAATTCCGTGCCCTCCTTTCCAAATTCGGCGTACGGAATTTTTGGCTAAACGCTCGCTATCACCCCCGTAACAATTTCACGGAAAGATAGAATAAGGTCATCGGCAGCGCCTTGCGTTCATATATCACAGATAGTCACAAAAAATGGGATCGTGAAATTAATTATATTAATTTCTACTGCGCTCAAGACAGCCGTTAATTCTATCACTGGGTACTCCCCCTTCTTCCTAAATTATGGTAGAGAGTATACTTATTCTGGATCGGATCATATTTTGTACAATATTTCTAATGAAAACCAAAACAAAGTAGGCGAAAGAACAAAATTCCTCGAAAGACTTGAAGCAATTTATCACGAAATCTATGAACGAATTCTTAAAGCATATGAAACAAATAAGAAACACTTTGACGTAGGAAAGGTAAACTTTGTCTTCAAAATCGGAGATACCGTCTACAAACGAAACTATGTGTTTTCAGATGCAACAAAAAAATTTTGCGCAAAACTTGCACCAAAGTTTGTAAAATGTACCGTAACTGATAAAAAATCAAATCTGGTCTATAGGTTATGTGACGAAGGACGTAAAGACTTAGGCTGGTGGCACATTAAAGATCTGAAGAATATCTGATGAAGTAAACCCATGTAAATAAGGTCAAATATCTCATATCTAACCTTAACGCTCTAAATTGTAATAGATTAAGATTAACTATGTGAAGTTAGCTAAGTTCTACATACAGTCACTTAGTTCCATAAAATAACAACACCCAGGAAATATACACACGTATATCTCCGAAATTTACCAAAGGTCTAGGGGCAGCTCCCCTCACTCCGGTAAAGGGTATTGTCCTCAGAAGCGTCCATGACAGGAAGACTAACATATGGTGTCGTTCTCTTCTTGCACTGGAATAGCGCTGACGTATCAAAAGTTTACGAATGCCATCATTCGAACCGCACAAAAACTAGAATACGGAAAATATGATCAAAAATAATAACTTTTAAACGTATTCAATATATATATTATTTATTTAACCTAAAAAACTCCATAGTTATCAAGATATACATATATACAATTATTTAGTAATAGGAAATCTCCAATTAAATAGAAATTTTAAGTAGAGAAAATTTTTTTTTTTAATTTCTTTATTAGTATCGATGTAGTTCACTCTTTTTTATATACTGTCAATATCTGCCATGTTGCCTCAAAATTAAGGCAGTCTAAGATTACCAGTTAGGTAATAAGATAAATCGGTTTACAAAAAAAAAAAAAAAAAAAAAAAAAAAAAAAAAAAAAAACGCTAATGATATGTGCAAGCAAATTATGCCCTATAAGAGTGACCTCAGTATAAATTAGTATCCAGTACTCACTTGATTTCATATTAGATTTCACATTATAGAGAAATGCTATCTCACCAGGATTCTTGGTTCATGAGAAAAGATATAGGATGGTGGCATGCGAAAGATAAAAAAAATATTTAGATATACTGTTATTCCTCTTCCTTCCTGAAATAGATCGCACTTTTTTCTGCACAATTAAGTCCGCATTCTACTTTTCCTATTAAAGTTATATTAAAGCCTCAAAATTGAATTTAATTTAAAAATATATATATATATATATATATATATATTAATTAGTATTATCTCTCATTATCAAAAAGTTTACCCAATAAAATGAACATTAATAGTAATCCACCCAATTAAGATGTAAGGATTATTCTCATAACATAACATAGTAGTTGTTGATACGAAGATTCATTTCCTAAGGGCGTAGTAGACCAAGCATCTATTGCTCATCACACTCAATTAACTAATTAAGAATTACGTATATAGGCACAGGTTTTTAATGAATTGGTCGAAATAGGAACGCGCTAGTTCCAATTACTAAGAATTTTAAGAAATTTTAATACTCCTAAAGTAAAGAATCTTTTAAATAATAAACTGCTAGGATTTAGCAACCTTGCGCTCGTCCAGCAACTTTTCACAAAGCTTTGAAGCCCGTGGAAGATCCCACTGGCAATTATGCCAACTGACTCGGATCATATTGCATCAATATCACGAGTACGTAAGTGCCGGTGGCGGCCTAATTCCAAATTTTGTTGCATTTTGGGAGGTAATGAAAAAAAAAAATTATGATTAACATTTTTTTTTTTACCCAAGAAGGGGAGGAATGTAACGTATGCTGTAAGACGTATCCAATATTTGCTGTAAATATAGTTGAAGCTACTTCATTTAAATAGATAAATAAATAATAATAAATAAAAGATTGGAATCTCACTTAGCCTAAGAAAGATCATAATAATAAATACTGTAATATCTTAAAATTAATACCTATCTATAAAATAATAATATATAATCACCGAATATACCTACTTAAATAATTAAATAAATAATACCTAATACATAATAAATAATAATAATAATAACAATATTAAAGAATAAATAAATATTGATTCAAAGAATTAAACAAATACGTAATACAATATTATTTAAGTCGCTTTATACGACAGAAGTTGTCCCAAGTTCTAGGCCAGTTGTCAAGTGCTCGCAGCTTAACACCCACTATTCAGAGTGGTCTTCAGAACCATCCCAAAAAGAAGAGGGGAAGAAGAAAGACAGTCTCGAAGGTTCCGCGAGAGGAGACAAGGTGAAAAATAAAAGTAACAGGAGAGACCAACTAACCAAGAAAAATTAAAAAGCAAAATATATAAGGCGAGATAAAAGAAGAAAATTAAAAACAGTACGCAGTAGACAAGACCGAGGACATCGAAGTCAATTGGAATTGGGAAAAAGGAGCCGTAGGATTACGAGGATAAAATTGGAGCACGCGGATGACAAAGTCAGAGGAATAAACGAAATCTGGGCTCGATAAGTAAAATAAAATTATTTGCACATATATATTTAAATTGCTAAAAAAAGAAATTATATAAATACTAACCATAAAAGAAACACATTGAAGAACGATAAGAAAATAAAAACGTAATTCTAACATTTATCTAAAATAAGTTTGGTAGCAGGACGGCCGCGTTAGGGATTGGTAGGAAAACCAACAGCAACCTGTCAAAGAAACCAATCTTCGATTTTAAATAAATATTTAATTAGACAAACATAAGGAAGAGATTTTCTTTATACTTCTTCCAGCACACGTTACAGTGTAAGTTGAATTTAACAACAACATACCCTAGACTGTTCAGCTTACATAGTTTTTTTTTTGAGTTTATTCACTTGTGCAAATCGTGAAATTAGCTTATAATCTACTTATGGTAAGCATAAGCTCTCATGCGATTTTTTGGTGAAGGGAAGCAATCATAGTGACAATTGTGTTAAATTTATTGTGCGTTAATAACAACATTTTTTAAGAAGATTAATTAAACATTTTCCTCTTTTTTATTCCTTTTTATTAAAATTAGATTTCAGTGATAACAGTTTTTTATTAATAACGTAAATTACCTTGTACAGAACAATCCAAGACAGTTATTCCTATACTTCTCATTCAGAGTCAAGCTGGAATATACCTGCGAATTGTTCTCTTGTTTGCATAAATTGTATTTGCATAAATATTTTATTAGAAATAAATTAAATTTATCTTGTTTAAAACATATTTCAAGACAGTATTCCTACACTACTCAGTTGAGTCAAGTTGGAATATATATGCGGAATTGTTTTTTGCTCATGTTGAAATTTATAAACCTAGATTTAGTAATATATTATTGAAATATCATAGACTAATCATAGATAAGTGTCTCGCTTTAATTTAGAGTGCTTAAGTTAACTTCAAATGAATTACAAATTAAATCGAATGCATCTCTAATTATATGCGTTCTGATTTTAATATACCGCTACACTAACATAATCCACCAGTTTAGCATCACCACATGTGGCTTGTGAACGGTTCTACAGTAACTGTTCCATTACACACGTGCCGGAATTGCGGCATTAATAAATAATACGGGAATTTTACATCAGCCTATTATACGGGCATATGGTGTGACCTTTTCCCATATCGTTTTATAGTTTCAGGAACTAATTATTGCAATTTAAATTGTTTGGTGTTCCTACAGGAACCAAACTACTTGCATAAACATTTTGGTGGTTCCATCCAGGAACTAAGATACCCTTGCATAAACAACTATTTTATAACATCTTTAGTGTTTCCAATCGACAAATAATAATAAATTATGAATCGGTGTGCAATTGTACGAAATAAAGGGTTTTCACAGCTTGTTCAATATTTGTGGCCATTTTTGAAGCAAGAACGCTCAGTCCATTCTTATTAGATGTCAGTACCAACAAACTACCAACAATCGATATGTGCAATAAAAAATTACAAAAGTAAAAGTTGACCGGCTAACTTGATGGAGGTCAGGGTCCGGATTCTGTAACACGGTGAATTTGGGAGATGAGAATTTCGTTTTCTTAGAATTCCTAATTCGCTAGTTCTCTATTCCCAATCCACTAACATGGTTGGATAATTAGGGAAAACGTAAGAAATGTGAAAAAGTGCGAATCGCCTGGGACGATTAAGGGTATCAATTTTTGTTGTACAATTAAAATACAATAAGAAAGGTACTCAACACTTCCCTCATTCTATGCTCCTCTGTCCAGTAAACACTGCATCCTGTCCTTCAAGATATATCAGAAATAAAAAAGATATATAGAAATTAGTTCAATAATAATCCTTTCATTGAATATTATGCAGTACAATATAAAAAATTAAGCACATACATGCAGACTGCCAAGAAACAAATTTCTTGGCAGTACAACAACAACACTGTGTAAATGTACTTATGCGAATTTCTTAGCTAAATTCATGTTCCCTGCATAATGAACTATTGCAAAATATGCAAATATGTTCATACATGCAAAAAACATAAAGTCGCAGCATGTATACATACCATAATTCACGAAATTCAAAAATTGTTGTCATTGTTGACATTTCAGGAAACACTTTGAAAATATACAAATATTTGCATAATTTGCAGATTTTTTTTGCAAATTATGCATAGTAAAACTAATATTAAACATTCATAGAATATATTTATGAACTTACCTTAAGAATTAATCCCTTTGTGACGAAGAAAACACACAACACAAACACAGCACTTGCGAGCTAAAATACCGCGATCGCGACTGTCAAATTGACTCGCGAAGAGGTCAATTTGGTGAAATGAAATGCGCGCAACCTGTTGCGCAAGGTTAGAAAGTGCGAATTTCACCAGGTAAAACGATATTAAAGAAAAATTGTGAAATTAATTCCCACAATGAGTGGGAAAGAGAACTATGTCGGAACGAGACAGACGAAAGTAGAGAGAGAATTTACACTCCGTATTGGAAATTGACATAATTTCATAGGGAGCCGCCATATTGGTATTTTTGCGAAAAAATGAAATATTTAAATAAATCCACAATAAAAATTCATGGATAATAAAGAATAAATTAGATGACATATTTTAGCATATTTTGACATAGTTGCGCAAAGTGTGGAAATTCCATATTTTTGTGTGGAATCTAGATAAAAGGGCGGTTCCGACACTATAAAAGGGCAGTGCTCCCTTAGAACTCTCTCAGTCAGTGATAGTGATTTTACATGCCAGTTTGGTATAAAATCACAGTGGTAAAACCAAGCAAAAAATAAAAAGTGAACTTCAGGAAAATTGTAGCAACATAAATAAACATACAATAAGGTACATTATTCTCATGCTATAAAATTAAAGGTGTTTAAGGAAAATTTGTGTGAAAAATTGTTTTGTGGTAATCGGAATTTCAGCATAAGTATTTTACATCTTCTTCTGCAATTAATTTATGTTGGTGACGGAAAATTTTTAGATTCAGGGTTTTTCACATAGCGGCTGAATTTATGCTAGCTTTGCATTTTCGACGCTTCATGTGGAAAAACAAATTAGTTTAATTAATATTAAGAGTGATATAAGTGAATTGAATTAGTTAGTAATTTCGGAACAATAGATAGTGAAATTTGAAATAAAGGTGAAATTCGTGATAAATCTGAGGTATAATATTGAGCACGTGTCACGCTACGACACCTCAAGCATACATACCTACAGATAATTAGTTAAGCTAAAATAATTACTTTGAATTGGTAAAAATTAGAACGAATTAAGAAGAACGTAACATAAAGAATTTTGTTTAATAAAACAACAGTAAATACAAGCCCACATATCTTCTTATTTTAACATACCGCTGCACTAACCCACCCAAAATGCCGTTGTAATGAAGCGCCACTCATTAAGCGGCATTCATTACTTTCCCAAATCAATGAAGCGCTATCAAAATCAAGTTAAATGAACGAAAACCCCATAATTTCAATGTACATACGTACCTATCTACATATTTCTGAAAACATACATACGACCATGCATATCTTTTCGTACCTACATACATATTCCAAAAGCATATGGACGTACATACATATCTATTGTAATACGAGTATTCCCTGCAAATTATCTACAAAAAATTATGTAACACTTTCTTCTTCAAGCAATTAACTATTTCTGTCTGAAGAATACTCGAATTACAAAACATTAAAAACATTTTCTTTTTGAAGTAACAATAACTTGACCTTTTCAATTCATATCGATTGATAAAAATTCCATCAGAATTATTGTCAACTCAACATTTTTCCATATTTAATACAATAGCGGCAACGCGCTGCATTGTTTATATAAAACAAACCCCTCAGCACGAGACCTATTCTAGCCATGTAGCGGCACTGGGCTTGTCCCTGACCTACCATACATACAACCAGTGCGCGCTTGCTTTAATTGTTTTTTCATATGTTGGCAAATACGCGTAATGTGCCTAGCGTTTGACCCACAAATTGTGTTCTGTTGTTCTTCGTTTTTTTTGTTATTGTCACTCGCTTGCTCATATGTATATGGGAAATACTTTTAGCAATGAGTATGAGGAAAAAACAATGCTATGTGTAATATGCATGAAATTTTGACCCTTTAAATGGCGCTGCATGAAGTACCTGGTCATGTATATTCTATTAGCCAATAGACGACTTTTAAAATTCTTATATGCAGCGGAATCGTTGAAAAATATTGCTTAGCCATATAATATTGATTTTCGCCGTTATGTATTGATGCAATATCGGTAGGCGTACCCAAAATTTCCTCGCACATTTAACTGGGGAAATAGTTAGAATAGTGCAAAGATTGCTGGAATTTTCCAATACTGACTATATACTTTAACCCCACTATCAATAATTCAGCCTTTAGCTGATTATTCAAAATTTGGAACCAAAATTCCAAATAAAAAGCCGATGCGTCGTTAGCCAGAGGCAGTAAGTTTTCAGTTCATTTTTAAACAGGAACCAAGTGACCCCCGACCCACGGTAAGGTCTCTTGTTCCTTCTGAAATTAATAAAACTACAATAAGCTAGTTATAAAAGTAAAATGTTATAAATAAGTGAATAAAATCAAGTAAAAAGTTAAAAGTGACTTTATGTGGAAAAAGAAAGTAGATTCGCTTGAAAACAGGGCTGATGATCTTCTGTAAAAGCACTCCCAGTCCTTGCTCTTATAATTGTACAGCACGTAATATATCTGTAGTGCTTGCTTACAGCTATATTACAATACAAGGGCTGTAGAATATTGTGGTTTTCTTCTGATGGATTAAGGGTTTAGAGTACAAAAATATAGGTGAACAATTTTTGGGGGAGGGTGTTTTGGGTGTTGGGGGTAGTACCATCCCTCATAGGGGGTTGTCCAAACTGCATCATGTTTGGTACCAAATTAAAGAGGAAGTAGAGGGTAATCGAGTGGTGTAGTTTGTATTTGATCCTTTTAACGTGATAGCTGATTTTTGACCGCCGAAAAACAGATTTTTTTGCACTAGGATCATATACACCCCATTTGAGAATTAAGTAGAGAATTCCCGAATTCTCCATTCCACTTGTGAATTCTCCGGTGTTTTGCAAGTGGAAAAGTAAGTGGCAAATTGTATTGTCTGCTTTTGTTGCGTTTTGTGAAGGTATCTAGGTACCTAGCAATTTCAAATTGAGTTATGCATTCATTGCGTATCCTGGCTATATTGGAAGAAACAAATTATGGAAATTCATGCAATACTTACAGAGGAACATGGATGTTGTCTCTCAATGTACCCGCTAAAAATTATAAATCACGCGGAAATGATCAATTTGGTCGTCGTCCAATACAAAGGTGATGCTGTAAAACTTTGTAAATATACACGGTAAAGCTTGTGTGTAGGATGAAGTCGCATCTACATTTTGTCCCCTAATTAAATATGCCATTAATTTTTGAATCCGATAAACGGGTTTGGAAATATCTGTAAAGAAGTGTAGCAGTCCTTTTTAAGGTGAAAAATTGGCCGTTTTTGGTACAAAAATTGACATATATTCATCCCATCATTGCGAAGAACTGGTAAGTCCTGGAAATTTACTTCGTGTGACAAAAGTGTTCACAACGGAGTACTAATGGATGTGAAACAAAGAACGGAAGAAATATATGCAAAATATGAAAACTGAGGTGTATATGACCCTAGTGCAAAAAAATCGTTTTTCGGCGGTCAAAAGTCAGCTATCACGTTGAAATGATCAAATACAAACTACACCACTCAATTACCCTCTACTTCCTCTTTAATTTGGTACCAATCATGACGTAGTTTGGACAACCCTCTATGAGGCTTGGTACTACCGCCAACCCCCAAAACAGCTTCCCCAAAATTTGTTCACCAATATTTTTGTACTCTAAACCTTTAATCCATCAGAAAAAACCACAATACTCTACAGCCCCCTCACACAGAGTTAGGCGCCCGTGAATATTGCGACAACAAAATTTACCGCCGAAGCCGCTCAAATCTGCAAATTACCGTTAATCGAAATAAAATATAGCTCATAATACCCATGCATACCTAATAACCAAAGCGAATTCTTACTTTTTTTTATTCGGCTAATGTCGATTTCCATTGATATTTTAAGAAAAGTGCACGTCAATCAGTAAAAAACGAATTCAATGGAACAACTTTTGACGCGATGAGAATGAAATAGTAGCTCATATCCGTGTAATTTGTCAGATTGAAACTTTCTGGAAAAAATAACATCACGAATAACGTAAAAATTATGAAAATTGTAATTTAAAAGATTTTGGCGTGATTGCGGATGAATTTGGTAGAGTAATAGTTAGAGATTGATATGCAATGCTCAATGACATTCAGTTGTGACATTTATCATGTAGATGTGTGCGTTTTTCGGTGTAACACCGCCGATTTTTTCGGTGTAGCACCAGATTCATTTGACGTACACTTTTTCTAGCAGTGCAGGTCAGTGGAACAATTTCGGTGTAGCACTGCAAGAAAAGTGTAACACTTCTGCTAGAAAACATGATCAATGGAAATCGGTATTAGAGATCCTGAGCTTACCCCTGCGAATTATTGCAGCTCCTGATATTGTCTTAATTTTTTTTTAATTCCCGTTAATCAGCTCCCGTTTCTACCCCGCACTCTCCCCGTCCCATTTCCTCCACCTATCTAGTTTGCCCTGAGCTCCTTTTTTTATACCACATACATTCTCTTTCTACTCTCCATTCTCTCGTTATCCCGGAAAAACTCGAGAAAACCTACCCTCCTACATCCCTCAAAAACTACCCCTACAAAACAGAAATTTCAATTTATTTCGACAGTGGAAGGTAATAGGCAGATGTAGCTCAAATATGAAAAAAATTCCAACCCTCTACAATAAAAATGTATACCCTTAATCGTCCCAGGCGATTCGCACTTTTTCACATTTCTTATACGTTTTTCCTAATTATCCAACCATGTTAGTGGATTGGGAATGGAGAATTAACGAATTAGGAATTCTAAGAAAACGAAATTCTCATCTTTCAAATCCCAAATTCACCGTCTTACAGAATGCGGATCCTGACCTCCATCAAGTTAGCCGGTCAACTTTTACTTTTGTAATTTTTTATTGCACATAGCGATTGTTGGTAGTTTGTTGGCACTGACATATAATAAGAATGGTGTGAGCGTTCTTGCTTCAAAAATGGCACAAATATTGAACAGGCTGTGAAAACCCTTTATTTCGTACAATTGCACACCGAATCATAATTTATTATTATTTGTCGATTGGAAACACTAAAGATGTTATAAAATAGTATTGCATTAAATTAAAAAATCGTTTGTTGGAATCGTTTTTATTAATAAAATCGTTTGTTGGTCCTTTGTAATGGAAGTATGTCAGAGTGAATGGTTTGGACGTGAGCTCCAGACTGTCAGCATGAGCTGAGAGATCACTCGGTGGACAGCGTTGACTGCAGGGCGGCACGCTAGCTCGCCTCGGCTATTGGCGGAGAGTGTGGGAAGTTGCACGAAAATGTGCCGCTGCCACCAGCCATATACAAAATAATTTCGTGCCCGGCTAAACAAAAGGCCGTAGCACACATTCCGTCCTGCAGGGACTTTTACACTACTTACCAATATCGAATCGACACTGAGGGCAGATCATTTACAGTGTCCCTGTTGACCTGAAAAGAGAAGACGAGAGCGGACCTAATGTTAATGTTAATGTTAAGAGTAGGGGCGACTAGGCCTCCAGGACCTTGCGGACACCGTGACCATAGTTGATCTATTGTGGTTTCCCCTATAGTTATTAGGCAAAATCGAGTCTTTTAAGGAGCTCGATTATTACTTTCGGAGTTAGAGTGTAGACATTATCTGGAGAGATAGGTTCTCTTCCAGTGATTTGCAGCATATAACGTGCATCGAGGTTTCATCTTCCTCTTCGCACAGTCGACACAGTTCACTGTCGCATTTGCCTATCTTCTTCAGGAAGTGACGGAAGGGGCCATGACCAGTGACTGCGTCAGCAAATAGTCTGAGCGACTGTTTGCTAAGTCTAATAAGTTGACGCGACAGGAAATGAGAAGGATTGAAGAATTTCTTCGCCTGCCTCATACCGGGCGCGCTACGCCAAAGGAGATCCAGTTGCCTGTTTTCTCACTTAAGCAGTTCCCCCCGAAAGTGGCTTTTTGGTAGGCCACATGTCGGATAGGGACCAATATACGGACATTCAGCTCCGGTTTTAACCAGTTCATCCGCTTTTTCATTACCGTCCACCCCTTCGTGTCCAGCGTCCCAAACTAAGGTTACTTGGTTGTCCCTAGACAGTAGTTGGAGTTTCGAGTAGCAGCTCCAAACTAGTTTCGACTCAAAGGCTTGAGAAGAAAGAGCTAGGAGCGCAGCTTGGCTGACTGAACAGATGTAGATGTTGGAGTTCTTACAGCCCTTGTTTAGGCTTTCCTGAGCTCCAACCTCTATATCATAGACTTCCGCCTGAAAAATGGAAGGTGAGACACCAAGCGGAATGCATAGTTCCACTTCTGGACCAACCACCCCTGCGCCTGTTTTCCCGTCCTTCCGGGATCCGTCAGTATACCAGACTTGGACCCGTTGCGGGAGCTGGAGTCCTCTGTCTAGTATCTGGCTTCTTTCATTAATGGTTACCTTGTAACCTCTTTCAAAAGAAAGTCTCTTGGCCATCTTTTGGAGCTTCTAGGTCGTTAATATTGACCTGCTCGAAGATACTGAGATGACCCACCCTGTAGGAGAGGCAATCATCTGACCTTTTCTTTCGAAGCATACTAGCTGCAGCTTCCCTCTGAATAAAGAGGTAGAGAGGCTGTAAGCCAAGAATGGCTTCAAGAGCTCGTTGAGGATATGATGTAAAGGCGCCAGTGGCGCCTAAATATGCCATCCTTTGCACCTTGTCAAGGACTCTTCTGGTGGTTGCCTGCAATGTTTTAAGCCAGCACACATTTGCCCCATAAGAAGGTATGGGTCTGACTATGCCCTGGAAGATCCATAGGGTCATTTTGGGGTTCAGACCCCACTTTTTCCCGAAAAACCTGTGGCAAGAGCTGAATGCCCACATGGCTTTGTTTGTTATCATTTCCAGGTGGGTTCCAGGTAAGCTTGCTGTCTAGGATTATTCCTAGATATTTTGCTTCTTTGGAATATTCTTTTGCAATTCCGTTTAACTTAGGAGATGGGATCTGAAAGCTCCTTTTCCTAGTAAAAGGAACTAGCACTCTTTTACCTGGGTTTATTGATAGTCCCATGTTCTGGCACCATCTGGTAGCGATGTTAAAAGCAGTTTGCATAAGCTCCGGTAAAGCTAATTCAAACTTTCCTTTAACACAGATGACAATATCATCAGCGTATCCTTGGGCCTTAAAGCCGGCCTCTTGGAGTAAGTTTAGTAGCTCATCCACAACTAGTAGCCATAGAAGTGGTGATAACACCCCGCCTTGTGGGCAGCCTCTAGTGGCCATGATTGTTGTGGATTCACCGTTCATGGTAGCTGTTATGCAGCGTTTCTCAAGCATGTTGCCAATCCGTCTGACAATGCAGGTTTCTATGCCTCTATGCTCGGATACCCTCTTGATCGAGTCAAAGAGAGTGTTATCGAAGGCGCCTTGTATGTCCATAAAGGAACATATAAGGACCTCCTTTTCCTGTGAGGCTTTCTCGGTAGTCTCTACCAGACTGCTGAGAGCGTCCTCGGTGGATTTTCCGGGTTGGTAGGCATATTGACTGGCATTAAGTGGACAGCTTTTGAGGGACGTCGTCCGAATATAGTTCTCTATTATTTTCTCTAGAGTTTTCAGGAGAACTGAAGTCAGACATACAACCTTGGTTAGTCTCCATGCCCAGACTGCACAGACTGGCCCTAAATATCTCAGTGATAAGGGGCTTAATATGATCCGGCCATTCTTGCAGTAACGCCGGAAATATGCCATCGCCGCCAGGAGCTTTAAAAGGTTTGAAGGACTTGACAGCCCATCTCACCTTGGCTTCGGTGACAATTTTCTTTGCTGATCGGTAATCCCTGTTTAGCACCACTGGTATCACTGAGGATCTGCCGTCTACGTCGGGCTCCTCGGTCACAAAGTTGCAAAGAAAGAAGTGCGTTTTGAGAAGAATCTCTACCGTTCGCGTGAAATTGACGGAAAGGCTTCCATCACAGTGTTTGATGGAGCCAATGTCGTTGTTATGATCCTTGGAAAAGGCTTTTTGAAGTCGCGAAGCTTTTGAGGTGCTCTCAATTTCTTTGCAAAATTTTTTCCAGCTCTCTCTTTTGGATCTCCTGAGCTCTTTGTTGTATTCCGTTGGAGCTGTTTTATATTCCTCCCATTGTTGATTGGCCTTAGCTCTGTTGAACTGCTTCCTCAGGATTTTCCTTAATTTACCGAGCTGACTGTTCCACCAAGGAACGTCCTTTTTCCTTTGGATGGTGGTAATAGGGCAGCTCTCTTCTCTCTAAGCTCGAATGAGCGTTGTTTGAAGTTGATCTGCTATAAGATCCACTTCTTCGATGTATTTGATCCTTTTTGGAAGGCCTATTAGTTCCTCTTGGACCAGGGCCTTGTATGCTGCCCAATCCGTCTTTTTGGGATTCTTATGTGTTCCTTCCTTGTTTGTAGAGCCCCAATATTGAATCTTATGTACCTGTGATCGGAGAGTGGGGCTTGGTTTGAGACATGCCAGTTCGTGACCAGTTCAACACCTTGCCTATTGGTGATTGTCAGGTCAAGGACTTCCTGTCTGATTGCATTAACGAATTGGGCTCTACCCGTCGATTGGCTGTTTGTAGACCTTTTGAGAGTACATAGTGTAGAACCTCCTCACCTCTCTCGTTGATATTGCTGCTATTCCAAGCTGTATGATGAGCATTGGCATCAGTTTCAGATTATTTGTACTGCAGTGCTCCACAAGATCTTTAACCTCTTGTGGTGGTGGGAGTTCTTGATCTCCTGGGAAGTAGGCGGACGCTAGAACAATCTGCTCCTTGCCATTTTGGAGATTTTTGAATTCTATTAACACTGCAGTTAGATCCCTTGTAATGAAACTTTGCAAGGGAAAAGCGATAGTATCCCTGCCGTATATAATTGCTGTACGGGGTCTGTAGCCATGAAGGCAGTAAAATTTATTGGTTTCCTTCCCGCAAGGGAGGCCACAGATTTTGCCGTTATATGCCCAAGGTTCCTGAATTGGGGCAATATCTCATCCAGATTTGAGAAACCGTTCAGAGAGAGCTGCAGAGGCGCATTTGGCTTTGTGAAGGTTAATCTGGACACATTTAATACTTGTAGCCTTAACATTATCCGAGGGGGCCCAAATTGGGGACTCCTTCGGGTTGAATGATTTGGCCTACTTGATCTTTGCCGTAAGTGCCAAGTGGTGTTTCCTGTCTCGTCCGTCGGAAGTCCTATCCTGTCAGTGTCCGGACGTAATGATGCTCCGGTCAGAGGCATCATTCCGTTGTCATGTCCTTGGGGTCCTTCAACTTGTCGTGGTTGGACCTACGTTGAAGAACCTTTCCCAATGCCACTGGATTCTGGCTTGTGGGGCTTTTTGTATCCCCCCCTACCTCTGCAAATCTTGTTCTAGCCGCCGATTGGGGCTTTCGAACAGTCGCTTTGGCAGGTGGAAGACCATGTTTGCGGCTGGTTCTGCCTTCATTATGAGGGCCTTTAATAGCTGTTGGCTTTGTCGGTCCCCTTCTTTCGTACGACGGGCTTCCCAGAAGCATCAGGAGCTGTGGCTTTAGTAGCAGCCGCGCTTGTCTACGCTTTCGTGGGCGCCTTCTTCGATCGAAGGTGGACATAGCCAAACAGGTAGTTAATCCTACCTTGATCTTTTTCGATTCTCCCTGCTGATGAGCTCTCAATAGAGAGAACCAGCTGTACCATGGAGTTGGTGATATGTCGATAGATTACCTTCCATTGAGAGGTCCTGAGTTCATTCTGGACTTGAATTCTCCGCCGGATCTTCTCGTTGGAGTCTCCTTCGCTCATTGGAAGGTACACTGTATAAACCTTGTGACGCGGAAGGTTTTCACCCTCCAGCACCACAAGCTTAGCCCCATCCCACGGGTTAAGGCTTGGAATGATAGCCTTAATCCAGTCGAGTGGCCGCATCTCCGCAGTTGAGAGAGAGCCAGCCTGGTTTAAAAGAGCAGCCCAAGAAGTTAGGCTTAACATTCTTATCTGCTTGCTCTTCTATCTCATCAACAACTCTCCTCTGTACGGCCTTGAGTTGGTCCATAGAGAGGAGCGCTGTTGGGTAGCCTTCAGCTGCAATAGCAACTTTGACACTGGTCAGTACCTGACTGAGGAGAGGGGCCTTTTTTGGTTCTCCTTCTACAGTTGGCCGATCAGGTGCCGTCTTTTGCTTAGAGACCGGGGCCAAGTTGGTCCTCGACATGTTGGGCGTCGACGCGCTCCTGTTTGTCTTGATCCTTCATTTCCCGGTGTTGGGCATCAGTGCAGCCATGCTTACTGCTTAAGCCTTCTGGAGATGATCCGTCAGATCGGGATCTTTTTCCTAGCTTTTTCAACTCAGCCATCAGTTTCTGGGTCGCCATTTCCATGGCTTCCTCTCTGTTGAAACCTGATTCCAGGAGGAATTTTAAGCGCTTACGCATGGAGCCGCTTAGGCGAGTATTCGACCTGCTTGGTCCCGCGAGCGATAACTCTCCGTTCCTGAAATGATTTTATTGAAGACAGTGTCCTTGTAAGCACTGTCCTCAATTGGAATATTGTTCTGTGGGTCTGATACCGTCCCGACGGACGATGCGCTTAGAGGGGCATCACCCTCATAGGTTTTTTTATTTAAGAAATCCATACGCTATTGGTTTGGATGGCGGGATTAAACGGTCGACTATAGCAGAGCCCCTACTATGGCAAGGGACTTACTTGAAACCGGAGGTGCCCAGTTATCCGGAGTTCGACATACTAATGACCAACCTTCCCCTTGGCCATGCAGCCCTCGGCGTACACAGTTCTACTTCCGATTCATGTTATCCAATCTAGTATTTTTATTAACAAATAGCGGTATTCTTTACTCAATTCAACTAAACTTATTTTCGCGGACAATGTTTGGTTCTTATTTCTATCTCTAAATACATTTGATATGTATATTGCTACCTTTTTCAATGAAACCGACAAGGAGATGGTCTAATCGCTAACAACCACTTAACAAGGTTTGCCTAGTACTTAACCAAATACAAACGGACGAAACGCGTCGGCTTTACATTATTTTATTCTATTAAAATAATGATAAATATAATTATATCGTGAAACACAAATTGCCAAGTGTTTTTCTTTTAAATTTGTTCAAATTCATACTAACTTACATCACAACTACAAACGCCTACCTATCGCTGACGACAGTGCCCAAGGGGGAGAATTGTTTAGAATTGATTGGTCCTCTTTTTGTTCTTTTTTTTTTTATAGAACCCGCAGACCCATTGTCGGGCTTCTGAGTTAAGCATTAATTGTTTGTCTTTAGTGTTGTTTAAAAATTTAACATTTCAGCAATTTAAAGTTGCTAAGCTTACTCACCATCTATCCATTGCTCGAAAAGGCCTTCTGGAGCTGCATGCGGAATATCTGTGAAAGAATACTTCTGAAAGTCTCCCACTTAGGCTACTTCACAAGTTTAATACAAAGCTTTGGTGATGAATGAGTTAATAGTAATACCACCCACGGGTGTGATAGCTATAAAACTGGTTAGTTCATTTTTCTTATTCTATAAATAGTTAATTTCCGGCTCTTCATACCAAAATTTAGAATATAATGAGAACGAAGTTATCTGTCTAAATTTGTAATGTACTAATCGGGTATTGGTATGGACCACGTACTTAACTTAGTGAATTTGGTTTACACCACTACAGGCATGCGAATCTATCAAAATTGTATGATTAAAGGTTGATAACCTAATCTTAGAATACTGCGTGAATTCAAGTATTTTCAGACATTTTAGCCTTAAATTCGAATAGATAAAATTTGTAATACAATTGTAAATGTTAGTACATACATAAAACTATTATTTCTAAAATCTATTTATATAAGAAATTATTTCGAAATAAAAGATGAAATCTACTGAGGTAAGTGTTTCCTGGCTACACGAGCACGGAGCTATCAAAAATTCAAAATAAATTTCATTCCATTCGATTTAATAGTTTTTGTAAATGCTCATTATCTTTGGTAGCTAAATTGTACATAAGGCGATCTTTTTATCAGTAGTAGTTTTAAAACTTGTACAGTGATCAATTAAATATTGAGATACAGGCAAATCACCTTTGGTAGAAGATCTGTGTACCGCTGTTTGTCCATCTTCATCTTGGGCAAGGATATCTGCTCCGGATTCTATTAGCAGTTTTACAATATCCAAATTACCCATCAGTTCGGCTCTATGCAATGGAGTAGCACCATCACTTCTAGCTGCATAATGAAGAGCTGTGTATCCTGAATTATCTCGATAATTAAATTGACCTTTCTCCATTAATTCTTTTACTCGATTTGTTTCATTGTAAATGACAGCATTCCAAATTCCTCTTTTGGAATTCGTGCCGTTTGCACCATGTGTTATCTTCGTTTTTTCAATTCTAGACTAATCTTTTACCTTGATAGGACCACGGTGCTATCACCTGGTCTCGCCTAATTACTAATGTTATAAAAAGGTCTACCTTTTTCCACAGAAAAGTGGATTAAAGCGGCTTTTCTTGTTCTCCCGCGTTGTACGCTGACTTGAATCTTCACCTTTTGCTGAATATATCAAATTAAGAGAATGATGCCAAAAGAAATTTGAAGATTTTACGCACTATCCGATTTCTCCGTCTTTTCACGAGCGTAATTTTTTTTTAAAAGCACAAGACAGATGGCTACCCTCTTCTTCTTCTTTTTTGTTCGTCCGTCTTCTTCGCCATTCATGTGGCTATGGGCCGGCCATTGTTATGGTCGTAGCGTATTGCATATAGCAATATGCTACACTGAGAAATACTGCAGCGTGTATGCCGGCTGCTGTCAAACAAAATACCCGAACGCACCCAGACCGAGAGAAGGTTTTCCTCGAATGCAGTGTGTCATGCTGGTTGCGTGAGAGGAAGAAGAAGACTTTTTCCGGGCTGTCATTTTTTGTCAGAGTCTGAATTGTGTTGGCGAAAGAGAAAGGAGCAAATTTGTGTGTGGCTCTTTTCCGACAAAAATAAAAGTTTTTTTATAAATATAAAAATCGGTCGAAATCCTCATCATCAAAAGGTTTTTGAGGACAGGATGGAAAAGTCGCTATAACCAAGCTCCGGATTAGTCTTCCAAGAGAGAATAAGAACGTCCCCCAAAAAAAATATCAAGAAAGGAACAATTCAGGAAACGTGAACGCGGATTAGTAAAGTTCTAGTGTACTAATCGTGAAGAAAGCGCCGCATCAGCGGATCCCCATTCTCGGCCAGTTGTCCACACTGAGAATTTCACTGATTTTCCATCTCAGATGAACTAAATTTTGTATAACGTTCATATAATTGAGCGCGATCCACGTGAGCGGAATCGCGGAACAAGAGCGTTAGCGCTTCATTATCCAGGAAGTCCACCTGAGATTAATAGTAGAGTCATCCCAGGATTGCGTCAAACTACCACACGACAGCACCCAATTTAGTGTGAATATTGCATTGGCCAACTCCACGTTAACGTTAGCGAATTTGTAAGAGCTCATCCTTCCGGAATTACTCTAACTAGTACGTCCGTTCTAATCCCGTGAAGCCCGGAGGACACCTGCAGCGCCAGGTTTACTTCGTTTTGGAATCCAGCCACTCAATGAAAGTTTTCTTTGTAAATTAATTTAGCGTTAGGATAAAATTGTCATGTAAATACTTTTCAGGTATATAGATACGAAGTTAGTCAGCCATCCGACATGGTCATGAATGACATTTATGGTTTTATTTAATTACACGATTTCTTTATCAAGCACGGCGGAACATCTCAGAGGCGCCTCTGCGTGGGATCCCCAGCAATAGAACTATTAAGTTACCTTGCGCTCTTTTTGTATTGTCACATTTTTTGCAATTGAAATAAAATTAAATTAAGCTTAAATTAAAAAAATAAGGTTGTGTTCCAACACAACGAATACTATTAAAGTAAAAGTGCAGTATGACATAAGCGGTGCGAGCAATATTTGTCAAGTAAGGCCGCAGGCATAGATTTAATTACATGTTCCACTAGCGAACCCAAAATGTCACGACCATGGTATGGATGAACGTAAAGTTCAGAAAAATAACGTCAAATTTTGCTTTGATTCAATTGTAACAATATCTAGAGCATTTGAATGGCTCATTCTCGTAGTTCACCTAGATACTCTTAGATGTACGACATTAACTTTGCTTATTGTAAGTTGTTATAGGTTATAGGGCGATACGCCATGAAGTTAACATAGTTGAATTTAAACGAAAATTTCTTTTGTACGATAGAAACCTTGAGCGGGGATTGTTGATACATTAGATTGCTTAAATTTTTGAGTTCTTTTACATGCCTTGGTATCTGTCTTAAGGCATGGGCAGTATTAATAATAATAATTAAAAGTATTTTTTGTTCCCATATGAACTGATCTAGAATTTTATTCGAAATGCTAAATTAGGCTGAGTACATAGTTGATTTCATTATATAGCTCAAGGTTCGTTTATAGCTATAACGTTATTCGTATATATATATATATATATATATATATATATATATATATATATAATGTGTATTGTCGCTTACCTTCAGAACAGGTGTTATAATTTCATTTTGATTATAGAATATATGTCTACCTTTTATAACGTAACTATGGCGCTGTAAGTTTTTTCATTATTCCCTTCACTCTCCCGGAGCACTTTAACGTGGAGGTCGCCTAGGTCCGCTCTACTCTCTTTACAGGTCAACAAGGGACACTGAACTAATTTGCTGCCCTCAGTGTCGTATGGGTGGTTGGGGCATGCAGTGAAGGCATATCATCTGCGCCTTCAATATTGGATGTAGGTAAGTGACGTCAAGGTCCCTTCAGGACTGAATGTGTGCCGGTTTGTTTTTATTGATAGGCACGAGATTTTTTTTTTTGATTATGGCAGACGACAGCGGCAGGTTTTTCGTGGAACCTCCCCACACTCTCCGCCAATGAGCCGAGGCGAGCTAGCGTGCCGCCCTGCAGTCAACGCTGTCCGTCGAGTGATCTGTCAGCTCATGCTGGCAGTCTGGACTTCACGTCCAAGCCAATCACTCTATATAGTACCATAACACCATATACGTGCAACTAGTCTCAGTGTAGCATACAGCTACATTCAGTATGCTACGACCATAACACCCTCAATTCTTCGTTAATTGCAAAAATAATTTAGCCTAAGCTACATATGAAGCTGTAGCTGATATTAGCCAAATTCTAATTTTTTAGCTGAAGCTGCGGTAACACCAACATAATAACGAAGTAAAAGCCGTATATTCCATTCATTGAAAACTATCGATATGAGTAATAATACAGTAGTTAGGTTGTCAATGCATGAAATATTATGACTTACTTCATTATCATGTTGGTTTTACTGCAGCTTCAGCTACAAAATTATAATTTGGTTAATATCACCTACAGCTTCATGTGTAGCTAGTTACATGTTGCTTAGCTAAATTATTTTTGCAATTAGTGAAGAATTGAGGGACCAACAAACGATTTCATTAATAAAAACGAGTCCAACAAACGATCACACATTGATTGTGCTGGTTTTAAATTAAATTAAATTAAAAATAAGAATTTTTCGGCTAACTTGATGCCGAATTTAATTTTTAAATTTTCGAAAAAATTATTATCCAACAAACGTTTAAATTAAGCCAACAATCACCAACAATCGATATGTGCAATAAAAAATTCAAAAAGGAAAATTTGACCGGCGAACTTGATGGAGCCTGACTCCTGCTTGGTTTCTGTTGTTAATTGCATTCTTCATGCAAGGAACAAATTTTTAATTTAGTATAGGGCTGGCCAATATTTGGAAGAAAATCGAGACACCGATATTTCCATTTTTTTTCTAAATAACGATACAACAATATTGCTCTTAAAATATCGATATCGTTAGTATTGTCGATATTTAATATAATGAGTCTGTTCCACTGACATGTATATAAATGGACTGCTTGTAAGCAAATGGCACCACTTTCATATTCCTGTCTCTTTCCGTGAGAGCATACTTTCCCACTGAACTGTAACAATTAGGAACGAGAAATTGCTTGTAAAAATCCTTGTAAAAAACACTTTCTTCAACTCATAATTAAAATTTAACGATACAAATAGTCCCAAATACTTTTGTAGTAAATTCGGTAAATCCCACTGTAATGCATATACGTAAATTCCCAAATAATTTAAATATACTGTCAGTTTACGACAGTTGGTAGCATTGACAGTGAGAGCATACTTTCTGAAATCAAAATTGGTGCCACATGAAACAGGAGATTAACCAGTCCATTTATATATATGTCAGTGGTCTGTTCAGAGCAACACGCTATAGTGACCTCGAAAGCGTTTTGAAGTGACTCTGTGAATTTGACAGTAGCGTAAAAAGCAACTTGGTTTCTCTGAACGAGAAATAGCGAAAAAAGCGTCTTGAAAGAAAATATTCATATGTATGTGTACATATGTATATATACGGTCAGAAAACAAAAACTCAGTTTTTTTCTCCCTTAAATTGCTAAATTGGGACTTCAATAAATTAAAACTATAATCAGCAATAAAATAATTTTCTTCTTTACATCCAGTTTAGTTTTATTTACTTATTTCTAATTTCTAATGTATTTAACATTTTATTGAAAATACGTAACCTAAAATGGAGAAAGAAAGTAGTTTAGCTGTCGGAAATGATGGGCAAATATATTTGTTTAGAGGAATGTCATCAGGTAATTAATATATATAATAAATAAATTCTTTTCAGTATTTGTATGTAAAATATTTTATAACAAGAGTCCAAATTGTTGGAGAGGTAATAGAGGAAACTGTCGAACGTGGATATGGCATCCACAAAGAGATGATGGAGAAGTTGCTGGAAAGGTGGTAAAAAAGCAATTATAAGCTGTGCAATTAATATGTAATTTAAAAATAAAATACTGAAATCGATATGTTTGATAATAAAATTTTACTTTGAATTTAAAGAGTTATTAACAATTAAATTTATTTATTAAATTCTAATCAATTCTTCCACGCGTCATATCGCAAAGTTCATTTCATCGCAAACTCTATCACCTTCTGGAGTTCCCTTGTAGTTCTGATTATTATTTATTTATTTTACCGAAATGCTTCTTGATTCGCTAAAGTCCATATAACAGACAAAAGCTACTTGTCGATAGATTATATACAAGATTTAGGTACATTTTCCTATAAGCCGTGGTGATTAATTTCAGCAAAACTTCATACGCCTCTATATTCATTCTAAAATTCTGTTGAAACTCAGAAGCCGTAAGTTTATTTACCACTCTCTCTATGTGGTATCTACTTAGATCTGTTCATCGGAATGTCCTTAATTCTACTCTTTAAGCATAATATTTTTTCTTCCATTTCTTCATCTCCATCGGAGTCCTCATAAAAGCGCTGTCATATTATTAAATATTAATATGTCTTCATAAAAAGAAAGTAAATTAAATTTTATTTACGACAGTAGCTCCGGCAATATTTCAACGATTTTTAAATTCCTCATTTCTGCTAAACAACAATGAAATAATTTTCTTCTTTTCGTCCATTTTAGTTTTGTTTACTTTCAATTTTACATGCTCTTTGACAATTCACACATTCAAACACGAAAGTGACTATTTTGATAGCAGTCCCGAGTGCTATCAAGAAAAGTGACTTCAATAGTGACTATAGCGTCCGATCTGAACACATTGTTCTGTCAAAAGCGAGCGGAAAAAGTTACTTTTTGGCTGCTCTGAACGCAAAAGGTGACTAATAGTCACTATAGCGTGTTGCTCTGAACAGACTCTATATGTATGTGGCCAACCCAACAAAACTTTTTAAAAAAGGAAGGAATTTCCTTCCCTTGGATTAGACGTGCCATAACAATAATGTCGCTTCACGTAGTTTCTTATACGCGATTATCAAAATTAATTGTGTGCGTGTTCAATTAACTCACAGTTTTTGAAATAAAGAATAACTGTATCACAAATTCACAGCACGTAATGATTATTAAATTATTATATTATCACCTCAAATCGCAAATAAACATCTGTACAGCCGTCCGATCAGAAATTTGGCAATTTCAGAATACTTTTGAAACATATTTACGAGTTTGTAATGTGCATATTTAGCTATTGTCGACAATCTGTGTAGGTGATAGGTGTACTGCGCTGTTTTTTCACCTTAAAAAGTGGGAACATAAACACACAAACATTGTAAATCCTTTGCTTATAACTTTATCGTGATTAAGAATAGCTAATTGCATACTTATATAACCAACTCAGTTATCTCCTTACAATAAGTGAATTACTAAACATTAACAGAGCCCCAGCGCATTCAGTATTACCCGATTACCGGTATTCAAACCCTCTTTCCAAACTTGTTGACGCAAAAATGTCCAATTAAAGGTGGTGTATGAATGACGTCATAACTAAGAAACTAGCTGTCACTTCTTGTTAGCTAATGGCTCCGTTGGACGCGCATGAGCATTGGCTTTCAGGTACAAAAAACCGGGCCCGGATCGGTTTCGTAGTTTTTGAGGTAAACCGGTTTTTGTAAGTTGAGGCAGTTGAATAAATAACTAATAAGGAAGCGGGGTTTCGTGTGAATAGTGTACTTGAGTAGGCAATTCAATGACAGACAAAGCCATGGAGCGGGACAGAAATGACAAGAGGACTGTTCCAAGGTATATATGTCTTCTATATACCTTGGACTGGTCACTTATTTGAAAATTCTGCTTGGCAAGTTACTTAAATTATCATAGGCATCATAGGCAAAAATTTGTTCATTTTACATAGCAATTTGGATTATAAAAAATGTCCCGCTTCAAAATTTTACGGTTTCACTACTGCCATGACGAAACGAATCCAAACACAGCACACTAATACATTTCGCCGAGTGGCTTACATTTTCACCCGATATGCCGTTTCCTTATTAGTTATTTATTCAATGAGGAAAACAAATGATCCACTTTTGTTGTTAATTCCTTTATAATGGCTTTAATTCCTTTGTATTTGTATGTTTGTAGACCTGATTGATTTTGTTTTTGATTACTCATCTCATCAGCAGAACCACTGACATGTACATAAATGGACTGCTTGTTGAACGAAAAATGCATGAAAGCAAATGACACCGAACAGGAATGGTTTAATCTTAGAATATAGAGACAACAGGAAGTGTTGATACCTGTAAAATTCGTGTGCATGAGCGTGGATTTTTCAGAGTATCATGAAGTAGCTCAGCATTATATTCAAGAAAGAGACAACTCTATGTTTAGCTGTCGAAATATTGAAAAATCCTTCCTCCACCGAGATTTGTTTACGTTTGTCACAGCTGCGAAATTCCCTGAGTATGATGGCGTAGTGACAGTGAATAAGAACATTTTCCATGGGAGCAAACGTAATATTTTCAACCATATATCTTGTTGCCCCGCTCTCTATATTGATTCTACTACACGGCTGTACTGAGCGTTCACTACAGGGGCAACAGATACTAACACAACCAGAATTTGACTACACAAAATTTGACTTATAACACTTCCTGTACTCTCTATATTCTAAGGGTTTAATCGTGCAAAATTCGTGTACATGAGCGTAATTTGTCAACAGCAGGAGACTATACAAACGAGTAAGTGAGATGCTCGAATGAGAAGCTGTTGAATAATTGTCAAAGCTGTTGAATAATTGTCAAAGCTTTGCATAAGTGTCAAATGTGCTTTTGTTTTCTGAGCAGATTCAGTCAACTTAAAATTCTTTTGTGAAATTTAACAAAAGTACCGAATCAATTCATTTTAAAACTATTTATCTTAGAACTTTATTTAGTGCAAAGTTTTATAGTGCCACTAGTGCCTATTAAAATCTGCATATCAATTAAAAAACAAAAATTAAGTGTTCGGTCAGTGCTTGCAAATATAAATTGGATTATAAACTAGGGAAATCCTGTTTGAGGCAACTACACTATCTAAATTATCTTTTTTGTTAATAGACGCAGAGATTTATATAAATTAATTATGTGAATTATTTCAAAATAAAGTCGAAAAAGGACATTTTTTACCACAGATGCTCCGCACAAAACCTTTGTTTACTTTTTGCTAATTGTCAAGTTGTTTAGAATAGAGATGGCATGTAAATACATGTAAAAATGGACTACCAACCCAACCAAAAATTCATTACGCAAAATCTGGCTAATCACCATCTTGTTTGCTTTATATTCTAAGAAATGACACCACCACCATATTCCTGTCTCTTTTCGTGAGAGCATACTTTCCCACTGAACTGTAACGATTAGGAATGAGAAATTGCTTGTAAAATTCCTTGTAAAAAACACTTTCTTCAACTCATAATTAAAATTTAACGATAGAAATAGTCCCAAATACTTTTGTGGTAATTTCGGTAAATCCCACGGACATGTATATAAGTAAATTCGCAAATAATTTAAATATAGCGCCAATTTACAACAGTTGGTAGCATTGACAGTGAGACTTTCAGAAATCCAAATTGGTGAAACGGGAGATCAAGCAGTCCATTTATATGTCAATGAGCAGAACAGAAAAATGTTTTTCTCTATGCAATAATACAGATATGGAAACATCGATCCACCGATATTTAAAGAGCAAAAATTACGATATATCGAATATCGTATCGGTTTTGGCCATGGGCCATCCCTAGTTTATTAGTTGTTTTCATGATGACGGTTGAAATTCTGGCAAAAATTTGTTTATGTGACATTGAAGGCACGACGACATCTATAAATTTTGTTAAGGTAACTTACATAATTTATAAGGCTTTCATCATTTGCAAAACGCCGAGCGAAAAGATCAGAATTTGTGTTTGGTGAAGCTCGAGAACCTCTAAAATACGCAGCATGTCCGAACCCAAGGCTTCAGCGGGAAATAATGCCACGATCATGCTGAGCTGAGCCTGAATTACAATTACGACTGATCTGTCCTAGATTTTCAGTCGAAGTCGACGCTGAGGTGAAATTTGTAATTAAATAAGGCTTCACCTGCTTGGACCATTGAATAAATAACTAATTAGTTATTTATTCAATGGCTTGGCCTTGGACAAATCAGAAGTGCCGTGCCGACTCCGACCACTGTACATGGTTGAACTGAAGTTGGCCGCAACCGACACTTTAGCAAAGTTTAATTTCAGTCTGAGTCGAAGTTGAATTTTGCAATTGTATCTTGCAGTGATTTTAACTCAAAAATTCAAATTACTGTGCAGCTCGAAAAAAATTACTGTTTTCTTGGCAAAATTACTGTGTATAAACGTCGTTGCACACAAAATACCAAAGTTATTATGTTTACAGTTTATTTCAAACTTCAGTTCAGTCAAAAAAATGAAGAAACTGCATTTTCATTTCTTAACATAAACAAATACCTATAGAAATTTACAGTTATTAACATGAACATAACTGCCTTCTATATTGTAAATATACATATATTTTGAATATATGAAAAACCGGCTATTTTTCCATATTTTCGTGGTCATGCATATATTTATCTAAAAGTTTAAGCAAACATGCAAACATTTCGTAACAATTAGTTTTTTTTAATAAATTTTTAATACAGTGCTGCTGTTAAACCTATTCCTAATCTCCGTCTGTTGAGATTTATAACAGAAAAAACTCGACTGTTGCAGAACTATGTATGATGTCGACAGAATAAATGTGAAAGAAGTTTCTTCAAATAAGGAAATATTAAAGATGCCTCTTCTTTTTTCATATTATGACATTCTCCCCCAAAACTCGATTATTGGCAGATTATTATCAATTTCTCGTAATTCCCTAACAAGTCTGTATTTAGAATCTAATACCCTAGGCAGACGGACAAAAACAATACTCATTCATTCATTTTTCAAAAATCAAGTTACCCAAGATTTTATGAATTAAAAGGAAAGTCCTGTCAACATTTATATGTTATTGACAACAAATTCAAAGGTAAAACGATTTTTGAAAAAACTCAATTACGAACGAATCATTGATTTTGCCCGTCTCCCTAGGCATTAGGATATAAACATTTATTTATTTGAGTGCCCGTGCCAAAGGCACATCATAGCGTGTTACATAGTAAATACATATTGTAGCAAAAGCGAACAAACAATTAATAGTAGTGGAAGTACAAAACAGCCATAGTAGCATAGAGTAACGTTGGAGCATCAAAAGAAAAGCTATACAGTCCAATAGCAAACTAATAGGAAATGAAAACATAGTAGATGCATATCCTAGCAAAACCTTAGCATAAACAATTAGGAGTACTGGTGGCTCAAAGCGGCCATTGTAACATAGAGTAACGCTGGAGCAGCAAAAGAAAAATTATGTACTAGCAAAGTAATAAAAATGAAACTAATAGCAAAAATATAAAAATTTGTAGCATGATTTACAGATTTGTAGTGTAATACAACATGTTGCCGAATAATAGATAAAAATAAACAGAATGGCGACAAGTTTTAGAGGATGTTAGAAACTAAACTGTAAATATGTTGTAGGCAACTAGTGAACACTGAGTACTTAAGCCTGAACTTAAAATTAAACCCAACTATATATGTACATCAAACAAAGTGTAGTAACATATGGTTGAACTCGAGACTAAAGAGTACTTTCTGAACTTAAAATTAAACTTAACTATATACAGCAAAGAAAGTGTAGTAACCAATGAGCACCCATGGTTGAGATCACTATGTACATCAAGCAAACTGAATTAGCATTTAATGTAGCTAAACAATGAGCACATATTGTTGAACTCGAGACTAAACATAATTATAACTATATACACTAACTATATACATTAGACAAAATGAATGGTCTGTTAAGTTCTGTTGGTTCTTCGAATAGCTTGACCTGAATTGATTTACTTGAATTGATTTGACTTGATTTAATTCAATTTAGGTTAATTTAATTGAGCTTGATTTGATTATAGGGTTGACATATCGGACAACTGATTTAATTATGTGTATAGAAAATCGAACTCAAAGCAATTAAGTTGCATCGAGTGGAAATTTGTAGGATGAAGGGTGGCTTGAGAGAGACGATCTTATAGATGGTAATATAGAAAATGGTAACCTCTATACTGCATTTAGGAAGTCGATAGCTGCTGATTTAAACGAGTTTAACGAGTCACTGCACCTGGCTTCATCCCTCATCTGATTCCAGATAGTTGCCCCACGCAGGAAATGTTTCTTCCTCCGTATTGCGACAGCACCCTTGGTAAGACAATTCTAGACCGGTTTAAAATGCTCCATTTGATCCGTCCCACCAGGTAGCCTGGCAGTAGACCACGTCTGGCCTTGAAAATCAACATCAAGACACTAAGCTCGTACATTTTGGCTAGTTGACATGGGATAAGCATTTCGAGTAGACAGGCGGGCACACGTGAGCCACGCCTGAAACCGAAGACATATCTAGCGCAAGCCATGAAAGCACGGCATAGTTTAATGAGGTTGCCGCAGGAGATTGGGAACAATACTACATCTGCGTAGAAGAAGTGTGGTAAGACCAGAGCAGTAAAAAGTCTGGTGCGTGTTGTTCCACCTAGATGTTGTGATGCTGCGTATTATGTACGCAAGCCATAATACACTCTAGAGCATATTTTGTTGATCAGAGGTTCCCAGGTGAGCCCAGGATCCATGAGCACGCCCAGGTTAAGCACCGCCTTTTTTGGACAACTCAATATTGTGACCCAATAAATGAAGTGCAGGTAGGTGTGCAGAGTTAGCCGCAGTCAAGGGACGAATGGAATAGATTATGGCTTGTGTTTTAGTTGGATTACGGGATATCCCGTTATTAGTTGACCAGTCAGCGATCCCTGCCAAGGTCCTGTTAATGACCACCGACGCCTCACTAAGGTTGCCTCTTGGAGCACCACAATAGATCTGGAGATCGTCTGCGTATATGTGGAAGTGTACATCAGTCAGCACAGCGGTGATGTCATCCATGAAGAGTGTAAATAGGAGCGGCGCCAGAACAGCCCCCTGAGGGACTCCTTCCACCACTGGCCTCATAGACGAGTATGTGCCATTACTGTTTACCAGGAAATATCTGTTACTCAAATAATGACTAATCAGTCTACAAGCAGTAGCGGAGAACCCAAAACTGTTACAGAGCTTAGCAATTAACAAAGAGTGAGGGACCGAGTCGAAGGCCTTGCTGAAATCTAAAAGAACGTGAATTACGTCGTTACCCCTGTCACATAGATCACGAATGCCCGCCGTTACCTCTAGAAGAGCTGTCCCTGTTGAGTGAAGCCTCCTGAAGCCTGACTGGAATTTTTAGAGTAGATTATAAGACTCAACATGCTCTGTGACTTGATCAGCAATGATAATCTCCAGGACCTTGGAGATCGTCGGCAAAATGGAAATTGGTCTCCATTCCGAGATGTGAGATGGAGAGTTGACTTTGGGGATCGGAGTGATTAGACCCACTTTCCAATTATTAGGAAAGTGTGAAGATGAAATTAATCTGTTAAGCAGATGAGTAATGATAGGTAGGATGAAGGGAAGAACTATTTTGTAAAACTTGAGAGGTACATCATTGTGCCCAATTGCATTTGATTTAATTTTGCGGAAGGCGTTCACAACCTCAACCTCAGATACATTTGAGAAGCTGAAGGCATCAACATCCACCGGAGCCCGTGGTCCAGTGGGAATATGCTGTACATCATCTGAGCTATCGCTTATAACGTTTGACAGCAGTGCAGTGCTGGGACAAAGAAAGTCAGCATAATCTTCCGGGTCAACGGTTGATAGATCCCTGGCTTTAGAACCCAGGCCAAGATCATTGACCTTATTCCAATTTAGGACGTTGCCTTCTCTAACGCCTTTGAGTGTGTCCTCTCTTACCTTCGCTCTGATTAAGTAGTCAGCCTGGTTACGCAGGCGACGAAATTGGACGGAATTAAAAATACTATAGTCACACAATATATTGCGAAAATGATTTGCCAAAGGAATAATTGATGCATTTTCTTTAAATTACTAGGATCTAACATTTCACAGTATTTAAGACATTTCCTTAGAACTTACATTTTTATCTTCTAAAAGACATTCTGAGACCTTTCCACCTAATTATATCTCCAATAGGAAGATGTAAAAATTCTGACAAGCACTAACGGAAATGGTGTGGGTACATTTTTGTTAAAAAGTTACTAAGCATCTCGTACTAATTTTTTGTTGTAATTTCTTCGTACCTCGCGTGGTGTAGTAATCCTACAATTATACTAAACAACCATACATGGATTCAATTTTATCTGTCCTGTCAACGCACGCACTGCTTCCAATGCATTAAAAATTTGTTAACTAACTTCGGCATCAGGTTGTGTTTAGCCTGGAGAGGTTTGAAGTGGATAACAAAATGGAACATGTTCTAAAAAGATACACAGACGATCGGCTCCAAATCGGTAAACTTCATTTAATTTCGATAAAAGTATTCCACTGGATATGAGTAAAATATATTTTTAACATGCATTTTGGAAAATCGATTTTTCGTTCCTGACTCGGTACAGCAGCGTTCGGATTTGTGTACGGTCCGACGTAAAAATGAAATGTTTTCGATACCTTATTTTAAATCGTATTTTCGTTTCGAAACGTATCGGTTAATCTTCTCAGTCAGTTGTAATGTCTAATTTGTAGTGGTCTCTAGTGAGTAATTTTGGTAGTTTATGATTTTTTCCAATTTTATATGCATTTGAAAATTTCCCGAATATGGGTTTCAACAATATCTATTTAATATCGCTTTGAATTCGTTTTAAATATGTTTTTGTGGTTGCTCATTTATACATATTTTATATCCTTTAGAATACGTTCTGAATATGTTCTTTCTGACACGCACTATTACATTACCACCGATTGACACACGATCATTTTTAACCGACGTCCGAAAATTTCGCTCTGGAGGGCGGCCATTAGTCTTATAAAAAGCATATGGAAAGAATATGTATTTTGATATCAATTTGTGTACATAGTCAGAGAAGATGGTCAGAGCATGTTCTGTGTTATCTGGGATGAGAATTCATATTTTAAATTAAAAGTTTTCAAAAAGGAAATTGCAGTGCATCCAGAGAAAGATTTATGCGTCGTTTCGGATGACGCTGCTTTTGAGTACATTTTACTTCTATTGGAACTTCATCCCATAATTTTCTAGATTTCGCTTAGAATAATTATTATTTTTCATTGTCTCACACAGCCAGGCGGTTACGAATACTCTAAATCAGCTTACCAGTATCCATATCGTCGAATATTTCCAAAAATATGGATTCACAAATTGTCACTCACTCAATGTACCTAGAACCGGTTTCACGCGACTGGAATCAAAATTTTTTATCTCTAATTTATAACAGCTTCTAAGCGCTCTGGAACGAATCGTAACGCGTCAGTATGAACACTCGCATTGTTTGCCATATCTGTGACTTTTTCAGCCGGCTGCGAAGTTTTAAAAAATGTATAATTTCAGCAATTAGATGAAAAATTACTGTATATTGCATGGAATTACTGTTTTACTGTACGGGACTCGAAATTACTGTAAAAAACAGTAATTACTGTACGGTTAACATTGCCACATGTATTTACCATTTGGGCAAAGTCGGAGTTGACTGATCAGTCGTAATTGTAATTCGAGGCAGTCCATCATCGAAGCGAAGATTTTGCTCTGGCGGCATGTCATTAGATTTTGCCTGTTTCGAAATTATTTCCGATTTTTCCCCCTAGCATAAATGACATTTATAGATTAATTTAAATAATAAAATTGGAATTTATGAATTTTTCAAGCAAAGTGGCTTTACTTGTGGAGGATAACGAAAATGCCGAAGAAATAATTAATTACCGGGTCAAAGAAAATTTTTTAAGGCAGCGGTATTATGTTAATGATATGCCTAACAAAATGTACTGCCTTATTGATTTTTGAATTCAAGAAATATTCTTACAAGTTTATAACTTCAAGTTTTAAGAATCTATATAATTGATGTATAAAATCATTTATATTGAATAAATTAAAAATTAATGTAACATTTAAATCAAATTTCTTAAATTTTACATACGTTTTTTAATCTTCGTTTGTACTATCAATCACTCTCAGCAAAACTCAGTGATATGTTATCGAAATTATCGCCCGTCGAAAGTGTTACAACATACCGAGTATCGATAAATTGTCAACGTCGAACCTTTCGAAGTTATAACATCTTGTCCCAGTTCAAATTTCAATTGATCCCTATGTCTGATGATAGAATAGAATGAAATCTGGGCTGAAGAACGCTGTTTCCCGCTTTCGTCTTGCTACTAACACTAGTTTTAGTAACTCACAAGCTCAGCTATTATAATAGTTAGACGAAGACGAACCATTGAATAAATAACTAATAGTATTAATAATTAGTTATTTATTCAACGAGACGAACTTAACCTGTCGCAATTCGTATGCTTAGCTTGATATTTGACGTTTGTTATGGAAGTATGTTAGAGTGATTGGCTTGGACGTGAAGTCCAGACTGCCAGCATGAGCTGACAGATCACTCGGTGGACAGCGTTGACTGCAGGGTGGCACCCTAGCTTGCCTCGGCTATTGGCGGAGAGTGTGGGGAGTTTCCCAGGAAAAAACCTGCCGCTGTCACCAGCCATATACAAAATTAATCATCGTGCCTACAAACCAAAACGCCGGCACTCATTCGGTCCTGAATGGACCCTTACATCACTTACCCACATCCTTTGGGAAGGCGCAGATGTTCTGCCTTCCATCGCCATTGCCCCAACCACCCTACGATACTGCGGGCGATATGGTACAGTATTCCTGTAAGACCTGAAAAGAGAGAGAGTAGCGGACCTAGGCGACCTTCATGTTGGGAGGGCTCCGGGAGAGTGAGGAGAAAGAAAAAACTCAGAGCCCCATTACGTTATGAACTATATCTTCGTTCAGCGAGACTCATACAGAAAATCTTATACAAAGTGTATACAAAATTCAGCAAGAATCACAAAAAAAATCTTCTACAAAATGTATACAAAATTGAGCAAGAATCAAAAAAAATCTTATACAAAATGTATACAAAATTGAGTTCACAAGATAGGTATAGGTTCCTCTAGCTTTTCTCTCTATTGAGGTTCAAAACGGTTCCCGTATTTTCTCTATTCTTTCGGTTATGATAACTACACATGTTTCCATGAATCGTTCTTATTCCGTGCCGTCTTGTTAAAAAGGTTTACTTGCTCGAGGATTCGAGTAAAAGATTGACGTCGACTCGGCGACACGACTGATTTTTACTACGGGAATGCCGCAAAACTACTGACATACATATATATATTATAATTATTTGAAATGCATATAAAATAGAAAACTTGTAAACGTAAACAACATACATATTTATATTATAATTATTCGAAATGCATATAAAATAGAAACGTTGTAAAAGTAAACAACATACATATGTATATTATAATTACTTGAAATGCATATAAAATAGAAAACTTGTAAAAGTAAACAAAGACAGGCTATCACTTACATTGTCATGCTGGGGTCCACCGCAGAGGCGCCTCCGTGGATGCCCCGCTATGCTGCTGATTAGACGTATAACACATTAATTAAAAGAAATGAGAATCCTCCTAATTAGCAAACCGGTACGCACATCAAAAGATACCTCTTTACGATTATTTAAAAAAACTCTTTTGCACAGGATCTCCAGTTATTGTTCCTGCAACTTAGTGTCGGGGCGCATAATTTTGAACCTCACTTTGTTCGACCAGCTATGCTAAGAAGTTATTATTTTTGCAAATTTTAATTCTACTTATTCTTGATCAATTGCTGTATCAAGTCTTTTAAAATTGTAAGTCATGGGTTCCGATGAGTTTTATCCTTTTTCTTATTTTTCTATAATGCTAAATCTCTATACATTATCAAATTATCTCGTCACCCTGATAGTACGTGTTTCCCTATCAAACTTCTCTTAAAGCCTAACCATACTCAGGCTTTATTAATTTCAGCCTAATCAAAATCGGTTGCTGCATAAGTTGATTTCAATTTCAAATCAAATCTTGGTCTAATCTTTGTTTGGCGGAAAATGACACCGAACTGACATCCACTGTAAGTAGATTTGCCCACGGGTGAGCTATGCCAGTCTTTGAAATCCTAATATTGATGCAAATTCAATTTCAATTCTATTCTTAGAATACAGTGACGGGTATTCTTAGATTAGATTATTCTAAATCTTTTTGTTTTTTTTTTTGTTATTGTGGCCCAATTTCCTATAGAGGCACGAAATACTACATTCACGGTGAGGTCTACAGGTTACCTGTTCATCAAGACAAACGGTCGTCGACTTCCATGCGCATTTACAATGGTCTGTCGGAGCCCGAGGGCAAAATCATCAACGAAGCGAGAGCCGTCATCCGCTTCCTAAATTTGTAATGCCAGCGGAGCTTGGAATTAAGTTCTGCAATTTTACATTAACATGCTGGAGAATATGTAGCTGTGAAATTTCCCAGTTTGGTAGGGTGTCCCTGATGTAATTTCGCCCTTGCCCTGCTTAGTGATTTCAGCCCGGATGGGATACCTTGCCAAATGGACGTGGTCGACGCTTCGCCGCTCGTGGTCTAATTCTTGAGGTTTTTTTTTCCTTGAACCACCATTCACTGAACAACTTTAGAGCCTTAGATGCATCTTTATAAAAAGTGCTCTGACTACACAATGCCGACACAATGATGTGATATTGTTGAATACTTAATACTTGAATTTATACGGAGATATCCAAATGGCTGCCGCCGCCTTCGCTATTGCTTCCTGGCAAAAATTGCTACGCCAAACCATCCAGGTACTAAAATAATATTGAAATTTTTACTAATACCACAATTTACAAGCACGATGCCCAAAGAAAATTTGGATATTATACCTACATGCGCTTGCTACGTACGTTTATTCACGAGCTTTACTTTTTCACCTCACTTTTACTTTGACAATCCGTCAGTAGTCGTAACTTTTCTTCCTCTGTCAAAAATTAAACATGAGGAAACGTTGTTCCTATCGAGTAGGGTGCGTTCGAGTCCTACCACTCCGTCCGTCTGACAGCAGGCCGGCTTGCTTCAGTGTAGCATACTGCTATAGGCAGTACGCTACGACCATAACAGGGCAGAGTGGTTAAGACCACCCGTGGTTCAGACAACGCTGAAAAATGGTCGACTGAGCTAGACGATCTCAAAACATAGGCCTTGTAATTATTCGTAGTTAACGCAAATATAAAAATGAACACACTTTGGATTTAATTTCTTAAAATCCTTATCATCTATATTTCAGCTTTTGTATAATATAATGGTTACTACAAATTCACAACTATATATATAATTCCTATTCAGTACAGTTTGGTTATTTAACGTGCTTAATTCGAGCGCGTGACCAACGAGAGAAGACTGAAACTTCATTCAACACTAAAACTAAAAGGAATTCTCGTTTTTAAGAACTAGCAGGAATCATGTTCAAATCTTCGAAATGAGGAAGAGTTATTTTAATCGCGCGAAATTTGAATTTATTTAAAGTGCGACTTTTTGAATATTTCGCTGTCACTACATTACCCCCTCCAAAAAGAGAGAAAGAGAGACACAAAAAAATATATATATATATATAAATGAGGCTAGTTACCTACTGTGAACAACGAATAGTCAAGGTTTTAGTCGATCGATAGATATTGATTGGTTCTTGCCATTGATATTTAAAACGAAGTGTTTACGAAGGCGTTTTACTACTTTGAATGGGCTTTCATATGTTTGTTCCAGACCTGTTTTGACTCTGTCTACGCGGACGAATACGTATTCGCATTTATTTAAGCTGTCTGGAACGTAGGTATATGCATTTCTAGGAGTACGCGGACATTTAAATGTTAGATTTCTCATTTGATTTCTCAGGGTGCTAACTAAATTTGTAGGATCTGAATCGGTTTGGTTTGTTCTTTGCACGACAAATTCGCCAGGTATTCTAAGAGCTTGGCCATACACTAATTCGGCTGGTGATGCATTCAGATCTTCTTTTATTGAAGTTCGCATTCCTAGAAGTACCAATGGAATTTCCTCACTCCAATTCGCGGTGTTACCACATGTTTTAAGAGAGTCTTTCCACTGTCTATGGATCCTTTCTATCATACCATTGCTTTGAGATGGTAACTTGTGGTGCGGATTCTATGTGAACCTAATAGGCTAGTGAGTTCCGAGAACAGATTCGACTCGAATTGCACGCCTTGGTCTGTGGTTATTTGTAGGGGACAACCGAATCTGGATATATATTCAAAAACGAATGATTTTGCTACTTCCATCGCGGTACTTGTTCTAAAAGGATAAGCTTCCGGCCACCTAGTAAACCGATCGATCACCGTTAAAATAAAACGGTTTCCATTAGACGGAGGTAGTGGGCCTACTAAATCCATATGAATGTGGTTAAATCTTTTTAATGGTATGTTGCAGGTTTCTATTGGAGTTTTAATGTGCCTGTGGACTTTTGACTTTTGACAACTTATGCAGGCTTTTGCCCACATGCCGGCATCGCTATTAATTCCTGGCCAAAAGTATCTGGAAGCGCATTGCTTTCTACTGGCACGCATTCCAGGATGAGATATGTAAAGCCATGACCTCAGGTAAGAATATTTTATTTATCAAGAAATATGCTTGCATAGCGGAATTTGCTTGCGTTGCAAATTCTTCTTGAGGTCAAACAAACTTTGTTTGTTTTCAATTATTTTTCGATTTGATATTTGTTTATAATGATTGACCGTGGTCATGGCTTTACAGTATATTGCAATTCTGCAATAATCCCCCCTTTTTGAATGGTAAAGAATACCGATTCCTTTGTATTCAATTTGTATAAATAAGGTGATACTAACTAAATAAAATCAGATTTAATTGCAACTTTAACGAGTAGTTTTTATCTCTCAAAACATATCGGCATACTCTGCCATTTGGAATATAGCGGCATACTCTGCCTCCAATATACAAACATCGGCATACTCTGCCATCTGGAATATAGCGGCATACTCTGCCTCCAATATATAAACATCGGCATACTCTGCCATAAATTTTACAGATTGGCAAATACCAAGCCTTAAGGGTGGACAAAATCTACGAAGGAAATATAACGATAAAACAGCGGCTCATCTTAGCTATACAGAACCCTTCCGGACAAATTGTGGAACAACTTATATTACATGGCGACCCTGCATATCGAACCATCGACCCTGCATATCGACCATCTATCCCGCAAATAGGACCACAAAATCTGCAAAACAGACCATCAACTTCGCATAGCAGATATACAACAACCAAACTTCCCAGAATACCATCAGAAATCATTGACCCTACGATACGCAAATGAACGGCACCCAGGCGACTAATATGGCCAAAAAGAATACAAGTGCCAGAAATTAAATTGCACTCTAGTGATGATACATACACACCGACCACAACAACAATAGAAGACAGTCCTACATACATTCCAACAAATAAACAAATAGAAGAAAACGTACATGAGAAGTACATACCTACAGCAACTCTAAATCAAGAAGCTCCAGAGTATTTCCCAACAACGATAAATACATCAAATATACCAGTACAAAAAAAACCCAGTTTGCACGAAGCATTAAAGAATAACCCGACAGCTGGTCCAAAGGCAATCACAATTGCGCAGTATAAAACAAAACAAGAAATGACAAAAAAACCAATAATAGAGAACTGTACACCTCTTTACACAAAAAAAAAAGGGGCGGTGTAGCTGTAAAACTGAGACAGCAAATAGCAGAGCTATACAGAGTGATACCGATCACAAAAGAGAAGGACTTAAAAAAACAACTAATACAAAAGCTCAACAAACTGAAAGAAGAAAGTCGCAATCGACGAAAGTAAGGGAGGAACAAAATAAATTAACCACAAACCAAGTAATGGGCAATGATGCGCAGGTGGTTCAACAACATATGAATGTTAGCTTTACATTTATTTTTATTTGAGATGGCTTTTAGGGATAGAACTGTAAAATTTTTTTTTTATATAAGTTCCATTTTAATGTATCATTTTTTTTAATAGATAGTGTCATAGATATTTAGATTTCATGGGTAACAGTATATTTTTTTTTATATATGTAGATAGCTTTTAGAGATAGAATTGTAATGGGTTTTCTTTAATATATAAACAGTTATAGATAATTTTTTTTTTTATTTTATGGGTAGCATCGAACAATAAAATTACTTCTTAGATGAATAAATAATATGAATAACATCAACTGTCTTTGGGTTCTCCGAAATTTAAATAGATAAACAAATGGAAGAATACAAAAACTTTTAACAGAGTTAAAGAAATTGCTAGAAACCCTTAAGAAAAGCCCACTGAATTTAAAATGTTTCGAAATCAGCAAGCAGGTACGCCGAATCTCTGGCGAAGAAACTCGGATGCCATAGAAAATGAAAGTTCACCAGAACATCAGTCAAAGGATGACGAAATGAACAGCAAACATAAAAAGATAAAGACTGAAAATAATCAGGAAAAATGGTCAACAAGCAATAGCGACAAATTAATAGGAGGACTAAACATAAAAAGAAAAATGCATGCAATAGTTCAAACTCATATTCCGACAGTGATGACAGCCACGCAAACAGATACCTGTGATCAACACGATTCCGCATAACAGACGGACGATGAATTATATAAAAATGCGTCCCATGATTTGGCATTACATCATAAAGTGCACTACAAAAATGCAGCTTGTCAAACTGACATCCGCAAACAGGAAATCAGAATCGCTGAAGTAGACGAATAACTGTTCAAAATTCGGATAACGGGCAAGAAGTCCCTGAAATTTAACGTTCAACTTTCAGAACAATAAAAATAAAACGAAAAAGCGCACGCAAGTTTTTAAAATAAAGGATACGTCGCAGAATTCATACCATTTATAGCATGCAAGTTTAGGATTTCTAGAATAGAACACTCAAAGTAACAAGAACTAAATACATTTGAAAGAAGACTAAGTAAGCCGATCATTATGTAAGACTAACCGAAGGCATCGATAGAGGCGGTAAGTGTTACAATTAAGATTGAGCAGACTTTTGCAACAAGAATACGTCAATAGTGATGAGGTCTAAACAAATCTTCATAGATAAGGATCTTGAAATTGTGTACAAACTGGGAAAGTAGATACAAATGCAAATGCCCTGTCAGGAATAAAAATGTACTCTGAGAAATGATACCAAGAGAAATAAACGTTATCACACGAAATATGATGAAAAAGCAGCAAAACGGATTAGAAGGAGAGCCAATATAAAATCAGGTCAATTCTATATATGGGAATACACATCCATCTCCAACATAAGAAATATTAAGAGGATACAATTCAATACAGCGTACGCACAAGAGAATGCGATAGATAAAAGTTTGCCAGCAATATGTAAGAAAGGGGTAACCGTTCAGTACAGCGATAATCCTGCATTTAACTCTGGTTAAATCATGGAGAAGCTGATACAAAAGATGAACGAGAATAATATTACAGAATTAGCACTCGCAAAGGACGATGCTATATGGATATTAATGAATTCAAAAGGAAATTCAATAAGCTGCAGCAGAATGATAAATGTGGTAAGGCAACACCACTGAAGATACTACGTTATAAACCCCCAAAAAGGATCAAGGATCCAAAGAAAAAATAAGAATTAGTAAAAGAGTACCATGACAAAAAGCATGGTGGACACGCTGGAATTAAACGCTGCAATAAAGGCACATATGGAAACCTTTACACAATGATAAAGAAGTACATAAACAAGTATGATAACTGTGCAAAGAACAAATTCAAAAGGTACACAAATGAACCTCTAGTGACAATGGACACACAAACCAGTAGTTGCGAAAAGATCTCAGTTGACACACTAGGACCTCTGAGGATATATATATTTACATACATTCTAACGCTACAATACGAATCATCAAAGTTCATAGAGGCATACCAGATATAAACAAAAAAAAAAAAAAAAACCGGCTCAGACTCAAGACTACGTAAACTAATAAAATGGTTAAATACTGTAGAATAATTATATAAAAATAATAGAATAATATATCACGGAGATATTAGTAACGTTAGAACAAAAAAAAATCATAATAATAATGATAATAATAACAATAATTAGCAAATAATCCTGTATTAACAAAGCAATTAACCTGTAATAAAAATAATTAACAGTATACTATAATTACATAAATAAATTAGAATATGTTTAATTTAATAATATGCATAAGTTTATGTAACAAAAAAAAAATTTTTTTTTCATATACAAATTTTTTTTTTCTTTTAAGGGTAAGGATGTAAAGCCATGACCACGGTCAATCATTATAAACAAATATCAAATCGAAAAATAATTGAAAACAAACAAAGTTTGTTTGACCTCAAGAAGAATTTGCAACGCAAGCAAATTCCGCTATGCAAGCATATTTCTTGATAAATAAAATATTCTTACCTGAGGTCATTGCTTTACAATAGCGATACATTGTGACTCAATCAGAAATTCTGTGATCAAAAATGCTGACACTACAGTTTCTGATTAAGAACTTTGTATATTGCAATTCTGCAATAATCCCCCCTTTTTGAATGGTAAAGAATACCGATTCCTTTGTATTCAATTTGTATAAATAAGGTGATACTAACTAAATAAAATCAGATTTAATTGCAACTTTAACGAGTAGTTTTTATCTCTCAAAACATATCGGCATACTCTGCCATTTGGAATATAGCGGCATACTCTGCCTCCAATATACAAACATCGGCATACTCTGCCATCTGGAATATAGCGGCATACTCTGCCTCCAATATATAAACATCGGCATACTCTGCCATAAATTTTACAGATTGGCAAATACCAAGCCTTAAGGGTGGACAAAATCTACGAAGGAAATATAACGATAAAACAGCGGCTCATCTTAGCTATACAGAACCCTTCCGGACAAATTGTGGAACAACTTATATTACAGATAGACTGTGGAGTTTATCGAAAACGGGTTTTCTTAGCTCTCGCGGGATGTAGGGTCGGTTTATGTTTTGGGAGACTTCACACCATATTTGACAGTGCATTTCAGGTATGTCGACTTGCTTCAGTTTCCATTTCGCAGTATTAGGTACTGAAAGTAACTGTTTTAATTCTTTGTCGTTTTCTTGTAGTTGTACTAAACGTTGTAAGTCGATGCCTGTGAATCGCAAGCTACAGCTTTCCATGCTTGGGCGCGACAGGAAGTCGGCGACTACATTTTCTTTTCCTGATATGTGGCGGATATCAGTTGTAAATTGTGCAACATACTCTAGGTGACGTGTTTGTCGGGAACTGTGATCAGTTTTCGAGGTTATTGCCGATGTCAATGGTTTATGGTCGGTGAATACCATCACTTCTCGATCTTCTATGAAATGCCTAAAGCGTTTGATTCCCAGGTAAATAGCAAGTAACTCTCGATCGAATGTAGAATATCGAGTTTCTGCTGGTTGGAGCTTTTTGGAGAAAAAGGCTAAAGGTGCCCAGCAGTGTTTATTTGAATCAAACTGTTGCAAAACAGCACCAATCGCAATGTTTGAGCTATCGCAGGTGATATTGAAAACTGTATTATTGCTTGGATGTATTAGAAGCGTAGCCGATGCTAAGGCTGCTTTAGCTCTTTCGAATCCGTCATTACAGGTTTCTGGCCAGTGGAATTGCTTTGAGGTTTTACCAAGCTTTGCTGAATTAGCTAAATGCGAATATATCGGAGCAAGCATTTCTGCGAGGTGTGGAACAAAGCGGTTATAATAATTTATCATACCGAGAAATTGCTGTGTTTCCTTGATAGATGTCGGCGGTGTAATCGCAAGGATCGTGTTTACTCGATCCTCTTGTGGGAGAATGCCATCTTCATTTACTGTGTGTGCCAAAAACGTTAAACTTTTAGCACCGAATACACATTTTGAAATTTTTTATTTTGACGTCGTATTCGCTAAGTCGTTGAAACAGTAATTTTAGATGTTGTTTATGTTGTTCCTCGGAAGTGCTAGCAACCAGGACATCGTCAATATAGGCGTATACAAAATCCATTCCTTTCAAGGCTTCGTTTATGAATCGCTGAAAGGTTTGGGCTGCATTCCTGAGACCGAATGGCATTCTTCGAAATTCGTACAGACCAAATGGTGTAATAATACCAGTTTTATACATGTGTTCGTCTGCTACAGGAATGTGATGAAAGGCTCTAACCAGATCTATTTTGGAGAATATTTTACAACCACTTAAATGCATGGCAAAGTCCTGAATGTGAGGAATTGGGTATCGGTCTGGTATGGTACAGGCGTTTAAGCGGCGATAGTCCCCACAGGGTCTCCAATCGTTATCGTCTTTCTTCTTAACGAGATGTAAGGGTGAAGCATCTGGAGACGAAGATGGTTGACATATGCCGAGCTTTACCATGTATTCGAATTCATTCCGGGCTAGATCGAATTTATTTTTATCTAGTCTACGTGGTTTTGAATACGGTAGCGAGCCTTTCGTTTTTATGTAGTGAACGACGTTGTGTTTAATTGGGAGGTTGTAGTCGGGCGGTGATGTTATATTTGGAAAACTTTTAATTATATCACCGTAGTCATTGTTGACTTGAAAATGTTTTGGGGTCGGGGAGTTATCTGGCAATGTTATGGTATCTACTTTCAAAGATGTTATTTTATCTAGCAGTCGGCGCTGTTTCAGGTCTACTAGCAAATTGAATTTTTTCAAAAAATCTGCACCTATGATTGGTCGATTGACCGTTGCGACGATAAAGGTATGAGTAAAGTCGCGTCGTAGACCAAGGTCTAATTTTAGAAGTTGGGAGCAGAAAGTGCGTATAATTGTTCCGTTTGCTGCCGATAGGCAATAGCCATGATCGTTCTTGTCTCGTGGAAACATTTGAAATGGTACAATTGAAACATCTGTATCTATTAAGAAGGTAAGTTTCGTATTCTTACATCGAATAAATAAGCGGCTTGTGGTAATGTTACTGCTAGTTGCCGCATTACCAGCAGATATACTTAGTTTTTTGTTTTGCTATTGGAGGAATCGAAACTAAATGGCTTCCTACACTTTTGAGCATTTGCTATGAAACGGGTATGAAAGTAGCACACTGGATATTTATTAGGCTGTCTCTCGTTGCGTTGTTTACTATTATTTCGATTAGAAAAGGGTTGTTTACGATTTACAGATCGTGATCTATTAAAGTTTTTATTTGAGGGTGCAATTGAGAGTTCGTTTAATCTTTTTACTATAGTTTGCAATTGTGATGCAATATCAGGTGAAACCGGTTGTACGCTCGCAATGCTGTGTGGTTGTCCCACCTCATATATTTTATCTGCTGTTTTTAATAAATTTTCGATGTCTGTTTCGCTAGTCGCGGCTAGGATAGATTTAACGTGTGTTGGCAAACCATTAAGCCAAATTTGTTTTAATAAACTCTTTGTAAGTGCTTGAGAGCTTCCTGCTAAAGTTTCTAAATTCCTATAATATTGGGATGGTGTGTTGTCACCAATTGCTACACCATCTAAAAGTTTTGCTAGACGTTTATTCTCACTTTCCGTATGTCTCGCGATTACTGTATCTTTAATTCTTATATATTTGTTTTCGTTAGGTGGTGTATTAATTAGATCTGTAATTGACATAAGAACCTCCTCTGATAACGCAGTTAAAATGTGATGATACTTAAGCTCATCGCTTTTTATATTATTTATGATGAAAGTAGATTCGGCTAAAGCAAACCACATCGTTGGGCTACTATGGCAAAAATTTGGCATTTTTACGCGCGCGATTGTGTTAGCATCTTTTGTTGTGTCAGATGCTACTATTTTATCATCGTTCCCCATATTTATTAATAATTATTTGGTATTTTATTCGTAAAATATTCAAAAATTCAATTCACTCAATTAAAAAAAAATATATATTTAAGTGTCGGAATATCGAAAAGTCGCTTGTATTTAAAAAAAATCTATTGAAATAAACGTTTAAGCTCTGATATCTTACTTGAAAATTCCTTGAAATATTCTTACTGCAATGACGATTAAAATTCCTTTCACTCACTGTGTTTGATCATGATTACCAACCAATGTATATGTAGATTTAAATTAGAAGAAAAATCCATTAATTGTGTTAATGTAATCACGTGTTGAAAATAATATTACTCGTTGTTGGTCGCACGACGTGAACAATATTGAGTTACAACCTTTATTTCGGTATATATGTATTTCCTAAAAAAAACAAAAGCTAATATAAGTTTAATGGCATACTGAATTTCAAAATAAATGGAGTTTTATTATTTTAATTTCGACTTTATATAGATATAGGCTCAAGCAACATCTGCATGTATATATATGTGTATATATATGTATATATCGAATTTTTTTTTAGCGGGTTCCATTGATTGCTGCTCCAATTTCCGATATTTCTGCCCGTAAAGAAATTCTTCAGCTCAGATCGTTCGGTTTCTGTTGCTAGGGGAAGTATCTCCTGCCGCTATGTATTTGTGACGCTGTCAATCGTGTAATTGATGCTAATACTTGCTGATGCTGGATGTTGGTTTAAGCAGAACCTCTATGTGCTTTCGTCTCCTTTGTACAGTTGTACAGTTGAATGTACATATATGTTGTATTGAATGTACATATATTATAATGCACGTGCTGTTATGCTTCTATTGATGGTTGGTCACTCAATGCTCCTGTAATGCGAGATTGCGACTTTTCTTTATAAGCGTGTCTGCACGTCGACGTCGGGGTCACCATTTGTTGTAATTATTCGTAGTTAACGCAAATATAAAAATGAACACACTTTGGATTTAATTTCTTAAAATCCTTATCATCTATATTTCAGCTTTTGTATAATATAATGGTTACTACAAATTCACAACTATATATATAATTCCCATTCAGTACAGTTTGGTTATTTAACCTGCTTAATTCGAGCGCGTGACCAACGAGAGAAGACTGAAACTTCATTCAACACTAAAACTAAAAGGAATTCTCGTTTTTAAGAACTAGCAGGAATCATGTTCGAATCTTCGAAATGAGGAAGAGTAATTTTAATCGCGCGAAATTTGAATTTATTTAAAGTGCGAGTTTTTGAATATTTCGCTGTCACTACAGCCTCATCGCTGCGGGCACCCAATGTGTGGCTCGACCCACGACCCAATGAAGCATTCCTCATTACTCGGTCTCGGCGGGCATTACGAGTCGACTAAGATAGTTGGATTTGCTCGACAGATGACGCATCGAGTACACGTCCTTGAAGTCCCGTCAGTCTTCGATCAGACCGCGACATCCTTCTCCGTGCTACCGACCCACGACCCAATGAAGCATTTCTCATTACTCGGTCTCGGCGGGCATTACGAGTCGACTAAGGCAGTTGGATTTGCTCGACAGATGACGCATCGAGTACACATCCTTGAAGTCCCGTCAGTCTTCGATCAGACCTCGACATCCTTCTCCGTGCTAGAAACCAAAGGTGCATTGACAAGCTGGTAACCTAAAAAATCCAGCCGGTCGGTGCCTCTCTGCCTCCCTTCACCAAGATGCCGAGAAAACCCCGCGATCAGTAACCTAACCAACGGATCGCTAAGCTTCCTCGGCACAGCATCTCACTCTGATCTCCGACCGGCGATTGTTCAAGGGTGTGTCCCCAAGGTGTCGTCGAGGTAGTGACATGCTGGTACTATTCCTAAAATTTTCGTAGACATTTAAACAACTGGAATTCCTACGGCAGGCCATCTGCAGTAGGTTTACCATATAGGAGGGGCTCTGACGTGTTATCAGGCTAGGAAGTGGGATAAAATGTCTCTATGTTCAAGAGGTATGCCGGCCGCTAGGCTGGGGAATGTCCTAAGCGGCGCATTGGCATCCTGTGGTTTGCCAGTGAAGCTGGCTGGATGCCTTATTAGGGCTGCCAGGAATAAACGTGACAATAGATAGATATCACTACCTGATGTCTTTGGCGTGATAGACTCCTAACGGTTCCCCCTGCAGATCTTCAAGCTCGTAATAAGCGTTCCCTTTCTTGGCTTTAACCCGACACTTAACGAATTTTCGTCCCAGTTTAGCACTAGTCTGCTGTTGGAAGTTGCTTTGGGCAAAATTCCGTCTGAATATCTCTTGACCCACTCTGAAATTAACAGGTTTCGCTCGGAGATTATAAGCTTTTGAACCCAACCCTGTGTCCTAGTCCCCGTCCACCTCCATGGCATCGTCGACACAATGTTACAATTATAAATACCCCTGGTGTATTCTCACACAAAAACCGAAAACGAGCGAGTGATCAACCAACGAGCTGAGACAACAGGGCTCCGGGAGTGGGATGGAAAAGAAATAAGCCTAAAGCCACATCACGTTATAAAAATTTATATTCAGTACCAACATTCCAGATTGATTACGTTGTGATAATCTACTACCTGACCGAACTTAAAATCATAATGGCCACACAATTCGAAATGTCTTACAAGTATATCAGGCGATTACACAAGGAGTTAACCTTTATGTTGTATGTATGATTTGAAATTCCGAATTTCTTGAAATGACCCTAATACTGACACGATTCCACACAAGTTGAATTCCAATGATTACTCTATACTAATCTCTAAGCCTTATTCTTACACATCTATGAATGTATGTACCAGGACTTTCATTGGTCCTCTCGTAGTTTCCCGATTTTAGCATATACCGAACTTATAATGATTGTCACCGTTTCAAGACGGGTTACTGAACAATTTGTGTCTTACTCTGCAACTAGTCTTAGAAAAGAATGGAAAAATTCCCGACAGGGTTTCTTTTAGTTACCTTTAAGAACCAAATTGACTGATAATGCGGCAAGTTCCTCCACGAAGGCCTCCTGGAGTGCGTTCCGGTAATCAAAGAAATAAAAAAACAAAAATGTCTGTCTGGGACTTTCCTTACAGCAGACTACTCTAGTCCGTTTTCCTAATTCTAAAATTCCTAGTAATGTTATTATTAATCCATTGAAAATATTCTTAAACTCTAGTAAGGTTATTAGTAATTCATTTTTAACAATTTAATCTTGGTTCCTGTTCAAAAATTAAAAATGACTAAGAATGTTATCATTATTTAATTTTTCAAGATCTAAGTTTCTAATGATGTCATTTATAGTTGGATAACGTTCCTCAGGCTTACAACGAATCTTCTCACTTAGAGACAAAAAAAAATCAAACTAGAATACATCTATCGTTTCCTCATTGCATGTCAGGCAGGTACCACTCTGTGCGTCTGACCTTCACGAACGCGGGGGATGAAATAAGCGTAATACGAGATGTAAGTAATATTTCTTTTAAAAGCTAACGTTGACTGACCATCCACCTTTTTCACGGTTAAACCAGTTCTTATTGCTCTTGCTCAGTCCTCAACTTTTGCCATTAAGTGAAGCTGAATGCTGTCAATGGATACAGAGAGTGTATATGTACTTACAACATTGCGATGTACAATCTGGAAATCTCTTACTTTTAGGTCTGCAAGTTATATGAAACTGTATACGCACATCTTTAGCATGCTGCAACAATTCACAGAAACTATTCAATATCTGCGCAGCCCCATCACTATCTCTTACCAGACTGAATCAGTTGTATGTAATAAAAGCTATCTTATGTTATACACAATATCCTGTTATCCCAAAACTGAGGACGGCATTTGAAGGTGCTAAGAGCAACAAGAATCGATTCACCACATCATGTGTAGGTGGTAGTGAATTTCAAGTTTTATAATTGCTATATATGTACTATAATTTTTTTATAAGTATGATCCTTTGGTGAATGTCTCGCAAGGGTGATAACTGCCTAGCAGCGAGATATGCGAGTTGATTATGTAGGCATATACTAATTAAGGAACAAAAGCACTGAGCGAACGTTGATCCAACAGGGTGGATATGATTTCCTAATAACTATGTTATAATCTTATACTAATTAAGGCGAAGCTAAATCGATTGCCGCTTGCTGGCTCCTCTACTTAGTAAACTCCGTGTAATTTTGCTTACTAAATAATCCGAAGGAGATTTTTCTTTTGGCGAGGTTATGTCGGATATGAATGCACGTGGCTAAAGGCCCGCTTAGCATCCATCAACTGTTTGAATCCTGATTTAGGTAATTTTGTCTTTTGTTCTCTTTTCCCTATTTCTGTTTTCTTATTTATACCTCTTAACTTAAATATGAAATGAGGAAAAAAATATTCTGACCTAAAAATGGTTAAGTAGTTTGCGTTTCCTTCAGCCCCCTTTTTTGGGGGGGACTGTACCTGGTTATCCGCGCTGTTTTTGCTAATTTGATTTTTCTCTTTTCCAGAAGAATCAAATGGATTTTTCTCCCTGCCTTGCTTCAGGCTTCACTCTTTAACTCCCGGTGTGTGAATTCCGACCGACTTCTTTGGCGGAGTCTCCCTGTCTTAGCAGCAATACTACACGCTGCCGATTTACACGTGGTGCTCTGTGTGCAAAAATTACCTTTATGTAATAATTATAAAAATTTATGTGTAGCATACCTTTCTTTTCTGTAATTTTTCTTGTTTTTTTTTCTTTTTGCGCGATTTACTATTTCCCGCTGACCACAACGACACGTTACCACTTAATTGCGACCGAATTCCCTCTTTTTAGTTTTCCTCTAACCCGCTTCGACAACTTCTCTTGTCTACTTGCAGTTCGATAGTCCCGAAATGATAAAAATCGCCAGCCTTCCTGTCACTCTTCTTCTTGTTTTCTTAACTTTTGTTCACCCCCAGTGGTGTCAAAAGTGGCAGCACATTCGCCGTGTGGCTCGATATATAATTTGCCGCCAGATCACAGTGCCAGCACGACGCAGCATACTGCATTGTGTGACGCTGCGACCATAACAATATACGATTTTTTTCTTTACTCTTACAAAAAAATGAACAGGCACAATCTAACACACGCCGATCTTCTTTTTTTCCACCAGACAGCTTCCAAAAAAAAACTCTTCTTCTTCCTTTTCTGTTCGCTCGGGCACTTGTCCCAGTCAGACTTGAATCGTCTGGTCGAGTCTCATCAGCAGCACATTCGCCGTGTGGCCCACGCTGTGTGCTGCTGCTAGCCGTCGGGTAGCATACTGATGCCTGCAGTACGCTACGACCATAACAGCCCCCAAATGAATTTACCAACCAATTGGTATTCGAAAAAACCAGCAACCTTCCAAACCTCAAACCAAATTTTAAATACAATTCAAAACCAAACGCCGACATACTATTAGAGAAGGTAATATAGAGAATGAAGGCATTCTAGTAATCATCCCAAAAAATTACACACACCCCAGAAAACTAACGGCTACTCTAACTGACTATACAACCTTCAGATCAGTCCAAGAGACTTACTGTAAATTTATTAGCAATGGACATCTCAAACGGATCTGTTGCACAATCAAGGTACAAGATGTTACCAAACCCGACGAACAGGATAAGCTCATCAGAGAATATCACAAAACATCTCACCATAGAGGAATCACCGAAACTCTCGAACATCTATAACGAGCTCAGTACTTCCCCAAAATGAAGGAACGCATAACTCGCATTATCAACAACTATAAAATCTGCTAAGCGAAAAAATCTGGACGTAATAAAAAACCACTCAAATTCGAAATCTCAGAAACCCCTAGTAAACTGTTAGAGATCTTACTTTTGGACATTTACTCCGTCCACAAAGAGATTTTCTTTATAATACTAGACAAATTCAGTAAATATCTGCATATATTGTCTCAGCAAGGACTATCGTGATCATAGTAAAATCATTAAAGCATTCTTTCTCCCATCACGGTATTCCAACCAAAATAGTAACTGATAACTAGAATTCCTGTCCTCAACATTCAAAGACTTTCTAAGTTTAATCATTTCGAATACCACCTAACATCTGGGAAGAATTCTACTGGAAATTCCCCAGTAGAAAGGTTCCATTCCACTTTAACAGAACTCATTAGAATTATCCATAGTCAAAATGAAAATAAACCTATAGAAGAAACGATGGACGATGCCGTTATAACATATAGCAACTCAATCCATTCCACTATTAAGCTAACACCGTTTGAATTAATATCAGGACATTATAACAAATCCTGTCCCTTCTCCATCGATAAAAACTTTAAGACACAACAAGACCTTCTGAACCAACACACAAAAGAAGACGAACGTTGACCAACATCGTCCATCAACGTAATTTAGAGCAAAAACGCAAAATTATCGCTAAACTAAACAGCAGCCGCAAAGAGCCACCAAACTTCGAAACTAACGAAACCATATTTGATACGGATAATAGACGTAACAAATTAGCAGCCAAATTCACAAAACATAGAGTAGTCTGCTAACAAAAGAAAATTCACAAACAAAAACTCAAAAACAAACGACTTTTCAGGCTTACCAAACCTTCCTCACAACAAAAATTAGAGATACATGACCTCAGCAATAGTCAAGGGCTTTTGCCACTTAAACTCGGAAACGCAAGAATGAAGAAAAGGTTTTCAAGATTAATAGACATTGTTAATATATCCGAATACGAATCCAATGTAGTATAAATAGAAAAGAATAACAGAGTCTTACCAACCACATGGGCGATCCAAAAGTATATGAATCGCTCTTAAAAATATTACAGAAAAAATACAGCATACTCTTAAATAATTTAGATTTAATCAAACCCAAGTATAGACAGAAAAGAGGTCTGATTGGACGCCAACCCAATCGGAAACACCCTAGTGGCAGTAGAGGTACCAAAAGCACCAATTACAGCCCCATACGTTACTCTTATGTGGCCGTCACTGCACACTAATGAGGGAGGAGTTACGTCACAGCCGTAAACCAATATTTTATATAAATCAATTAACTAAAATAAACCTAAAAGACAAAAAAAATAATTTACGTTTAGTTGTGTAATAATTAAAATTCTCGTGCACTGATGAAGCAACGATGGGAGGCAGCCATAAGGCAGATCTCCTATGGAGAAGCTTAATAAAGCAGATCTCCTAAGACAGGCTCAGTGAGCAGATCTTTTTGTAGGCGCAGCTATAGTAGCAGGTGCCTAAGAAAAGGGGAGTGCAGCTAAGGCTAGCAGACACTCGAAATAAAAGGTCTTTACTTTGATAAGACTAAGTAACAACTCCATGTTTATGGATTAATTACTAGCATATTTATAATAACGTAAATATGCTAACCTAAACTTAATTACTGTTGGTACATTGCCTTGTGATAGCTACCTACATGCATGCCCGTGATTTGGGGCACGTTAAGCCTGTAACGACGAAAAGAAGCTTGTCATATTACATTTTTCATAAAAACCTTTAGGAGAAGATACAATTTGTAAGAAAGTGGTAATCTTTTATTTAATTCATTTTTCTTATCGAATATCATCATTCGAGTATAAAATCATAATCGATTTCTTTTCTATCCGATAGATTCTTTAAAGTGCTAAACTTTTATTTAATTCATTTTTCTTGTAGAATATCATCATTCGAGTATAAAATCATAATCGATTTCTTTTCTATCCGATCGGAGATTGTATTACGCGCATTCCTTATCGCGAGAGTTTTTCGTAATATGTATGTACATTGTACATACATACCTACTTATTGTAATCTTCGCGACAAATCTTTACGAGACTTTCGTGTGCGATGTTTCTAACTATAAAGCGAAATTTCGATTCCGTTTTCATTATTTTGAACTACACAAACCGCTTCCGTGAGGATCAAGTGGCAAAAATTAAATAGATAACACAATTTTATATTTTATGTTAATAATAGAAGTTCATAATTAATAATTATAAAACTTTTTCAGAACGTTTTATTTCCATATTCTCAAAATCAAATGAAAGAATTTCTCACTAATAACTGGGAAAATTGTGAAGTAAGGTGCATTGTTTTCGAGCTTTTAAAACTAAATGATGAAAAGAATATTGGAGAGTGCACTGCTTTTAAAACGGTATGTATTTCAAATGTTTTAAACAAATTGGTATAAATGTTTTCTTTTTCCAGAACTTAGAAAAAGATTGTTACTTAGACGCAGCTGCTAATGCAATAAATCTTTTGATTGGAAAGGATTACAAAGTAGGACACCTTAAAAATTTACAAGGGTTGATATGGGAAAAGGGATATCTTGAGGGTGAACTTAAAGGACAGTAAGTATGATATTGCAATAATTGGACTTATCTTTTTTATGTACCAAGTTGCAGAAAAGAAATTTCATGTCATGCATATGTATGAAGGAAATTGTTTGAGCCGTGAAGGATTCCTACACAGTTCAGATTTGTTTGGTTTAAGAAGGCTTCCTAATTAAACCCAGAACAACAGAACAACGCTTTCATTTAATAAAAACTTTATTCTAAAATTCTATTTACAAAGCTCGATATTTATATACAAAATTTAATATGACAAATATGCAGAAACAACAAATTCAATTTAATAAATTTAATTGACAACAAATTTCATGCGTGAAATTCGATCTCACGAAATTATTATTTGTCTGCAGGTGTTGCTGATGCAGCAAAAGTGCATGAAATTTACCTAATTAAATTGAATTTGTGCTGCATTTTTTTTTCTTCAATAAAAGTTATTGACTTCTGAATTTGCTGATAGGTTTTTAATGTTTAATGCTTAAACATCCTCCCCCCTTGAGTTGGTGTCCAACACAAATTTCTGGTCCAGGCCCTTGCGTTTTCTTGGGATAGGTTGATGCTGCTCCCCTTGCGATGCTCCTGGTAGTTTAAAGATGTTGGTTTTCTTACATCGCAAATACATTAAGTAGCTGAAGATTGCTAGCAAAGCCGTCACTGATAGATAGGTCACGGTATAGTGATGGACATCATGGACGTTAAATTGTTCGGGAAAGGTTGAAGCTGCATTGAGGCCTTTGATTCTAGAGGTTAGTTCCTTCATTTCTCGTGCATTAGATTGCAGATGAAATTCGGATGAGGCGAGTTGCGGTGTCCTTTGTGTTAAACTCAGGTGGTCTTCTATCAAAGCACTGATGTTTATCCGTGGGATAAGTGTGGAGGTAAGGTTACTTTGATACCGGCCGTGTCCGCTAATCGTCATGGAAGGCTGTTTGACTGCGCACTCTGGTCGTAGCCTTAAGATTCCACTTCCGTTAAGTGTTTTGAGTAGGACTTCGGTTGCACAGACAATATTGAGTGTAGTTTCCGCATCCAATGAAAATAGCCAGTTGTTGGGGGTGTGAAGCTGAATCCATATCTTCGAGAGCTTTGTGGTTCGGAATCGACACGTTGGTGATAATGTTTGGTGATGATTTAGTAGCTCCATTTCACAGTGGCTCACACTAAATTTTAAGTTGTAGATCGGATGATTTTGAGCACATAGATATCGTTCATCGTCTAAGGTTTTGCATTTGTCCAGTTCGAATTGCATTAAGGGATAGTATCGGTCTCTCGGTAGATTAACGATGAGGTATTCGGTAGATGGCTCAATTAAGATAAAGCTGGTTTTGTGGAGTGTAGGAATTGGGATTACTTTAAAGAGTTGAAAGTATTCATCTTGTTGTAGTGGAATTCGTATGTCGAATAGGATATATGATTCTGTCACCCTTGCTGCGGCTGTCATTAGGCTGTAAAGTAACAAACCGCCATCCTTTCCATTTCCAGGAATTGTTAACATGGAAGGAAAGTGCTCTTTAATTTGTGCGATTTGTTCTTGTAGCTGAATAGGAGCGAGCAAAAGAGGATTAATTTTGTTGTGATGAAGATCCGTTAAAACATCAAGTAATGCTCCTTGAATTCTGTGAAAATTTTGCAGGACTAGCGTGGTTAGTATGGACAATGAGTTGAAAGTTTGTGCACTTTGTTGTTCGTATTGGGCATTACCTATGTACTAGTGTAAAGCTTTGATGTGATTCTTTATGGAGTTGAACTGCTGTTGAATGGATTCTTCCCTGCCTTTCATAATATTTGTAGTAGATTCCAGAACTGATGTTTGATTTTTCAGTAATTGCATGAGGTAATTTTCATTCATCCGTGTTTTTTTTAATTTCACCCGTTATATATTCAGCGTACTCGGAGTCGAGTACTCCAAAGAGTTTGCTTGCAATATTTCCGATTATATTGAGAGGTGCTCTTTTTACCATTTTGTGGCCACCACGTCGTTTGTATAAAAGGTCACTTGCTTCCTCTAGTTCTCTAAGCTGATGCTTGTTATGGATGTATGTTGAGTGATTGGTCAGGACGTGAAGTCCAAACTGCCAGCATGTGCTGACAGATCACTCGATGACAGCGTTAGTACAGGGCGGCACGCTAACACCTCGGCTAAGGGTAGCGGAGAGTGTGGGGGAGTTCCCGAAATAACCTGCCGCTTGTCACCAACCATAATCAAAAAAATATTTTCGTGCCTACAACCAACGAACCAGCACACACTCGGTCCTGAAGGGACCCTTACGTCACTTACCTACATTCCAACGGAGGCGCAGATGGTCTGCCTTCTTTGCCAAGCCCCATCCTCCCATTGACTTTGGGTGGCACAATTGTCCAAAGTCCCTTTGTTGACCTGTGAAGAGATTAGATCGGACCTATACAACCTTCATGCTAGGGGGCTCCAGGAAGAGGAAGGAGAAAATAAAACCTTTAAGAGTTCATTTCTACGTTATAATTGTCAATGAGAAGTATCCTCAAGTCAAAGTACGTACATACATAGATCTTTGGGTAAATATACCATTAATAGGAGTAATCGTATAGCATTAAGTAAGTACCGAAAGGGTATATACGTAAGTATATCATTGAATTCGAAAACTACCTCAACGTATAGCATTAGAGTCGGCTAAAAGAATCTTTTTCAGAATTATACCTGGATAAAGATTCTACTAGGCTAATTGTATAGTTATGTAAATATTATTATTGGAAAAATTCATTATGTATATAGTTACACTAGGCTAATTGGGTAGTTATGTAAATAGTATTATGGGAAAAATTCATTATATATATAGTTACACTAGGCTATTGTTTTTTTCTTACTCATGCTTAATGAAATTCATATACCTAAAACGGATGTCCTTGAATAACCTTTAAATTCGTTCTATAGTTGATTGAAGGAATGGAGAATATTTCGGCAACCAAATATTTTTATCTTTCTATCTAATACTTAACTAAGGACAATTTCAAATTAGTTCTTTTTCCCTTTTTTTTCTTCTCTAATTTCACGATAATAACGAGTTTAATATTATACAAGACTTATTTATTACGGCACTGCAGTGAAAATCGCTTTGATTGATTGGGAAAGTTCATAAGTTGTAAAGATTTCTGATGATGGTAGCTTAGCGAAACACGTATAATGATAATATAATTTTGTGTAACATTAATTGTGTAGTGATGTAAATATTATTATTGAAAAAGATATATATATATATACAAAGAAAAAATGTCAATAGAAAAAGTCCTACTGAGCAAGGTTTAACGAAGCCGAAGCATGCTTATGTCAAAAGAAAACATAATATTTTAGTAATACTCACGGTGTAAATTCCACGGCATGATGAGGCCTCATTATCCGCCACCTGGTTAAAAAATCAAATTAGTAATTATCTTCGGCCCGCTTCAGTAGGTCTTATTACGACAATGCATCTAGCTGAGTTGAACAAAAATTGCCCGACGGCAATTGCAACTATGCTCGAACGAGATCAAATACTTTTACATCAAAGAAAGTTCAAAGTAGTGCTTGATACAAAAAAAAAACTTCTGAATATAACTATCGGAAGTCACAAATTACTTTTAAATATGAGCGGATAGAAAAAATGTCCTCTTCTCAATTTATCGCTTAATCCTAAGTGCGTCTTCTAAGAAGACTAGCATATTTTCCACTGATAGTTCAGCACACCACGACGTTACACTGTCTTCCGTAATGTGGCCAAAAATAAAGAAATACAATGATACCGGACAACCAAAATTTCAGCGTTATATACAACGTTCGTAGGCAAGGTATATCCCATAACCTATCTTCAATTCGTGCAGATTCGCATTACAAATAACAACCATTTCCTCTAATGCCAATTTGATTTGTAGTTGGATCTCCTTAAATGATCCTTTTACATCACAGATGTCATTAAATGAGTGTTCTGTTACACGTTCTTTTAATGGAAGTCCATATTCAGAAATTGATACCTCATAATCATCCTTTGGTCTTATTGGAATGTGATCAATTCTTGTTCCCAATGGATTTTCTTTAGCAACAGATGCAGCTGTATAAGAATTTTTCCCACAATCGCTAGTTCCAGCTAAAATCTGTAAGACTGCCTTATCTCTGGTAATTTTTATAAATTGAGCAGTATCAAAGGCCTGAATGCGAGGTGCCTTACAATCCTCATTTTCCTATCATACTCGGCATTATTGTGAGCAATATAGACATTAATCAACTGATTATTGCCGAAGAATTTACACAATCCACTTATTTGTAGCAAGTCTAATTTTCATTTTCGGTGTCAAAGTTGGAACCTTTTTACTTCTTTGTTCCACCATCCAGCACTTGCAATATCCAAAATCTTTTTCTGCCTACAAACCAATCACCCTTTGAAAATTCCTAAAAGATTTTATTTATACACGTTGACCTAGCGATTTTTATATGAAAGTATTACCTTGTTGGGCACGATGTCGTTGAAAATTCTCGATATTCGGTTTTTCACTTGACTTCTTTCACGCGCTTGTTCGAGAAAATGAGACAGGTCAATGGTCTTCTTCTTCTTTGTCTTTTTCTTCATTCACATGTCACACGAGCTTGAGGAAATATTACTCTCGGTCGGGTGCGATCGGTATGCGGTTTACTTTAAGGCCAGCTTACATGCATCAGCATTTTACCTGTAGCATATTGCTATATGCAATAGCTACGACCATAACATGCTCGAACTGATTTAATATCTCTAGGCAATGATTCTTTCTGATTGTTGTTGCATTGAAAAGGTGGTCTATTGCCGCTATACAACTCCTTATTCCTTGAAACTCGGCCCAGTAACTTGTTGGGTTATAACAAACCAGCAAGTTCCATTCACTGTTTATTATTTGAGCCTGGCCTATAGATTCGAAGAATAACCCAGGATTATCTGTGAATGGTGCTATCTCCACTGGCTCATTAAAAGGTGCTCCGAATATTGGCAGCACTAAAGATGTTAGCAGGAGAAAACTGACAGCCATCGAATTACCTCTTTGTGGATTACTTAAAACTTGAGTCTGTTGCGCAATACCCTTGCTCTCTTCTGCCGTTATGCTTGGTTGTGTGGTTTTTGCCTGTTTTGAGAATGTTATCCAATTTGACCAGTTTGGGTTTATAGGCAAGAATTTGCCTTTCAATGGATGATTGACTTTCTTGCCAGGGCTCAGGTTTCGCCTTTTGGCAGGAGGACTAGCAGTGATGTCATCTGTTGCCGCGGGCTTAGTTCTTGGTGGGCCTTGCAGTAGGAGGCATGTAGCTCCGTTTGTTATTGTTTCGGTAACTTGTTGACTGTTTGAATCTTCGTCCTGATGATTATTGTTGTACTCTTCAATTGGTAGTGGACACAGGTTGTGGATCGCTCTTTTAAAAGTGCCAGATGCTGTTTTTACATTCACAACCCTGGTGTGATTATCCGGTCCATTAAATGTGTCTGTAATGCGACCAAGAGCCCATTTAAGAGGGGGTAAGTTCATATCCTTTAACAGTACTAGGGTGCCCTTTTTTAAGTCAGGTTGTTTGTTTTTCCCCTTGTATCTTAGTTGAAGTTCCTGTAGATATTCTAATGACCATCTCTTCCAGAATGATTGTTGGATATGGTGAAGTCGTCTAAGTCTTGTAAGACTGTTTATGTTTAGGGCACTTACATCTGGTTCTGCAAAGGCTGGTAGTGGCCTGCCTATCAGGAAGTGTCCTGGCGTCAGAGCGTTCAAGTCGTTTGGATCGGATGACATGGGCGTTAAAGGCCGTGAGTTGAGAATAGCTTCGATTTGAGTGATGAGTGTATGCAATTCTTCCTGCGTCAGGCTCGCATTTCCAGTTTGCCGTACAAGATGCTTCTTCGCAGATTTTGCTGCTGCTTCCCAGAGACCTCCAAAATGCGGTGAACGAGCGGGTATTGGCTTCCAGTCTGTGCGATTTTGTGAGCAAAGTTCCTTCAATTCCTGTGATTTGAATAAGTCATCAAGCTCCTTTAATCCAGATTTAGCACCAACAAAATTGGTTGCATTATCACAGAAAATTGTCGCGCAAAGTCTTCTTCGAGAAATGAATCGTTTTAGTGCATTTATGAAGGCGATAGAACTTAAATTGCTGACGATTTCTAGATGAACCGCCTTTGTTGCGAAGCAAACAAAGACTGCGATATATGCTTTATCTGAGATGGCTCGTCGTAGCTTGTGGTGAATGACAATCGGTCCACAAAAATCAACTCCTGTGGTGTGAAATGGTTGTGCAGGAGTTACTCTTCTGGCTGGTAGATCAGCCATGATTTGAGTGATGCTCTGTGGTTTGCATCTAAGACAGCGAATGCACCTATTCACTATCTGTCGTGCTAATGTCCTGATGTCTATGATCCAGAATCTTTGTCTCGCGATTGCTGTTAAGGTCTGTGGAGCTGCATGCATGTGCTTTCTGTGAATATGATTAAGCAACAACTCGCTGAGTATATGATTCCTTGGAAGTAACATTTGATTTCGAGCGATTTGTTATCCTTGAGAGATTTTGAAACTCTTTGCTAAACGGTATGCGTTGTACATTTCTGACTAGGCCATTTTGCGCCATGTCCAGTTCTGTTATTGTTAGAAGGCCTGTTATTCTACGCTCCTTTGGTAGTCTGCAATTTTCCCAGAAACGCATGCAGTAAGCGAAGATTCGTTGAAGCCTCGTGAAGGAATTTTTGTGGTTGACAGATGCAATTATGTCCGTACAATTTTCTGTCTTTAACCTTGTTGAAAATGCGAATTTTCTTTCTCGAGTTTCAGGCACCTCTTGCAGTGGTTGAAATTGTTGGTTAGGCCACCTTGATGCTGGTTCAAATAAGAAGTCTGGGCCCTTGAACCATAGCTTAGATTGGTGTAGTTTAGCTGGAAGCATGCCCCGATAGATGATATCAGCAGGATTTTGGGTACCTTCTACATGATGCCACTGATGTTCAGTCGTTAATTGTTAGAGTTTTTCCACCCTATTTGCAACTAAGGTTAAATTGACTATCAGAACCAGCTTAACACAAGCTCGCTGCATGGACACGTTTAATAAATAAACGTCTCAACAATACATGCGATTCATCACTTAGTCGGTGTTAGTATTAGTATGTTAAACTAAACATAGACCAAACACCGAATGAGATGACATGCAATGCGACATGGAAACAGAAATTTAAGTATTATATAGACGTTTCTTTAAAACATGCTTGGAAATATCAACGACAAAATGCTCAGCCTTAATAATAACAACAATGCACATGCGATTGATGGGTTCATACATACTAAAGTTGGATCTTGCGGCGTTAACATGCAACAGAGGTAACCTTCTCAAATTGTGCGCACTATCACGGAAAGAGATTTTGCTAAGTAGAAGGGGAGAATCAATATTCGCGTTTAAGAGTTGATGCACAAAAGTTACATCAGCGACCATGCGACGTTTTTCGAGGGAGTGCATATTTAAAAGCTTCAAGCGATCCTCATAAGGTGGAAGAATCAATGAATTGTTCCAGGGTAGATGCCTGAGAGCGAAGCGCAGGAAGTTCCGCTGAACAGACTCGATGCGTTCGATGTGTGTACCGTAAAATGGAGACCAGACCTGGCTAGCGTATTCAAGGAGAGGTCTCACAAAGCAAGTGTACAAACGCAGTGTTATGGTGGGATTCGAGAACTCTCGAGACCAACGTTTAATAAAGCCCAGCATAGAACTACTCTTAGATACCATATAGTTAATGTGGGATATAAAATTCAATCTATGGTCACATTTAACACCCAAATCACAAACAGCACCCTCGCGACGGCGAATCGTGGAATCCCAGAACACATAATCATAAGTGATTGCTTTCTGATTCCTGTGGAAAGTCATAACCTCACATTTGTCGATATTGAGGGCCAAATTATTGTTTTTGCACCAAACGAAAAATTTGTGAAGATCACCTTGTACCAGTTCACAATCGGTAACAGATTTAATCTGAGCGAAAAGTTTAATATCGTCAGCATAAATCAATACTTTGCAGTGCCTCACAACAGAGACAATGTCGTCAATAGATAGAATGAAAAACAACGGGCCCAAGTGACTCCCTTGAGGTACGCCGGACGAAGCTTTCAGGACTCTGGAGACGGAATGACGGAATAGTATTTGATATGTTCTGTTATCTAAATAAGACTCCGTCCATTTTATAAATGTTGGGTGAAACCCATACTTTTCCATTTTAAAGAGTATCACGGAGTGAGATAACTTGTCGAACGCTTTACTGAAGTCAGTATAAATACATTCTGTCTGATAGCCTTTTGCAAACCCGCCAACGGTAGGCGAGACAAATTCCAACAAGTTAGTGGTTGTAGACCTGCCCGAGATAAATCCATGCTGGTTTGAAGAAAGCAAATTCTTGCAGGAAATTGATAACTGAGAGTAAATGATAGATTCGAATAATTTAGGCATACAAGATAATTTTGCAATAGGTTTATAATTAGAAATTTCACTCTTACTACCTTTTTTGTGGATAGGTATGATAAAAGAATTTTTCCATAGCTGTGGGAAACAACCGCTATTGAGCGATTTTTGGAAAATAATTCTCAGCGGAGATGCAAGGGCAAGGCAGCATGACTTAAAGAAAGCTGGAGGGATCCCATCAGGACCCGTCGTGAAGTCATTTGGAAGCCCATTTATATGATCGAGTATATCCTCTCTCGCAATTGTAGGGGTAGTGAATGAAACGTTATGAGAATCGTTCATATGACTGAAGTTGTCATTTCGAGGAAGGAAATTGGACGAAGAAAATGCATTGTCAAAATAAGAAGCAAACATATTGCAAATTTCGGATGAATTATCACTAGCAGAATCTTTGTACCTCATGGTATTGGGGTAGTTGTCCGTTTTTTTCTTCATATTAATGAACTTAAAAAAGATACGTGGGTCACGAAATAATTTCGCACGCATGCTTTGAATATATTCATCATAAAGTGTAGAGGAAAGTTCTTTGAACTCATTATAGGATGTGAGGAAATTATTGTGACTTATAATGCCTTTGTCACTCATATAACTTTTCCACAATTTATTCTTTTTATTTTTGAGATGTTTTATTTCTTTATTGAACCATGGCGGAGATGTTTTAGAGGACCGCTGTCGCTCGCGGGGAACGTGAGAGGAAAATAAATCGAAAATAATTATGTAAAATTTAGAGACGTCTTCGTCAACACTATTGCTAGACAGTAATGGGTTGAAATCAATAGAGGTAAGTCTACTGGAAAGTTCCGAAAAGTTAGCCTTTCTAAAATTGAAAAAGTATTGTGTTTCGTCACAATTAGTAATGCTTTCGGTTTCAAAGCAATATGAAATTAGTAGAGGGGGGTGATATTTGTCAAGAGTAGACATTATAACGGGGCTAGATTCAACTAATATGTTACCCGCGTCAGTAGAGAAAACCAGGTCCAACTGCCTCCCCATGTCATTCTTTACATTACTGATTTGGCTGAGACCAAGAGATGACATAGTGTCCAGGAATAGTGCTTCCTTTGTTGACAAGTTATTAAGAGGAAGATAGTCATCGTCATCTTCATTTAGTACCCATTGTATATTAGGTAAGTTGAAATCTAATAACTTTTCCTGCATATCTGCTGAAACAGTTAAGACAAAGGATGCAACCGGTTTCGAGGATTTACTAATTTTACGACAAGAAATACTCTCTGTTGCAATGTTTTTGGATTTAAGATACGTCAATATGTCATCACACAACGTTTCAGGAGAGAACCGAGTAACGAAAACACTCGAAGGTTTTGGTACTGTCCTCAAGGAGGTGCCATTACCATTCCCTAATGTGGACACGGAAGTAATAATATTATTATTCGGTACTGCGGATTCCGAAACAAGAGCTAGAGTGGTAATATTTGCGCATTGACTCCCTGCGCTAGATACGGCCACACCTGCCGAAGAAGGAGCCTGCCTAACAGGGATTGACGTATTTTGCGGGCTGAATCTATCACTCGACAAAATCGCCTGTGTTTTAGATTTTTTATTTTTTATTTTTTTTGAAACAGAATTAGGTTGTTGAGGGCAGTCAACGACAGTTGAAATTGAGCAGTCAACCCTTTTTTGCTCAATTGACTGGGCATTAAGGTTGACTTTGTCCGATAGGCCAACCACCATGCTCCTAAGGTTGTCCAGGTCCCCCCGGTACAACGCGAGCGTGTCAAAAAAAGTGTGAGCTGGGGCTCGCCCACATGAATCGCAGACCCAGAGTAAATTACGCGACTTTTTTAAAAGATTTAACGCAGCCTTCTCGAGCTTAACGCAGGAGGTGTGGAACGCTTTTCCACAGACACCATCGCAAGCAATAAACTCGGAAGACCCATCGAATTCGGCGCGACAAAAACCACAGCAGTCCATAATTAAGGAGATTTAATATTTAAATACCGACACCGAAAAATTAATTTAGTGCTCCAAGTGTAGGACGGTGCTGCAATCCATGAAAGAACGATTGTTGAATCCGTGTAGTAGTAAACCTTTGATAAATTATTCGGTAGACATTGACGTATCCGCTCCACCAATTCTGCTAAGAGGACAGCAGCGCACAGTTCTAGTCTTGCTAGCGTTGTCGATTTTAGGGGTACTAATCTTGACTTTGAACACAACAATTGAACACGTATTTGGCCGAAGTTATCTACCGTCCTGATATAACAGCATGCTACATATGCAGATTCACTGCTATCAGAAAAGGCATGCAATTGAAGCTCCACTGGATCGGTGAATGATACATACGTGTTTTGAGATTTTGAGACAACTGAGCTCTTTCAATTGGCATTGAAAGAGTTGCCACCTTTTCTTTAACTGTATTGGAAGTTCTTCATCCCACGAAATGTTTGATTTCCATAGATCCTGTACAAATAGTTTGCCAAGAACTGTCACAGGTCCAATTAGTGCAAGTGGGTCAAAAATACGAGTGATGTCTGACAGAACTGTTCGCTTTGTAGTCTTATCTGGCTCATGGTGTGTTGTTTTGAATTGAAAGACATCATCCCTTGTTTGCCAAATCATTCCTAGGGTTTTCACGACTTCGTCTCCTTGGAGCAGTAGTAGTTTTTCTCTTAATTCTTCAGGAATTGTACGCAATATATCTGGGTGATTTGAACAGAACTTCCTTAGTTCGAAATTTCCAATTTTTAGAAGTGCCACTAACTCCTCTCTTAGTTTGATGGTATCATCAATGGAGTCTGTTCCAGTTAGGATGTCATCAACATATGTATCAGTTCGTATGACCTTAGCTGCTCGAGGAAAGGTGTCGACTTCTAAAAGTGCTAATTGATTAAGACACCTTGTAGCGAAAAAAGTTGCTGAAGCCGTGCCATAAATAAGAAATAGAATAAGTTGATATTTTCTTTGCTCGGGATCCACTTGAATTTGCCGATACATCTTGCATATATCTGCGGTCATCACATATTTGTGCATTCTAAATCTTATTAGAATGGAGAACAAGTCTGATTGTACAGTTCGTCCAATCTTGAGGATGTCGTTGAGAGATTTTCCAGTTGTAGTCTTGGCTGACGCATCGAACACTACACGGAGTTTCGTGCTCGAACTCTCAGGTTTAACAACACAGTGATGTGGTAAGTAATAATTCTCGGGAGGGATGAGTTCCTTGTGTATTGCTTGCATGTGCCCCAGGTGCTCGTATTCTCGCATGAAGGCCTGATATTGTCGTTTTAGCTCTTGATTTTTATCTAGTTTGCGTTCTAGACAATAGAATCGTTTTGTTGCCATCTCAATTGAGGATCCCAACTTGTGTGGTGGCTCGCGAAATGGTAGCTGGACAATGAGTTGACCTGATGGAGAACGTTGAAATGTCTCTTGAAAGTGCTGCCCGCATTCGTATTCTTCCTTTGTCATCCGGTTTGATGGTGCATCATGTTGGTCTAATTCCCAAAATTTGAATAATTGTTTCTCTAGAGATGCCACTGAAGGCTGAGTTACAATACTGCATTGGAAGCGACTGATGGACGACGTATTTGCTGTTCTCCCTGCTACAATCCAGCCCAAGCGGGTGTTTTGTAGGAGAGGCAGTTTGTTGGAAACTCTAATCTGGCCACCTTGTAAGAGATCATAATACAAGTCAGCTCCTACCAGCATGTCGATTGCTTGAGGCTGATAGAAATCGGGATCTGCCAACTGGATGTTGGCTGGAATTTCCCAGCTTGATGTACACACATATGTTGCTGGCTGATAGTCGCTGATCTTCGGTAGTACAACAGCTGTAAGTGTTGTTGTAAAATCATTTGCTCTAGAATGTAAGGCTAATTTAGTCTCGTGTTTGGCAATGGTTTCGTGTCCACCAATGCCAATAATCGGAATACTAATTTTGTGTCCCGGATAAAATGTAATTGAGACGCTGAATCAAGTAGTATTCGACATGGTACCAGAGCTCCTGTTGTATTGACGATGTCCACTACAGCTGTTGCCAGTAAGACTTGTGATTTGGCTGATGCCTTAAGCTTCTTAAGAAAGCGAGATTTGACTATTGAACTCTCAAATGGATGCCAAAAGAGAGTCTGGACTGCTTGTGGTGCGTGATATAGCACTACTTATGTTACACAAGTAGCTATTAAGATCACGTCGGGGTCACCAATTTTTGTTTGAGCCGTGAAGGATTCCTACACAGTTCAAATTTGTTTGGCTTAAGAAGGCTTCCTAATTAAACCCAGAACAACGCTTTCATTTAATAAAAACTTTATTCTAAAATTCTATTTACAAAGCTCGATATTTATATACAAAATTTAATATGACAAATATGCAGAATCAACAAATTCAATTTAATAAATTTAATTGACAACAAATTTCATGCGTGAAATTCGATCTCACGAAATTGTTATTTGTCTGCAGGTGTTGCTGATGCAGTAAAAGTGCATGAAATTTACCTAATTAAATTGAATTTGTGCTGCATTTTTTTTCTTCAATAAAAGTTATTGACTTCTGAATTTGCTGATAGGTTTTTAATGTTTAATGCTTAAACAGAAATGTTTGTATATCTTTAAATGATCTTTGTTAATTCTCTGAAAACAAGAATAAAGAGCTTTTAATTGAAAAGGCTTTGTAAAAATGATTATAGATGTTATACCGCTACTCCATCACTAACTTATTATTCCTTCTATTAATTTTTATCTCTTAGTTGTGGGTTAAAATTTAGCTCAAACGCTTGAGCGCTGAAATGTAGGCGTTTTTCGGTGAATGTAGAGTTTGTGTTAAAGCTCTGGCTGCTAGCATAAAAGGCGTCAAAACCATCAATAACAGAAGTGTAGATACATATATATTGTTGCGTGCAATAGAAAAGGACGAGTGACATCTATTGGTTCGGAAAGAAAATCGATATTTCTAGGACGGAATATTCGGGAAGGTTCTAGGCGAGTCTTATCTCAGATAGTGAATTGAACGTAGTAAACTATTTGTATTGCGATAACTGGAAGTACAATACTAGCGTTAATTAAAGTAGAGTCGTTTATGATTGTTTGTGAATTTGTAAAAGTAAACAGTATAGTTAAATAAAAGAATAACTTGTGATTTATATGTGAAATATTGTGCTTTAAATAACGAACTAAGACCACGCTCGCAACAACTGGTGTCAAAAGTGAAATAAAGTGGTGGAATTTGACTCAAACCAAAGGGTGAATAATTTTGTGAAACTGTGTGCTTTACGTGAAAGTTCTGGAAGATTATTTATAGTCAGCTAAGCTAAGGCAATAGGGCGCAAACTGAAGGAGCTTCGAATACAAGATTTGAAAGTAGAGCTAGTGAAGCGGTCATTAGCAACGACAGGTGTAAAGAATGTTCTAGTCGACCGACTTAGAAAAGCTTTAATAGAGGAAGGAAAGAATCCTTAGACATTTCGAAGACATTTCGCAAGAATCTGAAGCTGAAGAAAAGTCTACGAAGAAAGCTAATGAGGAACAAAAGAATTCTCTGCAGGCATATTCGGAAGAACAGAAGGAATCTATGAAAACCCGTTTGGACGAACAAAATAATACTAATGAAGAACATGTTATGGAACTATGCTGAGTGATTGGTTTGGACGTGTAGTCTCGTCATGCTGGCAGATCACTCGGTGGACAGCTCAGTGACCCTTAGATGACCTGTAACAAGAGTTGAGTAGCGGAGAAGAGAACCTAGTCGACCATCATCTCAAAAGAGGGAGAGTAAAAAAAAGCTTACAGCGTGATACAGTATGTTTACATGAATACTTGAGTACTTGACTTGAACTTCACTTGAAGCTCAGGTTGGGCGGTTGATTGAATTAATTCCAATTACTTGACTTGAATTTTCCTTGAATTTAATTTTCCAATTACTTAAGTTGAAATTTACGCGTTGAATGTGCGTTTTCATGATATTTTGATTACTTCAAGTATTCATGTAAACGTACTGATAGTTGCGTTATAATAGGTAGGTATATTCAATAATCAAAATAAAATTTTTACACCTCTTCTGAAGGTAAGCGACAATACATATATATATATATATATACGAATACAGCTATAGCTATAAACGAACCTTGAGCTATAGAATGAAATCAAATATGTACTCAGTCTAATTTAGCATTTCGAATAAAATTCTAGATCAGTTCATATGAAAAAATACTTTTAATTATATTTATTTAAAATATAAAATTTAAGCAATCTAATTATCAACTTGCAACAATCCCCGTTCAAGGTTTCTATCATACAAAAGAAATTTGCGTTTAAATTCAACTGTGTCAACTTCATGGCGTATCACCCTATAACAACTTATAGTAAGCAAAGTTAATATCGTACATCTAAGAGTATCAGCTATATGAACTACGAAAATGAGCCATTCAAATGCTCTAGATATTGTCACAATTGAATCAAAACAAAATTTCACCTTATTCTTCTAACCTTTACGTTTATCCATACCATGGTCGTGACATTTTGGTTTCGCTAGTGGAACCTGTAACTGAATCTATGGCCTACGGCCTTACTTGACGAATAATGCTCGAATCGCTTAAAAACCGAGGAGCACCCATACTGCACTTGTACTTTAATAGTATTCGTTGTGTTGGAACACAATCTCATTCTTTTGATTTAAGCTTAATTAAATTTTTCGCAATTGCAAAAATGTGACAATACAAAAAAAACGCAAGGTAACTTACAAGTTCTATTGCTGGGAATCCCCACCAGAGGCGCCTCTGATATGGTCCGCTGTGCTTGATAAAGAAATCGTGTAATTAAATAAAACCATAAATGTCATTCATGACCATGACGGATGGCTGACTAACTTCGTATCTATATACCTAAAAGAGTATTTACATGACAATTTTATCCTAACGATAAATTAATTTACAAAGAAAACTTTCATTGAGTGGCTGTAGGTGTCATTCGGGCTTCACTGGATTAGAACTGACGTACTATTTAGAGTAATTTCGGAAGGATGAGCTCTTACAAGTTCACTAACGTTAACCTGGAGTTGGCTAATGCAATATCCACACTCAATTGGGTTCTGTCGTGTGGTAGTTTGACGCAATCCTGGGATGACTACTATTAATCTCAGATAGACTTCCTGGATAATGGAGCGCTAGTGCTCATGTTCTGCGATTCCGCTCACGTGGATCTCGCTCAATTGTATGAGCTTTATACAAAATTTAGTTCATCTGAGATGGAGAATCAGTGAAATTCTCAGCGTGGCCAACTGGTCGAGAAGGGGGATCAGATGGTGCGGCGCTTTCGTCACGATTGGTACACCTGAATCCGCGTTCACGTTTACTGAATTTTTCCTTTTTTTATATTTTGTAGGGGCGACGTTCTTATTCTCTCTCTTGGAAGATTAATCCGGAGCTTGGTTCAAGCGACTTTTCCTTCTTGTTAAAAAAAAAACTTTGGATGATGAGGATTTCAACCGATTTTTATATATATATAAAAAAACACAGTTCAGCCTCTCCCTCACAGGAAGAAACCAGAATCTTCTTGTTACTTGTCAGCAACTTTTTTTTATGTTTTGTCCAAGCAAGGGCTTAATAGTGGCGTTCTATACTAATGGAAACACATTCGCTGTGTGTCACACAGCGCAGCATACGGCTGCTAGCTTCAGTGTAGCATACTGCTGCATGCACTATACTACGGCCATAACAAACAATAGAATTTTCTACAAGCATCTTTGGAAGAATAAAACAAAAATTCACTGAGAAGCTTAAAAACGCTAAAAAAGAACTGGAAAGGACAAAGCAAAGGACCTCTAAGCGGAGGAGCTGAAATATCCGGTGCAAGCAGGATGAAACCTCCAATATATGATGGACAGAATTCGTGGTATATTTTCAAGAGAAAATTCGAAGCAGCTTCCGAAGTAAATGGATGGAGTGATGCAGACAAAGCTACAGCTCTGTTATTAGCTCTTCGAGGTCTTGCGCAGAGCTTTTACAAACTATACCGATTGTAAAGCAACGTGCTTACACTTCATTAGTACAGGTGATAGAATTACGTTATGGAGATGAACACATGCAGTAAGTATACCATGTCAAGATTTACAACAGGCGTGAAGTCTAGCAGGAAAGAAGTCAACAGCAGAACCACTAGCCTATGCATTAGCATATGAGCGCGTCAGCCAAGCTTCTCGGAGTAGTACGAGTGAAAGAAATTTCGGTGCAGGAATGTATTTGCAACAGAATGCAGTCAACACTAAGTACTCCTTTACGTGCTATCACTGACTTATAACAATGGCCTGAGCGATTTTATATTTCATGTGGCACAAAAAATATTGTGTTTCTGTATATCAGAGTATGAGCATCCTTTAAAATGTTTAATGCATAAAAACATACTCAACCAATCAGATGAAATTTTACACCCGAAAATCGAATTAAATTAAAAAAATATCTTTCTAGTGTTCAAGTGGTATTTTTAAGAAATTAAACTCATTCCCAATTTAATTTTCAAAAGGTTGTTTTACCTGAATCTTGCTTATGGGCAAGAGAGACGGAGCATGGTAAACACTAATAATAATAAACAAAAATAGAGATTACTCTATAAGATTTTTTACCGGAGCAAACTTATGTTTGTTCAAGAACGCATTCTTTTGGATTCTCCGGTATATAGCAAAATCTAAAAGTTTTTTATTTGTTATTTCATCACACATTTTATTTTGGGTGACAAGCTTCAAGTCTTGGTTTTGACTTGATTTGGGACCAAATAGCAAAATTGAGGGACTTGAAAAACAAATGAAAAAATAGAACAAAGAAAAGAAATGAAAAAATGAAAAATAGAAAAAAAATTAAAAAAAACCAGATTCATTCGAAACGAAACGAACCTATGTACGCCCGCAGTGGCCTGAAAAAAGACAAAAAAAAAGAGAAAGGAAGAAGAAAAAGCGTTTCGTGGCGTGAAACACAATTGGAGCGTTTCAGCCAGCCTGAGATTTGTTGACTATGTAAATCAATGTAGAAGCACACAATTGGAGCATTAACTTTTTTGCCAGCTTTAAGCTGGCTTGAGATGTGATCAAATTGCAAATTTCAAGCCCAATGACTGCCAACTTGAGGGAATTTTTAATGTTGCCAACTGTGCGAATGTCGAATATTAAATGAGAATGGCTTCTGTTGACACATTTAAGAAGTAAACAGCCCCAAAAATGTTAAAATGGAAGAAAACTTATAGAGTTAGTAAAAGATAAGCAGTTTCTGTCGGATATAAAAAAAAAAACTCGGTATTATTTTTGCATATAACTGGTACATCTCTAAAACTATTCAAAAAAGCATGAATTTATCGTAGTTTTGGAAAATCGGATGCATTTCTACCTTTCTTTAATGCCACTTATGAATAAAAGTTCTCATGATAAACAAGTTAAAGCTGCAAATGTCAAAAACATCAATTGTGTTCAATTCGGCTTTTCCAGTCGAGTTTAGCAGAAAGCTGGCGATAAAGCTGCTTGAAACGCTCCAATTGTGTTTCAGCCTTTATGCATGCTGCAACAGTTCTGCCAACATACTGAGGCAAAAAATAAATTTAATCTTATTATCTCATATTTCCTCCGGATCTATTTTTTTTTTTTAAAGAAAAACGACTAAATGTTATGTGTTATGTTTGTAAATAATTGAGAATTATAAAAAAAGTTAGCATTACAAAGTTTCGTACACTGCTGCTGCGCCGATTGTGAACTGGCCGGCTTAATCTTTGCAGCATGCATCATGATGCATGCTGCGCCGATTCTGAATTGGGCTTAAAGCCCATTGCGAATTGCGCCATAACACTTAAGTTTGTGGGTACACCAATGAAGTCTCGGCATAGGAGCGGTATGCTAGAGGCAAGGAATTAGGTCAAGGAATTTTTCCACTATTTCTTAAAGTAAAATTGACATTAGGTCAAGGAATTTTTGACAATTTGGATTTGTCAATTGTTTGATATTTCTGACAATAAAGAAATAATAAAGAAAGTGAAAAAATGGATAATTCCGAATGAAAAATGAAGATTCACGTAAAACAATTTTATTCGTCCATTTGTCATTTTAAAATTGATTCACCTCTTGCAAAATCGCCGTCCTTCGTTCAATTTTTCAATTATTCCACCAACGTCGAAGTTCCTTACAGAAATAAGTATTTCGGTACTTATTTCTTCAAGGAATATTGACATAAATAGATTTTTCGACAAGAACGACATCTTTTTGTCAATCGAGAAGTAGAGTTTTTCTGTTCGAATTACTTTTCTCTAGCAAAGTGCGGTATGCTAGAGCCAAGGAATTCGGTCAAGGAATTTTTCCACTTATTTCTTAAAGTAAAATTGACATTAGGTCAAGGAATTTTTGACAATTTGGATTTGTCAATTGTGTGATATTTCTGACAATAAAGAAATAATAAAGAAAGTGAAGAAATGGATAATTCCCAATGAAAAATGAAGATACACGTGAAACAATTTTTATTCGACCATTTGTCATTTTAAAATTGTTTCACCTCTTGCAAATTTGCCGTTCCTTCCATCAATTTTTCAATTATTCCACCAACGTCAAAATTCTTTACAGAAATAAGTGTATCGGTACCACTGACATATATATGAATGGACTGCTTGATCTCCTGTTTCATGTGGCACCAATTTAGATTTCAGAAAGTATGCTCTCACTGTCAATGCTACCAACTATCGCAAACTGGCGTTATATTTAAATTATTTGGGAATTTACGTATATGCATGTCAGTGGGATTTACCGAATTTACCACAAAAATATTTGGGAATATTTGTATCCTTAAATTTTAATTATGAGTCGAAGGAAGTGCTTTTTACAAGGATTTTTACAAGCAATTTCTTGTTCCTAATCGTTAAGGTTCAGTGGGAAAGTATGCTCTCACGGAAAGAGACAGGAATATGAAAGTGGTGCCATTTGCTTTCATGCATTTTTGGTTCAACAAGCAGTCCATTTATATACATGTCATTGATCGGTACTTATTTCTTCAAGAAATATTGACATAAATGGATTTTTCGACAAGAACGACATCTTTTTGTCAATCGAGAAGTAGAGTTTTTCTGTTCGAATGGGGCATGCAAATACTTGTAAAACTGACAACTGGATTCTTGGCAGCACCATCGGGTTTATGGACAGCCCGCTCTTTATAGCTGTCAAATAGGTGTAATATTTACTTTATATTGCAATTATTATTTCAAAAATTAAATATAATGAAGAAAATATGGAGTAACTTAAAGAAAAGCTCCGTTTCCATGATGTAAAAACCGCTGGTAACAAACAGAAATTGACGAAAAGGTATATACATACATAAATAACATCAAAATATAAATTTGTAGATAATGTTGGGAAAAACGTAAATTGTCTCGGAAGTCCTGTTATTATACCTGCTCCTAGGTGCAAGCAATTCCTAGATGTAATACAGGCCCATTATATGTATATATTTGAATAAGAGCTAAATCAGCTATTTTAATTATTATTATTATGTAAATCAATTTTATTTGAACTGGAACATTCACCATTATGGGTATTGTTTGCTCTTTAAGGAAAATGAGTATTAAATATAAATTGTACAAACAATTTAGGAATTTGTCAACTTACCTTGCTTCGTATTTTTAATATTGTTTTCTGTTTAAGTCGTCTAGACAGCTCTTCTTGTTGCAAAGAAATTGTAGCTTTGTTAAAAGCAAGTTTTTCGAACGTACAACTGACTTCGATAAAATGTTTGCTTTCATGTAATGAAAATTGCATTACCTTTGATTACTTTAACCACGTTATATTATATTCACTCTTTGTAAAGTGCTCCCAAGTGCTGCTAATGCGACATAACTTACCAACTTACAAATCCATTCAGATTTAAGTTTTACGTCCTTAGGAAACTGATGAAATCTGTTTGAAATTTTGTTTTTATTGAATTTGTTAGAGCACTGGGTATACAACAATTCATGACCATATTTAAATTTTGATTTAACTAATTAAATTGGGATCGCAAGCAAATAAATCCCGTTCAAGCCAAGCAGGTATCAGATATCATCCATAAACGCAGTGGTCACGCCGCCTAGTTTTCAATATTGGAAAGTAGTGCTCCGCACGCCCTTTTACTTTTCTCTAGCGTACTACCTCAAGGAATCGGCCAAGAAAAAAATTCCTTGAGCATTCCATGACACTTTTTTTACATAGTTTTTGTATAGGAACAAAAATTCCTTGGCTCTAGCGTACCGGGCTTTAGTAGAAAACCTTACACTCAACCGTACAGCTTTGTTTTCTGCCTGCTGTAGACGCTTGAAACAGATCAAGTTGATCTCATCTGTTATGGTCGTAGCGTATTGTATATAGCAATATGCTACACGTACTGTAGCGTGTATCTCGGCCGCTGTCCATAGCGGAAAGCGAACGCACCTTGACTGGGAGAAGTGCTTTACTCAAGCTCAAGTGACATGTCGTTGAAGACAAGTAAGAAGAAGACAATCGTTTTGTTTTGTCAAAAACGTGAAAGTGAAAGGACGTGAAAAGTTGAAGACAACCAAATCATAAAATTTCAACGGCATCGGTGGAAATCCATCCCTCATGTAAGTCCTAAATAATAATTATCCCTGCAAGAACCTATTATTAATTCGTAAAAATATTCTCCTCATCACCAGGAGAAAATTTTTCGTACACTTCCAGCCGACATATACCGAAATATCTCGACAGTAAGTACACTGTAAGTACATCGGCCATCTGGGCGAATTGTTACACCACTAGCACAATTTCAGGCAAAACCCTGTTGAACTCATGGATGCCTGTTTTATGGCGATTCATGCACAAGTTTCTACCGCTCGAAGAGTTGGCAGCCGTAGTGCGAACTGGATAACCTGTTCAAAATTCTTCCATGATTCTACACCATTTAGTACAGTATATTCACCAGCAACAGCTGCAACAAATAGAACTGGGAGCAAAATCAGCATTTAAAATAGTACTCGGACTAACATAGCATATAGATAAAACAAAAGAATCTCTACCTGGGGAATCAAATAATCTCTTCTACCAAGAATCTCTAGAACAAGCAACAAAAAATGTTAGGAAGTAAACGCCGAAATAGTATTGAAACTTCAGAACATCTCTTTACAGAAGGGTAAATTGCAGCGGCAATACAGCTAAGTACCATTAGCAAGTAATTTAATAATAGAATAAAAAAAAAAAAGCAACAAAAGCACGGAACCAATTATTAAATGTGCAGCAAAGATCATTTTAAATAAATATAGCTTAAGATTTTTTTTCGGTAAATCATAGCAAATATACAAATAGCATTTTCGGGAGTTCAAATTATCACTCTGCGTACACAGGCTTCACCTGTTATTATAAAGGAAAATATACATACATGCATTCATTGTCTCAAAATCGAGAAAATAATGAAAAGCTTTAAAGATTCTTCTTCATTTATATCTGCATATTAGGTATTATCTTGAATCATTGAATACAGTAATGCTCACAGGAAATACGTACATACGTTCCTGTTAAATTAGATACTTACCTCAAAGTTATGTCATCTTACAATCAATTAAACTTAACTAAATTTTAATATTTAAGAGTGATTCTACACCCACATACACAAAGCAAGCTAAGGTTGGGGATTTGTGCGCACAAGTTACTTCTTCTTTACTTACTTTGAATCTCTTAACAGCTAACAATATATTCTCATTCATTTTCCGTCTCGCATCGTACGTATATGTTAGATTATCACCTCACATCGCGGCATATTTTTGAGACTATGAATCTGGCATACACATTTATATACACGAATTTTAATATTTAATTTCTCTCGTTTAGTTAAGGGTAGATAAGAAAAAAAATGCATTATCATCCAAACATTTATGTACATACATTTTGAAACATTTCTTACGATAAGTTAGTCTGAAATTAAAAGCCCAAATTTATGAATTATGGCTGCAGGGCAAGATCGAGATATTTTTATATGGAATCATTTTCTTTAAATGGTATTTATCTTTACTCTATTATTATCCTAGGAAGTTCATTAATCTTAGCTTTATTTGTTTTAATGTGAAAAGCAAAATTAAACATATGCAATGAGTCTTGCCATGAACGTTGCGGCGATTTAAAATTAAACTAATTATAGGAATCAATAGCAATTTTTTGTAAGAAGGAAACACTTGCGATTATAACGTGAACATGATTGGCTGAGTTTTTACTTTTTCCTTCACATCCCGGAGCCCTCTATCGCATGAGACCGGGGTCGTCTAGGCTTGCCTAGTCTCTCTCTCGTTCTATAGGTCAACAAAGGGACTTTGGACGATTGTGCCACCCAAAGTCGATGGGAGGATGGGGCTTGGCAGGAAGGCATGCCATCTGCGCCTTCAATGGAGCATAGGTAAGTGACGTAAGGGTCCCTTCAGGACCGAGTGTGTGCTGGCTCGTTCAAGTAGGCATGAAGATTTTTTTTTGATTATGGGTGGTGACAGCGGCAGGTATTTTCGGGAACGTCCCCACACTCTCCGCCACCCTTAGCCGAGGTGCTAGCATGCCGCCCTGTGCTATCGCTGTCATCGAGTGATCTGTCAGCTTAGGCTGGCAGTTTGGACTTCACGTCCTGACCATTCACTCTCAACATACTTTCATAACATATCTCATATAAACTCAGAATAAATTCTGGGTGTGATATGAGGCAAAAATTCCAATATTCAACCAAGGAGGAAGAAACAAATATAAGTTTGCCCCGGTAAAAAATCTTAAAGAGTAATCTCTATTTTTGTTTATTATCATTAGTGTTTACCATGTTCCGTCTCTTCTTAATTAATTCGTTGTTTGACTTTCCTCTGAGGTTGGTCACAAACTCACAACACAACAAAATTCAGTGGAAAGACTACTCGATGATTAAATAACGCAGGCCATTGGAGTAGGTAGTTTAATACACGGAACTCAAAGTATAAGAGTTTGAAGTTAGTGGCAGTGCTTGGAATTACTAAGTTGAATTAATTCCGTTTCCACTCACACTTGATGGAAAACTTTAAATGGACTAACTAGCCGGTAGTTTGATTATGCAGACGATAATAAAAAGAATTATCCAAAATTAAACAATTTAATACTGCAGATATAATAATTCTACCGGAGCTAAGTAATGGCGCTCGCTGCTCCCTGTAAAATTGTCCCCGGATCCAGTTTTGCACGTCAAAATCTATTTCTTCCTTTCCCCTTTTTTGACGTGGAATCAGATTAGTTTCTTTCGTTCGACGCATCAAGTTAAGTTTCAGGCTGTCAGATGTCAGTAGCGCATCGGCAGCTGGCCCGACATCATTATCGCCGTTCGCATGCGACCATAACAACAGAGTTTTGCATTGTATTTTCAAATAAAAGTGAAAGTGGCGATGATTTATATGCACGCCATTGTCATGACCCGATTTTTTTGGTACACGGAATTTTTGCGGCTGTTTTGCTAACTAGCCCAACAGGATAATTAAAACTTAGTTATCAAAACTCTTAATTAATAGAAATTACAATATTATTAGCTCATTGTTATAATTTACCTGCGTCCACCTAAGTTCAATTTCCTGTAGAAATGCTCAAAGTAAATAAAATTGCAATTAGAGTTCAGACGATTCCGGTCTTCATTGTATTAAAACGTTTTCAATAAAAAGTTCATTGAAATATACATTTTTGTTTTAATTTTTCACAAATAAAGGCGGTTTATCGATTTGGTCTTTATTGTATATTGTGATTAAAATTGAAGAAAGAGGAACAAGAACCAAAAGATAAAATAAATGATCGTAAGACAAACATTGTGCAAATCAACGAAGCATCATCAGGTTGTTTTTGGCGAAATTTATTGCGGCCATTTTGTTTTTTTTTATATGTCAATCCTTCCCCTCTCTCGTCTTGGTGACTACAATTTCACTTTATGACCAGGGTTGCCAGCCCCGCTGAAAAATGTGCGCCTTTACACCATTAAGAAAGCGCCAAAACGCGTAGCGTATATTTGATCTACAAATTTGGATACATTCGATTTTAAAGGAGGGGTAACCTTCTTTGAAATCGAATATATTCAAATTTGTAAATCAAATGTATCCAAAATATACCTACCGTTCGCTAAATTTTCCTTTCTTGTCTTGCTGTTCTCAAAACATAAGTATACTAGAAATAATATAGACAAAGGCAAGTGAATGATTTTAACAAAAAACAAAAACTTTATTCATACTAACATTAAAATAATATAACATAAAATTTGGATACCTATGTTGGTACTACAAAAATAAATTCTTTTCTTTTTCAGTTATAGAGCTATATAGATATACATATATTAAGGATGGAAGACATGTGAAAACAGCCTTTTATAGCACTAGTAAAAAACGGTCGGTACTTGATAGAAGTGAATACGATTTATTATTACGAAGTACAAATAAAACGGAATCAGATGAACAAAATTCATACATGAAAATTATGATTGAGACAAAAAAGCAAACAAGCTTTTTTCGTCCTAAACACAAATTTCATGCATTTCGTTTGCTTATCTGATTCCGTTTTATTTGTACATCGTAAAATCGTATTCACTTCTATAAAGTATATCACATATCCAAGTTAACTTCCTAGTGAGATGAAAAATTATTACATTGTATCTGAAAACTATCATTAGTGTTCAACTCAGAAGTAATTTCAATGATACCATTGTCTACAAAATTATCGGCCGGTGCTATGTATGTAGCTTGTTCGTACATATTCTTCAATTAAGTTTTTTATATATTTCATTGCTAGGCAAAAATTTTTCACAACATATATTGTTTGCAACACAATTACATCGAAATGCAAGAATGGAGCTAGTGGTTTCACATATTAACCTATTTTTTAATTTGTTCTTAATGATATTCATATTCGAAAATACTCTTTTCACCAGAAGCCTTTTTAATTTCAGATATTTTTTCCCAAAATTCTAACGTCCACCGCCATTTTCTGTTTTGCATAAATCTTTTTTTTTCAATAAAATTGATTGGTACTCTTCAAATTTTGGTCTTAATGCATACTTCTGGAGAAAATACTTGATCTTATCAAAAATTTCAATATTTGAAGGAAGATGGCTGAGTATTTAACAGTAACAGATGATCGCTTTGTCAATTATCAGTCTTAATATATTCAGTAAAATCCGTTCCATAGTCGTAAGTGGTGTAATTCATTTACAATGCCGCCTTTTAATGCAAATAATCGATACAAGAACTGAGGAAACTATCTATAAAAATGTGTCAGAGATCTAATAAATAAAATTATCTCAGATAATACCGAACTAAAGAATATTATCAAATTATTTAAATCTTTTAAAATCGGGCGTAAAAACAATAAAATTAGGTTATTTTTTTCGTTTTTGTACATATTAGACAACAGAAGTGCTGAGTGACACCTTTCTTTTGTGTTACTACTACTTTCTTTTTGAAGATACTAAATTCTTAATATTGTTATAAGTTTCTATCAACAGCATTGGATCTAGCTTACCAGCGTGTTGAACTTAATAAACTTCAACATGTTGAACTTCAATAAAAAATCTATTTCATCCGAAAAACTTCTGATGCTTTAGAAACACAAATATGTATGCTATGGCAAATGCATTTTATATTTTCATTTTGCAACAAAGTAAAGAGGGAATTATTTCTTCGACAAAATTACTACCACCATCAGTTGCAATCCCGTAATTTTCGAAACATCAGTTGACCCATCAACAATTAATGGAAAGAACGAATTACCGATATCTGTAACAATATTGCTTAGTATTACCGCAACTACGACTTCTATAATGAAGAAATAGAAGTACATTTAGTTCTATGTACATATGTACAGAAAATTTTTCTTTCATTCGCCAATTGAATTTATTAGGCACGTCAAGGGGTCAACCGGTGTTATTGAGCAGTGCGTTGCTGTATAAATGCCAATTATAACTTTCGTTTCCTATTCGGATTATGTCCAAGTATCTAAAATATTAATTTAATTCTTATAAAATCAAGTAAATATGTATATACAGTTTATTATTATTAATCTAGTGTGTTGTTCTAATTACCTCGAAATTTATTCTCCTCCTCTCACGCGGTTTTGAATTTCCTTTTATTGCTATCCATTACATTGTTTGGCTACAATATTTATAAAATAATATGCATTATACACAATACCAATCACTTTCTAAAGAAAACGTCAAGCTTCTTCCTAAACCCTCCTAAGTTACTTCGCAGTGGTTAGGGATTTGAGATATAACAATGGTAATAATATGTTCACAATAATAATATTTGTAACACAAACATAATCTATTAGTCAAAAATTTTAATTTGTTCTGGGACAGAAAAAAAGCGCCAGTGTTGCGCCATAGGGCAACTGAGAATATTCCTGCGCCAGAGAAAGGTCTAAATTTAAATGCATCCCTGCTTAAGACTACAATTTGGACCTTGTTGTATAGCAACCCAGCTAGCGTTTATGAGGATAGAAATGTGTGCCAATCACTTACTTCATCCCTATCCAAATCGCCGACTACTTAGTAATTATATAGCGAGGAACATCGAATGTGCCCAAGATGTGCCCTTTGTAGAGCGTATCACTATACACACACCATCGCCAATTATCATGCATACAAAAAATATAAATTAATCAGGCAAAGCACCCATAAGGTGTTTCACTGCATTTTATGTACATGCAGAAAGAATAAAGCAAAAAGAAGATTGATCAGGCAAAACACCCATAAGGTGATTCACTGCATTTTTTTTGTACATGCAGAATGCCATACAAAACATGAAAATAAAATAAAAGCCATGTCCACCTGCTTATGGACAAGCGAAGTGCATTATGCATATATAAGTGTCATGTCTCAATGAATACGCGACGGCAAAGCTTTACGCTATGCTTATGCCACAGTATATATCATACAGTAGCCCAGCTTAGAACAAACTACTGAAAAGTGAATTTTAGAATTTTAATTACAAAAAAAAAACCTCAAAATTTCTCCCATAAGAGGGAACTATTAAGTATGATACGGTTGTAAATGAACGAACAGTAGCTAGTTGCACAATGGTTGGGAGAAGTATTAGTTTTATGTAAGTACACATCTCAGTGCCAGCCTGCAAATGTATTGTTCCATTTCCAAACAGCTGTTTGATTGCAAAGTGGTGTTCGTTCCATGGACAATGTAACAGGCAAATGGCTGTAATAACCTTAGAATATATATAGCAAACAGGAATGGTGATAAGCCAGATTTGTGTAATGAATTTTTGGTTGTGTAGGTAGTCCATGTTTACATGTATTTACACGCCATCCCTATTCTAAGCAACTTGTCAATTTGCAAAAAGTAAACAAAGGTTTTGAGCGGATCATCTGTGGTAAAAAATGTTCTTTTTCTACTTTATTTTGAAACAATTCACATAATTAATTTATATAATACAAAAAAGATAATTTAGATAGTGCAGTTGGCTCAAACAGGATTCCCTAGTTTATAATCCAATTTATATTTGCAAGCACTGACCGAGCACTTCATTTCTGTTTTTCTAAATGATGTGAAGATTTTAATAGGCACTAGTGGTACTATAAAACTTTGCACTAAATAAATTTCGAAGATGAATAGTTTTGAAAAGAATTGATTACGTACTTTTGTTAAATTTCACAAAAGAATTTTAAATTGACTAAATCTGCTCACAAAACAAAAGCACATTTGACAAATTACGCTCATGTAGACGAATTATACACGATTCAACCATTCCTATTTGCTACATATTCTAAGGAAATAATGTTTTTGACAGTTTGATATTTCTACCAAGCCGAATGGCATGGGAAGTGGAAAAAATTGTTTTTAGCTTTTTTTTTTCTTGCAGAAATAGTTTTGATTGTCATTTTGTCCCTTTTCCTCTAGTACAGGTTTGTGCATGCTGTAAGTTCTGTTTCTTCCACTTTAGATTTACATAGGAACCTTTGCATTAGAAATTGACTAGTGTGTTAGTTAAAACTGTTGAAAGAGAAAGTATAGTCTCTTTATAGAAGCGTCCTACTCGCTTGACATTTTTGACAGAGCTGGGCTACTGTATGATATATACTGTGCTTATGCTTTGCAATAGGAAAACCAAAACCAACAGCATATGGTACGATAGAGTAAACGATCAGTGAAAAGCATTACATTGTAGCTTTCTTTGTTTACTTCTACCTGGCTGATACTTTGGGTAATGCTCGCTATCCATTTTTTGCATGCACAGCAAATATGATCAATATTGAATAAATCAATGGCCGAAGGTGTGTGATTGGTCAGAATGATTGAAATGAGTAATGGCAGCAATTTCTAAAGTGTATAAATTCAGTGTAATTATATTAAATAAATCAGAGCTTATTTTGAACTCTAGCGGTGCATATCTTTTATTTAGATCCTAACTGTGAGCTCCCTTAGCTCCGAAATGACTGCGCCCCAAGGTAATTGAGCCATCCAGCTCTGCCTTATTTTTGCCAATTGAGCTCCTTATAGATTTCGTAATCTGGCTATCCTAATAGCGAGCTTTATAGCTCCTACTTGGACTAGCCGCTTGGCTAACATAAAGCTTCATAGCTCCTACCTGCCAAGCACACTGTCATACAGCGTTTTGCGAAGCACTTAGACGGTACATCAGAAAATTTTAACGTCCTTTTTCTATCGACAGATTTGAGTAACAAAAGAGCAAGTTTTCCACACTGTCGCTATAGTGGGGAACACTTTTCCAGTGGTTGCATACTAACTGTGGGACCGTAGCTTGATAGCAGATTCATGTCGTGCCATGCTCCCGTCCATAAAGTTCGGAACTTAATTCCTATGTTCCAATGTTTGTTCTTTTTCTGTGTTGGCAATATTTAAAGTCTTTATATGTATTAACTTTGACAGTTTCAGATTATGAGTACATATTATATGTGAACGGCACGCAGTAAAATGCGATAGGGCCATCGTACACGTAGCAGTTACGCAACACGCCCAAATTTGCGAACTTGTGCCCAGATTTGTCATCACAATAATGTAGCTGCGTTGTAGTTCCTTCCTTATATGAATACCGAGGTTAATTATTGGCGTGTTGAAACAAGTTACAGTTTTTGATATAAACAATAACTGTATCACAAATTCACAGCACGTAATGAGAACCAAATTATTATATTATCACCTCAAACCACAGGTTAAGAACTGAACAGTCGTCCGATCAGTAATTTCACAATTTCAAAAGGACCGAATCAATTTCCTTTTCAGTAGTATTGGTATGCTGCTCGTGCTGCAGTTCGAAACTTGGCATTTCGGAAGACTGGTATAAAACCTTACCAAGGCAACTCTGTTCGATAGGTTAAAGTCCATAACTCTCCATACAGAGCGCATAAACAACCCGTTTTACGTTCCTCTTCCAAAAACTTGACAAGAAACAACTGCAGCTGATAATCAGCACGGCACAGACAATAATCAATCTAACTCAGTACGGTTTAGGTTGCAGGATCATAGGCAAAAGTCAATATCACGAATTATACAATCAATCAATTTTAATTCATTATTGACTGCGACGCAGGCATATCTGACACAAAAGATAAATTCATTGAACAAAAAATGGGATGATTTCGAGGCAACACACAATGAAATAATTTCATAAACCAGCCCCAACAACCCCGGCTTTACTAGGGTAAATCATTGCGAAATAAATTTAATAAAAAAGGAGCCGATTACATCCGATTGTAAAATTTTAACCTTAGAACAGAATCATTATTGGACGCAATTATCGCAGCAGAATGCTTCGCTTTTCTCCCTAAAAGGATCCCTCCATGTAGATATTATTTGTGCAGATTCCATTAGTTCACAAACCCTCCAAGGAACAGGAACAATTCATATTTATCCTGTTTGTTATGTACGAAGCAAGAAATTCATCCTGCATGGGCATAACGTAAAAATATTCATATTTCATTCCCATTTTATCCCAACAATAAACATTTCCAAGGTATTGTGGAACATGACGTTTTCTCCTAAGGAAACGTATATAAAAACAAATCAGTTAAATATCACAAAAAACACGGATCTAGAAAAACTCCTACAATCCATTCGTTTCCAAAAGGAGTAAGAATTAATTTTTCTCAACCCCATAAGCAACCACCATATCCATCATTATGCACAGCTGTCATATATTCCAGTAGCTGCTATCATCTCTATAGTCTGTACTTATTTATATGTTAAATACAAATCGAAAAAGCGTAAGAGGTACCTATCCCTGCAGAGAGGAAAGTAGGATTCAAAATAACTCTCCCCCACTAGGAAAATGGCCGAACATGTCTCCGATTAACACTACAATATATTTATATATGTGCTATACTTGTTAGCATAGACCCCATGAGCTCATGCTTCCAGGGTCGGAATAGATCTATAATTCAAGAAGGATATTCACTTCTAAAATACAAACAAAGACCAACAGAGCAATTACTAAACAAAGTGACAAATCGAGCAAAAATACTGACAACAGTAACCTTATCTTTTCCCTATTTTTTTTTATTATTACTCCTTCCCCTTCCCAAAATCATAAGATGATTTTGAATTTTTTTTTGCCATAATTATTTAAAACAAGGCAAATAAAAATATAAAAAGAGTCACGTTTTCTAACTAATAGTCTGTTTCTTTATAATATAGTAAATAAAATAAATCAATACTGTACAAAGAAAAAGCCTATCCGAACAGAATTAAGAAATTAATGTAAATTTTTTTGTATTATTAGCAATACTCATATGTTTCAACTCAGCTTAGGTATGAACCTCAATTTATCTATAAATATACATATATATACATACACTATGCTCAAAATTAAAAAAATAATAATATAATAATAGTATATGTATATATATATATATATGTATACATTATCCTCCTTTTATCCTTTTATCCTAATTTAATAGCTATAATTCATGTAATAAAATAATTTCTGGAATTTTAGATATGGAAATCAAAAATTTATTATAACTATCTACTTAGCAGTATTATTCTTAACTGTTGTAGTGTATTATATATGAAATATCATTTTTTTTTCGTATACTTTGTAGGATTATTCACCTTATCATAAATAGTTTTTAGAATATTCATATTCTCAAGAAAACGGTTGCAATTATCAATATAACTTAGTAGATAAGAATGACATTTTTTTCTTTTGAAAGCATCTCTCCTTATAATAATATATGTAAATACGTATGCATATGTATTTAGTTTACCTATATAAGTAGGAAGGAACTCACGATTCTGTTTAAGGAACTTTTTCATTGCTAGAGAAAGAAAGTTTTCTTTTCTTCTTTTCCCCAGGGGGAGGGATGTTGTGACTCACGTGCTCAATGCCCCGAATCACAACCATAAGATCAATATATCAATATATTGTATAAATGTACAAACCTGAGTGTTTAAGCCCCATCTTAAAATCTATAGGAGGCTGCTCTCTTCATAGAAGCACGGAGCAGGGCCATAGTACCAACGATTTAAGTGCTAGCTGGAGCTGGGAATGCTTCTCTCTGGTCTTTGTTACTGGTTCTGACAGGAATGTTGACATCAGCGAACTATCCCTGGTTTTAAAGACTACAATTTGACCTATGATGTTACCACGGCCTTGATCCCGCCCCCGTCCAGACCATTTTCGGTGTAGCCCTTCATTTCGTGTTCGGTCTTGGAGCCAGTCGCCTTTCTTGTACTATACATAAATATATGCTGTCCTTGGGGATATGGTCAGGGGATTCTGGCACCATTGACTCCGTCTGGCTAATGACGTCATACATGTCTACTGGCAGATCTAACCTTGGCTGATGTCTAGCCGTCTGATCCGCTTTGTCTTAGTTGATTATTATTTTAATTTTGCTGGCTTTTGCTGGAATCGAACCGAGAACTCTTGATTTGCAAAATCTGAGGCGCTCTACCCATGAGGCCAACGTTGTACTAATTCCCGTGAAAATTTCTATATAAGCGGTGAGCGACTGGACAACTGGCCGGCTGATCCGCTCTGTCTGAGCTTATTTTTATTATTTTCTTTTGGTAAGAAAAAATTACGTTGACTTTTGCTGGAATCGAGCTCTTGTTTTGCAAAGGCGCTCTACCCATGAGGGAGGTCCTTCTGATAATGCGAATGAAATGGTCAGAAAGCGCTCATAGTCCACACAAATGTTTGAACAAAGTATAATTAATCATTACTGTACTTCATAAATGTTGAAGTGACGCGAAATACGTGGGGCTTTGATCCGAAAATGATATCATTGGTAAATTTTCCATTTAAACGATTCACACCTGGCATTAAAAATATTATTATTGGCAGCTTAGAAGAAGTATACCTTGCTGGAAATTGAACCCAGCTGTTCTGAGAATGTTCTTTTGAAATTCAATTCCAATAGATTGAAGGCATGTGTTTAATTATATTAATTTGATTGTAAAAATGCACCTCGCTGGGCATGGAACCGAGAGGGCAAATTCTCACTATTTTTCGAAAAATAACTCCACAATAATAGAGTCGTCATTCGTAGATAAATTGGTTCGATAACCAGAAGCTAATAATAACATAAATCAAGAATTCACGCTGTTATGAGATCATTGCGTCATATTATGAAATTCGATTGCTAAAGTGAACGCCGCACCCCTTATATCTAAACAAATATAGTTCACACAATATGAAGCTGAGAAGAACCTGACCAAGGCGTGCCAAGGCGTGCCAAGGCTTTTCGAGTAATAATTTTAGCGTAAAACCGACATTGAAATGCATAAAGATGATAAGAAATGCTGCTTCGACGATCAGACCAGAGCATGTGCTTTTAATACTTGTGCTCGGTCCACACCCTAAAAATAAACAAGCATAAAGAAACTAACAAAATTTAATCAAAAAACAAATTTCTTAACTGTAGCAGAATCCATCTCAAGAGCTACACAAGATTCCGCCACGTTCCGAACAAATAAGCTGAAAATAAACAGTAAACAGGAAAAAAATCAAAAATAAAAATACTTATCTGACAATATCATCAGATGTGATGGCAATGGCAATCAGAAATCATGACATTTACCATAGACTGAAAAGACAGCACAAAAGACACTGGGCGCGTTTAGGCCGAGACCAAACCAGTTTGGAAGAATTGGTAGCGTTTGGTCACAACCATGTAAAAATACCAACCATTCCGGTATTGTTTGTAATTATGCGGAGGAAAAATCGATAATTTTGACCGGTTTGGTCTCCGCCTAAACGCGCTCACTGTTGATTTAGAGTGGATTGGAGCTTTTTCCAAACCACTTTAGTCTACCTGCTATTAAAACCTTACCACTTGTGGGGGATAGTAATAGCTTCGTTGTAGCAAATAAATACGTACAACTTCGTATGAAGGTGTTTATTTCTTTGCTACCAATAATTTTGTAAATCACTATGGTTTATAAACAAATTTTTCCTTTCTAGAATTTAATTTTATTTTCATATTTTCCCACAAAATATTTTCTTACAAAATTATGCTTACTCTTCAAAAATTTAAAGTTCGCAAAATTTGTCATGATCAGCATGCATATGAAGGATTCATGTTACACATTTAGTTTTCTAAAAATATATGATAAGAAGAAATATTTCTCGTGGGAATGAAAATTTGTCTATACATATTTTATATTAGAGATAATGTGAGCTTGAGAATGAATTATGTATTTCTTGAGTTATAATTTTCTTTATTGCTGAGAGCCTTGACATCCTCCCGGGGTTGAGAATATTGCTCAATAATGTTAAACATCTTATTGAATTTCGAAGGAGAAATCTTCTTCCTTGGAAGTGGACATTGTCGTTGGTTTTATGGCATTTATCGCACCCTTTGAATTTGATCTGAGTCGTCTCCAGATAAGATATGCTGGAATTATCACTATGACTGCTAGTGATGAATATCCTATAGTGAATTGATGAACGTAACGTCAAGAGGTTGTATATTCACCGGCGGATGTTGATGTGCCTTTACGTCTTGTACAGCCCTTTGTAGGTCTATAATATCGTGCAGTTGTTGCCGATGTAATTTTAATTGATGTTCCTCAGGAGGGAGTGTGAACTTCTTTATGTCGACGGAAAATGGGTGATCAGTTAAGTTTATTGATGGCACAAAAGAAGAATTGACCTGTGTTGGATAGATGTTGTCTATGACCAGCAAAATAACGCCGCTGTAACATATTATTTTTTACACCTACATAACATATATGTATGTGTACAAGTTCCTCCAGAAGTGAAATTGCATGAACGAGCATGCCGGCGATAATTAATAAAAATTCTAAAACAAACAAAATTCTTAAGAATCGCATTACGTTTGCATTCAATTGTTTTCGCGCCTTCGCCCACAGCCATCATGCCAATTTCACTTCTGGTGTACTTACTGCAGACGGCTCCTATGAAAATCACCACGGTCAGCACTTTGCTTACCGTCAATAAATTTGAGGCGGTGTACTTCTCATGTACATGTGCCACGGTATTTCATGGGAGTCGTCTCTGCTACAATAAAATTGTTTAGGTAAGCATAAGTTCTCTTTATAAGTAGGATACGTGTCAAATAAAATTATCATTCAGTTTTTGATTAAGAGAGCGGTCGTTTTTACTTAAATTTCTTTCGTTGCAATTTCCAGTGTATAATTTGTAATTGGTACAAGCACCAATTACACTCATCAACAAAGTCTTGGTACAAAGAACCTTCGGCTAGTTAATTCACATCTTGTGAGAAGCTCTAAACAACCATTCATCTTGCAATTGGTACACGCACCAATTGCATTATTAACACGGCTTTCGTACTAATCACCTTTGTCATTTTTTTTATTTTCGACGAAAGCGATCAAGGTACACGCACCTTGACGCATACAGGTAGAGCAAAAGAGCTCTCCCTTTAACATTTGGTGACCCCGACGTGATATTTTTTTAATGTAATCAATTGATCACACATGCAACATGGAAGCCCTCACCAGTGAACAAGAAGCCATTGGAAAATCTATTGAGCAGCTAATACAAGGTTTCAAGGAGACCCATCCTACAAGAAGGAACTGCCTTATCTGCGAACAAGAATTGTCTGGCTTGACACAGACTGGGTAAAGTTTGACGACAACCATAATAAGCTTACGCCCTAAGCAGATACACACCAGAAGCATCCATACTTCAAGAAAGGCTATTACGCCTCCGTTAAAAGGGCCTACGAGCAATTCAAGGCCACATTACAAGAAGCTATTGAGGCCAAATCAGCAGACATTCGACAAATGGCTGGGCCTGCTCAAACCTCCAACCAAGATCAATCTGAGGGTGAAGGGCAGCAGCCACCTGGCAATAACGAAGTAAATGACCACAATGACCCTTCATTCACATGTACAAACGACTCTGAAGGCCAAAAAACAGAGTTAAACATACTGCTAAGAATCCACAAGACGAAGACGTCAGCGCTTGTGCAGCATTTAAAACTTATTGAGACTGGCTTCCCCGACCAGCATCCGAGAGCATATTACGAATTAGAACTTAAATGCATTACCGATTATTGGACCAGTATAGCTGCAAACTATCAGAAAATACTCAATATCTCCGTTGAAGGTGATGAGTCTACATATGACGAGAACTATTCCATTCGACTCGAATCTTGGGTACAAGATATCGCTATCGGCCTCTCAAGCAAACTAGAAGCCCTACCTGGATGTACCCTCGTAGGCAGGCAAATAAAGTTACCAAAAATAACTCTACTAACCTTTGATGGAAATTATCTACATTGGAGCCATTTCCGTGGGTTATATGTTCAAATGGTGCACGATCAACCCATTACAGATGCAGAAAAGATGTTTTATTTGCAAGGTAACTTGACAGAGAGGTTAAGGCCTTAATACAGCACATCCCATCCTCGGGACAAAACTATCAATAGGCATGGACAACGTTGGAGATGAGATATAATAATAAGCGGCTTTTGGTCACCGCTCTACTCAATAAATTATTGGGACAGCCTTGCATTCAACAAGAATCTCCAGCTTCCATTAAACTCCTTCATGATACTACAAAGGAAGTCATTATGAGGCTTTAAGGAATGTGAATTTCTACATCAACTTGGGATTCTATTCTCGTGCATATCACGCTCTAGAAGTTAGATAGAAACACACGTAATTTATATGAGCAATCACTGAAGGCACCACGAGAACTTTAAACTATAAGTGACTTGCTGCAATTCTTGGAACTACGATTTCAGGCAATGGAGACTTTAGGAAAAAAACAAAAGACAACAACCAGTGGATAAGATGTTGAAGAGGAACAATCAAGTTAATCCTATGTCATTTATATCTACGTCAAGGAAATGTGTAATGTGTGGCAGCACCCATCCGCTTTTTGCCTGTAAGAAATTCACAGAGCTAAGCCCATCGGAGAGATTCAACGTGGTCAGAAAGCACAAGCATTGTATAAACTGCCTAAAGATTGGTCATACGTTATTAAGATGTAATCTAGAGGGTGCTTGAAATGCTCTAAAAAAACAACACATTGCTTCATATCGGAAACACTGCGAAGGCGTCTCATCACGACATGACCAGCGATGGCGACTCCGCACATGTGCCGGCGTCACATCCACTGGCATCAACCAGCAACCCAAGCATCCTAGCGGCACAATCAATGAAAGGAGAAAAGGGATATGTCCCCTTAAGCAGTGTTATCATCAAACTCGTAAACCATAAGGGTGAAACAGTCGATTGTCGAGCAATCCTAGATTCTGGTTCACAGCTCAATTTTATTACAGACAAAATGGCAAAAAAACTAGGTCTAAATCGGACACCAGACTCTCTTTGCATTGAAGGCATCGGAGAAATCATACAGCGAGCTCGGCATCGAGTAAACGTGCTGGTCCAGTCGAAGAGAACTGCATTCTCCACAAGATTGGAAGCAGTTATACTCCCACAGATCACTACAGATCAACCTACACGGACTCCAAACATAGCCACTTGGCACATTCCTCAAAACATTGAGTTGGCTGATCCTGATTTCTACCATCCTGGCTCCATCGAGTTCCTCATCGGAGCAGAAGTATATTATCAGTTATTATCGGTGGGACAAATCAAATTGGGGAAACCCTACCCACACTGCAAAACACGCTTCTGGGCTGGGTAGTGGCCGGTAAAACACAAGATGTTTCAAGGCATCTAGCGACTTGTGGTATCTGTAATCGAGAGGATGACAATCTAAATGATCAATTAGAAAAATTCCGGAAATTAGAAGATGTCAATCCGACTGTTCGGGACATGAGGGATTCAGAATTCAAATGTGAGACTCACTTTAGCCAAACTGTTCGTAGAGATAGTACCGGTCGTTTTGTGGTCCCTTCGTCCCTTCGTGCATGATCCTCAAAAATTAGGGGACTCGAAGGATGTTGCGCTGCGTCGCTTTCTAGCATTGAAATGCAAACTAAACAAGAATCCGCAGATAAAGGAACATTACATTGAATTCATGAGTGAGTATTTAAGGCTCGGACACATTGAAGAAGTTAATGGCAGTGCGATTACTAAACCACATTATTTCCTACCACATCAGTGTGTGATGAAACCTAACAGCACTACAACGAAACTCAGAGTTGTGTTTGACGCTTCCAGCAAAACGTCTACAAACGTAGCATTAAATGAAATTCTAGCCACTGGCCCAACCATCTAGGATGAGCTAGTCTCTATTTTACTAAGGTTCAGATTGCCACGATTTGTCTTCACAGCGGACATCGAGAAGATGTACCGGCAAATAACAGTGGACAATGACGATTTTTTTTTTATGTTATTAAGCCAAGCTCAGGGGATACCCTCTGATGCAAAGCACAGCGTGGCAGGAAGGAGATAGGGAAAGGATTAAGGGATATGAGGAGAGCGGCGGAGGTGCTGATGTATGTCGCCCTTAAACTTTCGCAGGTTGTATGCCGGAGGAAAGACAGAAGATGGTAGACTGTTCCACATTCGCACAGTTCGGGATAAGAAAGCATCACGGAATTTTAGTGTACGGCCGAAGGTAATTTGAAGGGTAAAAGGATGAGCGCGGGATGCAGCGCGAGTATTGCGTGCAGGAACTATTCTACAAGGGATCAGACTAGATATTTCATCAGAACATTGACCATGCATATAGCGATAAAGGAGCGAAAGGCATCCAACATTGCGACGGTGCTCGAGCGAGTCGATATGACGAGTAATTGCCACATCGCCAATGAGCTTGCAGGCTCTCTTTTGGACAATATCCAATGAAGCTAAGGCTGTGCGACCAGCCCCGGCCCAGATATGGGAATTGTATTCCATTCTAGGTCTGATGTAGGACTTGTAGAGGAGCGCTATATTTGATGGGCTGAAATATTTCTTACACCTTTTCAAAAAACCAAGACATTTCGATGCTCCTTTGGCAACCGAGAAGATGTGATCTGTCCAGCTTAACTTACTGGAAATATTAATGCCAAGAATTCTTAGTGACGGTGAATCAGAAATTAATGCTCCATCAAACGAAACGGGAGTGGTTAAGTGATGGTCTTGTTTTAATGAGATGAGACAGCTTTGGGTCTTAGATGCATTGAATTCGACGCGATTCACTTTGCCCCAAGCGAGAATATTGTCAAGATCGTTATTCAATGATCTAATCATGCAGTCTCGTTTAACACATGTGGCGTTCCCTCTGGAATCCGCAAGGGTGTCAAAGGAGTATGCGAAATCAAGGGTACTGTCATCAGCAAAGCTATGGATAGGATTAAAAGTAAGGGAAAGCAGATCATTAATGAAGATTAGAAATAGAGTCGGAGAAATAACAGAGCCCTGGGGGACACCGGCATCTAATACAACACGTATTTGGCGACTAGATAAAAAACTTTCAATCCATAATAGAAGAGGAGGGGAAAGACCAAGTGCTTTGAGTTTGGCTAAAAGGGCTGGATGCCAGACTCTATCAAAGGCCTTTGAAATATCTAGAGCAACGATTTTGGACTCACCAAAATTGTGAAGGCTACGATTCCAACGTTCCGTAAGAAAAGTCAGCAAGTCTCCAGATGAGCGACCGTGCCGGAAGCCGTATTGGCGATCGTTGATGAGCTGATTGGTTTCCAGATACTTCATTAATTTGGAGTTAATGATAGATTCAAAAACCTTTGAAAGAATCGAAGTGATTCCAATTGGTCGATAATTTGAGGGATCGCTACCCTCTCCTTTCTTGGGAATAGGCTGAACGTGAGCTAGTTTCCAAGCAGTTGGAAATTTTCCTGTCGAATAGAACAGGTAGAATAGTTTGCGCAGAGGTTTAGCCAAGGATGAGGCACAGCTTTTAATTAATAGGGGCGAGAAACCATCAGGTCCTGCGGCTTTAAAGACGTTGATACCACTAAGGACCTTGAACACATCCCTCGTACGGATGTGTATTGGCTCTTGTACACATCCGCACGGGGGATGCACGACAGGTGCCTGTGAAGTGGGTGGAAGAAAAGAATTTGATGCGAATCTAGCAGCCAAAATATTAGCTTTATCCTGGGAGTCAACAACCACTTCACCATTATTAAGTAGTGAAGGTATTTAGGAACTGCTGAAGTTGTTCCTGATGGTTTTGACCAGGGACCAGAAACCTTTACTACCTTTGCGGCTTGCTAAGATTCTTTGTCTAACATTCTGGTCAAAAAGAAATTTTTCTCTCTGGATAATGGACTTGCAGGTGTTCCGTGCAGTCTTGTAGATTTCTTTCAGTTCTGGACAAGGATGCACTTGATAGGCGCGAAAAGCAGACTCTTTCGCTTTTATAGCTTGGTTGCACTTATCGTTAAACCAAGAGCGATTTTGCTGTTGTTGAGATCTGCTGTAAGAATACGGAATATATTCACGCATGCCTAGACTTAGTAAGTTACTAAGTTCTAATGTGCATTCATCAGCATCCCTCGAAGCAAAACAGACCGACCAATCTATATCTCTAAGATACTGATTGAGACTTTCCCAATCAGCGTTCTTATAGTGCCAGAGAAGCCTACTTGTAGGTGGAGAAGTGGGGCGGCGCAGAGATGAGGTGATAAATTGAGCCGTGATTAGACAGTGGTCTGAATTACCAAGAGGGGAGCCGACTGAGATAGAATATTTGTCAGGGTGAGATGACAGAAACAAATCTAGTAAATTGGCCCTATCACCAGCTGCATCAGGGATTCTCGTCGGTGCATCCACTAGCTGATGCAAATTGAAGGTATCAAATGATAGCATGGAGAGATGATTCAAGTCAAACCATCAAGCATTATCAAATGTGCACGGTTACATACGGAACAACATCTGCCCCATATCTGGCAACAAAATGTTTGCAACGACTGTCTTTACAAGAAGAACAAAAACATCCGTTGGGATCTGACGCTCTCCGACGAAACTTTTATGTAGATGACGTAATGACTGGCTCAGACAGTTTAAGAGAAGCGAGGGATATGCACGAACAATTACAGCAGCTACTCCAATCAGCAGGCTTCAAACTAAGGAAGTGGTGCGCCAACCATGCGCAACTCCTGTTAAGCATTCCACATGAAGATAGAGCCTTGCAACTAGATTTTCACAATGGTGATGATGACGAGCACATCAATGCCGTGGGACTAACATGGCATCCCAAGAGTGATGAATTCCGTATAAGGGCAATGGGGCTGGACAAGGGTAAGATAACCAAGAGAACTGTCCTGTCGGATATTGCGCATCTCTTCGACCCCTTGGGACTTTTAAGCCCAGTGATTGTAACAGCGAAAAGGTTTTTGCAAGAACTTTGGGAATTAAAACTAGATTGGGATGCTGCGCTGCAGCTTGAGCTACAAACAACTTGGGTCGAGTTTCGACAAAACCTTAAGATGCTTAATGACATAAGGATCCTCAGACATATGTTTGCGGGTAAAACACCCCGTACAAGGCAATTACATGCCTTCTGCGATGCCTCCGAGAAAGCGTTTGGGGCCGCTATATATATACGCTCCACAAATGATGATGACACCATAACAGTAAAATTATTATGCGCAAAGTCAAGAGTTGCCCCTACTAAAAAGGTGACACTTCCGCGCTTAGAGCTATGTGCAGCAAAGCTTGCAGCACAATTGGTGCAACGGATTAAAAAGGACTTGAATTGGAATGACCAACCATGCCCGTTCTGGACAGATTCAGAAATAGTACTCGCATGGCTGAAGGCCGAGTCATCATCTTTTCATACCTTTGTGGCAAATCGTGTAGCCGCAATACAAGAAGTGACATCCATCAATCACTGGCGGCATGTTCCATCTAAACAGAGCGCAGCAGACGTGCTCTCACGCGGAATATCACCAGAAAGGTTGAAGGCTTGCACTATATGGTTTTATGGCCCAGCGTTCCTCCATGGTGTTGAAGCATCGTGGCCGGAACAGCGAGCTAAACATGAAACCGACTTGGAGAAGAAACGAGCAAGGTCAATTGTGGTAGCTGCCAGTAGAACAAGTAATTTCATCCACGACATCGATCACAAAAATTCCTTCGGGACCCTACAGCGAGTTATCGCATACGTTTTGCGATTCATAAAAAATTTTCAACAGCACAACAGTCTCCGCAGAGAAAGGTGACCGTAAAGAAAATGGAGGAAGCTCTTGGGGTAATTGTGAGAAATACACAAGTCGAAGGCTTCTCAAGAATTGCGGCACAATATTACGGCATTTCGCACCACCAGAGGAGTGGATTTTCAATTTGTACCTCCACGAGCCCCACATTTTGGCGGCCTTTGGGAGGCAGCCGTCAAATCTGCCAAGAACCTATTTCAACGGAGTGCAGCATCTGCCTCGCTTACGTACGAAGAACTGGAAACAATGATGGTTGAAATCGAGGCCATACTCAACTCCAGACAATTAACCCCGCAGTCAGCTGATCCAAATGACATGTCAGCACTGACACTAGGGCACTTCCTAATCGGGGAACCATTAACAAACACGATTGACCCTCATGCACAGACACGAAAAGGCAGCTTACTTCAGAGATGGAAATTAGTAACTCACATAAAAAATGAGTTCTGGAGACGTTGGACCAATGAATACTTAAATGAGCTCCAGCATCGATACAAGTGGAAGCAAAATTTCGATAATGCTAGAAACGGCATGATGGTGCTAATAAAAGATGACAACCTGCCCAGTATGAAATGGCCATTGGGACGAATCATCAAGGTTATCAAGGGATAGGATGATCTAGTGCGAGTGGCAGATGTTAAAACAGCCACAGGAGTATTGAGACGACCGATACACAAACTGGCCCACTACCAATCAACAAGAAAGGCGAATCGAGTACGTCATTCAAGATAATCCAGCTTCACAATCTGCCAAAAGCCAAGGAATCCAAACTCAGTAAACGCCCTAGTTTCCAAGAGGTTGTTCACACAACCAGTAATCGTTCTAAGATCGACCCTGGTGGCTCATCAAAGGACGAAGCAACGTCAAGTTCATGTAGTACAAAAAGACGTCGTTTCGGTACCTCTGCAATAAGCTTTCTCTTACTAAGTGCACTAATATTGCCAATATTGGGTGACACGGAAGTAAAAATAACGCCCTTCATATAACAGCCAGGACTCTATTTTGAGGGAATGGGGGCCACCCAGCTAGTGTCAAACGAATGGAATTTAGTAGTATTCTATGATCTCAAGGCATTTTGGAAGGAATTTGACATTATACAAGGTGCAGCAACCCGGTTGGTTAGCACGTGCAATGGAATGAAAAACAAACAAGCATGTACGACCATGGTCGAATAATTCGCCAATCTAACGCTGGAATTAAGAAATAATAACGAGCTGCTCATGCCTCGTACCCAGCCTAGACAACGAAGAGCACCTTTAGATATCTAGCTAGTTCCCTCGTTGGGGTTCTGGACTCTAAATATGCCGAGAAAATATCTCAAATTATAAACAATCTGGAAGGCAATGACGAGCATCTCATAGCATTGATAAACAACCAGACATCTCTGATAAATTCTACGACAAACATAATGAAGAAATCTCAAGCAAACATGAAAAAACAACTACAGGAACTCGATAGTTATATCAACCAAACGATCATCGCAGTTAATAATATAAGCCAAGAGCTTCATGAGCAGCTCCATCAGCTGAAATCATCAATTCACTTTCAGTGCAGTTGCTTGTAATGGCTATCAACTATAAGAGAGTGCAGTCCGCACTTCTAGATGTGATCATCGACACCCATCATGGGAAGGTGAACCCACAATTGCTGACTCCCAAACAGCTACAAGCTGAGCTAAATCTAATTAAGGAGCACCTGCCGTCGACACTTCGACTACCATCGAGACGAGAAAACTTGTTGGAACTGTATGGTCTTATGACCACGGAAGGACACATTGGTCAGAATCAAGTCATATTCCGACTTAAGGTGCTATTATTCTCCTACGAAACTTTCGAGATGATGAGAATAGTTCCTGTACCATTTCTGATGAACGATACATTCTTGGCAATAAAACCTGATTCAGAGTTTCTGATCGTGAATTTGCACCGCGATCAGTACTATCCGCTGTCAGAGCATGAATTGTCAGTCTGCAAGAATATTGGAAGCTCAATATACATGTGCAGGCAACATTACCCTCTATATCGGAAAGGTTCAAACATAAGCTCATGCGAGATAAGTCTGCTTAGCCATTCTTCATCATCACCAGATTGCAAACTAATGAATGCCATGAATGCACCCCCCTGGATACAGCTCTTAAATCCAAATCACTCAACTTTCTCAACAAGAAGGCCCATAACCATCAACATAGTCTGTGGGACTTCTGTTTCCCAACAAATTTTGGAAGAGTCCGGTATCCTAGAAGTCAAAAATGGATGCGCTATCAAGGAGGATTTTGTGACCATACGATCTCACAACATTTACCCGAGCACGCTTACTACATCATTCGTGCCATCCAAAAACCTCACAGCTATCCTCCAGCCGATAAAGGACACTCCACTAGTTCACCGCATAACGTCTGTCGAAAGTCTAGCAAATTACATTCAAACCCTTCAAAGACGCATAGAGGCACAGCAGAGCGAGAAGTCAGCCCTGAAAATACACCATCATGATGCTCACCACTTCACTTTGGCATATATGTGGAGATGCATTTCCAGCCGACGCCACAAGAGCAGAAGCCGACCACCCATTCCCGCACCCAGGACCAGCTCAGTAAGCGATTTTCAGCTAAGCAGCGATATACACATCTAATGAACCATCCGTTCAATGCGGGGGAGGATGTCTATGACCAGCAGAATAACGCCGCTGTAACATATTCTTTTTTACACCTACATAACATATATGTGTACAAGTTCCTCCAGCAGTGAAATTGCATGAACGAGCATGCCGGCGATAATTCATAAAAATTCTAAAACAAACAAAATTCTTAAGAATCGCATTACGTTTGCATTCAATTGTTTTCGCGCCTTCGCCCACAGCCATCATGCCAATTTCACTTCTGGTGTACTTACTGCAGACGGCTCCTATGAAAATCACCACGGTCAGCACTTTCCTTACCGTCTATAAATATGAGGCGGTGTACTTCTCATGTACATGTGCCACGGTATTTCATGGGAGTCGTCTCTGCTACAATAAAATTGTTTAGGTAAGCATAAGTTCTCTTTATAAGTAGGATACGTGTCAAATAAAATTATCATTCAGTTTTTGATTAAGAGAGTGGTCGTTTTTACTTAAATTTCTTTCGTTGCAATTTCCAGTGTATAATTTGTAATTGGTACAAGCACCAATTACACTCATCAACAAAGCCTTGGTACAAAGAACCTTCGGCTAGTTAATTCACATCTTGTGAGAAGCTCTAAACATCCATTCATCTTGCAATTGGTACACGCACCAATTGCATTATTAACGCACTACTAAGTACTAAGCACCTTTGGCAATTTTTTTTTATTTTCGACGAAAGTGATCAAGGTACACGCACCTTGACGCACACAGGTAGAGCAGAAGAGCTCTCCCTTTAACAGATGTTTTGACAGCTTATTGTCATCACATCTTGTTTAATTAGACAGTATTATCGTTGAATTTAAGCACCTTGACGCACACAGGTAGAGCAAAAGAGCTCTCCGTTTAACAGATATTATGAGAGCTTATTGTCATCAACTCTTGTTTAATTATTTATTTAATTATCGTTGAATTTAAGCAATCCTGAGCTCTGGAGTGTTCTTTGAACCGTCCTTATTCCGCATACGATTGTCGTGCCCCTTGAGCAATCGAATTAACAAATCCAATAATTAAAAACGATACTCGAATTTCTTTTAGCACAGTTTCTTTATTAGCATAAACCAATCTGACCTATCTTAATACCTTTAAAATTTAGCCAACCCGAACCGAACTGTAACTAGATATTTAAAACAAAGTTGAATCGCGACTGAACAATTAACGGCACTCGCCAGACCAGTCATTGGTCTTTTATGCCCCGATATTCGGAAATACTTTCTTTGCTCACAACAAACGACAACAACCTTGTCGTTTGTTCACCGGTTGTAGCACTTGAGTCGCTTAGTAGTAATCAATCGCTTTACATAACAATTACCATGCTAGGTTAATTGTTATCGTAATCGTCGATTGCTCCACTAAACGCTCATCGCAGCCAGCTGTTGGGCTAATCAGCAAAACAACCGACAGTTGCCAAACAATACCATGCGAGGTATTGTTTAGCAATTGCTGATTATTTCGCTAGAATGCACTCTTGGCTGCTGGAAGAATCTTTCGTATATTGGGCCATAATATCCCTCCCCCCCTTGGAAAAACTACTTTCCGCAGGGAACTAGATCTGGAGAATGAAATCAATTAAATAAACTGAAAATATCTTAATCCTTGTTCGGTTCAGATTCTTTACATTAAATCATTACATTTCTGTACATTAAATTTTTACATATTTCGAAATTTTCTTATTTTCTTTTTCTAACATTGTTTGATTTTACATCTTTTCACATTTCTCTTTTTATTTTCTTCTCATATTTAATTTCTCTTTCACCATTTATTTCTTCCTTAATATTCTTTCCTATGTTCTTTTCACCTTAAAATTTTTTTTTGCTTTCTGTATTCTATGTTCTTATTTTTCCATATTTTACTTTCTTTTATTGCTTCTCACATTAAATTTTATTATCGTCTTACAATATTTCTATACTTCTTTAATTTATTTAACATTTTTTCTTTCCTGTATTTCTTACATTTATTTTCTTAGTTTTTTTTTACGTTCCTCTTATTCTAACATTTTTTTTTCAAACATCTCACAAAATTAAAAAAAAAATATGTATTTCTACATTTTTATCTATTCTACCTCTCTTTCTGTTTCTTCTCATATTTAATTTCTCTTTCACCATTTATTTCTTCCTTAATATTCTTTCCTATGTTCTTTTCACCTTAAATTTTGTTTTGCTTTTTGTATTCTATGTTCTTATTTTTCCATATTTTACTTTCTTTTATTGCTTCTCACATTAAATTTTATTATCGTCTTACAATATTACTATACTTCTTTAATTTATTTAACATTTTTTCTTTCCTCTATTTCTTACATTTATTTTTATTTTCTTAGTTTTTGTTTAGTTCCTCTTTTTTTTTTTTTTTTTTTTTTTTTTTTTTTTTTTTTTTTTTTTTTTTTTTTTTTTTTAACAATATAACATCTTCAAACATCTCACAAAATTAAAAACAAAATATGTATTTCTACATTTTTATCTATTCTACCTCTCTTTCTGTTACAATAAACTATAAGCTTGATATAATAAGTACTCTAATTTTTAATAATTCCGTCGCCAATAATCTTTTCTCTAATAATACTTTTTGTTTTCCTTTCTTTTTTACCTTATTACAATTTTAAAAGTATTGTCCAATTCATAAGAAAAAAAACTTCAATAATTTTAATACTTTTTACAACCTTAGCCTTAACATTCTAATTTCTGTGGGTGCCCAGAATTTCCCTAATTATATTATTACAATACAATAATTACTCCACTATTCTAATTGTACCAGCTGTTTCTCGACGACGGTAGGTAAATTTGCTGTTGGCAGGTTTGCTGTTGTTGGAATGATGACTTCTATACTGGATTCTGTTTGCTTGGATACCCTCGATTGGATCGGCCCCGTAAATGGTTTGCTGATGATCGTTCGAGTCTGTTCACTTTTTTGTCGCTTTAGATGGCACACTACTCCTGCTAGTACTGCTAATGTGAAGATGCATAAACACCCGGTAGCTGATGTAGCTGCTATGTGGACATGATGTGGAATAAATTGTCTGCTAGTCTCTTCGTTTTGCCTCTTAATTTTCGAGACCCAACTTCTTATCTCCTTGGGCGCTATGGTGCACCTGGATACTATTCCGTCGTGTGTCACCTCCAAACATAATTGCGTAATTAGGTTAGTGCAATTATTTACAAATTCCATGTCCTCTGTTAGATCCGGCATTTCCACCTTGGACAGGATAGTCCAGTGCTTGTTGTAGAAGTTGACTTTTCCAAGATGCTCGAACAACACTTCTGTATGGGATATCGGTTGGATATTATAGCCTGTTTTCTCTGCCTCCAGCAAGGTGATGAGTGCAAATATTACCGTTATAACTGCTTACATCTTGATAACTAAACCCTATGCTAATCTATGGCAACCCTTATTCTTATTTTTTCGATATCTATATCCTATATACTTTAAATCTTGGTTCTTTGACTTCTCTTTCAAATATCTTACTTCTTTTGCAAATTGCTCCTTTAAATCTATTTTTTTTAATTTCTTATTTAAATTGTCTTTATCTCTTTCTCTCTTTTTTTATTACTTCTCAACCTTTCTTATATTTTTTTCCACTATACTTACTATTCCTTTAGATCGACTGCCTTATCTTCTTATCTTCTCGCCCTTCGTAGCGTAATCTTCTTTAAAATCCGTGTTGGTCTTGTACGTGTTTATATTCTGTAATAAAAGAAACAAACTAAGAGGAAGGAGAGAAAAAAAATAATTAAAATAATTAATTAATCCAATTCCGCCAATTTCAAAATTATTGCCCCATGCTGCACTCCGTTTAGGCTTCCGTCTTTCTGGAATGATCAAATTTTATGCTGAAACTATTCATTATATTTCCTCAATCGATTCGTGTGAATCCTCTTGAGCTTTTTTCCTTGAAGGATAGTAACGTTCTCAGGACTGTGAATGTAAATTACTTCGTAAGGGCCCTTGAAAATTGAAGATAACTTTCCCACTCGAGCTAAATCTTTCACCACATGTACGGCTTCTGGCCTGGCTATCTTATCATAATACCTTTTCGCAGATAGCTTGCTTTTGAGTATGTTTTCCCTGGCCAGTTCAAACGCTTTTCGTAACTTGAACCGCAATACCGAATGTTACTTATCAGTGTTGTACACCGGTTCAGGTTTATGCTGTAAGTTGCTAGGGATTTCTGATACAAATCCGAAAAGAGTTTCCATGGGTGTTAGCTTTGTACCAGCATGTACCGTGTTATTGTAAGCATGAGCTGCTATCCTCAAAAAGTTATCCCAGCTCTGGGGTTCCCGGTCTACAAAACTTCTCAAGTAGTTAGCTAACGTAGAATGTTGCCGCTCTACCACATTGGACTGTGGGTGATAGGCCGTGGTTTGCAGTTTCTTTATCTTAAGCAATTTGCAAAGAGCCTTTAACTTCGCCTGGAAAGTTAGCTCCTTGATCAGTTACTAACTGTTTGGGTAATGAGTAACGGCTAAGGATTTGCTGGAACAAGACCGGCGCTACGGTGTTCGCTTCTTGGTCTGGTATGGCCACAAAGTCAACAAATCTAGTCAGATCATCCATCATGGACAGAATATACTTGTTACCATTATGACTAGTAGGCAACGGCCCCACTAAGTCTACGTATACCATGTCGAATGGTTTTTCTGAAATTTCTGTTACCACTAACCGCATTTTAATCGCCCTGGAGTGCTTATTTCTCTGACATTTCGCACAACACCCGACATGTTTGGCGATGTCCTTCTTCATGCATTTCCAATGATAGAACCTTTTTATTCTTTCCAAGGTTTTATTTCGCCCAAAGTGCCCTCCGAATCGCGAGTCATGACCATCTGTCAGAATTACCTCGACATCTTTTGGGTTAGAGATATTTTGTGGCTTTGAGCTTTTTTGTAGCCTTACTTCCTTATTCTCAGTCTCCTCTATTGTTTCCCATTCATCTTCCGATTCCGGAGAAGAGTTTTGTTTCCTCTTTCCGTCATTTGTATCTTTCTTAGCATGTGCTCGAGTAACTGCACAACATGGATATTCCTTACCACACTTTTATCTCTGGGAATTCTACTAAGAGCATCCGCATTGCCATTTTCCCTACCTTTCTTGTAGACAATTTCAAAATCAAACTCCGAAAGTTTTTGGTGAAACCTCACCATGCGAGATGTGGTGTCCTTAACCTTAAAAATGTTATGATTTTAAAATGTCTTCCCAGTAAGTAGCATTTATAATTGCGTACAGCCCATACAATGGCTAAAAATTCCCGTTCCGTGGTAGAATAGTTTTTCTCAGCTTGGTTCAGAGTGCGGCTGGCATAACTAACTAGCCTACCTTCTTGTTCTAGGACTGCTCCTAGAGATTCCCCGCTCGCATCCGTGATGAGAGTGAACTCCTTATTAAAATCTGGATAAATTAATACTGGCGGCGAAGTGAGAGCTTCTTTAATGACCTTAAAGGAGTTCTCACATTCTGATCCCCAATTGAACTTCACCTTTTTCCTCAAAAGGTTATTAATTGGAGCCAGAATTTTTGAAAAATTGGGAACAAATTTACGATAGTAGTTTGCCAACCCCAAAAAAGGCTGAACCTGTCTCACTGTTTTTGGTCGTGGGAAGTTTTGTACCACTTCTACTAACCGTTTGTCAGGTTGTACACCTTTCTTCGAACAAACATGCCCGAGGTATACCACCTCCTTTTTCAAGAATTGACATTTAGTAGGTTGTAGTTTTAGGTTATGTTCCCTAAGTCTCTGAAATACTTCTCGTAACTTTCCGTTATGTTCATCCAGATTCTTCGCAAAAATCACTACGTCATCAAGGTAGACAAGGCACTTAATCCCCTAAAGACCTGTTAATATCCCATTTAATAAAGATTGAAAGAATGAAGGTGCCGTTTTCAATCCGAATGGCAATCTCTTGTAGTGGAAGTGACTGAAGTTTGTGCTAAAAGCTGTCTTTTCACGATCTGCCGGATCCACCAACACCTGGTGATAACCATTTGCAAGAGCTAAGGTAGTAAAATACCTAGAATGACCTAATCTATCCAGAATATCCTCAATCCGTGGTAGTGGATAAGAAAAAGGAATACAGACTTTGTTGAGTTCGCGAAAGTCGACACACAATCTATACTTTCGCTTACCTGCTTCATCAGTTCCCTATTTCGGTATTAATAAGGCTGGAAAATTGAACGGGCTGTTACTATGTTCGATTATGTCATCCTCCAACAACTTTTTAAGCTGCTTCTGACATTCCTCTCTGTGGGCTTCAGGCATATTATATTGCTTTTTATTTATGGGCCCGGTGTCGGCCATCATGGGAAGTTTGAACATTTTCGTCGGAGTGCACGTTAGTTTATCCCCAGGTAAGTGAAAGATATCGCTGTATTCGTAACAGATTTGCATTACTGCTTCCCTCTCTTCCGAATTCAGCTCATCCCCCAACTCCAGAGATTTCTTCATTACTTGAAGCCGTTGCTGAGTGATTTTCGTTCTACCCTCGGCATTTATTAATGGTCTCACCAAATACTTATCTAAGCTTTCCAACTTAGGCTTAAAATTTTTTATTTCGATTGCCTCAGTCCTAGCATTGACAATTCCTGCAAAGGTCCGTTACTGGGCCTAATCAGGGTATTCCCACAAAACACACCGGGGCATATCTCTTCTGCCATACATACCAGTTCAGAATCGCTCGAGACTTGAATTCTTATCAGCTGCTCGCTTCTTGGCTCCAAGCGTACTGGTCTTTTCGTGTCCTGAAATTTGAGAAAAGAGCCAGAGGGTACAGTTTCGAGACTATTTAGATGGACTTCTGTGCGAGGATGTCCTAGTCCGTTCTTCCTTTCAACCGCTACCCTTACCTGCTCTTCACCCCACATTTCTTTGGGCCACGCTATAGACTTTTCTACTGCAGGACGGAAATCCCTTTGCTGCGCTCCTGTGTGAAGAATCGCCGTTAAGGTATTTCCCTGCTTTTGCCTAAGATCCAGCTCGTCCGTCTCTGGAGCTATTTTCCGCTCCTTCTGTGTTATCCGTTTACCTTCCAGTTGTATATTCACTATTTCATCGCTGTTGCTCACATATTTCAAGTATTTCTCCATGCTATCTGAAGCGGCACTTGCCTTGAGTACAATATCTTTTAGCCCTGTGACTTTTTCTTTCGGCTTCTCTGTACTAGATTGACTAGAGGTATATCTATCTAACGTAAGAATATCAACATTTTCTTTCCCTGTTATGTTTTCAAAAAGTGGTCTTACTCCCCTGTTTCCTTCTACGCTTTGAATTGACACTGTATGACAAACACAATCAATAACGGCTCTGTTTTTAAGGAACTCCATGCCTAATATTCCATCTGCTGGTATGGATTCGGTATCGTGTATGGCATGAAATACACAAGTCTGTTGGCTAGTACCAAAGCCTAGTAAAGCTTGACAGGTTTCTAACGATTTTCTCTGTGTACCAAATAATCCTCCTATAGTGATTGTTTCTTCGGTTTGTATGGGCGTACTTCCTTTTTTTTTATTTCCCTTAATTATATTGCATGAACATCCCGTATCTACTAATAATACTAACTTACCTTCTGGTCCTATGTCTGCATCGACTGTGATTAAACAATTATTTAATGAACCTAATTCTACTGCACTATTTTTATCTCTGGTTAACTGGGTATACTCCGATTCTCTTAATTGAAGGCAGCTGCGGAAAGAGTCCCCAGCTGCCACCACTCGTTTCCCTCATGAGGCCTGGTACCATGCTCTGCTAGGTACTTTCTTAAACATATATCCGTATAATGGTCACTTGTCTTACAAAACTGACAATAGAGAACATCTCTTCTCTGAGTGAATTCTGTTGAGTTGTCTATCACTGTATCTTCGAACCTGACTTCCTGATTCCTGCAACTTGGCGCCTCATGCCCATAGTTTCGGTATTTAGTGCTGTAAGGAGACTGCTTTCTCCACTGGCACTCTTTAGCAAAGTGTCAGGCTGTCCGCATTTGAAGCAGTTGACCGCTATAGGCTGCTGTGTTGCTCTGATTGGAGTTTCCCAGTTTCTTGCCGGTCTCCGTACTGCTTGGAAAGGCTTTGGAGTTGATTTCTGCCTGACCTCGCTAAAGTTTCCTGTGGTGTTTCCATGGCATGTTCCGGTGCTTTTTTCCAGGCCATTGGTGCCATGGCCTGAAGGCTTTCCGGATCTTTTTCGAAGTAGAGAGCTTCCTCTCGAACTTCTTCTAATGCTTCCAATTTTCTTCCAGTTAAGTTTACCCGTGTGGCCTGACTGCCGACACCAGCTTTAAAACTAGCTACCGCGTCGACCTCTAGCTCTGCTATCAAACCTCCATATTTGGCTGATACCGCAGACTTAATCTGGTGCAGCAGCTCCATCATCCGATCCATAGACTCTCTAATATCTTCACCCGGCCTCTGTATTTTTAAGCGTCTCAGAGGTCCTCTTTCTATCTTGTTGATGGTCCCAGAATACCAATTTCCCTGGATTCCACCTCCTATTAGTTGATGAGACTGCCGATTTCTCTTTTGTTGTTGCCAATTGATCGATTCCTAGTTCCTGCTCTAACTCTGTTGCTGTTTCCTCTGCTACTTGCAGCTGCTGCTCTAGTGCTGCTACTTTGTTTATTAGAGCTTTATTTTTCTTATTCTTTTCCCTTACTTCTTGCTCCGACTCAATTTCCTTCTGTTGGATTACTTCGAATGTAGTTGTAACTATCAGGTCCAAGGCTTCTCCTTTCGTGCAATTTTGGGTAACCGTACTCAATTCCTCAAGCAATTTCTTTGATTCTTCACTTGACAATAGTTTTTGCAGTTCTGAAGTGAGATGATCTCCAATGTATTGCCAGTCTTGCTCAGAATTTTTGTTTCGTACTCCTTTAATTTCTGAGCTCTTATCTCTAATTCTTTTTCCTGGGCTTCGAATTGCAGCAGTTCCTCCCTAGTCAACACGTTACTTCTTCCTACTGACATTGATGTCTATCATTTAAAACAAAGAAATACCTAAACCCACTTATCCCTGCATACTTAGAAATCATTTTTCTCTAAGACTGTTTGTCATGAAGGACTGCGAGCCGAAAAATTAGTACAACGCGTTCTAAAGCAAATCTTTTGCAACACTTATATCTTTATTATAGGTGCTAACTGAACAACAATATACACTCGTATCTTATGCTAAACATTCAAAACTGTAATATAACCTAATTACCACATTCATTTACTCTGAATTCCTCTATTAAGCATCCCTACAACACAATCGCGCTTTCTCAATATTTTTTCTTCCTTATTCAGATGCACACGACACACAATAAAAGAAAATACAATAACCCATACTTTAACTAACCGAAGATTATTCCCGTTAATCAAATTACTCTAGTAGTTACTGGAAGCAGTTATTACAACTTATTAAAAACGCGAGAAATTACAGAAAAGCGTGTGTGATCAACGCTCTAACCGACCTGCGACGTTGAAAACTTATCTAACCGATATTTATCACAGTGTCGTGCCCCTTGAGCAATCGAATTAACAAATCCAATAATTAAAAACGATACTCGAATTTCTTTTAACACAGTTTCTTTATTAGCATAAACCAAACTGACCTATCTTAATACCTTTAAAATTAAGCCAACCCGAACCGAACTGTAACTTGATATTTAAAACAAAGTTGAATCGCGACTGAACAATTAACGGCACTCGCCAGACCAGTCATTGGTCTTTTATGCCCCGATATTCGGAAGTACTTTCTTCGTTCACAACGCGGATGTAAACAAACGGCAACAACCTTGTCATTTGTTCTATCGGTTGCAGCACCTGAGTCGCTGAGTAGTAAACAATCGCTTTACATAACAGTTACCATGCTAGGTTAATTGTTATCGTAATCGTCGATTGCTCCACTAAGCGCTTATCGCAGCCAGCTGTTGGGCTAATCAGCAAAACAACCGACAGTTGCAGAACAATACCATGCGAGGTATTGTTTAGCAATTGCTGATTATTTCGCTAGAATGCGCCCTTGGCGGCTGGAAGAATCTTCCGTATATTGGGCCATAACACGATGTTTATCCTCGTTTCCTTTTTGACAGCATATATCCAGTAGTCTGGATTAAACAGTTGTATCCACTTCGGCGTGTCATTTATCTGTATAACCTCACAAATTGATAGGTTTTATTGATTGTTAAATTAAGTTCACATTGACATATATTGGCTTCCTTGTTGTAAATTGGTCGGACTTGGTTGCATAGATGGGTGTTTTATCCAACCGAATTGCACCTTGTTACCTCAATATCTGTTATTAGGTAATATTGGTCACGATGAGGGCTTACCAATAGGAAATTGGTTGAGGGTTTTATTGCCAACAAGGTGTTATTTCTCAGTACTGACACTGGTAGCAGCCTGAACATTTCGAACTTTTCTCAAGTGAATAGTGGAAGTTTAACGTTATCGCGGTGTTACTTCTCAATGAACAGTCATTAAGCTGTATAATTGATGCAAATCTGGGTGATCATTCGATCCTGGCAATCTCAACGTTGGGAGTAGGTGATTTTTCATATTGCTTAACTCATTCTTTGATTGCCTTGGTGTAAGGAGCATTGGATTGATTCGCCCATTCCGGGTGTCGGTAATTACTTCTATTAGTGCCTCTGGTATGTGTTGATAGTTGGACATAATCAGTGAAGTATACATGGATAAAGTTGCGGTTAGTTGAACTCTCCTCTTAGTGAGTTGCTTTAGAGACCTTTCAAGGCCTTCGGATGCCCTATTAATTTGTTCCTGACTCTTTTTCATAATGTTGGTAGTTGATTCTATTAAGGAGGTTTGATTTTTCCGCAGTTGTAAAAGATAATCTTAGTTAGTTTTTATGTTATCTATTATTTCTGATGCTTGGTTGGCATAATTTTGTCAAAAATACCAAATAATTTATTTGCAATGTTGCCTATTATGTCTAAAGGTGATCTCCTTGTTCTGGTTGCGGTGTATTCATTTTGATTCAACAGAAGCTCATTGTTGTCTTTTATTTCATTCATTTGATGGTAAAACTGCTCTAATATTTCCTTACAGTACTCTCCATCTTCTGTGAGGTTACAAAGGTGGCTAAATCGTTTTATTCCCCTTTCAAAACTCTTGAATTCCTTCTAGTAGTTTTCCCAATGATAGAATACAAGTAGGTCCGTTCATTCGCCACAAGATTGGTGATACCTAGCTTCTTAAAATATAGTCCTGGTTGATGATCAAAGCGGGTGATTTCTACTAGCTGAAGAGTTCTACTAAAAACTAGTAATATCAAGAATGTTAGTAGATCTAAGCTTAGTACAGATTTTGAGATACGTGGTTCCCTTTGTTTCTTTTTTACTGGTTGTTCTGTGTCAATGCCTTCTTCATTATTCGTACTCTGCTTGGGCGTGGTATGATCACTTGAAGACCTTTTAAGCCAATTTGAATTTATGGGTAGAATCCGACCTTTTAAGCCAATTTGAATTTATGGGTAGAATCCGACCTTTATATGGATATTTTGTTGTTATTTTCGTGATGGACCGTTGCATGGCCACAAGATTTGTATTAGCTTGATTCTTGTCTTCTTCCCTTTCATCTTCTATAATTGGCAAAGGACAAAGTGTGTGAATAGGTCTACTAAGAACTCCAGTTTCTATCCTTACGTCTGCCACACAAACTAAACAATTGGCACCTTTAATGGCTTCAGTAATTCGTCCTAATTGCCATTTAAGCGGAGGGATATTATCATCCTTTATAACTACCATGGTCCCTGGCTGTATGTTTTGTGATCGTAAGTTACACTTAAGCGTTGTTGTAATTCTCCCGAATATTCTTCTGACCACCCTCTCCAAAATTCATTCCTTATGTTAGCTGACTAGTTTCCATCTTTCCACTAAGTTCATTTTCACTGGGTTAGCAGTTGGATCTATTAACGAAGTATGTGGTTCCCTAATTATAAAATGTGCGCGAGTTAGAGCAGTCAAATCATTAGGGTCTGACGACAACGGCGTAAGTGGTCTAGAATTTAATACTGCTTCGATTTCTACCATTACTGTTTCAAGTTCTTCTATGCGAGTTATGCCGAGCTTACTGTTCTCTGCAGCAGATGTTTTGCAGATTTGACGCCTGCTTCCCATAAGCCATGAGGTAACAGAGAACAGCCAGAGGGTCAACACCACAAGAAGCAATTTAGCAAATGAACAATCTCACAAATACGCAAACGCATTTTTACCGACGGGCATTTCGTGTATACGTCTGCGGAAATGGGAAGTGAATAGTGTATGTGTGAGGGACATATTGAAAATTGAACAAGTAAAAAAGCTAGAATTGGTCTAAGACCAATTCTTATGATACCCTAGATGAATGCCCTTATGAAATTTCGTATTGTCACCCTTCTGTCCAAGTTTGATTTTTGAAGTGGTTTTTTACATATATTTCTAGGACGGTTTGTCGCAAAGAAATAATGATTACAACCAATTTTATAGGATTTCGTATTCTGAAGAAGTTTTTAGTAAAAAACTTTTACGTAAAAAACCTAAATATTTTATGGCAACACCAAGAAGGAGTTGCCCGATTTAGTCCATTTTTGAAATTTTATTTGCTAGTACAATGAAAACACCATGCACCAAATTTCAGTTCTCTACGTCGACGCCTTCTCAGGCAATCGAAATTTTTGTATGGTAACCCCACGAAGGAGTGGCCCGATTTGTCTTATTTCCGAACTTAATTTTACTTTTTTTTTAAAGTCTGTGTACAAAATTTCAGCTCTTTAAGTATACGCGTTCTCGAGTTATCGTGCGCACAGACGGACGGACGGATATGCCAAAATCAAAATAACTTTTAATATTATGCGTGGGTGTCCAATCCATTTTGCTCTACCATCATTATTTCGAGGTGTTACAAACGGAATGACAAACTTAGTATACCCTATAGATTTCATCTAGGGTATATAAAAATATATATATAAAATGAATAATGCGGCATCCACGTATCGCAGTCATCTCTGTTATCACTTACGTAACATCTGAAGTATTCGTTAAGGCATTTGTGGTTTCTTTCCAGAGAACCTATAGTTTCAGGATGTGCGGCGGTTGCGAAAAGTTGCTTTATTTTCAATATATTGCGTACCCCCGTGAGGATTTGGTTTGTATAGTCAGTTCCAAGAAAAGTTTTTATTTTACTCATTGGTCCATAAATTAGTATAAATCGCCTGTGCAATAGTGTTGGCTACCTTATCTCTCGTTGGAACTATTACGACATAGATCTAATTGCATGGTTACCGCGTATCTATTGTCACTAGCTGTTTTGTTTAATGGACCTACATTGTCTATAGATACTACGTCGAATACCTTTGCTGGTGTTGTTGTAATATCTAAGCGTTCTCTATTGTATTGTGCGTTTGGTGTCTGTTTTTCACACAGATTGTATATATATCTTCTGATAGTTTTCTTCATCTTTTTCCATCTCTTTCTGCAGATAGTTTCAGAGTCTTGGTCTGAAATTGTATATTATTTTCCAATATTTCGAATGTCTGCTAACATAGAAGTTGAGTTTTTCATACCGAATAAGTACGCTAAAGGCTTGTGGTCCATTTTCACTGTGAATATATATATGGCTGTTAGTTCCTTTATTTCTTTCTCCTTGTGTACAAGTTTTGCTGGCATATGCTATGGAGAGTTCTTGTCCGTTAATATTTTGTGATAATACGTCACAACATGCCGAACTCGAGGCATCAGTTGTAATTATAAATTGATTACTAAAATCTTGGTTTGTTGTGATTCAGGTTCCTAAATCACAACCATAAAGGCCCACGTATCAATATTTTGCCCTATGCAATATATCGATGCATTGTAAAGTTGACCCTGTACGAACCAAATTGCTTCGAATATATATTTCAGATAACTTCTGAAAAGAAAATATCCTGAAAACAAGCATCAACATTTTTAGTAAAATTAAATCTAAATTGATTTCTCTTAAGCAAAACATGTATATAACCCAACATAAAACATAAAAAACATAAAACATTTATTTATTTATTTGAGTGCCCGTGCCAAAGGCACGCCAAGCGCTGGGCACATCATAGCGAGATACATAGTAGATACATTATTAGCAAACCAACTTAAAGAAATTATAGAGATATGTAGATACATGTCATTTTATAGCGAAAGGAAGGAAAAATTGTTAGAAGGGAAAAATATTTAGATGAACCACAGGACCAAGACGAGGTGGGAATCGAACCCACGACCCCTGGGTCGATAGTCAGCGCGCTTACCAACTGAGCTACCGAGGCCATGTATTTGTCATCTATATAACATATTGCACAAAAAAAATACAAAAGCAGATTAAATTAAAATTATTATCATATGTTTGAATTCGTACTAAAAAACAATTCCTGAAAAGGGAACATATTAAAATATACCATGCTAAAATTGAGTTCTGAAAAGAAAACAAATTCAATTTAATTACAATTTTCCCAAAAATAAGTACAACATCTATCAAAAGCATGTGTTGTCATGTAGCATACAATGCATGGCACAAATACAATCAGATCAAGCAGATCAATTTGCAACTCTAGCATTATCATCATTATAAGTACCATCGAACGGGAATTTCTTCTCTACGTGATATGAAATAAACTTTTTGCAAATATAATTTAATTTAACACAACAGCATGTGTTGCTCTAAATTTCTTGTTGCTATGCATTTTTGTTCGTTGCTAGCACATTTTATCGCTAGTACCGTAAGAGCACAACTGCATTGCGAATTCTTGGAATCATACGCCGCTGCTACTCTATCAGTGGTGTCGTGTGCAAGCAAGGGCTATATAAACGACAAGCTGACTGATCTCGATCTCTTTTTGTACTTGGCATCGCTTGGGGTAAGTTGGCTAGTTACGGACTAACATTTATATCGGGTATCTATTGATATATTAATTACCAATAAACATTAATTTCTGGTCCCGACGGAAATTAAACTATCTTACTTCGGGTCTCGACTGAAATTAAGATAACTCTTTAAGTCGGGTGTCGACTGACTTAATGAACATTATCTCGGGTCTCGACTGATATAATATTTTACTAACAAACATTTTATTTCTGGTCTCGACGGAAATAAAGAATCTTACTTCGGCTCTCGACTGAAGTTAAGATAACTCTTTAAGTCGGGTCTCGACTGACTTAATGAACATTATCTCGGGTCTCGACTGAGATAATGTTTTACTAACAAACACTTTATTTCTGGTCTCGACGGAAATAAAGATTCTTACTTCGGGTCTCGACTGAAGTTAAGATAACTCTTTAAGCCGGGTCTCGACTGACTTAATGAACATTATGTCGGGTCTTGACTGAGATAATAATACTAACATTAACACTTTATTTCTGGTCTCGACGGAAATAAAGAATTGTTCTAACCAAGAACAAAGGGCTTAACATTAGCTTACAGCCAATTCCTCAAGTGCCAAGTTTTAGATCGGTGAGTACCAGCCACTTGTAACATTTTCATACTTATTCATATATCTATTTGACTATATTTTGACTTATATATATATTATACATTTCGTGTGCATATCTATTTTACACATATATTTTATTACATTTTTTGACGATCTTATATTACAACTTTGTGCTAATAAGTGTTTTCGGTGTGATACAAAAATCTCAAACCCAAAGTTATGTACAGAGTTTTGTCTCAACATATCTATTTCTGAAAATTGTACATCATAAATCGGTGTCAAATAGTGCATTTTCTAGTGTCTGTTGATCTCTGACCCAATAGTTTATATAATCCTGTCTTAATACGATTGCTCAAGATATTTAAGCTAAGTAAGTGTGTCAGTATTTTGAAATTAAGTTATTCTAACTTTGCTCTATATTAACTATATATATTGAATATTTATTTATATATCTATTATTAACAATCCTGTAAGTGTGTTTTCCCATACGTTTGAATCGTTGACCTGAAAACTTTTATACAAAATATAAGTAATTGTGGGAAATTCTAAAAAAATAAGTGCAGCAGTTTCTTGAAAGCAAAAGAAAGTGAACAGTGTTGATTTGTTGTTAGGAAATAGACCACTGATCTTGATCCAAATATACCAGTGCATTCATTTCAGTCACTTAATCAAATTTGCGTGTACGTTCTACTAACGGACAGTACATTTTATGGTCCTTCGAGCCGGATCTAAGGTCTAGTGTATATTTTGTCAATCTTTTAAACATGTCTGCACTTCAAAAACTTTTGGGCAACCAAGCCACTTCTGCAATAATCTTCGAAAAATCGTTCAATAACTACACTAAGACTGATGAAGAAAAACGAACGAAAGGTCTTATTTCTGAGCGATTAACCGCTCTAAGCGAAATTTGGTCAAATTATAAGACAGATCACTATACAATTATTCAAGCCACGCAGGCTTTGGAAGATAGTGAGCTTCAAAAGTACGATTATTTCGCAAGCGATCAATTTTCAAAGGTGGAAAATCAATACTTTATCTTTCGAGGTATTCTTAGGGATGAATTAGATGCATTCGAAACAAAGGTTTCACCAAGTCCAAACTCAGAACATGAAACTTCATCGTCTCTGAGACTACCAAGCATCACAATCCGAATGTATGTTCGAACTCGAGGTATTGCAAGTTTCCACTAAGCAATGGGATGCAATTCTCATCTATATGGTGGTACAATGTTTATCAGCAGAAACGCACCGTGCATGGGAGCAAGAGGTCAATACAGCAGAAGGACTTCCCACTTTCGAATCCTTAAAAATATTTTTACAATCTAGATTTAGAATTTTAGAAGCCATAGTCGATACCAAACCGTCCCTAGCCAATAAAAATGCTCAAGTCCCGAGAGCATCTACCCATTTTACTTCTTATACCCAAGCATGTACCTTGTGCAAAGAGCAGCACCGTCTATTTAAATGTCCAAAATTCATAAAACTTGATGTAGACAACAAATTCAAAATTGTCACGTCACATCAATTGCGTAATAATTGCCTATCAAAGGGCCACAACACGAAAACTTGTACAAGTAAGTTTTCATGTCAGCGATGTGGAAGGAGGCATCATTCTTTATCTCACAGGAATAATGCCATTCCAAGGGCCTCGACCCAATCCAAGCCAAGAGAGCAGCAATCAAAAGCTCAACCTTGCAACTCACCTTCCACATCCAATAATTCTCTTCACACGCTTTACGCAAAACATCCACATACCAAACAAGCACTGCTTGCAACAGCATTGTTAAACGTTCCTACAAAAAAGGGAAACATGTTGGTATTGAGAGCTTTGCTAGATGCAGGCTCTCAAGTTTTATTTGTAACCGAAGCCGCCGCACGTAAGCTGCAATCATCCACTACAAACGTGGAAATTCAAATCACTGGCCTGGGAAAATCTGAAACTACAAATGTTCAAAAACAAACTGTACTGAACATTTATCCTTATTCAACCACAACTAAGGCAACCACAGTTACAGCCCTTATAGTGGATACAATTACGGACATTTTATCCCCATCAACCATTCCAAACAAAGAATGGAGTCATATATATCAGCTATCACTTGCCGATACGTTTTTCTTTAAACCAGGAAAAATTGACCTGCTTTTAGGAGCAGATGTGTACAGCGAAATTCTTTTGGAAGGCTTACGGAAAGGTCCTCCAGGAACACCAACTGCCCAGAACAGTACCCTCGGATGGATACTTTTCGGAAAGCTAAAAAGCACATCCACATTCTTAACAGCATCTGCATTAACAGCAAAGGCTCATTACGACGACGACACTTCACTGGATAAACTTTTGAGTCAGTTTTGGGAAACTGAAGAAGTTAATCCAGGAAGAAAGCTGTCTAAAGCAGATCAAGAATGTGAAGAGTTTTATCAAAAAACTCACGTTCGTAACGCACATAGCCGTTACGAAGTTCGTCTGCCTTTCATCGCAGAAAGTCCTAGCCTAGGCGACTCTCGTGGTATGGCATTACGTAGGTTCTACAGCCTAGAACGGCAATTAGAACGAAATCCTGAACTTTATCAAGAATACAAGGCTTGTATTAATGAATACAAGACATTAGGTCACATGACAGTGGCTAACAAGATACTATCTTCCTCATCATGCTGTCAGCAAAAACGACTAATGGAAAAAGTCTAAACGAACAGCTGCATACGGGTCCAGTACTGCAATCTGAACTATTCTCAATCATCCTCAGATGGCGAAAGTACAAATTCGCTGTCTGCTGACATAGAGAAAATGTACAGGATGATAAAAAAACAACCTCCAGATCAAACCTACCAAAGAATAGTTTGGAGGAATAATCAAAATGAACGTCTTCAAGATTATCAATTGACCATTGTAACCTTTGGCACCACGCCAGCTCCCTATCTCGCAATAAAAACGATCAATCAACTAGCCATTGATGAAACTGACACATTTCCCAAAGCTGCGAAGATAGTGTCTCGTGACTTCTATATTGATGACCTTCTTACAGGCTCAGATACAAAGGAAGAAGCCTTTCAAATACAAGATCAACTTATCAATCTGTTATCTACCGGCGGATTTAATTTGAGGAAATGGGTTAGCAATTCTTCAGATTTACTGTCCAGGATCCCCGAACCATACAGAGAAGTTGAACTTCCTTTGCGATTCGTAAGCGATGAGTCCGTAAAAACTTTAGGCATTCATTGGTTTCCAGGATCTGATTGCTTCACGCTACAATACAAAAGGAAATCAGATTGCCTATCTACAAAGCGTTCTATTCTTTCAGAAATTGCAACGCTTTTCAATCCACTTGGCTGGATATCACCAATTATAATCACTGCCAAAATATTGATGCAAGCTTTATGGCTTGCAGGATGTTCATGAGATGAACCAATACCGGCACCCATTGATAGACAGTGGCGCGAATTTAAGGCAGAATTACATCACATTAGTAGCATCAACATACCACGTTGGTTACATACTACAAGTAACTTATCTACCTGCCAAAAACACGGATTCTCAGATGCTTCTAATCAAGCGTATTCTGCTGCCGTTTACATTAGAGTTGTTGATGACGAAGGAGTTATTCATGTTAATTTACTCATGGCAAAGTCAAAGGTAGCGCCGGTTAAATCTGTATCTCTCCCACGTCTTGAATTGTGCGGTGCGGTACTCTTGGCACGAACCATCAATCGCGTTAAAACAGATCTACAATTCGATCAAGTTCCCACGTTTGCGTGGACAGATTCTTCTATTGTGTTAACTTGGATTCGTAGTCACCCTAATAAGTATAAGACATATGTGGCTAATAGGGTGGCGGAAATTCAGGGTTTGATCGATATTAATGGCATCATGTAAGGTCTGCTGACAATCCAGCCGATCATAAATTATGGTGGCATGGACCTCATTGGCTGCAGGATAGTGAAAATAATTGGCCGAAATCTAAACCAATTCCAGCTAATGAGCCTGAAACTGAACAAAGTCGAGCAACTCATTTTGCAACAGCTCATTCAAACATCGATGATTTGTTTGGAAAATTCTCCAGCTTTACTAAATTACAACGCATAATTGCCTATTGCATTAGGTTCATAAATAAATGCAAAAGGGCATCGTTGAAGTCCACTTAAGAACAACCAGTGGATCCAAAGATACTTAATCCGACAGAAATTGCTCAAGCAAAAATTCGGCTCATTAAAGCAGCACAGAATGCCGCTTTCGGTACTGAAATTGAATGTTTACAAGAACAGAATCCACTTCCAGTTAGAAGCAAGATCTTATCACTTAACCCCTTCTTAGATAACAATGGATTAATTCGTGTAGGTGGTCGATTAAGAAATGCTAATATTCCTTATAATCGAAAACACCCAGCACTCCTGCCAAAGGAAAGCAAATTAACCATTTTAATCATTGACCACTTCCATACAAAAGCGCTGCATGGAGGCCCGCAACTGGTATTATCCATCATTCGATACGAATTTTGGATTCCACAAGGACGTAAAACCGTAAAACAAGTGTTACATAAATGTATAACTTGCTTTAAGCAATCCACAACTATCAAAAATCAGATTATGGGAAATCTACCTTCACCACGGGTCAATATCACTAGACCGTTTCAACAAACTGGGTTGGACTATGCTGGTCCCTTCAATTTAAAAGTATCTAAATTTCAAAATAGTCGTGTGTATAAAGGATATATATGCATTTTTATTTGCATGGCCACCAAAGCCATTCATATAGAAGCTGTGTCAGATTTATTCACAGCAGCCTTTATAGCAGCTTTTCGCCGTTTCTCCAGCCGAAGGGGACTCAGCACAGATATTTTTTTCAGATTGTGGCTCTAATTTCGTTGGAGCTGATAAAGGCAAAAGGAATTCAGAACAGCCATACTGCAAGCTAACAAGCAGATGGCAGAAACACTAGCCCAAGACGGGGTATGTTGGCACTTTAACCCGCCTTCCGCACCTCATTTTGGAGGATTGTGGGAGGCCGGGGTTAAATCAAGAAAGTTCCATTTAAAGCGAATTTTAGGGAATTCTTCATTGACATTTGAAGAATTCGCAACTGTTTTGACCCAAATTGAAGCCTGTCTAAATTCCAGGCCTCTATGTACTGTCACAGAAGATCCAGACGATCTCAATGTTCTAACTCCGGGACATTTTTTAATCGGTACTTCTTTATTACTTCCACCAGAACCTGTACTTTAATATAAGGTTTCATCACTCACCAGATGGAAACATCTCCAACTGTTGCAACAACAGTTCTGGCATAAATGGTCTAGCGACTACTTGAACACCCTACAAAATAGACCTAAATGGCAGACTCCAATATCAAATCCTAAAGTAGCAGATTTAGTTATTATCAAAGAATCGAATTTGGTAGCTTGCCGTTGGTTGTTAGGACGAATAATTGAAATTCATCCAGGTGCTGACAAATATATCCGTGTAGTAAGCATAAAAACGAAAAGTGGTCTTGTAAAACGGCCAATATCCAAAATATGTATCCTACCGATACAAGAAAGTTAAAATTGTGAGTCTTAGTAGTACGGCTACAAGTTTCTCCTTCAATAATTTGGCTCAAAATTTTCTCATTGCTTTACAGGTCAGTTTTAAAATTAATTACTTGAAAGACATTTCTATCCTTTCAACGAGGGGCAGTATGTTCGAATCAAATTGCATCGAATATATATTTTTTAACAGATAACTTCTGAAAAGAAAATATCCTGAAAACAAGCATCAACATTTTTAGTAAAATTAAATCTAATTTGATTTCTCTTAAGCAAAAACATGTATATAACCCAACATATAGCCATGTATTTGTCATCTATATAACATATTGCACAAATACAATACAAAAGTATAGCCTCTTCGAGCATATTGAATTAAAATTATTATCATATGTTTGTACTAAAAAACAATTCCTGAAAAGGCAACATATTAAAATATACCATGCTAAAATTGAGTTCTGAAAAGAAAACAAATTCAATTTAATTACAATTTTCCCAAAAATAAGTACAGCATCTATCAAAAGCATGTGTTGTCATGTAACATACAATGCATGGCACAAATACAATCAGATCAAGCAGATCAATTTGCAACTCTAGCATTATCATCATTATAAGTACAATCGAACGGGAATTTCTTCTCTACGTGATACGAAATAAAATTTTTGCAAATATAATTTAATTTAACACAACAGCATGTGTTGCTCTAAATTTCTTGTTGCTATGCATTTTTGTTCGTTGCTAGGCACATTTTATCGCTAGTACCGTAAGAGCACAACTGCATTGCGAATTCTTGGAATCATGCGCCGCTGCTACTCTATCAGTGGTGTCGTGTGCAAGCAAGGGCTATATAAACGACAAGCTGACTGATCTCGATCTCTATCCCATCTCACCCTCTTAAACAACATCTAACAAAAAAATCGACACGGAAACAGCTTAGTGTCGCGCGCGAAGCTGTAATAACCAACAAAAGACAAAGCAAACATGAAAGTTTTTATTCAATATATGTAACAAAAGAAGACAAAAAAAAGACAATTGTGAAATCAAGGCCAAAATAAAAAGCCTGAGTGTAAAACCTACCCTGCCACAAATCCTAACAAGGAAGTTAGGACCACACATTAAGGACAATATATTTTAAATGCGCAAGAAAGTCTCTGATTTGATTTGATTTGATTTGATCTCGATCTCTTTTTGTATTTGGCATCGCTTGGGGTAAGTTGGCTAGTTAGGGACTAACATTTATATCGGGTATCTGTTGATATATTAATTACCAATAAACATTAATTTCTGGTCTCGACGGAAATTAAACAATCTTACTTCGGGTCTCTGAAATTAAGATAACTCTTTAAGTCGGGTCTCGACTGACTTAATGAACATTATCTCGGGTATCGACTGAGATAATATTTTACTAACAAACACTTTATTTCTGGTCTCGACGGAAATAAAGAATCTTACTTCAGGTCTCGACTGAAGTTAAGATAACTCTTTAAGTCGGGTCTCGACTGAGATAATATTTTACTAACAAACACTTTATTTCTGGTCTCGACGGAAATAAAGAATCTTACTTCGGGTCTCGACTGAAGTTAAGATAACTCTTTAAGCCGGGTCTCGACTGACTTAATGAACATTATCTCGGGTCTCGACTGGGATAATATTACTAACAATAACACTTTATTTCTGGTCCCGACGGAAATAAAGAATTGTTCTAACCAAGAACAAAGGGCTTAACATTAGCTTACAGCCAATTCCTCAAGTGCCAAGTTTTAGATCGGTGAGTACCAGCCACTTGTAACATTTTCATACTTATTCATATATCTATTTGACTGTATTTTGACTTAAATATATATATATATATATTATACATTTCGTGTGCATATCTATTTTACACATATATTTTATTACATTTTTTGACGATCTTATATTACAACTTTGTGCTAATAAGTGTTTTCAGTGTGATATAAAAATCTCAGACCAAAACTTATGTGCAGAGTTTTGTCTCAACATATCTATTTCTGAAAATTGTACATCACAAATCGGTGTCAAATAGTGCGTTGTCTAGTGTGTGTTGATCTCTGACCCAATAGTTTATATAATCCTGTCTTAATACGATTGCTCAAGATATTTAAGCTAAGTAAGTGTGCCAGTATTTTGAAATTAAGTTATTCTAACTTTGCTCTATATTAACTATATATATTGAATATCTATTTATATATCTATTATTAACAATCCTGTAAATGTGTTTTCCCATACGTTTGAATCGTTGACCTGAAAACTTTTATACAAAATATAAGTAATTGTGGGAAATTCTAAAAAAATAAGTGCAGTAGTTTCTTGAAAGCAAAAGAAAGTGAACAGTGTTGATTAGTTGTTAGGAAATAGACCACTGATCTTGATACAAATATACCAGTGCATTCATTTCAGTCACTTAATCAAATTTGCGTGTACGTTCTACTAACGGACAGTACAGACCCTGAAAATTAATTTGTATTCATTCCATTTAAATTTTCATATAAATTTACAATTACATTAAAAAATGCATTTCCATGTCATAACAAAGTGCAATTAAGCATAAATTGCATACTTTTATCAGATACACATTACACTCATACGGTATACTTACCTACATGCGGTGTATATCAGTAGTATAGCTATGTCGGTTCTAGACCACTTTTGATCGAAATTTTTCCAAGTCCAGAAATACATGTTGCAGTATACTTCACTTTATTACTACTTTTGGACTTGAAAAATTTCGATAAAAATTGATCTAGAACCGACATAGTAAATACTCCGACCTTACACACACACACACACACACACACACACACACACACACACACACACACACACACACACACACACACACACACACACACACACACACACACACACACACACACACACACACACACACACACACACACACGCACACACACACACACACACACACACACACACACACACACACACACACACACACACACACACACACACACACACACACACACACACACACACACACACACACACACACATTTATTTTTTTTATTTTTCCCGCGGACGGGAATCGAACCTACACTTGTTAGAATCGGTCAATGATGGAGAAATAAGAATTTTAAGAACTTTTATTTTTAATGATTCTAAATCAAATTTATAAATACAAGAAGAAAAAACAACCGCCTCGTCCGGGATTTGAAACCGGGACCTTCCGCTTGCCGGGCGACTGCTCTTACCACTGAGCTAACGAGACGCCCGGCAAGCGGAAGGTCCCGGTTTCAAATCCCGGACGAGGCGGTTGTTTTTTCTTCTTGTATTTATAAATTTGATTTAGAATCATTAAAAATAAAAGTTCTTAAAATTCTTATTTCTCCATCATTGACCGATTCTAACAAGTGTAGGTTCGATTCCCGTCCGCGGGAAAAATAAATAAAATTGAATTTACAATTTATTTGTGCGCTTTCATCGTTACTGGTTAATGCCAGCTGAAAGCAAAACGTGGCTTAGTAGGCTAGTTACAAATTTGATAAATGCAAGAGGGAAAATCATCTGTCTCGTTAGCTCAGTGGTAAGAGCAGTCGCCCGGCAAGCGGAAGGTCCCGGTTTCAAATCCCGGACGAGGCGGTTGTTTTTTCTTCTTGTATTTATAAATTTGATTTAGAATCATTAAAAATAAAAGTTCTTAAAATTCTTATTTCTCCATCATTGACCGATTCTAACAAGTGTAGGTTCGATTCCCGTCCGCGGGAAAAATAAATAAAATTGAATTTACAATTTATTTGTGCGCTTTCATCGTTACTGGTTAATGCCAGCTGAAAGCAAAACGTGGCTTAGTAGGCTAGTTACAAATTTGATAAATGCAAGAGGGAAAATCATCTGTCTCGTTAGCTCAGTGGTAAGAGCAGTCGCCCGGCAAGCGGAAGGTCCCGGTTTCAAATCCCGGACGAGGCGGTTGTTTTTTCTTCTTGTATTTATAAATTTGATTTAGAATCATTAAAAATAAAAGTTCTTAAAATTCTTATTTCTCCATCATTGACCGATTCTAACAAGTGTAGGTTCGATTCCCGTCCGCGGGAAAAATAAATAAAATTGAATTTACAATTTATTTGTGCGCTTTCATCGTTACTGGTTAATGCCAGCTGAAAGCAAAACGTGGCTTAGTAGGCTAGTTACAAATTTGATAAATGCAAGAGGGAAAATCATCTGTCTCGTTAGCTCAGTGGTAAGAGCAGTCGCCCGGCAAGCGGAAGGTCCCGGTTTCAAATCCCGGACGAGGCGGTTGTTTTTTCTTCTTGTATTTATAAATTTGATTTAGAATCATTAAAAATAAAAGTTCTTAAAATTCTTATTTCTCCATCATTGACCGATTCTAACAAGTGTAGGTTCGATTCCCGTCCGCGGGAAAAATAAATAAAATTGAATTTACAATTTATTTGTGCGCTTTCATCGTTACTGGTTAATGCCAGCTGAAAGCAAAACGTGGCTTAGTAGGCTAGTTACAAATTTGATAAATGCAAGAGGGAAAATCATCTGTCTCGTTAGCTCAGTGGTAAGAGCAGTCGCCCGGCAAGCGGAAGGTCCCGGTTTCAAATCCCGGACGAGGCGGTTGTTTTTTCTTCTTGTATTTATAAATTTGATTTAGAATCATTAAAAATAAAAGTTCTTAAAATTCTTATTTCTCCATCATTGACCGATTCTAACAAGTGTAGGTTCGATTCCCGTCCGCGGGAAAAATAAATAAAATTGAATTTACAATTTATTTGTGCGCTTTCATCGTTACTGGTTAATGCCAGCTGAAAGCAAAACGTGGCTTAGTAGGCTAGTTACAAATTTGATAAATGCAAGAGGGAAAATCATCTGTCTCGTTAGCTCAGTGGTAAGAGCAGTCGCCCGGCAAGCGGAAGGTCCCGGTTTCAAATCCCGGACGAGGCGGTTGTTTTTTCTTCTTGTATTTATAAATTTGATTTAGAATCATTAAAAATAAAAGTTCTTAAAATTCTTATTTCTCCATCATTGACCGATTCTAACAAGTGTAGGTTCGATTCCCGTCCGCGGGAAAAATAAATAAAATTGAATTTACAATTTATTTGTGCGCTTTCATCGTTACTGGTTAATGCCAGCTGAAAGCAAAACGTGGCTTAGTAGGCTAGTTACAAATTTGATAAATGCAAGAGGGAAAATCATCTGTCTCGTTAGCTCAGTGGTAAGAGCAGTCGCCCGGCAAGCGGAAGGTCCCGGTTTCAAATCCCGGACGAGGCGGTTGTTTTTTCTTCTTGTATTTATAAATTTGATTTAGAATCATTAAAAATAAAAGTTCTTAAAATTCTTATTTCTCCATCATTTATTTTTTGTTAATATCCACATAATAATTTTAGCTGATCTTTACTAACGCACAACTCGAACTTCTTAACATTCATTAAAACACAGTAAGCAATAATTGTTAAAGTTGATTATTTTATTTGTTTGTTAATACCCATACAATAATTGTATTTGCTGACAAATCCTGATAAAACCTTTCCATTGTTGTACCACCATCTGCCGAGCTGGAGTGCACCCTGGTAAAATGCGGTGGAAAATTAGCTCCCGATTCACTAACTTCACCGCACATTACTATTATTGGCCAACTTTGCATGTTAGTTGGCAAACACTCCTTTAAAGTTTCGATAATTTGATCCATAACGTACAACTACTCGATTTAAACTAAATCTAATCAATTGTGGTTAACAAATTTAGAGCGTAAAATTCCCGTCATCTATTTTAGTAAACGAACCGCAACCGCAACTTTTGATAAAAATTTCATGAGAAATTCAAGTCAATTCGTTTTCTAACTACTATGCATAAAATAAAGCCGCAAAACGGTTCGTTTTCAAACCACTATATCCTGTTATGTCAAGAATTAGAAATTAAGCAATTTAACTGTAATTAAATTTCTCATATAAGAACAAAGATTCTATACATAAAATAAAGCCGCAAAACACTTCGTTTTCAAACTACTATATCCTGTTATGTCAAAAATTAGAAATTAAGCAAATTAACTGTAATTAAAGTTCTCATATATGAACAAAGATTCTATACATAAAATAAAGCCGCAAAACGCTTTGTTTTGTTTTTTTTTTTTTCGTTAGAACAAATTTAAAGGAAAATGGTAACCGCACCAAAATGAATGATGGAAATAAGTATAAATACAATTGTAAAAATGATACAATTATCAGTTATTTATTTCTTAAGCTTTTGGAATACCTAAGGGAAATTTGAAAATTAAGAGAAGGTAGGTAGATACTAATTCATAACTTCCACTTCGACTACATTTTATTAAGTAATTAAGGTTTTAAATGAGTGCTGCGGAAAATTTGATGATGCTGTGCAATACGACACTAAAAGAGGAACAGATGAGATACATCAGGAGTCTGCAGTGTATAAAGGAGGAGTTAATGGAAATATCCCTCCTGTTTATGGATGAAAAAACTCTATTACTGCAAGACACTGAAGAATTACTCATCAATATAAGTAAAATGTTATATGAAATGAACGCAGCTGATGTGGATACCGATGTTATTGAGGAGATTGAAAATCTCCATGAAGTGATATTCTACAAATGCCAACATAGATGAAAATGACGAGTACTTTTTTCGATATTGCATCAGTATAGTCAATGATGAAATAAAAAGAGTAAAATTACTATTATAAAAATAAAAATTAAACTGTTTGGTTATAACCGAATTGTAGTTTGTGTTCTTGAGAAAACTGACTGATCTTTAAGTATCAGCGTAATACACCCCCTTTCATGTACAATTTTACTTTTCTAGCTCAGGAATTTCAATGGCTCCAAAATCTAATAGCCCAATCTACTTTCGTTCAATAAATTCGGAAAGAAGTGCTACATCTAATACTTTGGAAGATGATATAAGAAGAGGGATAAATCGTATTGCTTCTTTACGGGAATATCTTGATATATTACATTTATTTTGCGATGATGATGATGAAGAAATTCCTGAGTCTGATTATGATGAAGATGACGATATGAACATACACTTGGACCATGCAGTGATTGATACAGATTCCGATAATGAAGATGACGATAACTTTGAAATAAAAATATCATTCCACTACATAGTTTCAAATACTGAACCCTACTGCATCTATTGTGCAATCAATAGAAATGTTATAATTGATGATGAAGTATTAGTAAATAGGTCGTTTTTTAATTTTGATGATTTGGATGATTTTTTGCTTGAACATTTTGTAGTATGTAGTAATTGCAATAATGTTCTTGATATAAATATTATATGAAAATTACTTCTCGTAGGTCTTTTTTCTTCTTTTATTCATTCTTTTTTCTCTACTTTTTTCTTCTAGATGTATGTATGTATATACATATAGCCTTTTATTCAACTATTTTCATACCTTTTTTTCTTGGAGGGGTATATAAGGAGTACAGCTTTTCGCTTTCGTTGATCAGTTTACTCGCGTTGATTGAATCAGGCATTTTAGTTATTTCTAAAGATGGCTTCTTATACAAAAATGTCTAATGAAATAGTAAATAATTTAAAAGAAGTTATACCTTTACTTCAAGCAAATAATATTTATGAGTTAAAGAAGTGGATAAAATATTGTAAAAGTAATATTGGTTTAATGTATCAAGCTCTAAAACGAGCTAAGACAATAGGTGAAAAGAAAAACTTAGAAACAAATATAGGCCATATGAAAAAGTTTTTATGCGATATTACATCACTAGTTCATGTTGGTGGTGGTGGTGGTGGTGGTGGTGGTGGTAGAGTAAAACTTGATAGAAGAAATGAGTCTATAGTGTGGAAAGATATAAATTCAGCATTCAAAAATCGCATTCAAACAGGTGTTTTTATTAATAAAAAGTTTAAAGACCCTAAACTGTTTTTGAAACGAGTTGGAACACTATTAGTGACGCGATTGAAAAAAATATTGGGAAAGTTTAATACAATTAAAGTGAACACTTCTTTTTGCTGTGAATTTAAAAAATTAACTACTGATGGTACAGAAGTTCGAGAATATAAGTATATAACAACAGAAAATAATACAATTGATGGTGGAAGTAATTTAAAAGAACTTGTTAAGAAAATACAAGGTGTATTGTTAACTAATTTAGATGAGTTTCAAGAGCGTGATAGCGGATGGGCTTTTAGTCAAATTATTAACTTAGCGGTGAACATCAACAAATATGTACCATTTTCAGGCTCATCATATATAGATTTGCCTCCACAAATAAAACGGAAAAAAGCTTGTGTTAATGTAAAAAATTCAGATAACGCATGTTTTGCTTGGAGTGTTGTAAGTGTTATACATTCAACTACTTTACATGCAGATCGTCCAAGCTCATATCCATATTACGCTAATATACTTAATTTAGATGGCATCACTTTCCCGATACAAATGAAAGACATCTCCAGGTTTGAAAAAAAATAACATTAGTGTTAATATATATATAATGAAAAAAAGGAGAGGTAATTTTACTGTTGTACCAACAAGATTAACCAAACAAAAATTACTGCAACATATCAACTTGTTAATGCTTCAGGATAAATACGTAGATAATACTGATGACTTTGATAGCAATGATAGTGATGATGATGACGATGATGTTGAAGTTAATTATCATTTTTGTTGGATAAAGAATTTATCACGATTAGTATCATCACAGTTACCACGGCAAGCACATAAAAAGTGGTTATGCGACCGATGCCTTCATTATTTCCATACTGAAGTTAAGCTAAAGCATCACACCATGGACTGCGAGCAAATTAACTCATGTAAAATAATCTTACCGACAGAAGATGGGAAGTGGCTGTCATTTAAGAATTTTAATTATAAACAACGATGTCCATATATAGTATATGCTGATACCGAGAGTTTGTTACACCCTATTAATGTTGCAGCTGGAAGTAGTACTAAGCGTTATCAAAAGCATGAGATACATAGCATTGGACTTTATTTTATGTGTTCTTATGATCCAATTCTCAATTTCTATCATTCATATCGAGGATCAGATTGTGGAAAATGGTTTGCCTGTGAACTCAGAAATTTAGCTGAGGATATTGAGGCAACATTTCTTTGCGAAATTTCTATGGAAGAAATCACAGAGGAACTTGCCAGTAAATTAAGAAGTCAGACAGTTTGTCATATATGTGAATCCGAATTTTTAAATTCAGATGTACGTGTAATAGATCACTGCCATATGACCGGGAAGGTGCGGGGGATGGCTCATCAAAATTGCAACCTAAATTTTCAAGATAGTCGTGTAATTCCAGTGGTCTTTCACAATTTGAGTGGATACGATGCTCATTTTATTATTAAAGATATTGCTATAGCTTTTGATGGTAAAGTTAATTTACTACCACTTAATAAAGAAAAATACATTGCTTTCACAAAAAAAGTAGTAGGTTTTCAAGCTACATATAAATTTATAGACTCCTTTCGATTTTTACCATCATCTCTTGAAAAACTTGACAGATTAATAAAGAGAGAATTTCCTATTAATCATCACCTTCTTTCAAGAAAGGGGGTATTTCCTTACGATTACGTAGACAGCTGGGAAAAATTAAATGAGGTTCATCTTCCATCAAAAGAAAATTTCTACAATAAACTTAACGATAGCCATATCAGTGATGATGATTATGCACACGCGCAAAATATATATCGAGTATTCAATATTCAAACCGTGGGTGAATACTCTGATCTATATTTAAAAACTGATATTCTTTTATTAGCTGAAATATTTGAAAATTTTCGTAATAGTTGTCTTCAAAGCCATCGACTAGATCCAGCTCATTACTTTACAACTCCAGGTCTAAGTTGGGACGCTATGCTGATGCACACCAAAGTGAAATTAGAGCTCATTACAGATATTGACATGCTATTATTTATTGAAAGAAGTATTAGAGGAGGTGTAACCCAATGTAGTGGGCGATATAGCAAATTAAATAATAGATATATGGCAGATTATAACCCGCAGGATAAAATAAAATATTTGATGTACTTTGATGCGAATAATTTATATGGATGGGCAATGTCACAGTTTTTACCTACAGGGAATTTTAAGTGGATTGAAAGTGCTGGTATTGAAAATACTTCCGACGATTCAGATGTTGGATACTTGTTGGAGGTTGACTTAGAGTATCCACATGAACTACATGATCATCATAAAGACTTACCATTTGCTCCAACGCAAATGAAACCTCCTGAATCGATGAATTCAAAACTATTGCTAACCGAATATAATAAAGATCGATACGTTATTCATTACCGCAGTCTCAAGCAATGCTTAAAAAATGGTTTGATATTAAAAAAAATACATCGAATTTTGCAGTTCAATCAGTCACCATGGTTAAAAGAGTACAGAGTACATTGATTTAAACACAGCTTTTAGAACAATTGCAACGAATGAGTTTGAAATTTTTTTTTTAAGCTTATGAATAATGCTGTATTTGGCAAGACGATGGAAAATGTTCGGAACCGTGTGAATATCAAACTTCTCACTAAGTGGTATGGTCGATATGGAGTTAAAGCAATGATAGCTAAACCTAATTTTCACAGTAGAACTATATTCGATGAGAATTTAATTGCAGTTGAATTAAATAAAACCCAAGTGCTTATGAATAAACCTATTTATATAGGCCAAGCTGTACTGGATATATCCAAAACATGTTTATATGAATTTCATTATGGATATATGAAGCGTGCTTATGGAAATTTATCTAGATGTATCTATACAGATACAGATTCATTAATCTATGAACTGGATGATATAGATCCATATGAAATAATGAAAAGAGATATACATATGTTTGATACAAGTGATTATTCTGTAAACAACATTTATGATCTACCACGTCGTAATAAGAAAGTTCCAGGCTTGATGAAGGATGAATTGAATGGTCGTGTTATGACTGAGTTTATTGGTTTGAGAGCTAAGATGTATAGTTTACGACTTGATGGTAAAGATTATTTAAATAAAGCTAAAGGAGTTAAAAGTTATGTTTCTAAAAAATCAATTTGCTTTAATGATTATAAAAATTGTTTAGATCAATTTACTGAAATATATAGACAACAAAATTGTATACGATCTGTCAATCATAATGTTTTTAGTATAACTCAAAATAAAATTGCCTTAAGTCCTTTTGATGATGAACGTTTTATTATAAATGGCTCCACATATATTTTACCTTGGGGTCATTATAGTTTATTGAACACTTGAAATTTTAGCAAAATAAAAGACTTCATATTATAAGATTTTTTCTTTTATTATCCCCAATAAGATTAATTACTAGTCTTATAAATCATTTATTTATACAACAAATTTATAATATTTCATTTTTATTGACCCATGAATTGTGTTTTGCAGAGAACCCTAGTCATTTTACAAAAAATTTATTCCGTTTCTTCTTCAATACTTTTTCAACAAGGTAATTATGCGGATATTTCGTCTTTAGTAGTTCTTTTTCATAAAATCCTCCTTTGATTGGATGTCGCTCATAATCCTCTAGAAGATATGTCACCGGATTCGTGTTTTGTATGGTTTTAATTTTAAAGATCTCAGTCGTCCAGTTCGGTGTGTACCCCTTTTCAAATATATGTTTGTGCTTGCTGATGCGAACATAGTCATCAACCTTATATTTTGCTGCCCCCACTAGTTTTATGTGATTATATACTGTTTGTAGTAGAATATTTTTATTAATGTGATTAACATCGGAGGGGTGCATTTTAATGGTCCTATGCTTTTTATTATTGTATTCATGAGCAAGATTATGTACAAAATCAATCCAACGATAGGAACCATTCTTACTGAATTCTTTCCACATCATACGTTTCAATGTTCTATTAAATCTTTCAACTATTGAGGCTTTCATTATACTAAAAGTCGAATAGTGTCTGATTCCATACTTTACCATTAGTGTCTGGAATATTTTATTATAAAACTCTTTACCATCATCTGTCTGCAAATGTTTAGGAATCCGACCGCTTTTTAGAACTTTTTCCATTGCAGCCGTTACCTCTTTTCCAGTTTTATTTTTAATGGGCTCTACCCAAGCATATTTAGAAAATGTATCAATCACTGTTAGCAAATAGTAGTATCCATTATTTTCGCGAACATAAGCACCCATTTCAACCAAATCCGCTTGCCAGAGATCATCCAAATCTTTCATAATGACACGACGCCGGGGAAAATTTCGACGAGCTGCTTTATGCAGCTCACTCACAAGCGCCTCTTTACACATTATTAGCTTTGACTATAAGAGATTCTACATTTATTAACCCTCGTAAGTTCTTTTCAATGTCTTCGCACTTTGTATCAATATAAACTTTTAACTTTTCAAATGACTTATTTATGTGTGATTGGGTCAATGTTTCCAGTTTTTCTCTAGTTATTTTAATAATATTATGTACATTCGCAAGCTCTTCCTCTAATTCACTCTTAGCTGTTTTTGTTTCTAAACTACTATGGGATTTGCATAAATCTAAATATTTATCTATTGTCTCATCTATATATAGCTTGTTTACAGCATCACTATCTTCTTCTGGATTTTTGACATTCTTAATATTGCTGAATTGCATATCATAGTTGTTATCTGTTGTTAACAGAAAACCCACTCCTGCAGATCCGGTGGGGCCTCTTTCGCCTGGTGGTCCAGAGGGACCCCGTTCTGCTCGAGGTCCAGGAGAACCTCGTCCAATATTACCATCTCTTAGCGATCGTCCGAACTTATCAACAGTCATTTCGTGAATAAATATATAAAAAGCGGAAGGAGGCTTTTATAAAATTAAATCAGACTCCCTTAACTCCTCAATAATGGAAACAATATCATTGTTATGACTATTATTCCCGGCTACTTGAGAGCCAATTAAAAGTCGTAATCTGTCGACCAAAAATTTTCTAATAATTCTCTTATATTTAGGTCCTTTACTACCTTTTATTTGCCCATCTGCACTATAATCACGTCTATGGGCATTAGAATCTTCCAAGATTTCTCGATAATTAGCCAAGTCTTTTTCACCATATAATCTGTTTGATGGTTCTTTCATAAAAAGAAGTTCGCATAAGCCAGCTGTTATGTTATAGTGCTTCCCATTAATGACAAAATTTTGTGCATCAATGTCAATGCTAGATTTCCCAATTTTCCACCTCCCATTATCCATATAAACACCATAAGTTCGGTCAATTTTAGGACTTTTGGCTTGGTAAAATCCTAAATATTTATTAACTAACCCAGTTGATAAGTTGAGGGTGGAATCTGATTTATTAGCTAAGGTTCTTGAATGAGTTGGTGTTCCATACTCGTCTTGTGGTGACATTAAAGAAGAGTCTCTATACTTCAGTGGTGTGCTTGTTGGTTCCATTTTCATATACATTTGTTTTGGGTTTAACTCGAAGCCATCATAATCATCATCATCATTTATTTTATTTTCCTTTTTAGGTTCTGATTTGATATCAGGATGAAATCCCTGTTTTACTTTTGTTTCACTTATAAGCTCTTTAAGTGGTTTTGTTATGGGCTTAAATGTTTCTTCAAGTTGAGATTCAACATCGATTCGCCCCGTTTTTATAGTTCGGTACTTTTTCTTGATAGCATTCCTAGTTTTAATAATATCCCTAATTAACTCCCTCTTATTACCCATTTGAATTGATTTTCTTTTTTTTTCAAAACCGATCCGGTCTATTAACAGCTTTATTAACTGGTCTGTTGACAGCTTTAACTGCTTTCCTAACTGCTTTAACTGATCTGTTAACAGCTTCAACTGCTCTCCTAACTGCTTTATCTGATCTGTTGACTGCTTTAATGGATCTGTTATATTTATACGGAAATAAATGTATCGAATCCCTGACGGTAACGTCCCCTGCTTAAAGGGCTGTCTTTGTGTACTACCAGAAACCCATATTTATCCTTCCAACACTTAGCACACATATCTCGGAAAGTATCAAAGCTCATATCCGTATTCACATGATCATCATAAGCATGCCTAAGATTTGTATCATCTTGTTTAAATAAAATGAGAAAGTTGGCATTATCTCGTACCAAGTGTTTTGGTATATGAGTATAAGTTTGGTAAAGATAGAAACTATCAATGTTATTATGTCGACCCATGCAAAAATAAGAGCGTATGTTGTCTTGTTTCCCACATGCTACATCATCAAAAATAAAAATTGAATTTTGTTTTGCCTCATCAAATGGTATAACATCATCATTATTAGAAAATGTATAATAGCCTAATCCTTTTATGGGTGACAAAAGTTTTCTTAAGTATAAATATTTTGATTGAAAGAGTGATTTTGAATACACATAAACGTTTTCATAGCTCAAACCATTAGGATGCTCCAGCAAACTAATCATAACATTTGTTTTTCCACAATTGGATGGACCAACTATTAGTGCACGTATACTATTTGGTAATAATGAACTATGTCTGCCAATTTCTGTAATATTGCTCCGAAAATCATTATTTCTTATTGGCAGCGATAGATTTTGCTTAATGAACTTCATTTTGAATACTAACTCCAATCTATAAATGCACACTAAATTTAAATACTTTTTTAGTTTGTATCTGAATGTTGAAGGTTAAAGTCATTCATACTTATGCTTGAACATAATAAGAAAGGTTCGGGGGTAATTAATACACTCATTAATAAACTGCCGTTTGAATTACACTTACCAGGCTACCAGTATTGTGGACCTGGTACGAAGCTAGCAAAAAGATTAGCTCGTGGTGACCCTGGTATTAATCCCTTAGATAGTGCATGTAAAGAACACGATATTGCCCACTCTAAATTAAAAAGTACATCAGATCGCAACATAGCAGATCGGATTTTGGGTGAAAAGGCTTGGAGTCGAGTTAAATCTACTGACACAACCCTAGGTGAACGTGCAAACGCATTGCTAGTTACCAATATCATGAATGCTAAGGCTAAATTTGGGATGGGTATGGCGAAAATGAGGAGTAAGAAGAAAACGAGCACACGAAAGAAAAATAAAAAAGTTAAGAAAAAATTACCCTGAGAACTGTTATCTCAAAGGCACGTAAATCAATTCAAAGGCAAAAACCTGATTCTTTGAACAGAGCCATTGCGTTAGCACGAAAGGAAGTAGGAGATATAATTAAATATAGGAAGAAAAATGTGAAAGTTCCACGAGTCATACCTATACCAAAAACTGGAGGTATTTTACCATTTCTCGTTCCTTTATTTGCTGGCCTTTCTGCTTTAGGATCTTTAGGAGGAGGTGCTGCTACAATTGTTAAAGCTGTTAATGCTGTTAAGGAAGCAAAGAAGCAGCTTAAAGAGAGTAAGAGGCATAATGATGAAATGGAATCCCGTCTAATAGGGAAAGGTCTTTATCTCAAACCTCATAAAAAGGGATTGGGGCTATACTTAAACCCAGAGCCAAAAAACTATTGAAAACGCTACCTAAAAGACCATTAACTGAGGTAAATTTGCATAAATATGCAAAATATCTACCATATTTTCGAGGAGTTTTCATGCGAGATAAGCTTCCAAAGAAACTAAACAAGAAGGAATGCGGTATTATCAACTTGGACATATCATCAGGTCCAGGAACTCATTGGGTAGCGTACTATAAAAATGATGAAGATATTCAGTACTTTGATAGCTTTGGAAATTTACAGCCACCATTAGAAATTAGAAAATATTTAACTAGTAATGTAAGGTATAATTATCCCCCATATCAAACATATAACTCAGTAATATGCGGTCATTTATGTTTGAAATTTTTGTATGATTGTTACAATAAATAAAAGAATATGATTATATGTATGTATTGTTTTTAAAAATATTTCCTTTATACAATAGGAACAACAGGGTCCCTTAATTCTATTATATAACTTCAATAGTTTGGATATTCGCAAAAATTCTCTTTTAACATGCTGACAATTACAAGTATCTGGACCTGATGTTGAAGTATTGTAAGCCCAACTGCAGGATTCATAATGCTCCCCATATTTTGAAGTCATAATATTCATTTCTCTATATTCACCCAAAAAGCGGTAGGATTGTTCTATTTCCTTCTTATGTTCTTCTAGTAACAACTTGTCATACTCTTGCAAGAATCTGCTAATGTCGAAATGTTTAAGAAATATTTGTACTTCATCATTTAATCTTTCCATTTTTTTATTTCTTCCCTGTTTTAAATTTTTATACTACTGAATCCACCTGTGGTTAAAACTGAAATGATTCTCATGCCCTTGTAAATCTATATAAATGAGGAGGAAACCCCATAATTGCATCATTTTAAATTACACCACAATGTCATTAACACTTACATTAAGCGGAAATTCATCTATATTAACAACTGAGTATTTCCCACCCATAGATTTGTCAAGGGATTATGTATGTGGGTTAATTGATTTCCAAACTTACAATTCAATACCAAATATTGAGAATAAAAAAAATAATCTATTTCACATTGGGAGTGCGGTTATAGAAATACCTACAGGATCATATGAGATAGATGACATAGCTGAATATCTTGAGAATCAATTAAGTAAATTAAGTAAAGAGAGTTACTATATAAAATTGCGTGCGAACAATAACACTTTGAAAAGTGAAATCAAATCTAGTGGACCTATTTACTTTAACAAAGAGGGTACAGTTGGATCACTTTTAGGGTTTAGTAGGCGACAACTGGAACCTATTAAATTGCATGTGTCAGATTTACCAGTTAATATAATTAAAGTTAATACAATAAGAGTAGAATGTAATATAATAAGTGGATCATTCATGAGCGATACACGAGTACATACGCTACATGAATTCTCTCCAAAGGTGGGGCCTGGTTATAAGATTGTTGAGGTACCAAAGAACGTCATTTATTTACCGCTAACCACTCGAAGAATTACTTCGTTCAGCTTAAAGCTACTTGATCAGGACGGTGATTTAATAAATTTTAGGGGTGAACAATAACAGCTCGGTTACATCTTAAACCACAACATGATATTGTATAATAAGGATAAATTACGTACGTTAGCTGCCATCAACAACAGTTCTTCTGCAACTCTCATCGAATTTAGACCTCAAAGAGAAAACCGGTTCAAACTTACCACACAAAATAAGAAATACTTGAGTACTTTAGGATTTATCATAAAAGACAAGCAATGAGTGAAGTTTTGAGTATAAAGGATGCTGTAAGCTATGATAATAGTGTCGCAAAAATTGAATATCATAGTTACTCACCCTTCACGAACTCTTTCAAAAACAATGATGAAATACGTATAGCTATTCAGCATCAAGATATCTATGTACTTCCAAGCGAAAGTTTTATTTATATTGAAGGGAAATTGGAATGCACTCCTAGGGTGGCTGACAAAACTGTGGATGTAAAATTAACTAATAATGCGATGGCATTTTTATTCGAGGAGATCCGGTATGAAATAAATGGAGTACAAATTGATCGCAATAAAAATGTTGGTCTTACCTCAACGATAAAGAATAAGCATTCTTTAAACGAAAGTGAAAGTAAAATGCTTCTAAATTCAGGATGGTCTCTCACCAATATAACTCTTAACTCAGAAGGAAACTTTAATTTTTGTATACCACTAAAATATCTTCTTGGATTTGCTGAAGACTATAAGAAAATAGTTATTAATGCCAAACATGAACTAGTTTTGATTCGTTCTAGAACGGACCTAAATGCAATTTATGCTAAAGATTGTGATGGCTCAGTAAATACACTTAAATTACAATGGCATCTACCACATGTTACTGTAGCTGATATGGAAAAGTTGTCTCTATTGAAAATTACTGAAAGCAATCACCCAATTGAAATGGTATTTCGAAGTTGGGATTTGTATGAATATCCATCACCACCACAGTCTACCCGCCATACATGGACTGTTAAAACGGTTAATCAACTAGAAAAACCAAGATATGTGATTTTTGCTTTACGAACTGACCGTAAAGATTCAAGTGAAAAAGATGCATCCAAATTTGATCATTGTAACCTAACAGACCTAAAAGTTTATCTAAATTCGGAAAAATATCAATACAATGATTTGAATATAAAATATAACATAGATCAATACGCTGTATTATATGAGATGTATTGTAAATTCCAACAGTCATATTACAACCGCCGATCTGAACCATTACTCACTAAAGAGCAGTTCAAAAATTTGGCTCCTTTAGTTGTTATTGATTGCTCACGCCAAAATGAATATCTCAAAACTGGTCTTGTAGATGTCAGCATAGAGTTTCAAACATCTGTAAATATACCGAAAAATACTGCTGCATACTGTCTACTTATACATGATAGAATAGTTCAGTACAATCCTCTAACTAGTGAAGTTCATAAACTGTAAAAATGAATTGCATCATTGATATTCAAGGGTTCAAAGGACCTAGAAATACGTTCATCTTAAAGGAAATTGCCATTATAACTCAGGATAATCAACTACAGCACTTTATCTTGAAACCAATATACAACTTTGAAAATCTACCTCCGGAAATACAAAATCAAGCAAGATGGCTAAATCAATATCACCATGGATTTGTTTGGAATGGAGGATTTACTTCACAAGATAGTGTCACTACCCTTTTTAAAGACATTCTCCAAGGCAAAATCATATATGTGAAAGGAAATGAAAAAATCAAGCTGGATTACCGATATATTAAAGTTGGAAAATAATGTACCAATTTACAATTTAGATGAAAAGGGATGTCCTATATCAGAAGAATTAAGAAAAAAATATGTTGATGTACCACGATGTATGATACATAATGGTGTATGTGCATTACAAAATGTTTTCCTGTATAAGAAATTTATGGATAATTTTTAATAAAATACAATTTTTTGTTTTAAATATTCAATTGTTTTATTCACATAATATTATAAATTTTTGTTTTTTATTCACTTCAACTGGAACTCTACAGTTTATGAAATGTCCATGTTGTAAGTCTGCTTCATTTTCCTCAAATCAACAGATGTGATGTCAGATTTATATGTAGAGTCATTCTCTCTGAAGTATTCAATTTCACCATTACTCAAAATCCGTTCTCCTTCAAGTTCATGATATTCATAACAAGATATTTTTGGAGTTCTATGCTCATAGTTGCTATCATATGTACATCCAACTCTCATTGATTTGTCCTCCTCAAAGTTTAATTTAAAATGCCTGTAAAACACACGATCACTCTCTATAATTCCACCTATATCTTTTTCTTTGTTTATTAAGTTTTGCCTAAATCCTTCAATTGCCTCCTCAACACTCACTACACTATTTTCTGGTATTAATTACACATCAGTTTCCTTAGGTGATTCAGTTCCATTTTCTGAAGAGATAACAGAAGAATCATCATTTAAGGGCATATTAGTTGTTGTTGTTGTTGTTGTAGGTAATGCATCATAAGTAGCATTACTTAGTGTAAGTAACCGAAATGATAAAGAAATTTGAATGGAATCATTATTTGGCAACTGTATATTAAAATCAATATTATCGTTTGATTTTTGTCTTAAGTTTAAATTGATTGGGAGTGCTAAGCAATTTGCATATAAAGAGCACGCAAATGCAAATGAAATAAAAGTTTTTAATGACATAATATCTCTTTATTTGTTTAGTTGTTGATTGCTCAAAACGTTGACAAAGACTATGAATTATTACGGTAATTTAATTCATTATATACAATTCCACCCTTATCACTCAATTTTCATATCAGAATTTGCTTGGGTATTACTGCTTTCACACTCTTTTACATCTTTTATTTTTTCTGATTTGTTTGCTTCTTGTTGCTTTATTGGTTTACGATACCACTCCTCCTCACCTGCAAACGGGCAGTTATGTAGGAAGAAATTAGTACTTGGACGTCTGATCGTCCCATCTTGCAGCCTGCCTATTACAGTTATTTCTCCTCCCTTGACTTCAATCTTAACATGTTCAAATGGATTGATGCGCATCTCCCCAAAATTTGAGGGAATTGGTTGACCTCTAGTCAAAGTTAATACCTTGCATCTTTTACCATTTTCAGCAGTCATATATACTTTCATTAAGTCACATCTTACAACTGAATGCACAATCTTCATATACATCCAACCATTCAGACAGGTACAAAAATGCGTTTCATCCCATATAGAATCAGCCCAAAACATTTTTTTTTATGCCCTCCCGTTGAAACTATGTTAACCTATCTATTGTCAGATTACCAATGATCAGGTGTTAAACATGAAAATATATTTATACTGGAATTCTTTCACCCTTTTCAGGACTCAAGAACGTACATATACATTGATACCAATAACTCTAATTTTGTCCACCCTTTGACTGTATAAAATTAAATGAAACTAAATAAATGTTATTCAAATATATAAATATTTATTTCTTTATTTTAAATAGTTGTACATATTTGGTATTTTATGCGGATAATTAATTTCATTTTCTTCTACATCATCATCATCATCATCACCATCATCATTGTCACTAATAATGAATTTTAAATTATAAGTTTTATTAGGATGAAATTCATTAATAATTTTATAGGTTTGCTTGTTATTGATGTCATTGATAACATCTTCCGAGAGGTTATTGAATCGGGCTGGTAAATATAGGTAGTTATCATCCAATTCCAGCATTAGCTTTTCACCAAAACTAGTGCTTTTCTTAGTAACGTTGAGAATTTTATATGTTTTGTTTACATCCATTTTTGTAACAGAGAGTGTCGGTTTTGGCGTTCGAGTTACGGAATTATCATCTCTCATCCTCCGGGTTCTTTTAATATGCAACTTTTTTGAATTATCACAATCCATTTTATCCTGAGTGATGTATCAGATAGTACTTTATTATACAAAATTCAAAGCCTTACTAATGTCCAAACAATTATTATCGAAAGGTTTTATAGAGCAAATATAAAAAGAAAAAAATGGTGGGGACTTTTTCCACACCCAAAATTTTACCTCATATATGAAACCACAACATCCTGAGCACGTGTTATGTATTAAAAAATTAAACATATTGCAAAACCACAACTTCCTGTACAATATTTTATAGAGGACTTAGAAAAATTTCAAAGGAAAAAAACTTTTTATACAATTTTTCAGAAATATAATTAGTACCATAAACCGCAATATCCTGAACACATGTTATTAAAACATTTTATAATTAATTACAAAACCTCAACATCCTGTACATCTGTTATTTATAATTTATAAATAAATGGTAAAACCTCAACTTCCTCAGAAAAATTTAATTTCTTATAAAATTGAATCAAACAATAAGTAAAAAGTTTTGCTTCTAATTTTTATCATAACAGGATATTGAGGTTTGAATTAATCATGAAATTTTTAGTACCATAAACCGCAATATCCTGACCACATGTTATTAAAACATTTTATAATTAATTACAAAACCGCAACATCCTGTACATCTGTTATTTATAATTTATAAATAAATGGTAAAACCGCAACTTCCTCAGAAAAATTTAATTAGTCCAAAAGTAGTAATAAAGTGAAGTGTACTGCAACATGTATTTCTGGACTTAGAAAAATTTCGATCAGAAGTGGTCTAGAACCGACATAGCTATACTACTTATATCAGATATCATTTTCGACGTGCAAATCGAATGCACATAAAATAATTTGCATATTCTCACCTACGATCTTTCATCATCGTTAGAAAGCAAAAAGGAAAGCAAAAAACTAAAAACATTTTTTTCGTTTTCATAATTGGTATCTGGGTGGAATTATCCCGATCCGCGGAGAGTTCGTTTTAAAATCTGCCGAGTAAAGTTCGCGTCTAAAATTTACCAGCCTTTGCGTTTAAAAGGGAATTTAATCTAAATTATTAAAAAAAAAAGAGTTTTTTTATTAACGAAAGGTATCGCGCTACAAACGAAATTAAATCCAATTTATAGAAAAAGTTATATCTAATGTAGTGAACAAAAAAGACCTTTTGTTTTACCATTTGTTACTCATTTTGCTATAACACTATTTTCAACGGCGTTCACAACTACACACCATTCGCAAAAAGAGGAAGTCTCCCTTCTGAACTCACAATTGCTAACCCAGAACCCATCTATAATTACGATCTATACAACAAGCAACATAAATTTAGATTACAACAAGTAAAAAAGCTAGAATTGGTCTAACATAAGACCAATTCTTATGCCACCCTAAATGAATGCCGGTATGCAATTTCGTATGGTCACCCATTTGAGAAATTTTGATTTTTGCAGAGGCTTTTCGCATATATTTCTAGAACGGTTGTCGGACAGAAAAAATGACAGACGGACATGCAAAAATCAAAATAACTTTTAATATTATGCGTGAAACAGATATATAGAATATATGATGTTGGTTTTTATATATAATTTGTCTTTACAGAGTAATACATATATTAGGCGAAATTTGATTTGGGCAAGTTTTATTTATTTGTTTGAAAGGTTCAAATAATGTTTTGTATAAACATGGAAGTTTTTACAGCACGCACAAGATATAAAGATGGTTCACGAAAGTTGGTATCTTTGCAGGAGCTGCTTGATTGATCTATAGCAAAGTCCAAAGATTTTCTACCAAATGTGATTTTCCTGAGCGAGTCCTTGGCGTAGAGTATAGATTTTGCGGAATATGTTTTTGATGAACCATATCGGGATGCACAAGCGATGCAACATGTAATAAATTATTGTACACGCATTGTCCTGCTATGCAGGACAGATAGAGGTTACATGTTATTGAAAACATGTATAATTTAAAAACACATAATAACAAAATATATATATATGTGGGAATATGGAACTGGGCTGGTTAAATAAGAACTGTGCGTAATTCGTATAAATTTATTGGCGGATTGTATTTTAAGCAATCGATGATTGCGAAAGAAAAATTTAAAAAAGTTGTATGTCAGGAATGTAGAGACCGTGGTGTACTCGGTGAGAGCCAAAACGTAAGAGAGTTGTGTCAAATGTTGGTAGTCATCATTTTGTAGTCATCGGTGTTTTTCTGTGAGTTACTGTCCTGCATTCCACTGCACTTGAGCTTGCTACTGTGGCGTCTACTGGTCGGTAGATGGGTTTGAGGTAATTAAGTTCGCACATCCGGCCGTCCTGAGAATTTTGTCCGATTCCGGGCAACGCCTTCTAGTGTTCTGGATGATTCCTGTAAGTTGTCTACTATCTTCAAGTTACGCTATCTGGAAAACATTGAAAAATACTAAGAATAGTTAAGTAATAAGATATAGTTCGCTCAAGCGATCTTCAAAGCAGGGTTGTATAATGTCTTCTGGAAAATATCATCATCGTCTTTTATCAGCAGTTGGTCGTCGTCGATTGGATATCTTCGGTCTCGGGGAGGAGCGTCCTTCCTTCTTAATAGTTACATCGTCGTCGGGATATTGTCCTTGAGATATAGCTACTTATCGTCGTATTCTTGTAAGGTCATCGTCGTGGTAGCTCTTCGTCGAAACATCTCAATAGAAAGTTATCTCTTTGTCGTCTTTTATCGCACTTCGTCATCTTTTATCACACTTCGTCGTCTTTTGTCGCACTTCATCGCCTTTTATCGCACTTTGTATTTAGATTTAGTATTTTAATCATGAGTCTTCTTTTAGGTGGATCTGGTATCATCCGTTTAGTCTTCTTCACAATTTTCTGCTGAACTAAATTCATCTTCGTAGCTTCGCTAGGATTTCATATTATCAGCACTGCTCGTCGTTAGTCTCGCGCCTGCATTCGAGCCAACCTTTTCCACTTCATATCTACTATATGCTAAGCTCTTCTTTACTCTGTAGGGTCCCAGAAACTTTTGATGGATTTTCATTTTAGGACCGAATTGTGTACGTTTAATTGCTACGGGATCACCAATTCTATGTTGTAATGGACGTCGTCTCTTTTTATTGTATCATCATCGGTGTATCTTCAATATGTTCAGCCCAGCTTTGTCTCTTTCTTCTTCCCTACTGTCACTAGACTCCACTATAAGCTGCTCAGAAAGAATTTCAGTGATATCGTGGTTTTTACTATTATCCTTAAGCTTCGTTCCTATAAGTAATTCAATAGGTGTCATTTTAATGCTCCTCTGATACGTCGAGTTTAAGAACAGCTGCAAATCATTAGTGAATTTATATCATTTTTGGGTCATCAATACTGACCTTGGTGAGTGCTGATACAAGTACTCGGTGGATTCGTTCCACCAGACCGTTTCCTCGTGGCATGCTGGTAGTTATCAACAAATGTCGGATACCTTCCTTTTCACAATACTCTTTAAATGTGCTTGCTGTAAAAGCAGTACCCCTACCCTAGAGAATGCCCCCGTTCTGCCAAAGCGACACTTCTGAAATTCTAATTTGCCTATTACCTCAGCTGCATTGGTAGTTTTGACGGGATATAGCCACGTGAACTTTGTAAAGACGTCAACCACGGTGAAAATGTAGTTATATCCTTTAGATGTACTTGACAATGGGCCCGAATGGTCGATATGATATGTACTCAAAGTGTAACTCTCTTTCACTATAGGTTCGAGAAATCCTTCCTGTTCACCTAACCTTCTCTCAGCTAGGATGCACGGTATACAGTTTCGTCGACATCGTTCAACTAACTTCCGTAGCTGTGGAATGGAGAATTCTCGCTTAACAATTTCCTCTGTTTTTTTTATTCCAAAGTGGCCCTCGTTATGGACGCTTTTGATTATATCCATCTGCATTGCCTTAGGGACACATAAGAGTTTGTTTCCGTCTTTATCGAGCTCATACAGAATTCTCATAACTGTCTTGGTTCTCTAATATCGTTGCGACTCAATGCATCAGCGTGTTTCATTCTACTTCCAACTCGATGTTCTATTTGATAGTCGTAGTCTTGCAGAACGAGTGCCCAACCTGCAATCCTGTGTGCTATTTCTTTTTTCCCATCGTCATTTTAAATGCGGTACAATCTGTCACTATCTTAAACTTTATTCCAAGCAAGTAGACTCTAAATTTCTTTAGTGCAGATACCTCTAACTCGTAGCTGCTCTATGTCTGTTCCGTACTTGCTGTCTTCCTACCATAATAGTACATATGGTGAAATTTACTGTCCTCGTTTTCCTTTTGTAATAGCATAGCGCCATACCCGAATTTGCATGCATTAGTATGCAGTTCCGTTTCTGCTTCTTGAACTTGTTATTCTCTTTAAATAGTTCTGTCAGAGGTCTCGCAATGTTCGCGTAATTTAGAATAAACTTCCTAAAATATCCAGTAAGGCCTATGAAGCTCTGAATATTTTTCAGCGATCCGGGCACTATGAACTTCATTACAGTCTTTGTTTTAAGCTCTGATTGTTCAATAAATCTTGACGAGATTTTATATACTAGGTACTCAATGCTTCTGCACAAGAATTTTCACTTTTTCCGGGTTTATTCGCAAGCCAAAATTTTGAGCGATAGATAGGTCTTCCTTAACACGTGCAATATTCTCTCCTTCATTTGCGGCTAGAATTATTATATCGTCCATGTACATAAGTACAGATCCCTTTTGTACCAGAGGTCTAAAATTATTGTTAACAAATTTCTGGAATACAGTTGGCGATTTGCAGAGTCCGAAAGGCATCCTCGTAAATTCATACTGTCCCGATGGTGTTACAAAAGAAGTATATATTTTTTTAATTTTCTTCTACTTTTTCGTGGAAAAACCCGTTCTCCAAATCCAGCGTTGTGAACACCTTCGCCTTAAGCAGCCCTTCTACTTGATCCTCTATCAGGGGTAATGGATAAGGATCACGTATCACTTGCTTATTGAGTCTTCTGTAGTCTATACACAACCATCGTTCTTATTTGCTACCATCTTTCTTATTTGAAAGGATAAGGGGACTGGCATACTCTGAAGAGCTAGGCCTAATGATCCCGTCTTGAATCCATTTATTGATCCCTTCATTTACAATGTTGCTCTCTAAAGGTGATAATCTTCTGGGCGCTGATATATCGGTATTTCTTACTTCAAAATAATTTCCAATCATATTCCTAACAATCCTTTGATATTTTATATTTTTTCTACATTCACGCTTAACTGATCGCTGTCAATGATTTTGTAACTTGTAATGCTGAAGCCTTCTGATTGTTAAACCGGAATTACTAAACTTGATCTCCGTGTCATCTAAAATGTCTCTTGCTATTATAACTGTAACTATATATAACTATAATTGCATCGAATTTCTCGTCGTCTGATTCTCTAGACAGATCTCGGACTTTGATCGAGTCATTTTTTAAACAGGTAGATCTCAAATTTCTATCGAAAGCATCTTTTCTTAAAATTGTAATATCGCTTCCAGTATCTATGAGCGCAAACACGTCTTGGCCTCCTATACGAACCCTTTTTAGTGCTCCTGACCCTAGATTAACATTTGAGCAAGTTTGTTTGGGCAATTATTCGCTTTATGACCATACTCGCTGCAATGAAAACACCTTATCCCCTTTATTTTATCCTTACATGCCGAACTTTTGTGACCAAACTCTTTACAATGGAAACACTTAATCCCGTGCGCCTTATCCTTGCATGCCGAATTTTTGTGACCCTTTACCCCACAGTTACGACATCTTAGTTGCTTCCTCTGACTATTTTCGAGTCTTTTTTCTGAAGAAATTGTTTTGTATTGTACGTATGCTCTCAACTTTTTTTGAAATCTTTTAGACTTTGCCCTGTATAACATGATCTTATTTTGAGACGTATCCGATATGCCATCAATCACAATCACATAAGGAAATATTGTTTCACTTTCAAGCCTACCCTTTGCCGCAATTTCTCTCATCTTTAGAAAATAATCAAAAACCTTTCATGTTTCCCCTGCCTTTGAAAAGCCAATTCGCGATGAGTATACTTTCAGAAAATTCATCTTCAAGAAAACTTTTAAGTTCATTCCACGAGCTAATAGTCGGTTTCGATCTCAGGGCAATTCTAGCTGACCCGCTTATAATACGTCGCGCGTAAATGAATTTTTCCAATTCTGTACATTTCATTAGCACTGATATGCTTTCAATGTCCTCAAGTCATTTATTTACGTCATAGTGATCATGAGCGTTAAATTCGGTTAACACATACGCGATATTTTCTTGGAAGAAACGATCAATAACCGTGAAATTCATTGAGTGACTAGCCGAGTGTTGGTTTAACATTCTTTCGCGGTCCAATAAAGTTCTTTCCCATCTTAGGAGATATTCTTCCCTATCCCTGATTTCAACGTTCGCGCGTTCTTCACAGAAAGTTGTACTATTCTTCTTATTGCCTTTCCCCATACTTGCGACTAATATATCCCACTTCAAATTATTAAGTCAATATTAAATAAGTTCGTAGTTTTTCTTGTTAAATTAAAGTAACGCAATATAGTTTATATTTCACTGATAAATTCAATGTGCAAATAATGTAATATAGTTTATATTCAATTTGGTGTATAAAATGGCAGCGAAAGTTATCTCTTAGAATTCAGCAATAAATAGTTTTGTGCCGATAACAATTTAAATAGATAACAGCTGTACTTACCTGTGTGCACTAATTTTTGTATTACAAAAAATGACTGATATACCTGAGGTCCTTTCTTTATCCCTCGGAGAGATAACTTGAAGAATTGGAATGTTATACTGGCGAACAGTTGTTTTACTGCTTTTCTACTGCTTCGTACCAGGTCTTGAACTGGGGTTATTTTTTTCAAATTTTATTTAGTTTCTTTGTCTGGCTAAAATATAATGTAAAATGTTAATACGGCATTCACTTTATGTGGCACTTTAATTGGCAAGGATGCTTAACTTGTCGGTATTGTTTTACGTGCAATTGGGACAATTTCAGCTTGCGGCTCAGCTTGCCACAATGACTCCTCGTTGATTTTTCCAATTTAATTTTTTATTCTCCAGCCTATGAACAGGCAATTCCTCGTCGTCAATGAAATTTATCACCTCGTGAAGTCTTAATCCTCCTTGCGTGAATTTCGTCGTGCTTCTGTTCCTTCTCTGTCCTTTTTGCAGACTTCTCTCACTTTCTAACAACTTTTCCGTCCCAGTTGACCCCCACATATTGTGGGAATATGGAACGGGACTGGTAAAATAAGAACCACTGTGCGTAATTCGTATTAATTCATTGACAGATTGTATTTTAAACAATCGATGATTGCGAAAGCAAAATTTAAAAAAGTTGTATGTCAAGAAAGTATAGACCGTGGTGTAGTCGGTGATAGCCAAAGAGAGTTATGTTAAATATTGGTAGTCATCATTTTGTAGTCATCAGTGTTTTTCTGTGAGTCCTGCATTCCACTCTTTGACTTATAACAATGGACTGAGCGTATTGTCATTTTCCTATAAGAAAGCATGGCACAAGTTTTATAGTTCTCTCTTGCGCCCTATGGCAGAGTTGGAGCTACCAACACAAAATATTGCATTCTGTAACGTTTGCTTATGCCATTTGATGTTTTTATGTTGGCTACAGATGCAATCACCTCAGAAGGAATAAGGTAAAGATAGTGTTTACCATGCTCCGTCTCTCTTGCCCATAAGCAGGATTCAGTTAAGAATAACTTTTGAAAATTAAAGTTCGAATGAGTTTAATTCCTTATAAGCGATTAAAATATCACTTGGGCACAAGAAAATATATTTTTTTAATTTAATTCGATTTACGGGTGTAAAATTTCATCTGATTGGTTGAGTTTTACATGCTTTTTATGTAATCGTTTTAAAGGGTGCTCTAACGGTGATATACAGAAACACAATATTTTTTGTGCCACAGGAAATAGCAAATCGCTCAGTCCATTGTTATAAGTCAGTGATTCCACTGCACTTGAGCTTGCTGTTGTGGCATCTACTGGTCGGTAGCTGGGGTTGTGGTATTTTGGTTCCCACATAGATATGTATATACATATATGTATGTAACATATAACAAATATACATAAAAACCACATTAAAAGCACCTGATCAAGGGGAGACAGATACAGTAAGACGCACGTACACCAGACAATCACCATAAAAAGAACTAATAACTAAAAACACATTAAAATAAACCACACATAATCCACACCACTTAATAAGGAAATTTCTTAGTACCGTACTAAAGTGCCACGGTGGATAAACTACAGTACTTACAACGGTCGATAATGGTACACTGCTTGTTGTACAGCGCTTCGTCACTGTGTCCTGAGAATTTTCTCTGATGTAATTGACACTCTTTCTGGCACATGTACTTTATTTTTTTGCATTCTTTTGCATTTTAAGGATGACAAGACCGTAACAATCTGATAAACTAAACAAGACGGAAATTGCATGAAAACACAACACAGAAAGACACGAAACACGGCATCCACACCGCTTAACGTAGAAACTCTTTAGTACCGTACTAAAGTACAGCGGTGGCTAAACTAACCGACTTACAACGGTGGATAATGGTGCACTGCTGGTTGTAATACGTTTCATCATTCTGCTCCAAAGAAAGTTTCTTGGATGGCGCGTACCTGGCACTTGAACTTTTTTTTTTTTTTTTTTTCTTGATTTTTTTGAAAACAGTTTTGTATAAGAATTTTTTTTAGTTTTTTTTTAAAGTTATTTTTATAAGACGATGTATTGAGTTACTAGGTAATCTGAAGGTGATTTATAGTTGTACGTGGGTTGAGACTATTCTGGCACTTGCAACGATGTATTGAGTTACTATACAACCTGAAGCCGATTTATGGTTGTATGTGGGTCATGTTTAGACTATTCTGCAACCTGAAGTTGATAGTTGTACGTTGGTTTTAATTATTGCAGTGTCAGCATAACTGACTCAAATAGTTGGAAAAAAAACTTGTGTGTAAACGAAACATAAATTGGTTGCAAACTGATTGCGAATAATAAAGTTTGTTAATGATGTTGTTACTCTGAATAAAAACAATCCGCTCAAACCGCACGAAGTAGAATTTTGAGAAATATAAAAATTGAAAACATCCTGCTTATTCAGGTGAATACAGCGGTACAGACAAAGTACAGTTTGGTATAAAAGTGCCCTCATATCGCCACAGCTCTAGTACCAAAATTACCAAAAGCTACCATCATAAGCCGGGCTATCTTTTGGTATGGTCAACATTTAAAAACAAAAGCCACACGTAATAAGGATATCTTAGGTTTGGTACTTTTCGTCCTTTCCGAGGATGCATTTTGGCTACATTGAAGAATTTTCAATAGGTATACCACTTTTTTTCTAATATGATTTGCAGTTATTCAATGTAGACAAAATGCATCCTCAGAATGGACGAAAAGGACCAAACCGAAGATATCCTTTTTTCGTGTGGCTTTTGTTTTTAAGTGTTGACCATACCAAAAGATAGCCCGGCTTATGAAGGGTAGCTTTTGCTACTAGCACTTCGATGATATCTGTGTGCATTTTCGTGAAAAATGGAAAAGGAACACGGTGCATAGAGTATAATTTGACGCAGTATATCTCGATAATAAAGGCTTAAACTGGAATTTTCAATATATCACTTTCTTATTAGTTTTATCCGCGGAATTCAAAAATGTAATCTAAATGTATAAATATATCCTTTTCCAAGTCCTTTATCAAGGACTTTGGCTATGCCAGAGGATACCTTGACTAAAGATGCCTAACTTTTATTATTAGGACTTTTTCGATATCTCCGCACATTTTCGAGAAAAATGGCCAGGGAACACGTTACGTGGGACACCCTGTAGAGTAACGTAAACATTCGTAAATTACATATACAAGAAATTACCATAATGACACTTTTATTTGTAGTAAAATTTTAAAGGTCTTGAAACAATTTTCGAATAAACCCAATTACAACTCTGAAGCAACAACAAAAGATATTTCACTGCAACCGCGGCTGCAAATTGTTACTTGGGATGTCCATGAAAAATATATGATTTTGTTATCTATAATTTCATTATATCAGTTCGTAAAGTCTCACCGCTTAGGAGTTCGGTGGGCATTAGTCATCTTCCTCAGCCTTTCGTTGCCTTTTTACCCCGCCACAAATAATGGGAACTACATAGCTCTTGGAAATGGGGCTTCACGCTATCATTCATGTAGCTTAACTCTTGTTATTCCATAAAAGAATTTATAACATATATAGCTATACATATATATTGTCTTGCTTTGTTTTGATGTGAGCACACATACCACAGCCAGTCCAGCACAGCTATGCAATCAAGGACCTCCCACTCTTAGCCCTGAACTTTAGCCAGAAAGTCTACGATGCTTTGACAGTGGATCAATTCCCAAGTGTTCAATGTACACAACCATCCCTCTATGTTCTAATGAATTACGCTTTTCTTAAGGTCTTCTGGTTGAGTACCATTGTTTAATGGAATATCTTAGAGAGACCAGCTAGATCAGCATGAACACTTACTTATATAACCCTCGAACATTATCAAGTCGTCTTTCCTTTAATTGCCACCGAGAATAATTTTTAATAAAGATAATAATATTCATTTTTTGTTAATAATAGCTGGGTTTTTTTATCTCGCTGATCTGATCAAGTTTAAATTTATGTACGTAAAACAAACCCAATGCGTGATCCATTGTTGTTGTTTTACGTACAAACAATTGAAACGGATCAGATCAGAGAGATAAAAAACGCAGCTAATATTTATAATTCCGCATTACTTTTTTCAGCAACTGCAAATCTTATATTTCTAGTTTTGTTTCATGCAAAAATTATTGCTATTGCTGTACTAAAATAATAAAATAAATATCAAAAATTATAGTGCACTAACAAATTCAAACAAATTTAGCCTTTTTTCAGACGTACCGTCAGCTTTTAAAATGTGGACAACATCTGGAATAAAAATTTATATATATTCGAGTGGTAGCAAAAAGGCGCAGCAATTGTTATTTTCTAATAGTGAATTTGGAAATATATTACAATATATAACAGGCCATTTTGACACGACAATTGGTCCCAAAACAAGTCATGAATCATATTTAAAAATTATAGAAAGCCTTGGATGTTATCCAGAAGACATAGTCTTTTTTACCGACATCGCAAAAGGTAAAAACACAGAGATCATTTTTGTTTCTTAACTTCTTAGCACGTTTCTTTATAGAGTCACATGCAGCAAGAACAGCTGGTATAAAGGTGGTACTTTTGAATCGTCCAGGAAACGTAATTTTGGCGCAAGAAGATAAAAATTGTTTCCCTGTAGTTGAAACATTTGATGATATTTGTTTGCAAAATATTTAAAAAAAAGAGAAATAGAAATAAAAAAAACTGTATTTACTTCTTAGTACATAATATTATCTTCTATAATTTGCGAAATTTAAAATACTTATTTATCTCCAATGGACTAAATTTTGGAAAATTTTAAGAAGCGATCAGTTCTTCATATTCATTACGTATAATGGATATGAAAGAATCAGCTTTAACCAATGTCACTGACATGTGTGGTGTTTGTTTTTGTACACCGGGAGAAAAAGCGATGTGTGGGCTTAACTACGATTGAAAATTCACTTTTGAATTTATTTATTCAAAATAACAACAATTCACATTATAATTTATTTATTTATCTTGTTTTCTGTAATAGATCCGTTTAACTTATTATTTTATCTGTCTTGAGCAATGCACTTTATTACTCCAAAATTTATAACTTATTTATTTATCCTGTCGCAATTCACTTTATAACTAAGGCACTTATATTTTATTTATTTTTCTGGTCTTCAATTTACTGTAAAACTCAGCAACCGACTTGTTTGGACTTTTTTCTCAAAAACTACCGCGACGCTGACCAGACTCAAGAAAAAACTAAACTTATTCTTCACTCGAAATTAATAAGTTCATTTAAAAAAATGCAGAATTGACTACGCGTAATTTCTGGGCCAGAATTTTTTGATGTTTCCAAACAAGATTATTTTTATTTCTTACTTCGCTTTGTTTACCTGCGAAGTAGGTCATTATTGTGAAGGTAAGTCACTCTGCAATAAATTCTGATCAGCCACTAGGTCATTTTTATTTATGCTGACCGGGCATTGATCAGTGCACGTAAAATGCTTTTATTTTATTTATCTTTGCAATTGCTACGATTGCAAAGAAACTTACATATGAGTTAATTTATAACATGAAAAAATTTAGAAAAACGTTTTGAAATTAATCTTCGCTAAATGAGGAAATAATTATACAACATTCCTTCCCCCCATATAAAAGAAAAATGATACTAAGGATTAGTATCGTTTTTCGTCGAGAGAAGGAATTAAGAACATAAAGAACATAAGAAAAAAAGAAAAAAACTGTAATGCTGCTGGCACAGAAGTTTACGAGTAGTTTGATGATCTGAGTTATTAACAAATACAGGTATATTGATTAACTTAGGAGAAACTATATATTTTATATTAATTAATGTACCTAATTATATATATTCATCGGAATAATAATAACAAAAAAAAGAAATATTCCTAATAATAATTAAAACTAATTGTTACAATTTTTTTTTGTGCAACAAAATTAATTTTTTCATTTTTAACTTAGTTATTCTAGTACATTAACATATCCAAAAATGTGTTACAAAATTTTTAAATGCTAAATCTAGTTCCTATAGAGATTCTTTTTACTTATTTATTTTTTTTATGATAATGTAATCTAATAATTTGAGACTGTGTGTGAGGGAATGCGGAACGATTTCCGATATTTGTTTTTAAAAGTTGGTGGTGCTGCTGCAAGTTTTATAGGCAATTCATAAACTCTTTCCGTTGTTGGATGCGTTCCGAGTGTTTCCGTTGAAGAAATGGTGGCAACCTCGTGTGGGATAGCAGTGAGGGTGGATGATGTTATTATTGGAGACGATATATTTATCGTAGAACGTCATTTTGATATTTTTGAGGATGCTTTTCCTTTCCAATATAAATAAATTCCTACGACTATTAGAAAGGCAGTTACTAACGACAGAAGCCCGGTGTTAGTATATGTAAAAATTTTATGAGCAGACTGTACCTTTTCGTGTTTTGCATGCTGTTATATATTAAGGGGCGTACTTACAGCTTTCCCTCCTTCGTACCAGGACGGATTGTTATGTATATATTTTCCTTTTTAATCCGGCAGTTTTGTGGTAGTAAGCCCTTTTTTGGGGGCAAAGTAGTTTTCGCACCAAACAACAACTTCCTTTGAGCACTTCTACTTTTTTGTTTAACACCAAAATACTCACAACACCCCGATTTGTTTTTGTAAGAAACTTTATTTACAATATCACTTCTTAATTACCTTTTTTACACGCATTTTATTTAATTATTTCCTTATGCTTCTATAATTTTACTTCTTAACCTGTTAAACTATTTTCCACACAAGCCTTTTTTTTTGAACCAATTTAGATATAATTTTCATTCACCGAAATTGCCTTTTACGAGCCGACCGCCTCCAAGTTCTAAAATTAACTTTTTTTTTTAAATTCTCTCCCGAACCGCCGTAATCGAAATTTTTAATCCAACTCGGCTCTTGATCACTTTTGTCGCGATCAAGAGCCTTCGTTCAGGGTAAAAAATGCATAGTTGCATTTTCACCCTGAGAAAATTTTCATTTATTCTGGACTTGATTAAACAAGTCCAGAATATTTTTCGTTGAACGGAGGCTTGAAATTTGATGCTTTTATAAACATCAGCCACCGTCACGATGCCGCGCGCGTATACATACAATGTACTTTCGCGGCGCGCTCTTCTTATCGCGAAAGCTTTTTTGTGATATGTATGTACGTTCGTACATACATATTGAAATTTTCACGACAAATCGTACTGAAAGTACGATTTGTCTTTTGCTTTATTTTTTTTTTAGTAAATATTTCTACTGGCAAATTTTGCTGAAGGCAAAATTTGCCATGGGAATAATTTAATTTAATTTATGGAATGTGAAGAAAATTGCTGACGCAATTTTCTTCACTGATTGTATTGATAAGCTAACCATGTTTTAGGCATGTTAGCTTATGTGAAAATTTATGGATGAATTCTTTTAATATTGTAGAAATTTTTAGATATCCCTTTTTTTTTGAATATTTTTTGGTATGCAGGATTTGGTACGCAACAATCCTTCCCCTTTTTCAAAATGAGAGTTATTATTAGAAGAGTAATAACTCTTGGTAGAGGTCATTTGTGCGATTAGCCTATGCAGAGCTGTTTTTGATTTGTTTGTCTCTGGGTCTCTTATCGGGGTGTCCGATTACCGTTCTGCTAGGTTTATTACTTTGTCTTGGCAATGGATCTCATGATTAAATTCTGTGCTCGGTTTTATTCGAGTTTTGATCTTGAGCCGTTGCAGTTGTTTAATTAAGAACAGTAGTTGATGAACCAAATTTATACCGGGTGAAAATAGTTCTGCAATCAAATTACGCCCACGATAAATTTTAAAAAAACGATTAGATGCGGATTGCAGTTAGGATGTTGTTTGCCATCAAAGTCAATAATCAACCCTGGCACAGCCCGGCGGGCCTCAGTTCTGTGGCCAACTTAATTTTCGTGGTCCACGTGATACCTGGATGGCGGGGCCCGATTCGTCTGGTGCTTTTACGACGAGGACAGCGGCCTTTCACTATGTGGGGCGTGGATGTCGTGGCCGGTCGCCACTACTGGGCTGATATACCCCTGTATCCCCACCAAGGGCAGGCGTGGGTTGTGCGAGGTAAGTCCTGATGGTAATTGATTTAGCACGTTGGCCAACTATATTTACTCTTTTTCTTTTATTCAGGCGGTACCCTCAACATAACCGGCCGGCACGGACTCTGCGCATGCTGCCATCCCGTATTTGAATCAGCCGTTACGGGCATTCTACGCAGTTTGATGGCCACCCCACCCCCTTTAGAAGTCGAGGATGACTCCGAGGAGGACTGGGCATGAAATCCCTGCGGGAAGCTCTCTTTTTAATAATTTTTTTTTCAATTTTAAATTAGCTTATACCTTTCCTGTCTTTCTTGTTTTTCTTTTTGTTTGTATCCATAAAAAAAATAAAAAAAATACAATAAAATCGAATGTTTTATTTCTGAAACTTGTTACCCTAGGCTGGTTTCGTTGGTGGTTTTTTTGTTTTTCTTTTTGTTCTCATTAGGGGGTTTCGGATCTTGGTTGGTTCGGTTAGGCGTTACATTTTTGTGAGTTAATTACCTATTTTTTTTCTTATTTAAATTTTAATTAATCTTGGTCGGTTCGGTTAGGCGTTACATTTTTGTGAGTTAATTATCTATTTTTTTTCTTCTTTTATTTAAAAGGTTATTATCTTTCTTCCTTCGTTAGGTTACTATCTAACTACTATAAAAATAGCTTACAATATTATAACTCTAGTAGTATCATGCGATAATACACCAAAATTTTTGTAGTAGCCTGGTAAACTTTTCTTGTCTTTCTTACATTATTTTTTCTTGCATTATACTTTTTTTTTTGTTATGTGTTAATTAATTTTAGTGTAATTCTTTATTTCTACGGTTATTTTATATTTTAACACTTTGTTTTTGCTTTATTTTTCGGTACCTTAAATTTATTAATAGCTTACTAGTGCTACTTTTAATTTATTACTTTAATCCTTTATTTGTTTATTTATTTCTACGTTAGTTTATCATTTATTATTTTTTTTTTGAGTCTAACCTAGTTGTTTATGTTATTTATTCCTATTTCTTGTTTTATCTAATCCTTACTTTTTGTTTGTTTGTGCTTTCTTTGTATCTACGATTAAGGTATTTTTCTTTTATTTTTACATTTTTTATACGTATTCTATTCTCTGTTTATATTTAGTTCTAATGCTTTTTTGTTAATTTGTTATTTTTATGCATTTCTTGTTTCTATATGCATTTTTTCTTTAATTCTCACATTTTTACCTCCTGCCTATTTATATTTACTTTTTTCGTTCTAACCCCTTTTTTTTTTTTGAGTCAAACAAAATCTTAATGTTTTTAATTTACTTTTTTTTTGTGTTAAAGTTATACTATATATATAGGTTTATATAGATTTCCCTTGAGAAGTTTACCAGGTCTGCCTTTTCTATAAGTGACAGTGTCTGTGTTCCATTTTTTAAACGATTTGGACTGATTTTGTTTTAGAGAGGCTTCTGGCTCGCCTTAAACTGGGTTGGGGAGCAGGAGTTCGTTCTTCTAAAGGAATTCCCTCTGATGAAATTTCGGGGTTACCTTGTGGTTGATTTCTCTGTTGTCTCATCTTGATGACAACAGGGTGTAGATATTTTACTGCCACAACAATCATTATGGCCAGAACTAGTAGGCTCGTGAATGATAGAGAAGTTGTAGACAGGATATGGGATTGTCTGCTTGATACCTTGTTACTATACTGGTCTAACTTGTGCTGGATATCTTCCAGCGAATGTGTGCCAGTATAGATTGATTTATTGATATCGTCCCCTGTTATGATTTCGGTTTGTACACTTTGGTTTTGAGACTTGGGTAAAATTTCGGCTAGATTCAGGTTGAGTAATGAATGATTCAGCTCAGGAAATTGTTTAGGCTGAGTAATTTTGAGAGGGTGTTTATTTTCACCTTCGTACCTTAGCACCTTTTCCTCTATCTGCACCTGACATGGTTGCGTTATCTCTAGTATCCCCTGCCCCTCTAATTTTGAGATGGCAAAGTGATCTTGACATGTTATATGTAGTACCGTGGAGGTAATAAACGAAAATAGCCACGCATTGGGCTTGTTTAACTTTATCAACATGTCTTTTTGGGGAACTTGTACTCTAGATCTACACTTGGGCACTTCATTTAAAGGATTGTACAACACTTTCACTATACATTCATCCGAGGTGGTTGCCTTAATTATGGGGGTATTTAGTCGACCGATATATGTATTTTCCTCCAGGCTATGAGTGACTTTCTTGAAGCTTTTCATATCCTCGCCTTTTAATAAGAAAAATTCCTGTGTGCGAGCGCTATTTGCCACACAAGAGTATCCAGGGTCAGGGATTATGGAATAATTTGCTGGTTGTGGTACTGGGAAGCATCGGACTTGCCGTAGCCTCATTTTGGGGGAATCAAAAATTGGGAGAGTTATTCTCACCACCAATTTGTTCTGCATAAGGCGTGACTGGGCTCCTGCTGATTGGTACAGAATCGATAGGCAATTTTGGTCGTTCAGACATTTCGAAGTGGATTTACGATACACGTCCAGCAGATTTTTGGGAGACACGAGGAGTGGGTGAATATGGTTGCCTTTAGTGGCTATTATAATGTCAAGGAGGGCTTGTTGACGGTATTCGACTTCGATGATTTGGAGCAATAAGCTTGATATAATCTCTTGTCTTAGTTGCCTCCTGTTTAGGTCCTCGGTCACAGTATGCAGGTCGTTAATCTGGTGTGCTATGTTTTGCTGACGATCCATTAACATAGCCAATGGTCTTTGAATCTGTTCCAAGGTAGTTTTAACCACACTTATTTGTTGTTTCTCTAGCTCAGCTAGGGCTTGTGTGTTCGATTCAATTTCATCTAAGAGGCTGTATATCTCCTTCTCGTTGTTACTATCCATGGTACCAAATAAATAGTGCATAGCATTGCCTATTCCGTCGAATAGTGATCTGGCCTTACGCCTTCCTGGAACTAATTCCTTAATGGTTCTCGTGCGCTTTTGTACGCTATCTATTATAGTGTGTATGTGTAGTTGCTGCACGTTGCACAGGTCTTCTTTGTCCGTGATATTTATGCAGAGTTTATGCACCAAATATTCTGCATGTTCCGTTAGTTTTGTCTGCGTATCTAACTCGTCCAAGTCTATCTCAGTGAGAACATTCCAAGTGTTATGATACACCATGAGGCTTCCTAGATCCTCGAAAAATATGCCCGAGCTATTTAGCTTGGTTATAGCATAGGGTTTGTCGGCGATCTCTCCTGTCACGTACTGGATGAGGATGGCAATTGTAATAATTTGTAGCGCCATTTCTGTGGACAATTCGGAGGATGAAAATATTCCTTTAAGTATGACTTTATCTATTTCGTGCCGTTATTAGACCAGGCAGTGGAGTGGCTCCACCGCGAGTGTTCCTGAGAGCCGTTAAAATGGGATTAATTTGAAACAAACAGAGTAGGAATTTGAGTCAACCTGGTTCTGTGACAACATGTTTATTTCATTCGAAGTATGGTTTTAGACGGTTGTTATGTACCGTTACAATACGCTTACCAATTTTTATTGTGGTGTTCACTCCACTTGGTATAGCAGTTACCTGATAAGGTCCTACCCAGATTTGGGAAAGCTTATGTTTTCTGCTTTCATTCTTGATGAGGACCTTGTCTTCTACATGGAAAGTTAGGGGCCGTACTGTCTTATCGTAGTAACCCTTTGAGCGCTGTTTACTTGCCAATAAGTTCTTTCTTGCCGTGGCATAAGATTTTTGGAGCTTATACTTCAGTATATGATAATAGCTCTCATGATTGTAAACGGGTTCGGGATCCCGTTTTAAATTTGATGGGACATCCGCTGTGAAGCCGTATAGGCAGTCCATTGGGGTAAGTTTAGTACCCTCGTGTACACTATTGTTATACACGAATGCAGCGGTTCGTAGGTGTTGGTCCCATGTTTTGGGATTTTCATCTACGATTGTTCGCAGGTATTCAATCAGCGGTCTGTGGGCACGCTCTAGCGCTCCGTTAGACTGTGGGTGGTATGCCGAAGTCTGTAACTTCTTTACCTTTAGAAGCTTACATACTCTTTTGAATAATTCACTCAGGAAATTTGTTCCCTGATCGGTGAGTATTCTTTTGGGTATGCGATAGCGCGTAACGATTTCATCAAAGAAAACTTGCGCTACTGTGACTGCTTCTGCATTAGGTATTGCATACCAGTCGACAAATTTTGTTAAATTATTTTGGAAGGTCAAGATATATTTGTTACCTGATGTGGTCTCTTCTAATGGACCTACAATATCGAGGTAAACTTTGTCGAACGGTTGCTCTGCGATGTACGTGATAACCATTGGCATTTTATATTGTGGGGATGCTTTCATCGTCTGGCACTTTGGGCATTTTTTAATGTATTTTTTAATATCGCTAAGCATGTGTCTCCACCAATACTTGCGTCTTATGCGTTTGTAAGTTTTTTATGATACCTTGATGGCCACCAAATGGAGAATCGTGATAATCTTTTAAGATTGTTCGGATTTCCGTAGCGCTCGTGATAACTTCGGGTGTCTTGCCAGTACTTACTTTTTGATCAAGCGATGCTGGGTTTAGTGTTTCCGCCTCAGTGTGTTGCATTTCGTTTTGGTCCGCTTTTGTGTGCTCTTCTGTCTCTACACTGGAGCTATTTAATGTCTCTTGAGCCTTTTGCTTCTGAGCTCGAGTCACGACGAAACAATGAGCGGATTTCTTCTTTCTCTTATTATTTGTGGAATTGTTTGTCCTCCACATCTGAGTCCATCGTGTGGTGGACTAGGGCTTTTACCGTTAAGGTATTGCCTAAACTGTCTTCTTTTAATGCTTGAGGGATGCGACTTAGTGCATCGTCATTAGTGTTGTACTTCCCTGGTTTATATTCGATGTTGTAATCGAACTCAGATAACTTGTGGTGAAATCTCACCAAACGGGAAGTAGGGTCTTTCACATTGAAGACACCTTTGAGAGGTTTATGGTCAGTATAGACCGTGAATTTCCGGCCTTGAAGATAGCACCTGAAATTCTTGGTAGCCCAGACAATAGCCAATAACTCTTTCTCTATAGTAGAGTAATTTCTTTCGGCTTTGTTTAATGTGCGGCTTGCATAGGCAATGGGCTGGTCCTTTCCGACTTCTCCTTGGGAAAGAACAGCTCCTAGAGCCTCGTTACTTGCGTCCGTAGTAAGATTAAAAGATTTCGAAAAATCGGGGTAAATTAAAAGTGGTGGAGAAATTAAAGCATTTTTTATGCTTTGAAATGCTTCTTGGCATTTCTCTGTCCAAGTGAATTTTACATCCTTTCGGAGTAAATTTGTGATTGGACGTACAATTTTGGAGAAGTCTGGAATGAATTTCCTGTAGTAATTGGCAAGTCCTAAAAATGACTGAACTTGCCTTACTGTTCTTGGAACAGGAAATGTTTGGACGCAGGCCGTCTTACTTGGGTCTGGTAGGGCTCCTTCGCTAGAACATTTATGTCCTAGGTAAACAACTTCTCTTCGTAGAAACTGGCACTTTTCTGGCTGCAGTTTTAAGTTGTTTTCTCTCAACTTATTGAAGACTTTCCTCAACTTTTCGTTGTGGTCATTTAAATTTTTACCATAGATGACAATGTCATCTAGGTAGACAAAACATTCGAGGCCTTGTAGGCCTGTCAGGACGAAATTCATTAGGCGTTGAAATGTGGAGGGGGCTCCTTTGAGCCCGAATGGCATACGCTTGAACTCGTAGTGCCCATAACTTGTGCTGAAAGCAGTTTTATGTCGATCTTTTTTGTCGACAAGGACTTGGTGATAGCCGTTGGCCAAATCGAGTGTGGTGAAATACCTTGCGTGACCTAGTTGGTCGAGAATATCCTCGATTCGGGGTAGCGGGAATGCTTCTCCAATTGTCTTTTCGTTTAATTTACGAAAATCGACAACGACGCGCCACCTTTTTTCACCGTCAGGTCCCGCTTTCTTGGGGATAACTAGTAGAGGTGAATTCCAAGGACTTTTACTAGACTGGACTATCCCGCTGTCTAGCATTTCTTTTAGCTGCTCGTTAATGACTTTCCGCTGTGTTTCAGGTAAGCGGTACATTTTTTGATTGATTGGTGCTTGATCTTGCACCAATGGAATATTATGCGTTATCGCATTTGTATAGGTGAGTTTGTCACCTTTGAGGATGAAGATATCGTTATACTCTTCGCAGAGTTCTGATATCGACATTTTTTCTTCCGCGGTTAAATTAGGGTCTAGGCTGAGTTCTTGCTCTAGCCTAAAAATACGCGGGTATTGTTTTGGGTCGTCCGGAGTCTCATTATCCGGGTATAGATATCGTACATGTTGTAAAATTGCCGTTTTGTCGTTTTTGACTTATTCTTCCTTTAGGTTTTTGACCTGTAAATAGATGAGGCTTCTGTGATTCCTTTCGAGGCTTTATTTCGTTGTTGCAGGGTATTTGCTTCCTGCTTTGTTGACGGCTGAGTTTGGTACACCTGTGTGGTCTTTGCCTTAGGTTGTGTGGGATACTCATGCGCGTCAATGCTACTGCTTTTTGACCATGTAGAATGTTTTGTGTTGTGTGACGGTGGAGTAATATGCACCTTTAATATAGGCTTTAGCGACTCGCTACCGTTCTTATATGGCCGTTGTTTGTTTAAGAGTGACTTATGCCTCGGGATTTTGGACGGTCGAGTTATATGTACCTTTTTGGTAGGCTTTAGACATTCAGTTCCGTCTCTTGTGTTGTTTGATATTGCCTCTAAATTTGGTAGTGGAATGTGAGTTCTTTTGTGGTCTTTTGTGGGCGTTAATGGGACTATTGTGTAGTCGTTTATGGGAAATAGCTGTAACTTTAAGCTATGTATGACTACTTGATGACTGTTAGCGTTGAGCACTAATTCTTCTCCAGATGACAGTAAACTGTTTGCCAAGAAGACTCCATCGCTTATCTCTTGTGATAAACAGAGCATTTCTTCTTGAGTTTGTAACGGGACTGGGGCAACAATTTGAGAGCGGGCAGGTATGCAGATTTGTTCCTTAAAGGTAACCAATTGCTGCCTGATTTCATCGGTCTCTTGTTCGCCCAGACAGCCTTTTTCACATTCCTTGGGCTCTTTTGGAGCTTGGCAGCCAGCTTTTCTCGTTTGAGAAGCCTTGAAGACACTGCAGGTGGATAGTTCAGCCTGGTTAGACTCTACCTCTTCTGCAAGTGTTCTTACTTCGACTGCTTTTTCAGAATGTAGCTTGTCCGTTTCAAACTCTAATGGCAAAGCAAATTCGTCTGGATTAGTTTCCGTGCGAGGAAACCTTAGTGCCTTATTAGGACCCTCAACGTTACAGTTTTTTGCTAGGAAATCATTTCCTAGAAGTCCATCATCGGAAAGACCCGGCAAGTTCTTTACGACTTGAAACTTGCAGGGAATTTTGTTTTTGAAAACGAAGTTTCCCTGGCAATTTCCCAGCGTCTTTCCGGTACCAAATGGGGTCTGAAGTGTACATGCCTCATTGTGGTTAATTTCTTTGAGATCTTTTAATGACCTTTTCTTTATTATACTAACTTCAGCGCCTGTGTCTACTACTAGTTTAGTTTGGCCGTTCAGGCCAATGTCTAAGGGAAGTTTTACTGTAGCGACACTGGAATCGGGCTGCTGAGGGGACTCTATTTTATTAGATGAGGGATTTATAGTCGAGCCGGGGAGTTTTGGGTCGACTGTACGTCGTTCCCCTGACTCCGAGCTTCCCATTTACGTTTTTGTTGGCAGTTATTTACTGCATGTCCAGAACGACCACAAAATTCGCACTTTTTGCGCACGTTATAGACTCTGGAATTGTTATTGGGATTCTGCGGCTCTCTAGGGCGTTGATTCGATGGTCCACCATTGTTGCTTGATCTTTGAATATTGTTGTTGTTCCTCCTGCAGTCACGTATATCGTGGTTGTATATTTTGCAGTTCACACAGTACGGAGTATTTTTACGTTTGAGGCAATCTGCGTATGTATGGCCTCTTAAATTACAAAAACTACAAGTAATTTTATTTAAATAATTATTTTTATTGTTTACATTAAAATTTCTATTTGGTGATTTTGGCTCCTGTTTTATATTTGCCTGTGTGAACTGTGATGGAAATGTACTGGTGCTTGCATTTGTGGGCACACTGTTTTGCCAGGTATCCTGTGCGAATGGTATTATGCCTGGATTATATATGGGGTGATTTGCAGGCGAATTATTTGGAATCCCTTGCGGATTACTTATCACAGGTGCATTTATTGACTGTGGTATTGTGTTCTGCACTGTACTGAATTGAAAGTGCCCTGGAGGTTGCAGAAATAGAGCACTTTGCTGGAGACGCTCCATGTCAAGCGCTCTTTGTACGAGGTCATCCACCGTGCCGTCTGTCATAGTCAGAAGGTATTGGCACATATACGGGTTATTGACTCCTGTTTTTAGTGCGTTTTTAGCGAAGTCTTCTAGCTGTGTTTTCACAGCGGGGGCTGCTGTAGCGCCATATTTGGATTCTGCGGCTTCATTGCAGAGTGCCAGCATTTGTTTCACTCGTGCCGTGAAGGCTGTGAGGTTTTCCAAAGGATACTGCCTTGTAGTAATTAATTTATTTACCAGTTCCTGGTAAGTTTCCCTAGGCAGGTAGGTACGATTTAGCCGTTCTTCTACCTCTTTGAAAGTAGTAGGCATATTTGAAGCAAACAGCTGGTAAGCTTCGCCTCGAAGTCTGGTGGGGAAGATTTGCAAAAATGCCGATAGTTCCTCCACCGAAATGCACTGGATTACCTGCCTGCAGCATCCTAGGAAAGTTTGGAGCTCCAGGCTCAATTTTGGGTGCTGCTCTCCCGAGAATAGGGGAACGAGTTGGTCAGTTAGCTTGGCGATTTTCGCGTAATCTGCCATGTTTATATCGGGGATTCTGAAGCTAAAGTTTGATACTTTCGGGGAGCTAGTTTCTTCTATACTGGTTTCCAAAAGGGAGTCGCCGAGCCAATTCAATAGGATTTCACTCACGGTGGAATCACTGACACTGTCTTCAATGGCACCTTCTCTTAATTCTACACTATTATTTGTAATTTCTGTTTCGAGAGAGTGCGAGAGTTCCCCAAACTGCTTTAAGCTTTCTTTAAATTTTTCCGTACTTTCTTTGAATTGCGCGATTTGCTCAAGACGCAGTTCACGGGTCTTTTTGAGCTGTTTATCGATAGAATCGCACTGTATAACAGAGAGTTCGGAGGAGTCTCGCACTTTCCCCTCTAGATATTTTAAATAATTTTCTAAATTTAAATTAGAAGGTCTTACTTGTGGGGGACCTGTAAGGATTGTCCCACTCCTTAATGTTACTCCTGGTGCTGTTGAATTTGTTGGGGGTGTTTGATTAGCACCCTCTGTTGCCTCCTTCGTACCGGGACGGATCTTCCTGTGCGTCGCCCGGTGAGGAAAATTGTTGTGGAGTTGGTGGAATTGGTGAGATTTCCGGCGGCGTCTCCTGGTGGGAGCTTTCCTCGCTCATGGACCACCGTATGTAGAATTTGCAGCTAGGGGGGCTTCTGCGGTCTTAGTTCCCTTGGTTCAAATTGAGAGGGGGCTTATTGCCTTCTTCGAGGTCCCTCTCAATTCAGGATCGCTGGTTTTTGTGTTTGAAGTTCTTTTGCTGATGGGGGGGCCCGTGGCCTTCTTAAATTCCCCTGGATAAAAGCTGAAAGGGGGGCGCGTTGCCTACTTCGAAGTCCCTTTCAGCTCCGGATCGCAGATTGTCGGTTGAGGATTCTTCCTTCAAGTTTCGCTTTGAAATTTTCGGCTGTGGACGTCTTATGTTCCTGGGCTGGGATGAAGCCCGCTATTGTCCCACGTTGGCACTTTGTGCTTTGATGAGGGGGTGGCTGCGTGTTTTTCAAACAGAGGCAATTAAAGCTTTCCGACCCCGAGCGTTGGGAGCCGACTAGATCGAAATACTCCTGAAGCCAGACTCAACTTCAGGCGAAGGGTAGGGTGTCTTGCCCAGTATTCGATTTCGTCCTCAACTCCTTTTTCATTCGTAGGATAGAGGGTTTTCGAGCGCTTATACTTTTGTTGGTTTAAAGTAGGCTTCCTCTATCCTACCGGCTGCGCCAATTTTGTTATATATTAAGGGGCGTACTTACAGCTTTCCCTCCTTCGTACCAGGACGGATTGTTATGTATATATTTTCCTTTTTAATCCGGCAGTTTTGTGGTAGTAAGCCCTTTTTTGGGGGCAAAGTAGTTTTCGCACCAAACAACAACTTCCTTTGAGCACTTCTACTTTTTTGTTTAACACCAAAATACTCACAACACCCCGATTTGTTTTTGTAAGAAACTTTATTTACAATATCACTTCTTAATTACCTTTTTTACACGCATTTTATTTAATTATTTCCTTATGCTTCTATAATTTTACTTCCTGTTAAACTACTTTCCACACAAGCCTTTTTTTTTTGAACCAATTTAGATATAATTTTCATTCACCGAAATTGCCTTTTACGAGCCGACCGCCTCTAAGTTCTAAAATTAACTTTTTTTTTTAAATTCTCTCCCGAACCGCCGTAATCGAAATTTTTAATCCAACTCGGCTCTTGATCACTTTTGTCGCGATCAAGAGCCTTCGTTCAGGGTAAAAAATGCATAGTTGCATTTTCACCCTGAGAAAATTTTCATTTATTCTGGACTTGATTAAACAAGTCCAGAATATTTTTCGTTGGACGGAGGCTTGAAATTTGATGCTTTTATAAACATCAGCCACCGTCACGATGCCGCACGCGTATACATACAATGTACTTTCGCGGCGCGCTCTTCTTATCGCGAAAGCTTTTTTGTGATATGTATGTACGTTCGTACATACATATTGAAATTTTCACGACAAATCGTACTGAAGGTACGATTTGTCTTTTGCTTTATTTTTTTTTTTAGTAAATATTTCTACTGGCAAATTTTGCTGAAGGCAAAATTTGCCATGGGAATAATTTTATTTAATTTATGGAATGTGAAGAAAATTGCTGACGCAATTTTCTTCACTGATTGTATTGATAAGCTAACCATGTTTTAGGCATGTTAGCTTATGTGAAAATTTATGGATGAATTCTTTTAATATTGTACAAATTTTTAGATATCCCTTTTTTTTGAATATTTTTTGGTATGCAGGATTTGGTACGCAACAATGCCGTATTTCATTGTCTAATTCTTTGAAATTTAAAGCAGCTTTTTTAAGTACTTCTTGAAAGTTGGGGTGTGATGAGGTTATGGTTAGATTTCTTAGTTTGGTTGCGTTAAAGATAGATATCTTGAGTGAGGAGTCCTCGAAACTTAATTTGGGAAGGGAAAGGTTTGCATACACATACGTATTTAGTACATTAATTGAGTTACATCTTGCGGGGAGCTCCCAGTGTCCTAGGGTAAATTTGCAAGATGCCTTAAGATGTAAGATGCCAGGCCCGGAGAGAGTCTTTTGGAAAACTTTGTTTGAACATTGAGCTTGTAGAATTTTCCGTCACAACATTGGGAGGCTGAGGTAATAATTTTACTGGACATGTGAAGACATTTTCATTTTGGCTTTTATAAAGGCTGTTAACACATGATTCCTGTAATTGGTAGTCAATAGAATGGGGCTTACTCTGTCTGCAGAGATAGAGTTCAGATTCTCGATATGTAGATAGAAGACGACATAAAGTATTGAGCTCACTTTGAAACATAACGACGGTCTGCTGAGTAATATTATTTTTGAAAAGATAATCAGCGTCAATAGACTCCATCAGTTTTTTGGAACGGAAGGGGGTGAATTTTGATGATGTAAAAATCTGGCGAGGTACCTGCGGGTATAGCAATTTTAATAAGTATATGATCGGGCAGGTAGAGGTTTTGTACCGATATTACCTCATTAATAATGGAAGTATCTCGAAGTAAATAGTTTATCTGGTAGTACAGGGTTATGTTGTTATATAAATTTTCCAAGTTCTCTGAATGTAAAAGAAGTGGGTGTAATCGGTGTTGTTGCAAGCCATTTATAATTGTGAAAATTTTCGAAAGAGTGTTTTGTACATGCTGTAACTGAGATAACATTGTCAGAATAATCTCGTTCAGTTCAGCTTGTATTCTATTTCTATGAATTTCCACGTCAAACTCGCACATAGTGCCATTAACTTCTAGAAGAAAACTATTGACCACCTGTATTAAATGGTCCTGATTTTTTTTCAAGTCTAGTATTGGCGGCGATAGCGATTCAAAATTTGACTTTATTAAAGTGAGTTGTTTTTCCAGAAGATGAATGGATTGATCTTCTTGGTTTTCAAACGCGTCGAGTCGACTGTAGATATTGTTGGCATCGTCATTATCCATTGTACCAAAGAAAAAACTTGCTCATTTTCCCACCAATATCCAATAACCCTCGTTTTTCGCGATGTCGCGTTAAGAAGGACGGCAATTCACATATTTCCTCCTGGACGTCTATTACATTTCTTTTAAATAAACTATCCCAGAAATTGCACCTACCCCCTTTATTTTTACCTTTGAAACTGCACAAGTTTAATAGGTTGTCATCGCAGTACCACAGAAAATCGATGGTTGTTGTCCAATTAGGCATTTTCATGCGAGTGACCACCGTCCACGTCGTGTGGTAAAATACTGCAGTTCCTATTGGTTACATAAAGACTTCCCTTTCCGGCTCCAGTAGTTTTATGTCGAAGGGAGTACTGGTGATCCATTGCCACGTAAGTGTGGTCATTAGAAAGCGGAGTATTTTCATACCTAGATTAGATTAAATTCGTAGAGGGGTGTGTAGGCGTCAGCCTCGCAATCACCGCGACCTAAAAGATCTATTGTGAGTCCCCGTTGAATTTATTCCCTTTCTAGGTTCAGACTGTTAATAAAGTCTAGGATCCTTCTGGGATTGAGGTTCCGTACGTAGTTAGGTGTAGGAAAAGCATGTTCGAGATGGAGTTGTCTCCGCCTGGTCAATGCTTCGCAGTTGCAGAGCAGGTGCTCCGAGGTTTCATGAGCATCCTGGCAAAAGCGGCAGGATGAAGTCTCAGCCAAGCCCATCTTGTTAAGGTGATACCTCAAGGGGCAATGGCCTGAGAAGAGTTCTGTAATTATTTTGAGCTCTGTTTTCTTGAGGAGTAATAGTTCTTTTGTTTTTCCTCCAGAGGTGTCGATAAACTTTTTTGCCTGACGAAGTCCTTGTAGCCTTTCCCAGTATAGGGATTTTTGTTTGTTCTCCTAGTTATTTAGGGCAGCTTTGAGGTAGCACTTTGAGGTGCCATAGAATGGCTCCGGTCCGACAAAGGGAGTTTCCGCTCCTCTTTTGGCTAGGCCATCAGCAATTTCGTTGCCTTTATGGCCCTCATGTCCAGGTACCCACATGAGGATAACTTTGTTTCCTCTTGATAAATCTTTTAGGGTTTGTAGACACTCCCAGACTATCCCTGACTTGATGGTGTAGGACTTTAAGGCCTTGAGGGCAGCTTGACTGTCCGAGAGAATATTAATAGTTGAGCCATTTATGGCTCTTTTAATGCAGGTATTGGCGCATTCTTGTATGGCCAATACCTCGGCCTGGAATACGGTAGGGGTAGAGCCCAGGGCCTTTGATATATGGCATCTGGGGCCGTATACGCCCAGTCCGACTCCACTGTTCGTTTTTGAACCGTCTGTATACCACACCATCGATCCTTGTTGAAAGGACGGTTTAGTGGAACGCCATTGCTGTCGGTTTCCCAAAACCACATCGAATGGTCTTACAAAATCCACCTTGGGTGTGATTATATCAGATATTGTCGTCATTTGCTCAAAGCGTATCTGTTTTAAGATACTTAAATGACCAACCAGATTCCCTGGTTTTAACTGTTTCTCCTTTTGCAGTCTAATAGCACTGGAGATTGCTTCCTTTTTCACATGCAGATGTAGGAGTGGAAGGTTTAGTAAGGGTTCCATGGCTGCTGTATGACAGGTCCTCATGGCACCAGTTATTCCTAGACAGGCAAGCCGTTGTGTTTTTTGAAACAGAGCCTCAGCCTTCTTTTCATTAGTTTTTGGCCACCATGCGAGGTGGTGTACATCCAGTACATCATTTTTGGCTTTAGACCCCATGTTCTGCCAATGAAGCGACGGCACGTGTAGAGAGATCCTATCGCTCTTTCCGTCACTCTAGACAGATGCGAATTCCAGGACAGTTTCTTATCTAAGGTGACCCCCAGATATTTGACTTCTTCTGAAAATATCAATTCCGTGTTATCGAGAAGAGGAGCCTTTAGTGAAAGCTTTGATCTTCTCGTGAACGGAACGATAACCGTTTTGTTTGGGTTTACACTGAGGCCTTTGGTTAAGCACCAAGTGCGGACTTTAGAAAGGGCTTTTTGCATGAGGTCGGATATGACTTGGTCATGCTTGCCCCGTATCGTGACTACTAGGTCATCCGCGTAGCCTTGTACGGTAAAACCCGAACTGGTCAGCTTCTCTAAGAGATCATCAATCACGATCGACCATAGGAGTGGAGAGAGAACTCCTCCTTGTGGGCAGCCTTTAGCTGCAGTGATCGTGACTGAACAGTTTCCTAGAGTAGTAGTTATCCTCCTGCTTCTAAGCATGGAGTCTATCCAATTAACCGTGGGGGGCTCGAAGCCCTTGTCCTCGGCAGCTGATTTAATTGCTTCGAAGGAGGTGTTATCAAAAGCACCTTCTATGTCTGCAAATGCACATAAGGCCACCTCTTTTGCTTCAAGAGCTTTTTCGAGGTCTTTAACCAAAGTGTGGATGGCAGTCTCGGTAGACTTGCCTGCTTGATAAGCGAATTGCTTAGAATGAAGTGGTGATTTAATCAAAACTTCACTTCGAATATGTAGGTCTAGGATTTTTCCATGGATTTAAGTAAAAATGACGAGAGACTAATGGGTCGGAACGATTTGGCTAGAGAGCTAGCTCTTTTTCCTGCTTTGGGTATAAATACCACCCTGACGTCTCTCCAGCATTGGGGAATATACCCCAGAGCGTAACTGGCTCGAAAAATGTTTTGTAGTGGAACAAGTATTTCTTCAACCCCTTGCTGTAGTAAGGCAGGAAAGATGCCGTCCCCTCCAGCAGATTTAAAGGGTTTAAAAGTACCAACGGCCCATCTAACCTTGTTAGGAGTGAAGATTCTTCCCGCAAGGCTCTTACTCCTGTTAGAGACCCTGTAATTGCCCACCTCAATTGGGTCTGGAGCTACTATTCCTTAAACGGGACTGGTAGAGTCGGGGAAGTGAGTTTCTAATAAGGGCTTGACTGTTTCCTCACAACCTCGGTATAGTTCCCATCTTCTTTTTGAAGTGAGCATATACCATTCGTGTGATCCTTCGAAAGTACCTTATGGAGCCTGGTAGCTGCGGGCAGTTGATCTATGCCATCGCAGAAGGTCCGCCAGGTTCTTCTTTTAGATCTTGTTAATTCTATGTTATATTCCGTTAGAGCCTTTTTATATTCTCCCCAGGTACCAGAGAGCTTGGCTCTGTTAAATAGTTTTCTGACTTCTTTTCTTTTCAAACTCAGTTCCCTATTCCACCAAGGTACCTGCCGATTACAAGTCTTTTGCTTCAGAGGGCAGCTGTGTTCGAATTAAGTCAGTACAGCCGTTTGTAGCTGCGTAGTGGCTGAGTCCAACTCCTCCGTTGTGCTAATGCTACTACCGGGAGAGTTAACTACAGCCTTAAGATGTTGTCGATAGAGTTCCCAGTTAGTTAATTTAGGGATTCGGTACTCTAGACTTGAGTTAAGTGCGGCTTCTATATCGAACCTGATATGTCTGTGATCGGACATGGAAATCTCGTTCGATACGTGCCACCTGCTTATTTTTGTGCTTATGAACATACTGGCAAGTGTTAGGTCCAGGACCTCTTGTCTGATAGTGTTCATAAAGGTTGGCTTATTACCTCGATTTAGTATCTCTAAATTATTAGATATTATAAAATCGTGGAGGTACTCGCCCCTGATGTTGGTATCCGTGCTGCCCCAGAGCGTGTGATGTGCGTTCGCATCGCATCCAACGATAAATTGCTTTCCTCTTCGTTTGCAGTAGCTGATGAGTCTTTTTAGCTCTGTAGGAGGTAGTGTATCCGCATCTCCAGGAAAATAGACTGAGGTCACTACTACCTCGTGACTACCTCCCGGAGTTGGTACCTCGAGAGCTACTGCAACTACGTCCCTCGAAATGAACTGCGAAAGAGGAATAAAATTTAGATTAGCGTTGAGCAGCAATGCTGCCCTGGGATATTCATGCTCATTACTGTAAATGAACTTACATGATTTTGTGGGAAGTCCTTTAATGCGGCCTTGATGTACCCAGGGCTCCTGTATGAGCGCCAGACTAAGTTTCTCCGAGACAAATCTCCTGCTAAGCACGTCTGATGCCGCTTTGGCATGATGGAGATTTATCTGGAGGCAACTTAGATGATGATTAGTCATGACTAGGATGACTTTTTATGGCCGCTAGCAGCCTTGATAGGAGATCCTTTCGGATTTCCTTTTTTGCCCTGCTTCGCACGGGCAGGAGGAGGCTTCTTCTTAGTACCTTCGGACTTCTTTGCGGAAGTCCCCGGCTTAGCCTCTGCAGCTCCGACTGCTTTACCGGGGCCAGCCTTAGCCTTGACAGAAAGTTTAGGCCTGCTGGTTCCTGATGTCGATGGCTGAGGCTCATCAGTCAGAGTTTTAATCTGACCTTGGCCATCCCCAGCCTCCGCCACAGTCTTTACTGCCCCACCCTTGGGCCTAAGTTGGACTGAGCCGAACTTGTACCCAATTGTGTAATGAGCCTTTTTTAGCTCCTCCATGGACGTATGGTCCACGGAGAAGGTTAGCTCTGTTACATTTGGTTCTTGTGTCTTGCGTAACACAATCCACTCTGACACCTTTAACCCCGCGTTCTGACCCTCGATGTAGTCGAGAATCAAGTCCGTAGGGTCCTCAGCGCTGTTGGGAAAGTATCCCACAAGAACTTGTGGGCCAGGAATTTCACTTTCCTCGACCAGGACAAGGTTGGCTCCTTCCCAGGGTTTTAGCTCCCCAACTACACCTTTTAGCCACATCACGGTGTCCTGATTGGTGCAGTTGATGACCATCCACCCTGGTCTAAATGTGGAGCCCAGGAATCTTGGCTTCAGGGGGCTTTGTTTTCTAGCCGCGATCTCTAGATCCGCCGTATTCAGTCAGGTAGCCAGCTGCACCCCAGGGGATGCCCACCAGCTGCCTGTGCAGGAACACCTCGGGCAGGATGTGACTCTTCGTCACGTACGGACGGTCTTGACAGAGTGCCTTGCATGGCAAGGTCCTCCCCTGGTAGGCGTTAACGTAATTAATCACCTTTACCTTGTTCCCTACCTTGTTTCATACCTAAGAAAATTCAGCGGTTAGGACAGATTCTTTCTTTGTATATTTAACTAGAGATAAAGAAAACGAAGACAAACAAAACAGAATAAGAGGAAAAAAAATTGTTTGTTTTACTTATTTCCAAAGTTTTAATCTATTATTATGTACACGCCGTTTACCGTTTTTAATTCGTATCATCGTATTTACTTCCGAAGGTACTTCAATTACATTGTACAGTGCTAACCATCCAGGAACTTTCCTTTTTTAACCGGGTTCTTTAGCAGCACTTGGTCGCCAATATCGAAATTTAAAGGCCGAGCCGTTTTGTCATATTGGGTTTTAGAGTACTCTTTACTTTGTAGTAAATTATTACGCGCAATTGCATATGCTTGTTGTACATTACTTCTTAATTTAAAGTAATAGTCTTCAAAGTTGTATACTGGTTCAGGATCTCGTTGCAAATTGTTAGGAATTTCCACAGTGAAACCGAACAAACAGTCCATAGGCGTTAGCTTAGTTCCTCTATGTTTGCTGTTATTTCGTACGAACATTGCTGCCCTAAGATGTTCATCCCACGTACGGGGGTTAGACTCAACGAAGATTTTCAGATACTCGACCAAAGGCCTATGAGAGCGCTCCAAAGCTCCATTGCTTTGCGGATGGTACACGGTAGTCTGTATTTTCTTGACCTTAAGCATTTGACATACTCTTTTGAACAAATCGCTTGTAAAGTTTATCCCTTGATCTGTAACCAGTACTTTGGGTATTCTGTAGCACGTTATTATTTCATTAAAAAATGCCTTCGCTGCTGTTGACGCTTCTGCGTCTGGTATAGCGACACAGTCCATGAACCTCGTCAAATCGTCCTCGAAATTTAAGATATACTTATTACCTTCACTCGTTTCTTCTAAAGGTCCTACAAGGTCCAAATAAACGCGAGTGGTGTTTGTTATTACCATGGGCATTTTATTTTTACGGCTAGCTTTATAACGTTGACATTTAATACAGTTTTTTATGTATTTATTTATATCTGATAACATACCTTTCCATTTAAATTCCCTGCGGATCTTATAAAATGTTTTCCACACGCCTTCGTGACCGCCCAGAGGTGCATCGTGGAAGTTATGTATCATAGTCTCAATTTCGTTCCTATCTTTCAATATTCGGATTTTGCCTTTTGTGCTAATTACTTCCTCATTTGTTGTATCATCAGCTTCTTAGTCTGAACTGAGGGGAGTCTCCTGTATGTGTACTTCCATAGTAGAAGGCACCGTGGTTGTGTGATTCAATGGTATGTCCTGTATACACTGAGGCTCCTCTGATATTAAAGGCAAGTTAAATGGGCCCTGTTTGGCTTGAGATCGTGTAACCACCAAGCAGTTGCTTTTGCTGTTTTCCTGATCTTGAGTCGCGGAACTTGCTAATTCTGCGCTAAGAGGTGAAATTCTGGACAGCGCATCTGCATTTGTATTATACTATTTGCCGGGCTTATATTCAATATGGAAATCATAGTCTGACAAATTTCACATGAAACCGAACTAGACGCGAAGTGGTATCTTTTACCTTGAATATTCCTTTTAAAGGCCTATGATCCGTATAAACCGTAAGTTTTCTTCCCAACAAGTAGCATCGAAAGTTTTTGACCGCCCACACAATGGCCAGGAGCCCTTTTTCTGTTGTACTATAATTTTTTTCTGCTTGGTTCAGGCTTCGACTTGCGTATGCCATGGGTTGATCTTTGCCTACTTCTCCCTGAGAGAGCACAGCTTCCAAAGCATCATTACTGGCGTCGGTAGTTAGGATGAACGGCTTAGAGAAATCAGGGTAAAACAAAAGCGGAGATGTAACTAAAGCATGTTTTAGTGCACAAAAAGAATTTTGGCATTCCTCGGACCATTTAAATTTTACATTTTTTCTTAGTAGTTTGTTTATTGGGGTTGCTATTTTAGAAAAATCGCGAATGAACTTTCTGTAATAATATGCTAATCCCAAGAAAGATTGCACTTGTTTAACTGTTTTGGGAGTTGGAAAATTTTGGACACTTAAAGAGTTCGCAGGGTCTGGCAAGGCACCTTCCTCACCACATTTGTGTCCTAAATAGACAGCTTCACGACACGTAAGAGCTGACACTTTTCCGGTTGTAATTTTAGGTTATTTTCCCTTAGCCTCTTGAATACTTGCAACAGTTTGGCGTTGTGATCATTCAGACGTTTTCAATAGATGACAATGTCATCTAAATAAACGAAACATTTAAATCCCTGCAAACCCGTCAAGATATGGTTCATTATGCGTTGAAACGTTGCTGGTGCTCCGGTGAGTCCAAAAGGCATCCGTTTAAACTCATATTGCCAAATCTAAAGTTGTGAAGTATCTTGCGTGACCCAACTGATCTAAGATTTCTTCTATTCTCGGTAACGGGAAAGCGTCCTTGACAGTAACTTCATTTAACTTGCCGAAGTCGACGACAATTCTCCATCGTTTGGTACCATCCGAGCCAGGCTTTTTTGGTACTACCAGTAATGGGGAGTTCCATGGGCTTTTACTAGGAGTTATGATATCATTTCTGAGCATTTCCTGAACTTGTTCGTTTATTATCTCCTTTTGACTCTGTGGTAATCTGTAAATTCTTTGGTTCTTTTGGTTAATTGGTGCCTGGTTTTCTTTTACCTGTATTTTATGTTTTAGTACTGGAGTGTACGTCAAAATATCATCTTTCAAATGAAATATATCCTCATAATCTTCACAAATTTCCCATATTCTACCCCTCTCCTCAGGGTTTAATTCTTCATCTAGGCTTATTTCTTCATGAAGTTTTTGCAATCGGTTAATATCGCGATAAATTCTTTGACAAGTACTATTCTTCTTTACTACAGTTGCTGTCTCTACTGCGCTTATTTCCTTACTTTCATTCACCATTTTCATCTTTAGTTTCTCAACTTTTCCTTCACTAAGTCTTACTATATCATAATCTTCCAGTTTCTCAATCTTGGGATTAATATTTTTCAGTATAACCGCCATTTCGTTGATGTTTACTATACTTATCACAATCTGTTGGTCCTTTGGATGCACTATACAATCTGAAATGAACAATCCAGGGCTTAGCTCTTCGGCTAAACAAATCAAATCTCCTTCATTTGAACAAACTGTCTTGACCAAAACTTCTGATCGAGCAGGAATATGAACTTCTCTCGAAGTCAATTTATTTTCCTTATGGCACTGAACATTAGTAAATTGTTCAGGGCTGCTCTCTTGTTGCGAGTCTTTTATTTCATCAGCTAGCATAATGCGGGCAGACTTTTGTTCAACATGCCTTGGCTTGCCGAGATTGCGGGTTGCTCTCTGAGTCTCCTTCCCACAATCCAACTTTGACTAGCCTTGGCACTTGAACTTTCTTCTGAATGCATAGCAGTTTCTTTAAATGGCACTTCGAATTCTACTTTATTGATTTCCGTGCGAGGATAAAGTAGTCGTTTTCTAGGACCTTCAACATTGCAATTTTCTTGGAGAAAGTCATTTCCTAACAATCCATCTTCCGGAATGTTAGTACCCGTACTTACTACATTTAATTTACAGGGTAACTCCGATTTCAACACAAAAGTTCCTGTACAAGTCGCTAAAGTATATTCTTTGCCCTGTACTGAATTTATAATTTGTTCATTCTTATTTACTTTGGTTCCCGTCTTCAGAACGTTTTCCTTAATAAGAGTTACCTGTGAGCCAGTATCTATCAAAAATTTTGTTTCACGCTTTTTACTTACATCTAACGGCAACTTAACTACAGAGTCATGAGGAGTTTGCGATTCAAAGTTTCTTACTTCATTGAGGCTCTTGTTTATGTCTAAGAAAGTTACTGCCGATCGGGGTGGGATCCGATCGGCGCCGTCAAGTTTCCCGAGTTTCCTTGTTTTTCCTCTCATCGTCTTTTCGTAGCGCAATTAAATTCTGTATGGCCATGCCTTTCGCAGAAATCGCAAGTGACGATTACCTGTCTTACTTCCGAGGGTCGATCACTTACTCGCCTACAGCTGCTTGCATCGTGAGCCGAAGTCTTACACCTTTGACAATAGATCGAGTTATCGGAGGCTCTGCAGTCTCTACTCAAATGATTTGGTTGTCCACACTTAAAGCAGGTAATGGGGGCTGAGTTTCGTGGAGGAGCAACATGTGCGACGTCTAGGATACTGGAAGCTTTCATATCGTGTTCGGGCCGGGTGATTTTGTTGTTGGTATTGATAAATCTGTGGATATATGGGTACACTTGGACGTTCTGAAAAGTGTGAAAAGGTCTACGGCTATTTACTCCATTCCTATTTATTTCACTTTGGCCAGGGAGGTTATTTACACCACCAAAAGGGAAGTTATTGGAGTTTGCATTACCAAAAGAGAAGTTATTGGAGTTTACACCACCAAAAGAGAAGTTATTGGAGTTTACACCACCGTAAATTTAATTTTAAATGTCTTCCATAAAGCAACCTTTTCTATTAAATCTGTAAAGTTTGAACTATCTGACATGCAGGCATATTGCTTGAGTGTCATACTTAAAAGTCCTCTCCTATAAACTTGTGTGGCCATATTTTGATATTCTTTTATCATTGGTTCTGGCTCTGTTTTGCATTTTTGTCTCAAGTTCAGCTCGCATTCTTCTAGACGTTGTTTTACTCGTTGACCAAACTGTCTCACAGTTTCTCCATTGAGTTGTCTACAGCTTTGCATGTCATGGGTGTGATCTGCTAAATTTTTACAGGGAAAGTAATAGGCCGTTAAGGTCTCATGCAATTCCTCCCATGTTTTAAAACTGGTATTCTTGCAAATCTCATAAGGAATTTTACGCAATTTTAGTTTGGGGAGAAAAGATAAGAAAATTGCCCTCTCTTCTTCATCCAAAGAATTGCAATACGTCTGTGAATTATTCAAAAACACATGTAAATCGGATTGTGCTGTTGAAGATGGCCCACCGGAAAATATTGGCACTATTTTGTTTATGGTATCTATTATGGTGGACGTTGGTTCGCAGTGAAAAGTCTTGCTAGACTGGTGCTGTTATTGGGGTTAGACATTGTTTCAGAAAGAGTTGGAGTTTGTGTTATTTCGGAAGGTGGCGAAGTTACTTGAAAGGGTTCTAAGTCAGTGCAAAGATCTTGATTTTTCTGAACCAACTGCTTAACTATCGTGGTTCCTTTCGCAATTTTTTCACAGAATGCCCTAATCTGGTTGTCCGTTTCATCGGCGGTTTTAAGCAGTAGATCAGTAGCCGCAGTTGAATGGGCTGAATTTATGAAGGTTCTGGCAGAACTCGTAGTGGGAGTAGGAGGTTTCGCTATTCTATGACCTGATCGCAGTACTGTTTCTCAACTGGTTCAATATCACCTAGAAGAAAACTTACTTCCCTATTTTTGGGTTTAGGGGCATCTGCGCCTTCTAATCTAGACATGCGCTATACCGATAAAATAAAAGAGTTTTATAATTTCACTCATGAAATTGCATCTAGAAGCTCAACATTTAGTTAAAAGAACTATTGCATATTATTCACACACAGTCAACAAAGTAATCTTCAGAAAATGAAACTTCTAATTTTTAGGTAACTATAGAATAAAATTCAGAAACTCTATATTGGGGGAAAAAAAAAATCACTGATTCCGTAACATCACAAAAAATTAATTACAATTACTTACATAAACGAAAATTCTTTTGGTAAAATAAAATTCAGAAAATTTAGCGCATCTTAACACTGTTATAGAATTATATATTATATAATAAAAATAAAAATAAAGAGAAGGTAACTATATAATGTGCATACTGTATTTTTGTATGCTGTAAGCTGCTTTATTCCTAAACTCACTTCTTTCTTAATCCTTCTATTTTGAAAGGCTGCTGGCGGCTCTATTTCCTGGCAAGTTCACTTCTTCCTCAAACCTTGTATTTAGGTTGGCTGCGCGCTGTTCTGTTTCATAACAGTTTTTACGTCTTCCTCAATCGCTGTATGTTTATAGGCGGTTATTTCCTGGCAGGTTTCGTCTCTTCCTCACCTTGTTTTTTTATTTTAATTAGATGCTGGCTGCTCTAATTCTTGTTTACACTGATTTTATCTTTTGTAAATCGTAGATAGCCTCGTTCTCGCTTTCAAGTAGGTTTGGATTCGAATATAGCGCCTTAAATACCAGTTAAAGTATAGTAGACGATTATAATTTAAAGTCTATTTCAACGCTATATAATTATTCCGAATCCTACCGGCTGCGCCAAATGTGGTGGTTTTTGTACACCGCGAGAAAAAGGGATGTGTGGGCTTTAACTACGATTGAAAATTAACTTTTGAATTTATTTATTCAAAATAACAACAATTCACGTTATAATTTATTTATTTATCTTGTTTTCTGTAATAAACCCGTTTAACTGATTATTTTATCTATCTTGAGCAATTCACTTTATTACTCCAAAATTTATAACTTATTTATTTATCCTGTCGCAATTCACTTTATAACTAAGGCACTTATATTTTATTTATTTTTCTGGTCTTCAATTTACTTTAAAACTCAGCAACCGACCTGTTTGGACTTTTTTCTCAAAAACTACCGCGACGCTGACCAGACTTAAGAAAAAACTAAACTTATTCTGCACTCGAAATTAATAAGTTCATTTAAAAAATGCAGAATCGACTACGCGTAATTTCTGTGCCAGAATTTTTTGATGTTTCCAAACAAGATTAATTTTATTTCCTACTTCGCTTTGTTTACCTGCGAAGTAGGTTATTATTGCGAAGGTAAGTCACTCTACAATAAATTCTGATCAGCCACTAGGTCATTTTTATTTGTGCTGACCGGGCATTGATCAGTGCACGTAAAATGCTTTTATTTTATTTATCTTTGCAATTGTTACGATTGCAAAGAAACAAACATATGAGTTAATTTATAACATGAAAACATTTAGAAAAACGTTTTGAAATTAATCTTCGCTAAATGAGGAAATAATTATACGACACATGCATATAATAAGAACGGACTTAGCTTCCCGTAAATGTTATCCAGCTTAGACATTATCTATATACACTGAAACAACAGAAAAAGCGCATAAAGTTTATAAACACGGGTTCTTGCAAATTAAAACTCTAAATTGAATTTCGAGCTAAATTTTAATTCATTTAGTTTTTTTTTTTGCTTTTTATATATTTTTTTAGTTTCCTATCTATCTACTCCTATCTACCTTACACTAAACTTACATTCCTTTTTCACTTGACTATTGTTCTCGTATTCTGCACCGTTTCTTATTAAGCGTCGCCCTTTGTTTCTTCATCGGACTTCTGGAGCTTTCGATTGCTGCTTCCTCTCGTGTAGTAATAACTTCCTTCCTTGGTATAATTACTCCGTGTACTTTTCTTTATTGCAGGATATTGGTGGAGTATTAAAAATCTTTAAGAAATTTTGTTTCCTTTTGTTTAAACAACCTTTTTCGTTTTTACTCTTCTTCTCAATGGACATCGAACTAACATGCCGGAAACGCCAACTTCTTCTCTCCCTCGTTCGGGCTCACCGCATTGGATGGATTCAGCTTTTTGACAAACTGAACAGCCTTACCGCATGATTGGGTAGTTTCTGTTCACGGACTGTACCAATTACTCATGAAGCATTCGGACACTCGACGATTCTTAAGATTAGTTCTCCAATTTTACTTTATTAATCGGACTCAAGTACTTTTTTCCGCTCTACTGCAGTTCTACATGTACATCCTATGTACCTAATTTTTACATATTACTTTTTACATTGGAACCATATTAATTAATTACCACTTGTTTTTGCTACTTTACTTTACTTATCTTTACTCTTTCATTTTTATGAGTGATCATTTCAATTTAGGACGGAAAGCTTTTTGCGTTTTGTATTTATTTCATTGATCATCTTTTAACCTTATTTTAGCGATGGAAATTGGGTGTAGGTTAGCTGTTTTTCTTTTAATTTTTTTAATCATATTTAAACTTTTTTCTTTTTGTGGCGCCACCTCTTAGGCTGTGATACTGATAGCACAACGAAAGGTTGTTATATTCCCCCTTCTCCTCTGAAAAAGTTTCATGCCGGGAAACTTTAATCGATCGGAACACTCAATTAAGTCACCTTTCATACGTTATTTTTTTGCAGCTTATTTTTTTTTATTTCTACTGAACCGCACTACCTTAGTGAACACAATTGTTTGACTAATGCACTACCATTTATGTGAGTTACATGGCCAAAGAATGAATTAAATCATGATGAACTGAAGATCTTTGGGTCATTCCTATCAGCGAGCAAATAAATTTCATAACTGATAGTCGCATGAATATGGCCCGTACTTCCTTGTATTATTTAACTATCTAAAACCTTCTCTTTCTCAGTGGCATAATTCCCTCTTCCTCTAGCTGTAGCGTCATCTCGCTATTTTGACTCAATGCAAGTGCTTGCGTTATCTATCAAATTTTCAACTCCCCCGTGTGCCTCGCCACCAACCAACTCTATTAACTTCATGGCTACTATAAATTCTATATAAAATCCGCCCAGAATCTACCGCCTTTGCCCTAACCGTATACTCCCAGACCTGGTGCGCACTCCTATCACTCTATTCCTATCACTCGATTCCAACGTTCCGTAAAATTACTTTGGGGGTGATACCTACAATTCAGCATAAATTTTGGAACCTTGTATTCTTCCTATTGCCTCCCATTGTCCGTTATTATTACTTCAGGAACTCCATAATCCAAAAATATCTTTTCTTGAACTAATTGTATTACCTTTTTCGCTGTTGCCTATCGAATGGTCAACAAAAAGACGTATTTAGTGAACCAATCACAAATAACTAATAGATATCCTTTACTCTTTGTGGATCTAGGCAATGGTCCCAACAAGTCTAATGCGATAATTTTCCAGGTTCTTATTGCAGATCGAAATTTCTCCATCTCTCCATGGACGTGCGCAATTCTTCACATAGGCTACTACATGTTGAGCCACGCCAGGCCAGTAGTACCTACTAAGCACCCTCTGTCTGGTTTTAAAAGCCCCCAAATGGCCCGACTGATGAAAACAATCAATTAGACCAATTTCGGTCGCTCTCGATAATCTATCTGCCACTACGTTATCCTTACCCTAATTGTGCATTCTCTCAAATTCGAAAGCTTGTAGCATCATAACCCACCGGGCCAATCGTCCAGTGAGATTCTGCTGCCTAAACTACCAGGTTAGAGCTACAGTAGCTACATAGAATGTGTACCCTTCCAAATACCCTCTTATGGTGTAATTCAGCTCTACTCCTCGTAACTTCCTACTTATGTATGCTACTGGCCGCTCCAGTCCTTTGTCAGTTTTCTAAATGAGTACTGCACCAATCGCTATGTTTGATGCATCACACTGCAAGAAGAAGGGACGGGAGAAGTCTGGGTTAATTAAGGCAATAGTGTTGTATACTTAAAATTGGCTAAAGTAGGTAATTTGAAAAATAATAATAACTCATGCTCAAAACATGGTTAGCTTATCTCTCTACAAGGCGAAGAAATTGCCATCAGAAATTTCTTCACATTCCTTTCTTAAAAACAAAAAGTATTTCCCATAAAACGACTTGGGACAAAAAAAAGTTTTAAATATCAACCCAAGCCGTTTCAATGGAAAAAAGCTTCACGATAAATCTTACCTTCAGTAAGATTTGTCGTAAATACGATATGTATGTACATAGATACATACATATTGGGGGCATGAAATTTTACGCGGTGAAGACCGAGACAATCGAGTCTTCACCGAAAAAAGCTTTCTCAGGTAATTGTCGCGCGCTGTATGCATTGTGGGTGCAACAATGTATGCACGATAGCAAGACGATGGTTTGATATTTATGAAAATATCAGATTTCATTTCAACCATCGTCCGGCGCGGCAATTCTGATTGTGGATATAATTTTCTCAGGATAGGAATGCTAATTGAGCATTTTCCTATCGTGAATGACGAGACTTGAGTTTGAAAAAATACAAGTCGCACAGAGTTGAATTTTGCCCATCGTGGAAGAAACTTCTTGGTCGATCGCTGGCGATGTAAAGTGACTTGTCATAGGAAAACAAAACGAGAATTGTGAATATCATAAAATTGTGATTCGGAGTTTAGGAAAGTTTGTGAGTCAGAAAAGAAAAACTGTAGTCCAACTTGACAAATAAATTGTGGTTACTAAATAAATTATGATTCATATAAAGAGAAAATTGTGATTTTTAATTGTGCACTGGATACCAGTAAAATCAAGTGCCCAAAGCGAGGTAACCCGAAAGGGATACAACTAGAAACAACCGAATTTTCCGACAACAGTTTTATAGTTACAGAATAAGAGTGTAACAAAATTGGCGCAGCCGGTAGGATTGTGGAAGCCTACTTTTCGAAAAGTCAAAAGTATAAGAGCTTTAAAATACCCTATCCTATGAACCAAAGGGGCTCCATTGACCAGGCCAAGTCACCCTCAACACTCGGGTAGATACCATCTCTAGGCGCCTCTGCTTCAGGCGGGCAAGCGTTCACCCCAATTAGTGCACAGGGATAAAAGTGAAAAGTCCAAAGAAGGAAGTAGCCAAACATCCAAAACCATCCAGAGGGGCGAATACAGATCAGCCAAGCAGACGACAAAACGCTAGCAGTCAACGATCCGGAGTTGTAGGGGAAATCGAAGACGGCTCTTAAGCCCCCTTTTCAACTAGCTCCAGGGGAAGTTAAGACGGCCGAGCGAGTGCGAGTACTCGTACCAACCGAAAGTACCTGTAAAACATGGTACTCCACCATTAAAACTGCAGGAAGCCCATTCCCTGCCATCTAGTAACGTAAATAAGCCAGAGAGTAAGTACACAGCTACACGAAATGAGAAAAGAAACGCAAGCTTTTCGGAAAATACAGCTATCTTACAACACGTAAGATACTTATTTCCGGATCACGAAGATCCCACACAGATTCCGCGAGTCAACAGGCTAGACCAAGAGCTCAGCCTTGGGTCTAGGGTCTAAATGCGGAATAAAAAGCTTCGATATTCCAACTCTGCTACGGGTACAATGATATCTTCTTTCTCAAAAATAATAAGCTCATATATACAAATGCTATCACCCACAATATCCCCTTAATACAAAATCAAGCCCCCATAAATCAAAAGGCCTACCGATTACCAGAGACCCAGAGACAAGTAATAAATGAGCAATTAAGAGAAATGCTAGACAATGGGATAGTCCAAACTAGCAAAAGCCCTTGCAATTCACCCTTATTAGTTGTCCCCAAAAAGGCGGGACCCGATGGTCAGAAAAAGTAGCACGTCGTCGATTTTCGTAAATTAAACTAAAAGACAATTGGCGATGAATTTCCACTACCGCGAATAGAGGATATTCTTTACCAACTAGGTCATGCCAGGTACTTTACCACCCTCGATTTGGCCAACGGCTATCACCAAGCCTTAGTCGATAAAAAAGATCGACATAAGACCACTTTTAGCACTACCTACGGGCACAACGAATTCAAGCCTTTCGGACTCAAAGGAGCTCCCGCTACATTTCAACACCTCATGAACTTTGATCTGGCAGGCCTACAAGGTCTCGAATGTTTCGATGATCTTGACGATATCGTCATTTATAGTAAAAACAATGATAAACTTCGCAAAGTCTTCGAAAAATTGAAAGAGAACAACCTCAAACTGCAGCCAGAGAAGTGCCAGTTTTTGAGAAGAGAAGTTGTTTATCTAGGGCACAAATGCTCTAGCGAAGGTGCATTACCAGACGCCAGCAAAACGGCCTGCGTCCAAACATTTCCTGTTCCTAGAACAGTAAGGCAAGTTCAGTCCTTTCTAGGACTCGCCAATTACTACAGGAAGTTCATTCCGGACTTCTCAAAAGTCGTTTGTCCAATTCCAAATTTACTCCGCAAGGACGTAAAATTCACTTGGACCGAGAAATTCCAAGAAGCATGTTCAAGCCAGCTAATTAACTTACCTTGCATTCCATATAAAAGCAAGCCTCTGAATTTCATTTAAATAGATAACGTCTATGCATCTTATTTTGCTTGCATTCCTTAAGAATGCAAGCTTCTCAAATTTAAGTTCAAGTAGAAAATATTTTCTGCCTGTTCCCATGAAAATGTGAGCACTTCTTATCGCGGTTTCAAATATCCGTGCATGAATGAGAGTCTCGTCATAGGAATATTCACAATTTTTCGTGTGAACAGGCACATGAAATTCTAGAATCTTAATGTATTTCTCACTAGATTTAAGGTAGAAAATTTGTTAGCTTTGCATATTTTTATTATAAATTGCAAAATTGAAATAAATGTTTTTAAGTCTTTGACGAACAATTGAGTGATATTTTTCTCAACCAACATTGGCGACCGTGACAGGACTTTAGTTGAATGTTTCAACAGTTCCTGACTATACATCAGCCATCAAATCAAGTCATAATTTAAATTCTTTAATAAAGGTACTTAAGATGGCTACATTTGCAGAACTTTCTAAAAACCAGCAGACCGTTGGAGATGAGCTGCAGAAAGCTTATACTAACTACAAGAAGGAGCCTAAGGATAGGAAGAGTCTGGATAAGCTGCAGTCCCGATTAGAAACAATCTCTAAAGTATGGGAACAGTTCCACAGCCGGCACTTACAACTGATGGATGCTATTGAAGGCAACGAAGATCATCCCTACCTGGTAAATGACTACTTCAACAAAATAAAGTCCATATTCGAAGACTATATATAAAGGCTTCAAAACGATATTAAAGGCATTCAATGTACTCAAGGGGGACCCAGCCAAATTGATCCAAAGGAAAATCAGGAAACTCGATCAGAGGGCTTACCTTCCAAGTCAAAGATTCAGAACTCTCCAAGAGGATTTGCTTGCAAGAGGCAACAATTTCTGATCTAGAAAGGCTTCTTGCAAGCATTGACTTTGAGAAGAATATTCAACACTCAAGGGCCTACTACCAGCATAAAATGAGGACAATCAATGAATATTGGACCAACATCGCCTCATTAGACAGACAATTATTAGTAGAGGCTAGCGAGGCGGCCTATAACAGGAATTTGATTAGGAAGGCAGAAGATCATTACCATAACGTAGCCATCTTTCTACAAGAGAAGATAGACGAGTATGGCAACACCCTGGTGACCCCGACAAACAATGTAAAGCTGCCAAAAATCACACTTACAATATTTGATGGAAACCAAATCAGATGGAAACAGTTTATGGATTTATTTATTCAATTCATCCACAATCAGCCACTTGGTTCAGCAGGGAAGATGTATTATTTGAAGACCAACCTAACAGGTGAACCAAATCGTTTGATCAGACATCTTCAAGCCACAGAAGAAAATTATGCCACAGCATGGCAGATTTTAGTGGACAGATACGACAATCAGAGAAAAATAATAACGACTCCACTTAATGAGCTTCTTACTCAGCCGAACCTAACAGTGGAATCAAGCAATGGAATAAGAAAACTCCATGATACCAGCAAAGAGTGTATGTTAGCGCTTAGCAACATAAGTATAAACACAGATACCTGGGGTCCAATTCTATTACATTTACTATTGCAGAAATTGGACAAGGAATCTCGAAGATTGTATCAGCAATCGCTCCAAAATCCGCGAGACATCCCAACAATGAGCGAATTCTTTAAGTTTCTGGAATCAAGGTTCCAAATGTTGGAGGCAGTTCACTTTAAGGAAGATAGAAAGAAGTCTACCATCTTCACGGCATCTGCTCAATCACTTCAGTGTCCAATTTGCAAGGCTGACCATGCCATATACAACTGTAAAAAATTCCTCCAGATGTCTACAGAAGGTCGGAATCAGACTATTAAGCAGCAGCTACTATGTCGAAATTGTCTTAAGGCTAGCCATAGTGCCAAGGATTGTCATTCGCGTGGCTGTACGAAATGCAATGGACGCCACAACACGTTGATTCATGATAGTAGCATACAAAAACAGTACACTCGCAATACTTCACCACATAGAAGAGCCAAAGGGGCTAACCAGTCTTCAACTCATACAACGCATGGAACACCCTACATGCCGCAGTCATCATCAAATCAAAATCAGTTAAATGCAAGCCTTAACGCATCTTCAAGGTCTTGTGTTCTACTAGCTACAGCTCTAGTAAACGTAGTAAATTCATCTTATACCTTGTAGAGTGCTGTTGGATTCAGGCTCACAATTGCATTTCGTCTGAGAACGTATAGTTCAAACATTGGGACTGAAACGAAGCAAGGTTAGTCTCCCATTCAGCGGCATTGGAGGCATCGAGACGACAGCAAAACATGAAACAAGACTAATAATCAAGTCTAGAACAACAACAACAACTTCTCCACAAACGTTACCGCCATAATCTTACCAAGAATAAGTCTATGTCAGCCGTCCGGATGTATTGACGTAGAAAGTCGGAATATCCCAAGTAACATTCAGCTAGCAGATCCAGCATTTTTCAAGCCCCAGGAGGTTGATATGCTGATAGGAGCCGAACTCTATTTCCAACTGCTTCAGTCCGGACAAATAAGAATTGCTGAAGGATCGCTCATCCTCCAAAACAGTTATCTTGGATGGATAATTGCAGGAAGAGTTCCAGAAGTAACAAACTATGCATATAATTGTAATGTAGCAACTCAACCTTCCTTGACTGCACTGGAAAAACAAGTTAAGCAGTTTTGGGAAATGGAGCAACATGGTTCCCCTTCTAAACGAATGACTAAAGAAGAGCATGAATGTGAACAGCATTTTCAAGAAAACTTCCAGCACTCTTCAGAGGGCAAGTTTATCGTAAGACATCCGTTTCGCGAGCAACCTAGTCTTCTTGGAGCGTCGCTGGATATGGCCATCAAGCGGTTCCTTACCGTAGAACGCAAACTAGTAAGGAACCCCGCCTTGAAGAAAGAATATAGTGTGTTCATACACGAATACGAATCCCTGGGCCACATGCAGTCAATCTCGAAGAACGATATACCTGCCACACACTACTATCTACCGCATCATTGCGTCATCAAACCAGAAAGTTCCACCACCAAATTAAGAGTCGTTTTTGACGCCTCAGCTAAAACGACTTCAGGAACTTCATTGAATGACTTATTAATGGTCGGACCAACAGTGCAGTCTGATTTATTCTCGATACTACTGAGATTCAGAATGCACAGATATGTGCTCACTGCCGATATCAATAAAATGTTTAGGCAAATCGAGCTAGATCCAAGAGACAGGCAGTTTCAGCTCATCATCTGGCGGGACAACAGGGCAGATCCATTACAATTCTATCAACTAAACACAGTGACTTATGGAATGCGATCAGCCCCATTTCTCGCAACTAGATGTCTGAAACAACTTGCCCTCGAAGCAAATGACACGACACCTCAAGCAGCAAACGTCTTGCAAAATGATACCTATGTCGATGACATCCTAACAGGCTCTAATTCTATGGAATCAATTCTGGATCTGAAGAATCAGTTGATCACACTATTAAAAACAGGGAACTTTGAACTGAGAAAATTCTGTTCCAATCACCCCAATATTCTACGAGACATTCCAGAAGAACATAAGGAAAGAATGCTTATTATTCATGAAAATGAGGTCATCAAGGCATTAGGAATGATCTGGCAACCACATGATGTCAACTTTCAATATCGAGCGACAGCCGAGGATACTGATAAGCTTAGTAAACGTACGATACTATCTGACGTCGCCAGAATTTTTGATCCTTTAGGGTTAATCGGGCCGGTTACTGTAAACTATTCATCCAAGAACTCTGGAAGGAAGGGCTATCATGGGATGACGAACTGCCGGTATCATGTCGTGAAAAGTGGCGAAATTTTAAGAAAAATTTATCTGCTCTAAATTCCCTGAAGATACCACGACACACACAGTTTGCATGCGCAGTCGACATCCAATTGCACTCCTTTTCAGATAGCAGTGAGTCAGCGAATGGAGCTTGCTGTTATGTGCGATCAACAAACCAAATTGGTCAAACTCGGGTGAGATTACTATTTGCCAAATCCAGACTCGCCCCTCTGCAAACAGTTACATTAGCAAGGTTAGAACTCTGTGCGGCGGAGCTAATGGCGGAGCTCGTAGACCGGGTACTTCAGTGCATCCCACTGGCATTTCAAAGGTTTATTATTACACGGACTCCACTACAGCTCTATCTTGGATATCATCATCATCGTATACCTGGAGTACATATGTGGCGAATCGAGTAACAAAAATACAAAATCTGATGCAAATTGAACAGTGGAAACACATCGAGGGTTCCAATAATCCAGCAGATATAATATCACGGGGCATGTTACCAGACGCTCTGGCCCAATCTACCTTATGGTTTAGGGGACCGAGCTTTCTTACCAGCCGGGAAGAAGAGTGGCCGAAATCAACATTTGAGCCATCAACGGAGGTTCCTGAACTTAGAACCAGGAAGTCAGTACTATCAGCTGAGACAGTCAAAGAAAATTGCTCTGACCTCAATCAATCACAAAAACTCATTTACGAAACTACAAAGAATTATTACATATTGCATTAGGTTTAAACAAAATTGCAACGTGCCTAATGGAATCAGAACGAGCGGAGCTCCAACTGTAACGGAATTGGACATAGCCTTAGATGCTATCTTAAGACAAATCCAACAATCAGCATTCGCGAAGGAGCTTAGAATTCTGCAGTCAAACAAAGAGTTGGATGACAAGAGCCCTCTGCAAGCATTGAGCGTCTACATAGATGAAGCAACCAATTTAATTAAAGTCGGAGGTCGATTGCGTCACGCCGATTTAGAAGAAAAAGCAAAAAATCAAATATTATTACCCAAGAATGAATTTGTTGAAATGTTGTTCGCTCATCTACACCAAAGCCATATGCATGCCGGGCCACAGACACTCCTGGCCATAGTAAGACAAAGGTTTTGGGTCATAGATGGTAGACGAATTGCACTAAAAATTGTTTATGACTGTATACGTTGTTTCCGCTTTAAGCCAATAACCACCAATCAAATTATGGGAAACCTTCCGGAAGAAAGAATTAGACCATCTCGCCCTTTTCACACGACAGGAATTGATTTTTGCGGACCGATCTACACATATTACAAATTAAGAGGAAGTAAGTAAGCATTTAGTAAGCATTTATTTCCATAAGTACAATAAGACAAAAGCCTTTTATTAGTACTACTAAATTACACTAAGATTAAATTCAATCAAAGAGATGATAGTTTCTATCGACAAGAAAAAAAAGAAAAATTCATTATTCTAAGACTACAACTAAAAAAATAGAAATGAGAGAAAATAACAAACAAGAGTAGGAAAATAAAAGAGAAAAAAAATAAGGATAACTATATTACATAAATTCGGTAGCGAACAAAAGAAAATAGCACAAGAAGAAAAAAAAAGAAAAAAAAGATGCCACTGCAGGTGCCGTCAATTTTTGATTGCAATTGATTAGGATATCATCATCCATATGCCGTGTGCTGCCAGAGTAACCGTTTAAAGCTAGAGGCCGAACTCTCGCGCTGGATGGAAGCCGGAAGAGCGTTCCAAATGCGAATAGTTTGAACAAAGTAAGAAGCATGCAAAACAGAATATTTAAAGCGAGGCAATAGCAAAACGCAACGTCTGTAACTACGCAAGAAATTTAAAAATTCAAACAGATAAGTCGGTCTACGTGTGTTCATTATGTTATGCAGGAAAAGTAATGCCTTCCGTTGCAAGTGCGTTTCCAGAGAGCAATTCAAAATTATATGTCGAAAAGGAGAGATGTGATCATGTCTACGTAGCCCAAACGCGAACCTAATAAAATCGTTATAGGTTACTTCAAGCTTACGCTTACAGCGTGAATCGAGTTTGGGGAAGATGATTGAACCATGCATTAGATGTGGCAATACTAGGGTCCTGACCAGCCTCATACGAAGGTTGGGGGGAAGCAGATCAGCATACAGCCAGAGTCGACGAAGCACACCATAAACCTTCCTCAGGATCATTTTAATATGGTTACAAGAACCAATTTGAGAATTGAGTATAATGCCTAAGTTTTTCACTTTCTGTACATATGGTATGGTTGAGAGATTGAGTTCTATCGGGGGAAAATTGGAAGGGTCACAACTTCCTCTACCTACCGCTAGCGCTTGAGACTTTTGGGGGTTAAGTGTCAGATTATTTGCAATTGACCAGTCTAAGATGTTATGAAGATCTTCGTTGATTCTGGTAACACAGTCCTCCAAGAGACCAATGGGACGATCAAGGTATATTTGCACATCATCAGCGTACAAATGGACGGAGCTATTTTTGATGACAGTAGGCAAATCATTAATAAACAAACTAAAAAGAAGAGGTCCTAATATTGATCCTTGTGGTACACCGGCAGTCAATCGAAGCCTGGTGGAAGTAACTTCATTAACTCTAACCCGCTGCGATCGATTCTCCAAAAAGCTACTAATTAACTTCAGCGCAGGCGAGTCAAAAGCAAAGAAGCTCCTTAGTTTGCCAAGAAGCATCATATGATCAATACTATCGAAGGCTTTCGTGAAATCGAGAAGGACCAAGAGCACAATGCGATCATCGTCCAAAGCCTTTCTAATGTCCGTAGTGATTTTTAGAAGAGCTGTATCACAACTATGCCCAGAGCGAAAGCCTGACTGCCAACGGGATAAGGAGTTTATATGATCTAAGTGTTGAGATATTTGATTTGCCATTAGTTTTTCTAGGGTCTTCGCAAGAAAACATAGTAGGCTTATTGGCCTAAAGTCCTTGACGTCCTTTGGAGAAGTGTTTTTAGCAATTGGAACTACTAGCGCTTCCTTCCAAAGTGAGGGAAATTCACCGAACGAGCTATTGAATATCTTGGTGATAGGGCCAATAATGAAGGGTAAGATAAGCTTCACAAAACGCGGAGGGATACCATCAGGTCCAATAGCTTCGGATTGAATAGATACGATAGCAGAGGCGGCCTCAGTCTCATCAACGCAGCGAAAACAGAATTCTGATCCAGAGTGAACAATAGGCGTATCCGGGAAGGCCAATGAAGAGCCAGCATCACCACTACTGACTCCCAAGCCACGCAAGACTCTCCAAAGCTTCCTAGGTGGGACATAACAACCTAACTTGGACGAATAATATAAGGACTTTGCATCTCTCACTTTTTTATTGACAAGATTTCGCATTTTTTTAAATACAAATAGACTATTAGGAGATTTAAGCCTTCTATACTGACGGTATAGGAAGTCACGCTCAGAGATTAATTTCTTTATCTCTGGAGAGAACCAGGGGCAACCTTTTATTTTTATGATTTTAGACTGAAAAGGGACATATTTATTAAGCAAGTATGAGAGCACTTCATTGAAAGCATGTACATACATTTAAATCAAGAGAGTGTGATAGGGAAGCAGCGTTTCGTCCCAATACTAAATTCCAGTCTATATTGCTGCACTCCTCGAATAAACAAGTAGTATTAATAGATTTGAAGTTACGAAAATTTACTAGGCGAGAAGGAGTAGATTTATCTAGAATGGGTACATTATATTTAAGGAATAAGATGTCGTGGTCGAGGTTGGCAGGAGGGGAAATTTGCGAATGGCGTATTATACGGGAGGGGTCAGTGGTGAGAAGGAGATCTAACTGAGAAGGGGATTCAGTATTGAAATATGTAGGGGAAGAATTAACTACTCTGAGATGTAAAGATTGCATGAAAGATAGAAATGAATCTGACAGATTATCATTACGAAGGATATTGACATTGAAGTCGCCAGCAACAATAATGTCAGAGTATCTATGCGATAAAGCAGACAGAGAATCATCGAAGATGCCTACACTGTCGGGATCAAATAATCTTGGCGGGCAGTAGACAGAGCAAAGAGCGCATTTATCGAGCCCAGTATCAACCTCTACGCGGATGAATTCTAGTGCACTATCGCGGGAGTGGCACAATATTTTAGATTTAAAACATTCCTGAATGTAAATTGCAGCACCGCCTCCGACCCTTCCCTCCCTGTCACAACGTATGAGTTTAAAACCAGGTATTGGGACAAGAACTGAAGGAGTGCTTGGAGTAAGCCAAGACTCACTGATGAGAATCGCATGCAGGTCCGTCCCCGAAAACATCTCTCTCACCTCATCTATCTTCGACCTGATACTCCTAGCATTCAAGTAACAGACGTTGAGACCCACCGTATTTCCGTTTAGTATATTAACCAAAGTTCTTACCCTGTTCTCGCTAAAGGAATTATCAACCATAATCGAGCAGTATTATGCACAAGAGTCGACCACCAGCTTCACAGTCACGGCCATAATTGATGCAGCAAGAGTACGAAACATGAAAAATAAACATTATAATCAAAAGATCAACATCTGCAAAGGTAATATAATTCAAAAACTTAAAAGAAATAATGAGGAAAAGAAAAAAGTAGGCAACAAGAACTAACTTATAGCGACGACTTAAAAATAAAAAATTAAAATGTATAGCGAGCATGGATATTATTTCATCAGTAGGTTTAATGTCGTTCATCCGCATCCACATTTAATTCATTTGGTTGTTGAAGCAAGGGCGGTAAGCTGATCTGCGTTTAAGATTCTAAGGGAGGCCTCATTTCTATTTTTTTTAACATATACGAGACCATTAACCGTGTAAACAGATGATAGCTTCTTTAGTTTAAACAATTTGAGGGCCTCACGAAGCAGCTGGTGATTATGAAATGTGAGACTCTCATTAACGTAAACAAAATTATCGGAGGAGAATCCATTGAGTTCCCGTAGTTTAATCTGCCTATGTGTCCGCAATGCAGAGAAAAATGAATTCTTTTCGTTGACACAAGAGAAGCGAACAATTAATGGTCGGTCAGCTGTTATGGATTTGTTTTGGTTGTTTTCCTTCAAGCGAAAAGCCACAGAGTAAGATGAAAGTTCATGATGAAGTATGCATGACAATTCCTTCAACAGGTTAATCGGACTCTCGTTAGGCATCTCAGGAATGCCCCTGATGACTGCCTCGCTTAGTCGGCTGATACGTCGTAATTCGTCAATATCAGTAACGAGTTTTTTATAATTTACCTCCAAATCAGATAATCTGTTCTCGCAGGCATTCAAACGGACAGGCAGGCCGCCCACTACGTCATCAATTTTGCATAGCAGGCGATTTTCGACGTCGGCAATTGACGCTTGCAAGCGGGATTCAAATAACTGCACCAAACTATTGAATTTGTATATTAGATTGTCATCTGCACTTGATCCAGTCGTATTGCTTAACACCGGGGGGGGGAGATTGCAGCACTCAATGATGCAGTAGCGACTGTCTCCATCAAGCCAGAAGTAGCGGTGGTTGTAGAGGATTTTTTATTGACATTACTGCGTGTAGCCACTCCAGCCGTCGATGACGATGTGCTCATCTCCGTGTTGCTGCGATCTTTAGTACTCATTCTCGATAGATGCAAGTTTCGGCTTGCGTAATAAAATTGAACGATAGAACAAGATTTAGTGAATAACTATGCACAATAGATCGAGATTTATAGCCAAAATCAAATGTAGTCACAGACAAGATAAGAACATAAGATTTCACGACACAGTAGGCTGCCGGATTTTAAATGAATCGTATATATACATGTAATGAATATGCACTATAGGATAAGATTTATCACAAAAGCACCGAGAGAAATAAAGATCCTTGAGATTTCTCGACACTGTCCGCCGCAAGATACAGAAAAAAAAAAAAAAACGCCGTGAATAAACAACACAAAACCTTGAACTAAGCGGGAGCGAATTCAGTACACGTCTACTCGATAGGAACCATCACAGATCAACTAAAATATATATCGCCGTCTTTGTATGCTTTTCAACAAAGGCCGTTCATCTGGAGTTGGTGAGCGATTTAAGCAGTTTGTCTTTCTTGAACTGCTTAAAGAGATTCATTTCACGCAGAGGGCTTTGCGCCAAGATCTTCTGTGACAATGCTACCAATTTTGTAGGTGCAAGGTCAGAGTTAAAGGAACTACAAGAGTTGTTCAACTCACAACAAGTACAATCGATCATCTCCCAATTATGTGCAGAGAACCACATTGAATGGAAACCAATACCCCCAAGATCACCTTATTTTGGAGGGCTGTGGGAGGCAGCGGTAAAGACTGCTAAAACTCATCTTCTACGACAGGTTGGAAATTCCCATCTCACCTATGAAGAACTGCATACGATTATCACCCAAATCGTGGCTATCATGAACTCAAGACCTTTAACACCCATATCGTCAGATCCGAATAACCTTGAGGCACTAACTCCCGGACATTTTCTCGTCGGCTCACCTTTAACCTCATTCGCAGAACCCGATGTCAGTGAAGAAAATATTGGCAGACTAAGTCGATTCCAGAGGTTGCAGCATATTCAACAAACTTTCTGGAAACGTTGGTCTTTGGAATACATTCAAGAACTACAGACGAAGCAAAAATGGAAGAAACCCACACCAGGTATTCAAAGGGGAACGCTTGTGCTTATAAAGGAACAAAACATGCCGCCATTGAAATGGCTAATGGGGAGGGTGCTCGAAACCCATGAAGGGTCGGATAAACGCACTAGAGTGGCAACCCTAAAAACAGCTAATGGTGAGTTGAAACGAGCTGTTCACAACTTATGTCCATTGCCAATAGAAGAATCAGCTACCAGTCTTCACAAGGTCACCGAAAACCAAACAGAGGTATCTTCACCTTTATTATCAACTGAAGCCACAGGCAAACCTGCATCTCTATTATCAACTCAATCCATAATTAAGGATCCCTATAGCTCTCAGGAAAGCTGCAATAACCACGTTAAACCACCATTCAAGTTTCCGAAAACTAAACCATCGCGACATCCAAATAAGGGAAAATTCTTACCTATACGACAGTGGGGAAGACCTTCTTCCTTGATATCTCAAACGCACGATATCAAGACCTGCCATGACTCAGCTTCTAATAAATATGAAGAACGAATCGAAGCCCCAAGACCCAAACGACAAAGGGGATCAGGAACATCAGGGCTCAGCATGACTTTGGCATTACTCTTGTTAACGTCCTTAATTATCCCACTGAGGGCGCACCCACAAGAACTTGTTGAAGTGACAGAATTTACCAATCATCCAGGTGTATTTTTTGAAGCATTAGGCAAGCTTAATTTAGTAACCGATGAATGGAACCTCATAGTGTTTTACGATCTAAAAAATTACTGGAAAGAATTGCACAGTTTACAGCAAACAATGCACAAACTGGAAGAATTGTGTCTCAGAAAACTAGTTCATGGCCTATGCGAACAAATTGTTGAACATTTGCAACACCAGCTACAGATCCTCCAACATAACAATGAGCTCCTCGTATCAACAACTAACCAAAGACCGAACCGAACAATAAAAAGATCACCTTTGGACATTGTGGGCACCATCGCCAACAAGCTATTTGGCGTGCTTGACCAGGAATACGCCACAAAGCTTGAGGCTATTATCAATAATGTGAGAGACAATGAAGATCACTTATTGGCACTGGCACGGAATCAAACATCAGTTATAGATTCAACTCTGAATATCATTAAAAGAGACGAAGATCACATTAACAAACAACTAGGAGTATTCGAAAGGTGCCTGAATAAATTACTGGAAACCCAACAAATAACAAGCGAAATCATAAGCGAAGAAAGGATCTTACAAGCCTTCAACGCCCTGGCTATTCATGCTCATTTGATAGTAACCAATTATCATAAAACGCAAACAGCTCAAACTCAACCCACTCATTCTAACACCAAATCAATTGAAGCAAGAATTGCACAACATTTTGAAAAACTTACCTCCCAACACTATAGTACCTCAGCAGTATGACGAGAGCAAACTACTACAGCTCTACCATCTCATGACTGTTAAAGGAAGAGTGACCATGACGAATGTTGTGTTCAGCATACAGCTCCCTCTTCTAAACAGCGAAGAGTACGAAATTTACCACATTGTTCCCGTTCCAACGTTGCAAGCAAGCACATATATATCAGTGCAACCTGAAACTGAATATCTTGTTGTTGTTACTATTCATTAACTGATGAAGACTTATCAAGCTGCATTACGTTAGATAACTCTCAATACCTTTGCCACCAAAAACAGGCAATATTCAATAAAGGTTCAGGAATGTACCAGTGCGAAATATCGTTTTTTAACAACGGAGAACAGTTGTCAGACACTTGTCGAACAATAAGGACAAAGGCATCTCCTTGGTGGCTACGATTACATAATCCAAGTCATTGGCTGTATTCCTTGCCAACTGAAACAACCATTAACATAGTTTGTGATTCCAAGGTCTATCAAAGAACTCTTCGCCGAGAAGGGATATTAAGGCTCAAGTCAGCATGCAGCATACGTCAAAGGGAAATTACGATCAACTCCCACAAGACATACTCATCAGAATATAACTCCTCCTTTGTGCCTTCTTTCAATCTAAATGAGACTTACTTGAATATATCACAACATGACGATCAGATTAATTACATCAATAACACGGATATTGCCAGACTGAAGAAGGACATCAATTACATCAAGAGTCGAGAAGCATTTCCCAGGACAATCAGCGCTCATGATATTCATCATTACACCGTTGGGAACCTGGCATTAATAATTGCAATCGCTGGCATTATTATCTGGCCCATCTTAAATTTCAAGACAAGATGTTCGTGTTGTAAACTTAAGCCCACCAATGAGACCAACCCAAACGAATTGGGTGACTTCAATATATCCCTCTAAATAAACTACATTGAGAACTACAAGTCCTCAAAAGGGGGAGGATGTTTAAGCCAGCTAATTAACTTACCTTGCATTCCATATAAAAGCAAGCCTCTGAATTTCATTTAAATAGATAACGTCTATGCATCTTATTTTGCTTGCATTCCTTAAGAATGCAAGCTTCTCAAATTTAACTTCAAGTAGAAAATATTTTCTGCCTGTTCCCATGAAAATGTGAGCACTTCTTATCGCGGTTTCAAATATCCGTGCATGAATGAGAGTCTCGTCATAGGAATATTCACAATTTTTCGTGTGAACAGGCACATGAAATTCTAGAATCTTAATGTATTTCTCACCAGATTTAAGGTAGAAAATTTGTTAACTTTGCATATTTTTATTATAAATTGCAAAATTGAAATAAATGTTTTTAAGTCTTTGACGAACAATTGAGTGGTATTTTTCTCAACCAACAAAGCATTTCAAATGCTCCAATTTCACCACCACTTTTAATCTATCCAGATTTCTCTAAACCCTTTAACCTTAAAACGGACGCCAGCAACGAAGCATTAGGCGCTGTGCTTTCCCAAGGAGAAGTGGGAAAGGACCAGCCAATCGCCTATGCAAGCCGAACGCTGAATAAAGCCGAGAGAAATTACTCCACTATTGAAAAGGAGTTATAGTCTGGGCCACTAGGAATTTCCGAGCTACCTCCAAGGCAGGAAATTCCCAGTCTCAAAGCATCTCAAAGGTGTCTTTAATATTATAGACCCGACTTCCCGTTTGGTAAGATTTGGTATGATTATCAGAATTCGATTACAGCATCCAATATAAACCCGGAAAGTATAATACCAATGCGGATGCATTAAAACACATTCCACAAGTATTAAACGAAGACCATACAGGCAACACTTTAAGGGTACAAGCCCAAGTCCACCACACTATGGATTCTGATGTGGAGGAAATTATTTCCCCAAATAAAAGAAAAAATAAGAAACCCCCTAATTGCTTCGGCGTGACCAGAGCTCAAAAACAGAAAGCCCTAGAGGCCAATACTAGCTCCAGCGCTGAAACACAGCTCACGGCAGCGAAAAACACAAAAAACAAACTCCCAGAGGCAGAAACACAGCCCCCTGCTACGCTTGAACAAGAAATAAGTCCAGTCAAGGCCCCAAGGAAGTTCCAACAATCCTAAAGGATTAGCACGACTCTCCTCTCGGCGGCCATCAGGGTGTCATTAAGACTTATAAACGCATTAGATGCAAGTAGTGGTGGAGACACATGCTTAGCGATATTAAAAGGTACATAAAAAAATGCCCTAAGTGCCAAACAATGAAAGCATCTCCACAATTTAAGATGCCAATGGTAATAACGGACATCGCAGAACAACCTTTCGACAAGGTTTACCTCGATATAGTAGGGCCACTAGAAGAGACCATATCAGGTAGTAAATATATCTTAACTTTTCAAGATAACCTTACCAACTTTGTCGATTGGTATGCCATAACTAATGGAGAAGCAGTAACGGTGGCGCAAATCTTCTTCGATGAGATTGTCATGCGTTATCGCATTCCAAAAAAATAGTCACCGATCAGGGAACTAATTTCCTGAGTGAGCTATTCAAGAAGGTCTGCAAACTACTAAAGGTAAAGAAGTTACAGACTTCCGCATACCATCCACAGTCTAATGGAGCACTAGAACGTGCACATAGACCTCTAATCGAATATCTGCGTACTATCGTAGACGAAAATCCCAAAACATGGGATCAATTCCTACGAACCCCAGCATTCGTGTACAATAATAGTGTATACGAAGGTGCTAAATTAACCCCAATAGATTGCTTTTACGGCTTCACAGCGGATGTCCCATCTAATTTAAAAAGGGACCATGAACCCGTTTACAACCACGAAAGTTATTACTACATGCTCAAATACAGACTCCAAAAATCATATTCCACGGCTCGTAAAAATCTCTTAGCCAGCAAACAACGCTCAAAGGCATATTACGACAAAACAGTCCGGCCTCTCGCTTTCCACCTAGGAGACAAAGTCCTCCTGAAAAGTGAAAGCTGAAAACACGAACTGTATCAAATCTGCGTTGGCCCATATCTGGTAATCAATGTACCCAGTCCAGCAAACACTACCATAAAAATAGGCAAGCGGCAGGTTGTCGTACACAACAACCGTTTGAATCCCTGTTATGAGTAGTATAAGTTAAGTCCATACTAAATTCCACCATTCAATTAAGATCTTCTAGTTATACACACAAGATCAGCTAGTATGACTAATTGACTAACGAAGCCTATCCTTCATTTTCTAAAGAACATGAAGCACATATTGGTGTTAATATGTTGTTTCCATCTGGTAATGGGACAAATACAAACGGAACCCTACACAATAAGTCCCATGAACAATACAGGAATACTGTATGAGGATTTAGGAAAATTACAAGTATACCACAGTACATGGAATATACTAACAGAGATAAGTCTACTGGAACTGGACAACCAGATGCTTATGGCGGAAAAGGCGGAACATATAGTGTATAGATCATGCTTAAACCGCTCTCAAACAGATGAGCTATGCCTGTTTTAACAAAAGCACGTTCATTCACTCTTAGAAAATATCAGGAAGAGAACAAGTGTGATTCGAGAAGTGGTTCCAAAATCAAGTTCAAGAAGATCTATCTTCGATGGAACAGGGAATGCAATGCACTACCTGTTCGGGACCATGGACAGCAACGAGGTATACAGTCAAAGTCAAAGTGTAATTATTTCCGAACCCCTGCTTAAAGCAACGTATTACGTTGGGCTCTACGACAATCAGATAGACAATTTTAGATTAGTTAAGTAATATAACAGCAAAACAAACAAAAATTAATTTAAAGTAAATTATTAAATTAGATTAGATTAGAGTAACTTAAATCAACTTAAATCAAGTAAGTATCTATGTATATACATAATGATTTTGATGATTTTGATCAACCTAGTAAAAATAAAAAATATAAATGGTTTACAATAGTTAGGTCTATGAGCTGTAAAGTCAAGTATACCATCAAGTATACACTAACTAACCACGATATCTAGTAACTGATATAGTTTCATATATACTCTTAATTTCTTAGGGAACATAAGGCCGATAACCTTATGTGGGATTATAGACAATACGGTATCTCAGTTAAGCTGTTAAACAATTTTACAAATAAACAATTATACCAGTGTGCTGCCCATAACAAAGATTGCTTAAATTAAACAGATTCAGCAGAATCAACATATCAGACAGGTCATCCATGTGATCATTATTAAGTGACTTATTATTATGTAGCTCATTAAAATAATGATATAGTTTATAGTTTATATTCTCTTATTGAATTATTGAATTAATACCAGCATTTAGTTTACATTCTGTTTCACTAGAATCGCACAAGAATTATAACCATTAACCACACATACTACCTTACACCGTCTTAGGGATTGTGTACGATATTATGACCGAGCCGTGGATGACATGAGGGATCCAAGTGTAACCAAATCAACCTTCCCCATGCCCAACCACAGAACCAGAGCCTGACATTCCATGTACAAGGATGCATCAGATATAGTTAACGAATAACCGTTACTAGGTAATGGTTAATGTATGAAGGTATAAGGTAGCCCATTACTGTTAATGATTTTTTGTTATCTCTGGTTAAGAGAACTGGAGGCTTCCTTTTTGAATTACTTTTTTAGTGTGAGAAGATGTTCTTGCTGCCGAACTTTGAGTTGACTCGCGGGTACATCAATCTTTTATTGTCCAGTGTGCTCCATTGGAATCGGTTTTTTACATAACCAGGTAGAAGATCAAGTCTAGTCTTGTGTATGCACGATAGAGCATTCGGTTCATATAGGCACTGCAATGAACCTGGTACCAGTATGTCCAGCAATGGTTCAATGTGTGTCCTTCGCCCAAGATTGAAGACGTATCTCGCATATGCTTTGAGTGCCCGCAGTAGTTTTATTAAACCTGCCTGAGACATTGGGTAGATGACTATATCCACATACAAAAAATATGGTAGAATAAGGGCCGTAAACAGCCTCAGTCTCGTGCCTTCATCAAAATGCTGTGAGGCAGCATAAAGAGATCGTAGTCCACGATACACACGCGAACACATCAGGTTAATCTGCGCCCTCCATGTGAGGTTCGGATTCATTAGGAAAGCTAGATTTTTAGTTGTTTTAGTTGTGAGATGGATATTATGTCCCATCATGCTTAATGTATTTATCTGTGAAGATAGGTGGGCGCTTCTCTCTGGTCTTATAGCGTAACCGATCGCTTGAGTTTTGGCTGGACTCAGCAAAAGATCGTTCAGGGTGGCCCAGTTTACTATTCCTTCTAAGACCCCATTGATGGTAGTCACCAATTCCTGAAGTCTATCTGACGGTTCGCTGGCATATATCTGGATGTGGTCTGCATATATATGAAAATGTACGCCATTAAGGACCTCATTGACATCATTAATGTATAATGAGAAGAGAAGAGGGGCTAGGATCGCGCCCTGGGGCACAACCGCTCTCAGTGTTCTAGGTGAAGATTGGCTCGAGCCCGACTTGACCATAAACCGTCTTTCTGATAAGTTGCTGCCTTTAGAAGCGCGGTGCTAGTCGAATGATGTCGCCTGAAGCCTGATTGCATGGTGTCCATGAGATTGTTTCCGTTATTGAATTCAGTGATCTGTTCGGCAATAAGAATATCCAGTACCTTTGAAATTGCTGGTAGAATGGTGATCGGTCTCCATTCAGTGATGTCCTTCGGGGATGCTGTCTTGGGTATGGAAGTTATCAGGCCCACTTTCCAGTTCTCTGGGAAGTGCGATCCTGTCAAGAGCCTGTTGATAAGGTGTGTAACTGTAGATATGATGTGTTGTAATATTGGTTTATAAAACTTGATTGGTTGTTACGGGTGTGTCTTTGCCGTAACTTGGACCTAGGAGTGCTTGCTACTGCGAAGATCACTAGCCCAATTGAACAAAATCGAAACACTTAAACACTTTTTACTTTGACAATAATTACTTTAATTCATTCCTTAGTACACTTTTCTTATCTTTTCTTTTAGTACTTTAATAGATTAGTATTTTTTACTTATAGGAATAGGTTGCCTTACCTCTGGTGGGGGGTCAACCTTATTCTTTAGACTTTGGAAAAACTTCTGCCTTGTCCCTGAGATGCATCGGCTTTTTATTTAGTTGGATTCTGGCATTGCTCAGCAAAATTGACAAAAATAGGTATGGGGGTAACTATCTAGGAAATTCCATATAGGAATTCCAGAAATCGAATATATCGGGAACGCCCTCTCAATATATTGGTAATAGCCAATTTTGCATATTCCTCAATATTTTGTAGTTCCACAAGAGTATTTCCCCTTCATTCAAAAATTCCTTTGCAACCATTGGTCAACCATATATATACGGAAGAAACCAATGTTACAAAAAACTCAGCACTATTGCCCAATAAGTGGGTCAGTTTCCATTTCACTTTACACAAGGGATTTCCCAATTATGTACACGTAAAAAGTAAAAATGTCACACATGAAGTTTCTTAATTTTGTGTGAGGAAAAAATAAACGGCACACAGTCATGGGTTAGGTCAGGGTTAACCTAATGCCATTATAATGCATGAAATTGGTCTCATGCCGTGTTTGTATTTTTGTATACAAAGAGCCGGCGTTTTGCCGCAAAAAGGTTGACGCAACCAAGAATTTATCGTTTTAAAAGAACAACAGAGAAAGTTGTTTTATAAAACGAAAATAGATTTGGTTAACCATATGAACCATATGTGACGTAAAAATTCATAAATAAATTGACGGTGGAATACCGCCAAATTGCTTGGAATGCAATTTGATGCGCGTACTCGCGTTTGTCAATTTATTATATGTTTGTACGTTATATGTATGTACGTATGCGCGTATGTTTTGCTTGCTAGCTTCAAGAAGTACGTTATCGTGTATGTACGTATGTATATTTGTAATCTTGTACGTAACAAGATTCTTATTATGATAACGAGTCCTTATTATAGATATATGCATATGTACATGTGTATGATGTATGTACGTTAGTTGTACTGATCGGGATATTGTGGCGCTAATGAGATAATGATGAATGCAGGTAATGATTCATTCATTACAGCATCCCCCTTGGAAAAAGAAAGTTCCGGGAATGAAATGAATGGGACTTTCTGATAAAACTGAGCAAAACGAAAAGCCGATGATCTAGGTACTTACATTATAATTTTTGTAGATAAAAGTTTATCGGTAACACTAATTTCTAGGTTAGTGGTTTTTTTTTTTTTTTATAATACTATTGTTATATTAATACTATTATATTTGTATTATTTATTTATAGTAAAATTGCAGTAGTGGTAATTTCTAGATTATTGATTATTATAGTAATAAAGATAATAGTAATTTTTGTCTACTGACTATTAGTAATTTGTTATAGTAATAAAAATATTTTAATTATATAAAAAATTTTGGATAATTACTTATCGTAGTTGTAAAGATATGATAGTAAAAGTACTGTTTCTTAACCTCTAGGTTATTGTAATAATTCTTGTTTGTTACTAATTTTATAGAAAGTAGTTACTAGATTTAATAGTAGGCTAGTTATTAGGTTCTAGTTTTTATTTATTATTATTATTATTATTTATTATTATATTTATTTGTATATAATTTCAAGGGTTATGACTATATATGACTATCTCTTCTTTTTTTTTTTTTTTTTAGGCGTACAATAGATTAACTTACATAGATTAAACAGCTTTTTGTTTTTCTTGTGCTTTGTAGTTAAACTTGCTTTCTTTTTCGAGTTGTGTGCATATATTTGTGTTTTTTTTTTTTTTTTGAAAATTCGCTTAAGGTGGTTAAGGTTGCATTGTTAACTGATAGGATGACTTGGGATTTTCAATCTCTAAGTCTCTTTGTTGTCTGCTTTTGTTTGCGCCAAGCCTTTTGGCTTTACATTTTTTGCATATTTGGACAATAATAACCATCAGGATTACCGCAAATAGAACATAAGAAATGACATAATGATGAATGTTGTGTGAATTCAGTGTGGGGAAACTTATATTTTCGCTTTGCTTAAGCCGATTGAGTGCTTCACTTAATGAATTTAACTCTTCATTATCGTGAAATTTAATGACGTGTACCTGGTCATTGGTGGAGTTGAATCTTTCAGGATGGGGTAAGTTAGAAGTTAGATTTAATGATGGGAGGTAGTGGTTACTAAGCTCAGATGTTTTAGTATTATGTACTTGGATAATTAGATCTTGGGTACGGAGATGGCATCCCGTGGAGAGATTAATAATTCCTGTGTTTTCCAAGTTATATGTAGTAATATTATTTCCGCAAATGGCATCGACCACTGTGATTTTTCGTATAGAAAAGAGCCACTTATTCGGTTGAGATAGTTGTATCCAAAAATCCATTTGAGGAACGGCTTTGATATTACAAGAAGATGGTATTTCATGACTGTGTTTGAGGAGTTGTACTTCGCATTGGTTATTTGTAGACTGGGTGTTAAATATGGGGTGTATAATACGGCACAAGAAATGTACTTGATCTTGCGTTTGACAGTTCTGTAACTCAAATCTGTTTACGGTGTAATAGTATTCTCTATTATAATCGATTACTAAATATTCGAGTGAAGGTTTTATAAAAATGAACTTATCTAGATGATTTGTCGGCAAGGGATGTATTTTCAGAAGCTGGTATTCATCTTTGAATGGGAGAGGGAGCTTGAGGTGAAAAATTATTCTATTGTCGAGAATTGTACTTCTCACGTTACCAATTTGATAGAGTTGTAGAAGGTTATTCTCGTTCTTGCCTACTGGTAAAGGGAGCGTATTGGGTAGTTCTTTTTGGATGTTTTCTAGGATATGTTTCATTTGAGGTGGGGTCATTATTGCTGGGTGTGGTTTACCATGTCTAACATCTGTTATCAGATCTAGTAAGAGGTTTTGGGTGGTCTGATATCGTACCATCATTAGTGCCGTTAGAGAGACCATCGTCTCGAGTTCAGTAGTAAAACTCTTCGATAGTTCATCAGTTTGTACGCGATTGGCTAGGTTACTCAAGGCGTTAAGCTTTTTCTCTACATGTAGGAATTGTTCTTTTATTGTCATGCGTATTTTATTGAATACATTAACTGTAGAATCAACGATGACGGTTTGATTCTTGATTAATTGCAATAGATAGTCTTGGTTGTTTTTTAATTTATCTATATGCGAGTTAAAAGTCTTAGCGTCATCCGCGTCGAGAGTGCCAAAAAGGGTCTTGCTTAGGGTTCCTACGGCATTAATTAATCCTCTTTTAAATCGAGTAGTTTCAGACTTTAACAGGAGTAAATTTTGTTTTAGGATTCCGATTATAGTGTATAATTGGTGTGTTATGTCTCTGCATAAGGGAGCCTTATTGTGGTAGTTTTCTATGTAATTACACAACCTATTTGTCTGTTCCGTATGATTACACAATTTCTCAAGTTCAAAATTGAATTCCTCTAAGTCATAATATGTTATTACTTGCCACTCGTTGCTGTAGAGACTTACTCTTCCTACTTCTTCGAAGTAGATTCCTGGATTGTTCCTCAGGATCGTTACTTGCAACGGTTCGTTTTGTATCATTGCGTCTGCACTGTGAGTTAGGAGGATGAAGACGAGAATCCAAATTATCCTAAGATAAATAAAAAATTATTTTCCTAATCGACGTATAGCTTAAGATTATTGTTGTGTACTGTTCTATTTTTGTTCCCTATTTTAATAGTAGTATTTTCCGTAGAATTAATAGTTACTATATCATAGGGTCCTGTCCACAACGGGGATAATTTGTTTTTCCTTGTGTGGTTCTTTAAAAAGACCTTATCTCCTAAGTTAAAGGTTCTCGCTTTCGAGTTTTTGTCATAGAATTGTTTTGATTTTTTTTTTTTTTTAGAATAGATTCTCTAGCTATCTGGTGACTATGTTGCAATCTCGCTTTTAGCTCATTGCTGTAATTATCGTAATTGTAATTTACCGTTGGGTTTGCTTTAATTATAGCTGGGATACTGGGTGGAAAACCGTATATCAACTCATATGGACTGTAATTGGTACTGGAGTGTGTACTTGTATTATATGTAAACATAGCATACGGTGTCCAAGTATCCCATGTTTGCGGGTCTCGGTTCACATAATGCCGTAGGTATTCGGCCTGAGTTCTATGACTTCTTTCCAGTGCTCCATTGGTCTGCGGATGGTATGGAGTCGTTTGCAGTTTTTTAATTTTTAAAAGTTTACACATTTGCGGAAACATTTCGCTTAGAAAATTAGAACCTTGGTCCGTCAATATTGATTCCGGTATTCCATGTCTACAGACTATATTTATAACAAAAGCTTCTGCTACGCTTCGAGCTTCTGCGTTCTGTAGAGGTATGGCCTCAGTATATTTCGTGAGGTCATCCTGGAATGTGAGGAGATACTTGTTACCGTTATAGCTTGCTGGCAATGGTCCTACTATGTCCAACGCTATTCTCTCGATTGGTCTCGTACTAGTCGAGGTAATTTTCATGGGTACTCTAGGATTTCTAACAAGTTTATTCATTTGGCATGATTGACATTTCTTTACAAAGTTTTCGACATCTCTGTTTAATCCAGACCAATTATATGCTGTCTGAATTCTTTTAATAGTCCGAGTTATTCCTTGATGTCCACCTAATGGTGTTTTATGTAAGGATTCCATTATGAGTTCTTGCTCTTTTGGGTCAGATACTATTTTTACTTGGGTTGTGTAAATATTTATTTTGACATTTATATTCTTTAAAGAGAAAGTTATCATATTTTTTAGCTCTGCGTGCGCTACTATGTCCATTTTAGGTATAGAAATATGAACTTCCTGTAAGTTTTTATTTTTGATATAATCCCTGATTTTTAAAAGGGTATTTAATATTTGTTTGAAACTGTCTATAGTTTTCATAGGTAAGGGTGCATTAGCAATTATATACGTTTGTCTACCATTCACGTACTCACGTAGTTGAGTACTTTGCATTTCCTCGTTCAATGATGGAAACAACTCTTTCAGGTAAGTTCCTGTTGGATCTTCTATTTTAGGTAAAATGAAGAATCTGTATGGTAAATTCTTTTGAGTCAGTATATGTCCTTTTATTTCGGAACAATCATCTGTATGGGGGGATGAAACGTATTCATTATATATTTTATTTAGATCCAGTGTATCTTCAGTCAGACTGGAGGCTTTTGCCTGATTGCGGGTCATTACGTTTATTGATTTTTGGACTGTAATTTCAGGTTCCTCAATTTTGATTCGACTTAAAGCATCAGCATTTGCGTTTTGTTTACCTGGTTTATGGATTATAGTATAGTCATACTCCTCTAGCTTAATTTTCCACCTCATAAGACGTGAGGTTGAGTCTTTCAAACTCATGAGCCATACGAGGGGCTTATGATCAGTGACTATATTGAATTTCCTTCCATAGATATATGGACGAAATTGTTCCACAGCATAAACTATAGCTAAAAGTTCCTTTTCAATTGTAGAGTATCTACATTCTGCAGGATTTAACGTCCGGCTGGCGAAACAGATAGGGTGATCTTTTCCAATTTTGCCTTGCGATAGCACAGCACCTAATGCAATATCACTTGCATCAGTGGTGACGTTGAATTCCTTATCGAATTCGGGGTAAGCCAGAATTGGTGCACTGATGAGTTTTTGCTTTAAGACCTTGAATGATTCATCACAAAACGTATCCCATACAAAAGTGGTATCTTTTTTCAAGAGATTAGTCAGCGGCTTAGCGAGTTTGGAAAAATTGGGGATAAAACGTCTATAATATCCCACAAATCCTAAAAATGACTTGATATCTTTTGGTTTTCTTGGAGTCGGATATGTCTTCACCGCGCTAATTTTACTCGGGTCAGGTTGGACTCCATTTTCTCCAACCACATGACCTAGATAAACGATTTCTTTACGTAGAAAATGACATTTATCTGGCTGTAATTTTAGTTGATGCATTCTTAGTCGATTAAACACTTCTACAAGCTTGGCGTTATGGTCACGTAAATTATACCTATAAATCACGATATCATCTAAGTATACAAAGCAGCGAATACCTTGAAGTCCCGTTAGGGCGGTATTCATCAGTCGCTGAAAGGTTGCTGGTGCTCCTTTCAGTCCAAATGGCATTCTATTATAGTGATAATGTCCAAATGGTGTGCTAAAAGCTGTTTTTTCTTTGTCTTTTGGTGACATCGGGATTTGGTGGAATCCATTGGCCAAGTCCAAGGTTGTGAAGTATTTGGATCATCCTAGTTGATCCAAGATATCCGTTATATTCGGTAGTGGGTAGGCGTCTCCGAGAGTAACTTCGCCTAAAGTCCACTACTACTCGCCAACGTTTTTGACCTGTTTCATCTGGTTTCTTTGGTACTAGTAGCAAGGGAGAGTTCCATGGACTCTTGCTAGGGCTTATGATATTTTGGTCTATCATGTCATTAATTTGCCTATTAATCTCATTTCGTTGAGATTCCGGTAATCTGTATGGCTTGAGATAGATGGGCGTAGTATCTATTTTGACTGGAATCGTATGTGCAGCGGCATCAGTATATGTTAATGCGTCTCCTTCTAAATAGAATAAATCATTGAATTCTCTACAAATATTCGTAAGAGCTAATTTGTCCTCTTTGTTACAATGTTCTAATTTTAAATTACTTTCCAATGTTTTTGGGCGGTTTTCTATTGGGTCGGATTTATAATTGGGCTGAATCACCTCATAGTTCCGTACATAATCCCAAATTGGTTCTATCTCATTTTTCGAGATTTCAATATCTTCTTCGTTCGTATTCATCATTAGTACTCTTACCATACTGTTACTCGTTTGTGCCAAGGTGTTTCCTATGTATATAACTGGTCTTACTTCTTTTTGTTTTATTAATAATTCGCCTTTTTCCTCTGTTATTGGAAGTGATACCATTATTTCTGAACGTGCAGGTAATGTAATTTTATCAGATTTTTGATCATCATTAGCTGTATACAGATCACAGTCGTAGCGTCGTGAATCTGTATCAGATTTTTGATCATTATTAGCTGTATACAGATCACAGTCGTAGCGTCGTGAATCTGTATCTGATTTTTGATCATTATTAGCTTTTGATGAACTCGCGGGTCTTTTTAGAACATACAGCATAAAATAATATATTATTTGGAGGAGAATTGTCAATATGTTTGCGTTATTGCAATTACTACTTGTGGGTACATCGCTCAATGTAGCTGAATTTTTTGCTTCGGAAGTATTGCTTTCATTATTTATTTTATTTATTTTACCCTTTAATGGAGACATTTCTCTGAATTGACATTCGTATTCCTGACTTAAGCAGGCATCTGTGTTTATAATTAGCATATTTTTTGAATAATCTATTACGCATTTGTATTTAGATAGGAAGTCATTTCCTATTATCCTATCATAAGGTAAATTATTACCGTTTGGTATGATATGAAAAGGATGCTTTATTTTGCAGTTATCTTGGATGGATATTGTTCCATATGAAACTCCAAATGAAGGAAAACAATTACCAGACAGGGTTGTAATTGTGCATTTTTGCTTCTCATATACGAGAGCGGAATCGTCAGTAGCTTTTGCTCTGAGTAGACTTATTTCTGCACCAGTATCTATTATAAAGTTTGCTTTTGTTTTCTGGGAGATATCGATATGGAAAGCAACCACTAGGGCGCTTTTATGCATCTTTATTGGGATGCTTAATTGGGTGGTTGATGGACTACGGCTTGAATATCTTCCTCGCGGGAGGTTTCGCCGTCTGAATACACCCGCGTGCAATCGTTTCCCAAGGAAAAATTTTCTGGAGTTGTCCACCTTACTTGCTTCATGTGGCGAGGTTGTCCTCTGCCATTATTTTCGGCATTAGACAAATTTTGAGGTTGGTAAGCTCTTGGATGAGCCCCAAATTGAGCTTGCCTATTTGTTGGGTACTGGGTGCGGCGTTCATCAAACTGTCTTTGCCTACACTCTCTAGCGTGATGGTTTGGTTTGCGACAATAGCCGCATGTAATTCTATTTATTTCCCTTTTTATGTTTCGGTAAGCATTTATTAAGGGCAACTGCTTCCTCTTGAAACAATTCTCTTTAGTGTGGCCTCTTTTTGAGCAATAGTCGCATACTTGCACATTAGGCGCTGTTTTTTGAGTATGGGGTTGAGTTTCCTCAATGCGTTGAGCATGTTCGGAAGCAAAAGTTATGAGCTTCCTTAGTGAGGTCTCTGAACGTGCCTTAACGATGACCCTAAGTTGTTCGCTTTTAAGGCCGTCTTCAAATGCTCTAATGGCATTTTTCTCATTCTCTGAGATGAGATATGTCCTTGCAGAAGATTCTGTGGCTTCATTAACCGTGGCGCTATTCAAATCAGCTAGCTGTTTTGATAGGCGTGAAGCAAAATCATATATGCTTTCCCGTGTAGTTTGTTTGAGTCGCAGCAATTCTCCTTGTATAGCCACACGTGGTCTATGCTCTTGGAATTGCTCGACGAGTTCTGCTTTTAATTCATTCCAGTTTGAGACTTCTTTATATTTAAAGATGTCATATGCCGGGCCAGTTAGCTTTGTTTTTAAAATGCTAAGCAGTATTTTCTTGTCGGCGTCGCTCTTGGATGTCGTAAATAACATGTCGCAGCACGAGAGATACCGATGCAGGTCACCTGAGTTTCCATCGAACTCTGGGATCATATTCCGCGCATCCGTTAATGTTATTCTGAGGTCCGATAACCCCGAATTAGTACCAGTAGAAAGAGGTTGAGTCATTTTGACTCGATTAGAGGCACGTAATAAACGAGAAGCGCGAGCTAGTTGGGCAACCGTACGTTTACGGCTATTCCCGGGCTGGGCTGAATAATCGCGAAAACGTGTAGCGACTATCTTGCTAACGCCTTCACTTACTTTTTAGTGGTTAGGTGCGAATGGTGAAGAACACAACACTTTTAACACACGGAATCAATGGAGCAATAAAGAATAGATATGCAACGAAATTCTATACGATAAAGTAACACGCGAATATAAAGTAACACAAAGAGAAGAGAAATTTTTTTTTTTAAATTTTACGAAAGGCCGTCAAGTATTACACTTTTACAAAAGGGAGCATCAAGCTTGTAGCAGCACACAAAAAATTGTATTATTATGTCTCCGAGAGAAAGAAAAAAAATCCGAAGTCCTGAAAAAAATGCAAGTGGGACTTAAACACCTCATTACTTTATCTGAAGAATTACAACGTTAAAGGGGCGCAATAATTAATATGTACGCAATAATTAATATGTATGTCGAAAGAGAAAGTTTTTTTCACTAGCACAACACCTTAGGTTTTTTTTTTTTTTTCTGAGAAACACTTATATATTTTATATGATAATTGTCAGTATAAATTTAATGATTATAAATATTTGATGTGCTTATTAATTTCTTGACAGATATTTAAATTTAATAGTTTTAGTTTCTAAATTTACATGTAACAAGCTGACTTACTTTCGAAGAGTGCTGTATCTGCGTAGTCTTTGCTGAGTTTTCACGAATTCCTGGAAGTCCATCGTTTCTTCGTCAGATTCTGCTGGTCGGGTATACTCCTTAATTTCTGCCTTGATGTTCTGGAGCTTGTTTCCTCTGTTTTTGCTTTCTCTGGGGTCCATTTCTTCTTTGTGTTGATATTTGATGATATTTTTATATTTATCACAATCCCTGAGCGCCTGGATGGGATTGGGTTGTGTGATACACAACGATGGGTACACCTATAGCGCCTGGCTTAGGTTACCTTTGTTGTAGCTTCTTTACTTTATCGAAGCTAAAGTAATCGTGACGATAGGTAGCTGGGATACGATCCTCAGCGCTGCCACCAATTTTTTGTTACGGGTGTGTCTTTGCCGTAACTTGGACCTAGGAGTGCTTGCTACTGCGAAGATCACTAGCCCAATTGAACAAAATCGAAACACTTAAACACTTTTTACTTTGACAATAATTACTTTAATTCATTCCTTAGTACACTTTTCTTATCTTTTCTTTTAGTACTTTAATAGATTAGTATTTTTTACTTATAGGAATAGGTTGCCTTACCTCTGGTGGGGGGTCAACCTTATTCTTTAGACTTTGGAAAAACTTCTGCCTTGTCCCTGAGATGCATCGGCTATTTATTTAGTTGGATTCTGGCATTGCTCAGCAAAATTGATAAAAATAGGTATGGGGGTAACTATCTAGGAAATTCCATATAGGAATTCCAGAAATCGAATATATCGGGAACGCCTTCTCAATATATTGGTAATAGCCAATTTTGCATATTCCTCAATATTTTGTAGTTCCACAAGAGTATTTCCCCTTCATTCAAAAATTCCTTTGCAACCATTGGTCAACCATATATATACGGAAGAAACCAATGTTACAAAAAACTCAGCACTATTGCCCAATAAGTGGGTCAGTTTCCATTTCACTTTACACAAGGGATTTCCCAATTATGTACACGTAAAAAGTAAAAATGTCACACATGAAGTTTCTTAATTTTGTGTGAGGAAAAAATAAACGGTACACAGTCATGGGTTAGGTCAGGGTTAACCTAGTGCCATTATAATGCATGAAATTGGTCTCATGCCGTGTTTGTATTTTTGTATACAAAGAGCCGGCGTTTTGCCGCAAAAAGGTTGACGCAACCAAGAATTTATCGTTTTAAAAGAACAACAGAGAAAGTTGTTTCATAAAACGAAAATAGATTTGGTTAACCATATGAACCATATGTGACGTAAAAATTCATAAATAAATTGACGGTGGAATACCGCCAAATTGCTTGGAATGCAATTTGATGCGCGTACTCGCGTTTGTCAATTTATTATATGTTTGTACGTTATATGTATGTACGTATGCGCGTATGTTTTGCTTGCTAGCTTCAAGAAGTACGTTATCGTGTATGTACGTATGTATATTTGTAATCTTGTACGTAACAAGATTCTTATTATGATAACGAGTCGGTATTATAGATATATACATATGTACATATGTATGATGTATGTACGTTAGTTGTACTGATCGGGATATTGTGGCGCTAATGAGATAATGATGAATGCAGGTAATGATTCATTCATTACATGGTGCATCCCTATAGCCACACGGATTAGATTTGATTCGCAAGAAAGCATTGACTACATCCATCTCTGATACATTACTCAGGCTTAAATTATGTCCATTGCCGACCTGCTCTAGGCTAATGGCATCATTATGGATTGAGAGTGAGCTGTCCTGCGTCATGTCTGGGCCTCCTGGATTGGTCTATTTCGAGTTTCTACAGGAGTGTTGTTTAGACTCGTCTCACTTGTTATAGTAGGCTCCACTGGTCACGTGGATGGTTCAGCCATCCTGCATAAATATTCAGCAAATTCCTCTGGATTAATGTTTTAGTTTTCTTTCGCTTTCGAACCAAGACCAATTTCTTTAATTTTTTTCCAATTGATGGCATTGCCGTCTCTTAGTCCCCTGAGGGTGCTCGATCTAAGTCTCGCCCTTACCATGTAATCCGCTAGTCTCCTATGTTTGTAAAATGATCTGTAATTACTTTGTGTCTTGTTTCTCTTCCACTCCCGGTATGCAATGTCCCGGATTTTACACGCAAGAAGAATCTCTGGTACCTTGAAAATTAGTTCACTTGTTGACCGGGTCCGGATTGTCTTCATTGGAACTTGTCTATCAAAAACTCTATAGATGTTTTCAGAAAAGTATATAGCCGCCGTTTCCACATTTGTTTCATTAAAAATGGGGGACCAATCTATACTTGTTAGGTCAGCTTGGAGCGCCTCTTGTTGAATTGCATTAAAGCTTCTAAAGGATTTTAAGGATGATGGACGAGAGAGCGAGATATTTAGTGACGCAAATAATATTTCGTGGTCTGAGATACCACGACATTGTCCATTTGATTCCAAACAGAACTGGGGGAGTGCAATAAATAGGTCAATGACCGATGCCGAGCTTGGACCATATCGCGTGGGTTCGCTGTTAAGGATGGCCAGCCCTTTTTCGCCCAGCAGGTCATTTTACTTTCCAGTGAGTGTGGTTGTTGAACCGATGTTTATGTTGAGATCCCCACCTATTAGTACTCGAGATGAACGACTTAGCAGTAAGTCTAGAAATTCCGAAAAACCTGATAATTCAATGTCTGTGAAGGTGGCCGCGCATCTGTAAATCACTGCCAGTATTATGGGTTCAGTATTAATCCCCAAGTCCGAAATTTGAACTGCCATCATTTCCCAACTGTTGTCATTAGCTTGGTGTATTACTGTCGACAGCACAGTGTTATTTACATAAACAGCTATTCCACCTCTTCTTTTCTTGATCTTGTCCAGTCTATGTAGTCTGAAACCCTGTATTTCAATCATTTTTGATGAATGGTAAGATATAGTCCATGTCTCACATAAAAGAAAAGCACCAGTTTTATTAGAATCCGCTAGATGTCGTATTGAGTGCAGGTTTTTAATCGTAGATCGCGCATTTAAAGATAATATGCTGAAAGCAGATGACGGGAGAGCTGACGATAGCTCCTCCTGTGTGGATAGAATGATATGATTTCTATCCATGTTTGATTGTGTGATTAGAAATAGAAGTGGCTCCCGACAGATGTAGAGCCAGTTCCGAAGAGAAGCGAGATGCTATCACATTAACTGCGTTGTCCTGTGATTTGAATGTCACAAAAGTTTTCCTATTCCTGGTTGCTACACTTAAGACACGATGGTTCCTCTTGAGGTCCAGTGCCTTATATAACAATTCTCGTTCAGCCTGATCTAGATTTTCGTTGAAATATACTCTCGTCTCCGGGCTTCCTGGTACTATTTTATTGAGCGTAAGAGGTGCAGAGCTTAGTTTACGAATATAACGCTGAAAGAAATTATTGCAGTCTTCTTCACTGTAGAATCTAATAAGTGATTTTGGTATATGAGTTGGATTGTTATGTGCACTTGACCTTGCATTAACAGGTGCGGCCAGCTCTATCTCATTTGTGAAGGATGATTCTAGACCCACACTTTCGCATAAGTCTGGAAGAACTTTTCTTTAAATTTGCCCTTTAACAATTCGCTTTGTAAGTTGCTAACAATTAGCGTTCTTCTTTTTTCCGAATTGCGTGTTCCGCAGTTGATTCCAGAGAGAGTGATTGCTGACTCCTTAGTTCCGTTGGTTAGAAAGTCTCTTTTCTCTGTTAGTTTTAATATTTTGTTATGCAGATCATCCAACTGATGATTTTCGTGTGATGATAACCCCTTTACTTTAGGTGATCGGGCAATTGGTGTTTGGTTCCACTCCCGAGTTTGCTCGTCGACTGGGTGATTGTTTGTTATGTTGGTAGCGATATCAATCCTTTCCTTCGTTTTCCCAATCGTAGGTTTGGTCTGAGTTCTTGCTGCTTTTGCTGGGCTGGACAGTGGAGTCAAGTTCTTGTTGTGCCTATTTGCTGTGATTTAATACTGAGGTGATTATTAGATATGCTATACATGGTGTACATACCCATTTGACTCTCTCTTGTTTGTAGCACGAGTGATATTGCCCAGTAGTGATACTCGTACACGCTAAGTGTGCCCAATTTTTACAGCCTGAGCAATCTATCCATATGACTTTATCCTCGTTGTCTGTTTTTTTTGGAGGGTCCTCTTTCGATTTGCAGTTGATGCAGATATAGACTTCTTTTACTTTGGGTGTTTCAGATTTTGTTTGGTTACCCGAGCAGGATTTACTTTTTATGATTGTAGATTTTGGTGGTTCCGTTTTCCGTTCCGGAGTTGAGACCTTCGGTTTTTTTCGCGTTTTGCGATGGTTGTGTATCAGAACCCATGTAGAAGACACCCTAGTGCTGCCAAGCTAGATGAAATCTATACGAACGACTACACAAATCAATTATACTTCGTACCTTTGAGCCAATAATGAGTTTAGCTGTGCTTATATTCGTGGTAAAGATAAGGAGCTCGTAACTGTATTTTAGTACAATGCTCAATAATAATATAGGATTATCTATGCTTCTCTGTATTTCACATTCCCGTTGCTACAGAGCCTGTGAAAACTTATGTGCAGCACTAAGGACTAAGCCTATCTCTTACAAATAAATGTACCAAAGAACTAAAGAATTAAGATACAGGATCACCTTGAGGCTCCACAAGATTGCTCTAATGTCTTGATTCGATGTGCTTGCCTGTCTTTGAGTGTAAATGCCTAGTGGGCTGATTTTTCTCTACGGGAATACAGTGCCGCCCAGTCTTTACCTGATCTGGGAGTATTCGTGTGACCAATGTCGTGATTCTTCAAGTGTATCTTCAAGTGCCGAGATGTTTCAGCAGTTTGATATCCAGTTTGTGGATGTTTAGTCACCAATCTAACTACTATATAGTTGAGCGTTTTCACCCTTCGTTCGACTAAATTTCACAATATATTTTATAAAATATTTCGATTATTGCGAATTATTCAATATGGCGACCGAACGCTGAACCGGCGTCTTCCTCTTCACTCGATGCGAACTTTTGGAAAATTTTTCGCTATGGTCTTAATCAAAAGGATTCCAAATATTTCACCTCACATATGTACTCAGTGAAAGATAGCACAGGTTTTTGCTGTTTAATGCTAATTAAAAACACCAGAAATTAACTAGAGATTATAAATTTTGCGGAGCTAGAAAATTTACGACCTGTCATTTGCACCAGTGTTACCATCAATCGACTCGAGGAGCTCGAGACAAACACAAAAGCACTAGCCGACCTAGAAAGACAACATATCAGCGTTGTCAAAACAACTCTCCAGCAAATCCAAAAGCCATTGACATCCCTTCAGGAAAGGCAGCGTCAAATAAACCTCCAGGTAAATAAAATGCACAATATCACTGATGATTTACTAATGAGACAATTAAGGCAGGAAATAATTTCAAGCCTGACTGTTCAGTCCACCGACGTAGTTAATTCCCCCGATGCTTTTCCTTGTTGCTGCAAACTCCTTTCTTCCTAAAAAGACAAAATAAAGGAAACACAAAGAACCAAAGTCTAAATGAAATCAACAAAAAACCACTTATCTAATAGTTGGGAACTTCCTTCCGTTCATCCAGGGATGTCAAAACATTCCAACAAATAAGTTTAACACCTGAAACATAAAAATATTATTATTCAAAACAAAAATTGTGCAAAATTTTTAACTTACCTCAAAAGTATACCACCATCTCGTATATTTACATTTCGTAATCTCACATAGTGACATTACGTCAAATCATTTGATTTCGCCTCAGTCATCAAATTCAATAAACGTTGCTAGGGCAACACCGAGAGGCGAGAGCTCATAACTGGATGCGGCGTCTATACAAAGCCGACGAGCCGTTAGCAGAAAAGCATTCTTGGTTCAGAGCTCATCTGATTCGTAGACTAATTCGAGTGACAAGAATAATATTCCCAACCTCATTATAGAAGATTAATTCTATATTTCAGAGATTAATCTGAAAATCCTATCATTTCCAATATGCCGTCCCACGCCTAAGCAGAAGTTTAATTCTGCGCAGAGATTAATCTGCAATATTCCGTGCCACACCTAAGCAGAAGTTTAATTCTGCGCAGAGATTAATCTGCTACATCTCCTGTCCACATCTCCTGTCCACATCTAAGCAGAAGAAAACTTCTGCTGCAGAGATTAATCTGCCACATCTCCTGTTCACATTTACGGAAGAATAATTCTGATGCAGAGATTAATCTGCGTTTCTTCGTTATAGTAGCATAATGCTACACTTCTGCGCACGAATAATGATCTCAGGTAGATTTGTATAGGAAAAAAGATGGATATGGAAGAATTACAACACAATTTTATAAGTTACGAATCAATTTATTCCCGAGAACCGATTATTACCAAAGTCCGTAAAAAACTGAATTTTAGCTTTTTGAATAAAAGTTACTTACCCTTGGAACAGAATGAAAGTAGCCACCACGCAGGAAAATGTCACGCAGAAGTAGGTTATAAGGCAATGCCATTTAAGTGACCCCAATGAACGTAGGCATCGTAGCCACCACGCAAAAGTTGGTCGACTTTCAACTTTAGCGCAATTATCCTGCGTTGACATTTCACAGCTGATTAACATTTTGTTTGTTTTAAAATTTTGATTGCTGAACATCATGGGTTTCAAAGAAAATTTAATTATGGTGGTGAAAAATATTAAAAATAATAATATTGTGGTCCCAATTTATTATTAATACAGCTAACAAAATTCATTTAAATTTCATCTTGACGCAGTCATCAATGGCCATTGTGTTCACCATGTTTGGTGGCTACGATTTTGACACTTCATCACCGCATTGTGCTTGGTGGCTGCGATGCATTCTGTTCCAAGCATTAGGGTTTCAGCGGAAACCGTCTAGACGTACAAAACAGAAATTTGTGAAAAACAAAAACAAAAGTGTATGATTACATATAGAACGAGGAAATTTTATGGAAAAACAAAAGTGTTTGGTTACATTTAGAACTTATGTTGTGTAAAAAATGCTTTATCAGTTAAAAATGAATGGCAATAAAATTTTACAAACTGTGGGAAAAATATTTTAAGTAAATGAAAATGAAATAAATGAAATTAATGAAATTAATGTGCAATATCTGAAATTATATGTTAGGTTGTATGTGTAGTTGGGAACGTAACTCCTCCCTTCTCAGTGTGAAGCGAAGGCCATCTGAGCGATCGTCTAGTTGGTGTTGATGTACTCTGGTTGTATAGAAGATGACTGGAGGGTTTGGTACGTCTGGTCCTTTTCTCAGCCTTTTATAGATTTTATAGGTGCCACAAATGATAATCGCACCCAAACTGATGAGGATCATTGTTAAGTAAGAACGGGTTTCAGATAACTTGGTTTCATTGGATAGGATCCTGATAGCTTCCATGTTCTCCATTGTCCAGTTGCTTAGTTTCTTGAGGCTTAGTTTTTCCATGACGTAGCTGCTATTGACTTCATTAATTAAGGTAGGTAAAATCTGTATTGAGTCCCAAAAGGTAGCTATTTTGCTTTAGTATGTTATATTATTAATTTTTATTGTACAGTTGTTGAAGTTGATAAGGGTTACTCCCTTCAGCGTCTTGTTTTGTATGGCTGAATCACAGGTTGTGTCATCTAGGGTTGTATTTCGGCTGATGATGAGTAGTAAATTGGGCTCCAACAGCTGTATATTTTCCTGGACTTTGTTCTCGATCAATTTACAGTTTGATTTCTTGTTGTGTATAATATTTGGTACGCATGAGTCTGCCTCTATGTCCTTCAGTGAAATTTTTTCGCAGTACTTCATATTTTCAATTGTTTGACAAGGCTTATCCATATATTTATACATGAATTTGTTTAGTAAAAGGAAGGGGGCTTTCAAATCTATGGTGTAGTTATCGTTAATGGGTAGTTCCTTTAAATTGTAAAGGGAAAAATTATCTGTGGATAGGATAGGGATCTGTATAACAAATATTAAATTAGAGCCATTATAGAAAGCTTGTAATTTGATGACTTCATAAATGTTGTCATCTGATAAAATGATAGTGTTTTGATTTCTCAATATTTCGTGAATGTAGAATACTTCTTCAGGGTGCAAAATGTGTTTTGATATGATATCTAACTTGGCGAGGATTATTGATTTTGAAATGTCTTTGAGGTGTTCGTTTAATAGCTCAATATCATACATTAGTTGTTCAAAATATTGATGGAGTACAAGTTCTATATTCAATCGCTTAATTTTATTGGCTACGTTTAATTGATACTCTTGAATGTAATTTTCTAGTGTTTCTTGTTGTGCATTAATATGTGTGGATATATTATTGAATCTTTCTATCATTCTTTCGTTTAGGATTATTTGTTTGTTAAGCTGATTTTTAATAATGTTTTCATTTGTACGTAATGATTCTAAATGATTACTAATTTCCACATAGTCATTGTGGTCTAAGTTTCCAGTAATATCTTTTATGATTGTACCTAATCCATTTATTAACCCACGTTTTACTTTATATTTTGGGACGATTACGTCTAAATTATGTACCAATTTATTATATTTGCTTTCCAATATTTTTGTTGTTACAGTATATTTCTTTTGGTTCCCTGTTTGATTTATTAAGTTATCTATATTTCTGCCAATAATTTCCACATTAACTTGGTATTCGGTGATATTTATTATATGCAACATTTTAGAATAATTTTCAATTAACTTGGCGTTTCCTAAATTTAAGGACAGTAATCCCTGGTTTTTGCTCAAATCCTGAATGTTTAATCGTTGTCCTTGGGCGTTGTTGGTAACCCTGAAAATTTACGTTTCGTTTTAATATTTTGTTTATGAACTTTTCTTTTATTTGAGATGACAGTAATTTTGTTATTTTTAATGACTTTATGTTTCATAAATTTGGATGCTAATTTATTACGTCTATTTTCGGATTCAAAAATTATTTCATCTGTATCAAAATCCGGCGGAAGTAGGTAAACTATGCGGGTTCTGGATCAAGTGCATGTGCACTTGATGTAGTACGTGGTCTTGTAGGGTACAATGTGACCTTTGTTTGACCTTGAAAATGGGGGCGGTGTTTGGGGCGTGGTCTTGTAGGCTACAATTTGACCTTGAGGGTTTAAAGATGGCGGTGGTGTTGTGTGTGGTGACGTAAGTGGGGTTTGGTCAATGTGGTGGTGGTGGTGGTTGTCGGTATTTGGGGCGTGGTCTTGTAGGCTACAATTTGACCTTGAGGGTTTAAAGATGGCGGTAGAACGTGATCTTGTAGGGTACAATGTGACCTTTGTTTGACTTTGAAAATGACGTCGGTGTTTGGGGCGTGGTCTTGTAGGCTACAATTTGACCTTGAGGGTTTAAAGATGGCGGTGGTGTTGTGGGTGGTGACGTAAGTTGGGTTTTGGTCAATGTGGTGGTGGTGGTTGTGTTGGGTGTGTAGTAAGTGAGGATCATAAGAGGTGGGGGTGGCATGGGTTCGTGGAAAGCATTCGACCAATGAGGGCATGGTTGCGCATACACATGTCCATGCATGAATCGTTGTAATAAAGCATTCAGCCAATCGAGACCGCCGGATGTGTGCACGAATTTAATTTAAACAAAACAGGAAATGTGTGGGTGGAACACCTGGGCCGCGATAATGTGCAAGAACAACACCGGATGTTTTTCAAAGTTTGAATTGGGAATAACAGGAAATGTGTGGGTGTACAAACGGGGCCGTCGGATGTTTGCGTGAATTTATTTTGGGCAAAACAGGAAATGTGTGGGTGGAACACCTGCACAATATTTCCACTTGTTGCGAAATTCATGCTATGACTCATACATATTCAAACACTCATACATTGTGCAAGAACAACACCGGATGTTTTTCAAAGTTTGAATTGGGAATAATAGGAAATATGTGGGTGTACAAACGAGGCCGCCGGATGTTTGCGCGAATTTATTTTGGACAAAACAGGAAATGTGTGGGTGGAACACCTGCACAATATTTCCACTTGTTGCGAAATTCATGCTATGACTCATACATTGTGCAAGAACAACACCAGATGTTTTTCAAAGTTTGAATTGGGAATAACAGGAAATGTGTGGGTGTACAAACGAGGCCGCCGGATGTTTGCACGAATTTATTTTGGACAATTTTCAAAGCTTGAATTGGGAATAACAGGAAATGTGTGGGTGTACAAAAGGGGCCGCCGGATGTTTGCGCGAATTTTAGGTATTAGGACGGTTGAGCGTGGGAAAATTTTGGGGACCGTGGGAACTTTTTATACAAGTTGGGAGTTTTTAGTTGCTAGCTAAATGAGAATGATGTATATTTTTAAAAATAGAAAATTTTATATTGCGGTTATTTTTAGCTCAATTGAGACTTTTTCTCGCGCTAAAGCTTATCAGCAAAAAAAAAACAGCGTGCATAATTTATTTTTAGCTTGGAATAAGGTATATAAGGTAAAAGATATAATTTGAACTTTATCAGTATAAGATAAGATTCCTCGGAAGCTACATCAACGTTTATTTTATTTTAAATTTATCTGATTTAGAAGAAATAATGGACCAGCAAAAAAGAATAAATAGAGTTTTAAACAAGGTCAACGCTTGCAGCACCTACAAGGAAATTTTGAAAGTAAAGGATATGCTGATTAATAAAGCATATACGGTATTAAAGGCACGGAGATGTTCAACCCAATATGGTCAAAGGATTTTATTGGAACTGGAGGCGAATGTCATTTACCTACCACAACGTTTCAATAATTTATCTGATGAGGTTCTCGAAGATATCAACAAAGAAGCAAGTTTCTACATAGTTAATGGAGGTGAATTTGGAAAATCGTTTAATCTTAAGATTTCACATCCTGTTGAATTAAGTGAATTCATTGAGCCAGTGAATTTTTATAACCAAACATATTAAATATGTATTTTATATAAAAAAAAAAAATAATAAAAAAAAAAATAAAAAAAAAAAAAAGTTGTTGTTTTTTTTACCTAAGAAATTGGTGTAGGGTGTGGTTATATTTTAACATTTTTTGTATAGGTGTTTGCAGTATTAGAGGGCGTGGTTATATTTCAACATTTTTGTATAAAATAGGGCGCTCATGCACTAATTGTCAAAGTTTGTGGTAATATATAAAAGCAGAAGGTTATTTGTGCATTCAATTCGTTGTTACAAACAATTAACTATCATATATCAACTATCAAAGTTTGTGATAATACCTAAAGCCAAATGTTATTTGTGTATTTAATCCGTTATTGGTGCAATTTTTTCATTTTGTTTAACAACAATGGCTTCAATTAAAAAGAACGTAGTGAATATGGTTGATGAAATTAAAATGGCTTTGAGAAATATAAAGGGTCCTACGGATGACCAAATCAATGATGTTCTTAAAAAATGCAGATTATATATTCAGTGATCGTGTTCAGTGTTAAGGATGAGTTCCAATATGGGAACTAAAAGGTATCTTCAAAGGTGTATTATAGAACTCAAGGGGTTTAAAGTAAAGCTACATTCACTGTTGCATCGTGGTCGGGGTAATAGTTCTCAAGGAGAGTCTAGAAAATCTCGTGTAGTTTGGGAGGATGTGGAATCAGCATTTATGGATCGAATCAGGACAGGAGTAGTAGTTAATTTAATTCATAAGGACCCCAAAATATTTTTAGAAGATGCTCAACATTTATTTTCACGACGAATTCAAAACATTTTAAAGAAGTATAACACACTTAAAATTAATACTACGTTCTGTGGAGAGTTTAAAATTACTCGAAAGGATGATGATGCACTTGAATTTAAATATTTTAATACAAAGAATGTGGTAGTAGATCGTGGCACAGATTTAAAGCAATGGTTTTTTGAAAATATTCAACAGAATATATTAGTTCAACTAGAAGAATTTCAAGAGCGTGATAGTGGATGGGCTTTATCAAGTATTATTAATTTAGCCGTCAATATTAATAAGTACGAACCCTTTCGAGGGTCATCATATATCGACTTACCACCTGAAATAAAGTGTAAACATGCGTGCATTAACATTAATAATAAGGATTCTGCATGCTTTGCATGGGCTATAGTTTCAGCACTTTACCCAGCCGAACATAATTCAAATAGAGTATCAAGTTATCCACATTACAGCGAGATCTTGAATTTGAATGGAATTGGTTTACCTCCTGAATTAAATGAAATAACTAAATTTGAAATGGTGAATGCTATATCCGTAAACATATTTGCTTTGGAAAAAAGAAAAAAACAACTTCACACAGTTCCAGTTCGTCTAACAAAAGACCGGCAAGATAAACACGTTAATTTATTATTAATTCAGAATTATTATGAAGATGATGATGATGATGATGATGATGATGATGATGATGATGATGATGATGATGATGATGATGATGATGATGAGGAGGAGGATTCTAACTTTGAAATTAAATACCATTATTGTTGGATTAAAGACTTGTCACGCCTAGTTTCGTATCAACTCTCTAAAACAAATAGAAAACAGTATATTTGTGATAGATGCCTTCATTACTTCTATTCAGAAGAAAAACTAGCTGCACATGTTGATGACTGTGCGAAAATGAATGAGTGCAAAATTCTCTTGCCAACAGAATACAATAAATGGTTGAAATTTAAAAATTTTAATTTTAAGGAAAGCGCACCTTTTATAATATATGCCGATTTAGAATGTTTGTTGAAACCTGTTTCTAATGATGAGTTGGGGAAAACAACAAGATACCAAAAACATTAGGTCTACAGTGTGGGATATTATTTCAACTGTTCTTTTAATAGTAGCCTGAGTGCCTTTCGTTCTTATAGAGGTGCTGATTGTCAGCATTGGTTCGTAGACCAACTACAGCAGATTCTGAGAAAGGTAGAGGACATATTTTCAGAGATTAAACCACTCATTAGGTTAACTGAAGATGAGAAAGTGCAATTTACACAAGGCAGATATTGTCATATTTGTGAACAACCTTTTGCAATTGGAATAAAACGTGTACGAGATCATTGCCATCTAACTGGAAAATATAGAGGTCCAGCTCATGAAAAATGTAATCTTAATTATCAAGATACACGTATAATTCCGGTAGTATTCCACAATTTGAGCGGTTATGATGCTCACTTTATAATAAAGGAAGTTGCAACTGCATTTGAAGGCAGAGTGGATCTTTTGCCAATTAATAAAGAACGATATATATCATTTACAAAGAATGTTAAAGCTAGTGAAATTAAATTCCGTTTTATTGATTCATTCAAATTTATGGCATCATCTTTAGATAAACTGGCGTCATATTTACCTAAAGAACAGTTGCTTATAACAAAAAAGGAGTGGAACCATTTGAATTTTTCAGAATTTGAGCTAGTAACGAGAAAAGGTGTATTTCCTTATGATTACACCAGCGACTGGGGAAAATTGGATGAGGTAACATTACCACCCCAGGAAGCGTTTTATAGTCAATTAAATGAGTCTGATATTTCTTATGATGATTACTTACATGCACAAACTGTGTGGAAAACATTTCGCATACAAACTCTTGGTGAATATTCAGATTTGTATTTAAAGATCGATGTTCTACTTTTAGCCGACGTTTTTGAGAATTTTAGAAAGGTATGTGCAAAAACATATGGTTTGGATCCTGCGCACTATTTTACTCTACCAGGATTAACATGGGATGCTATGCTGAAATATACCAAAATAGAGCTGGAGTTATTAACGGATATCGATATGGTTATGTTCATAGAACGAGGAATTCGAGGTGGAATAAGTCAGTGTTCAAATCGATATAGCAAAGCGAATAATAGCTATATGATAAACTATAACGATCAAGAGGATTCCAAATATCTCATGTACTTTGATGTTAATAATTTATATGGTTGGGCAATGTCCCAGTATCTTCCAACACATGATTTCAAATGGGTGAATACAGATATAGAAATTACTCATGTATCGGATGAATCACCATTAGGTTACATATTAGAAGTCGATTTTGAGTACCCACAACATCTGCATGATAAACATTCAGATTTACCATTTTGTTCAACACATGAAGCACCTGTAGGATCTAAGGAACAAAAACTGATGACTACATTATTTAATAAAGAAACGTATGTTATTCATTATAAAAATCTGAAGCAGTGCATAGCTCATGGACTTATTTTGAAAAAAGTACATCGAGTTCTTTAATTCAATCAGTCTCCGTGGTTAAAGAAATATATTGACTTAAATACTGAAAAGCGTAAGAAAGCTAGAAATGAATTTGATAAAAACAAATATAAGCTTATGAATAATGCGGTCTTTGGCAAAACCATGGCAAACGTACGTAAACATTCAATAGTAAAATTGCTTACTAAATGGGAAGGTCGATATGGGGCCAAAGTTATGATAGCTAAACCGAACTTCCACAGCAGATCTATTTTCGATAGAAATTTGGTTGCCATTGAATTAAATAAGACTGAAGTGTATTTTAATAAACCCATTTACATAGGAATGTGTATACTTGATATCTCTAAAACATGTGTTTATAAATTTCATTATGATTATATTTTACCAAAAATGGAGAAAAATTGTAAATTGTTGTGTACTAATACCGACTCTCTAATTTATGAATTTAAATGTGATGATATTTATAGAATCATAAGATCTGATGTTAATTATTTTGATACTAGCGATTATCCGCAGAATAATGCATATAATATACCTTTAGTAAATAAAAAAGTTCCTGGGGTTATGAAAGATGAATTGAATGGGAAAATAATGACTGAATTTATAGGATTAAGATCAAAAATGTATAGTCTAAGAGTAAATAATGAAGATTCGATAAAAAAAGCCAAAGGCGTCAAATTAAATGTAATAAAAAATAGTATTACTTTTGATGATTACTTAACATGTTTGAATAACTCCATTGAACAGATAAGAACCCAACAATGCATTCGATCAGATAAGCACAATGTATATAGTATAAGACAAAGTAAGATAGCATTAAGTTCTCATGATAATAAGCGGTTTTTAAAAGAAAATTCAACAGACACACTTGCTTGGGGGCATTTTAGTATAAAGAAATAAAAGATGGTTTGATAACTTAAAATGTTATTTTTTTTATTTATACAACAAATTTATAATATTTCATTTTTATCGACCCATGAATTGTGTTTTGCAGAGAACCCTAGCCACTTTACAAAAAATTTATTCTGTTTCTTCTTCAATACTTTTTCAACAAGGTAATCATGTGGATATTTCGTCTTTAGTAGTTCTTTTTCATAAAATCCTCCTTTGATTGGATGTCCCTCATAATCCTCTAGAAGATATGTCACCGGATTCGTATTTTGTATGGTTTTAATTTTAAAGATCTCAGTCGTCCAGTTCGGCGTGTACCCCTTTTCAAATATATGTTTGTGCTTGCTGATGCGAACATAGTCATCAACCTTATATTTTGCTCTCCCCACCATTTTTATGTGATTATATACTGTTTGTAGTAGAAGATTTTTATTAATGTGATTAACATCGGAGGGGCGCATTTTAATGGTCCTATGCTTTTTATTATTGTATTCATGAACAAGATTGTGTACAAAATCAATCCAACGATAGGAACCATTCTTACTGAATTCTTTCCACATCATGCCTTTCAACGTCCTATTAAATCTTTCAACTATTGAGGCTTTCATTATACTAAAAGTCGAATAGTGTTTGATTCCATACTTTACCATTAGTGTCTGGAATATTTTATTATAAAACTCTTTACCATCATCTGTCTGCAAATGTTTAGGTATCCGACCGCTTTTTAAAACTTTTTTCATTGCAGCCGTTACCTCTTTTCCAGTTTTATTTTTAATAGGTTCTACCCAAGCATATTTTGAAAATGTATCAATTACTGTTAGTAAATAGTAGTATCCATTATTTTCGCGAACATAAGCACCCATTTCAACCAAATCTGCTTGCCAGAGATCATCCAAATCTTTCATAATGACTCGACGTCGAGGAAAATTTCGACGAGCTGCTTTGTGCAGCTCACTCACAAGGGCCTCTTTACTCATTGTTAGGTTTGACTATAAGTGATTCTACATTTATAAGTCCACGTAAACTCTTTTCAATGTCTTCGCACTTTGTATCAATATAAACTTTTAACTTTTCAAATGACTTATTTATGTGTGATTGGGTCAATGTTTCAAGTTTTTCTCTAGTTATTTTAATAATATTATGTACATTAGCAAGCTCTTCCTCTAATTCACTCTTAGCTGTTTTTGTTTCTAAACTACTATGGGATTTGCATAAATCTAAATATTTATCTATTGTCTCATCTATATATAGCTTGTTTACAGCATCACTATCTTCTTCTGGATTTTTGAGATTCTTAATATTGCTGAATTGCATATCATAGTTTTTATCTGATGTTAGCAGAAAACCCACTCCAGCAGGTCCGGTGGAACCCTTTCCACCTGGTGGTCCTGAAGGACCTGGTTCTCCTCTAGGTCCAGGAGAACCACGCCCAATATTACCATCTCTTAGCGATCGTCCGAACTTGTCAACACTCATTTCATGAATAAATATATAAAAAGCAGAAGGAGGGTTTTTATAAAATTATATCAGACTCTCTTAACTCCTCAATAATGGAAACAATTTCATTGTTATGACTATTATTCCCAGCTACTTGAGAGCCAATTAAAAGCCGTAATCTGTCCACCAATTCATTTGGATCATCCCAGTAAACATAGTCAATAGCCTCTCTGGGAAGCTTCATGAGACCCATACCTTCATGAGTGATAAATTTTCTAATAATTCTCTTATATTTAGGTCCTTTACTACCTTTTATTTGCCCATCTGCACTATAATCACGTCTATGGGCATTAGAATCTTCCAAGATTTCTCGATAATTAGCCAAGTTTTTTCCATCATATAATCTGTTTGATGGTTCTTTCATAAAAAGTAGTTCGCATAAGCCAGCTGTTATGTTATAGTGCTTCCCATTAATGACAAAATTTTGTGCATCAATGTCAATTTTCCACCTCCCATTATCCATATAAACACCATAAGTTCGGTCAATTTTAGGACTTTTGGCTTGGTAAAATCCTAAATATTTATTAACTAACCCAGTTGATAAGTTGAGGGTGGAATCTGATTTATTAGCTAAGGTTCTTGAATGAGTTGGTGTTCCATACTCGTCTTGTGATGACATTAAAGAAGAGTCTCTATACTTCAGTGGTGTGCTTGTTGGTTCCATTTTCATATACATTTGTTTTGGGTTTAACTCGAAGCCATCATAATCATCATCATCATCATCATTTATTTTATTTTCCTTTTTAGGTTCTGATTTGATATCAGCATGAAGTCCCTGTTTTACTTTTGTTTCACTTATAAGCTCTTTAAGTGGTTTTGTTATGGGCTTAAATGTTTCTTCAAGTTGAGATTCAACATCGATTCGCCCCGTTTTTATAGTTCGATACTTTTTGTTGATAGCATTCCTAGTTTTAATAATATCCCTAATTAACTCCCTCTTTTTACCCATTTGTATTGATAATTTTTTTCAAAACCGATCCGGTCTATTAACAGCTTTATTAACTGGTCTGTTAACAGCTTTATCTGCTTTCCTAACTGCTTTAACTGATCTGTTAACAGCTTTAACTGCTCTCCTAACTGCTTTATCTGATCTGTTGACTGCTTTAATGGATCTGTTATATTTATAGGGAAATAAATGTATCGAATCCCTGACGGTAACGTCCCCTGCTTAAGGGGCTGTCTTTGTCTACTGCCAGAAACCCATATTTATCCTTCCAACACTTAGCACACATATCTCGGAAAGTATCAAAATTCATATCCGTATTCACATGATTATCATAAGCATGCCTAAGATTTGTGTCATCTTGTTTAAATAAAATGAGAAAGTTAGCATTATCTCGTATCAAGTGTTTTGGTATATGAGTTTAAGTCTGGCAAAGATAGAAACTATAAATGTTATTATGTCGGCCCATGCAAAAATAAGAGCGTATGTTGTCTTGTTTCCCACATGCTACATCATCAAAAATAAAAATTGAATTTTGTTTTACCTCATCAAATGGTATAACATCATCATTATTAGAAAATGTATAATAGCCTAATCCTTTTATGGGTGACAAAAGTTTTCTTAAGTATAAATATTTTGATTGATAGAGTGATTTTGAATACACATAAACGTTTTCATAGCTCAAACCATTAGGATGCTCCAGCAAACTAATCATAACATTTGTTTTTCCACAATTGGATGGGCCAACTATTAGTGCACGTATACTATTTGGTAATAATGAACTATGTCTACCAATTTCTGTAATATTGCCCCGAAAATCATTATTTCTTATTGACAGCGATAGATTTTGCTTAGTGAACTTCATTTTGAATACTAACTCCAATCTATAAATGCACACTAAATTTAAATACTTTTTAGTTTGTATCTGAATGTTGAAGGTTAAAGTCATTCATACTTATGCTTGAGCATAATAAGAAAGGTTCGGGGGTAATTAATACACTCATTAATAAACTGCCGTTTGAATTACACTTAACAGGCTACCAGTATTGTGGACCTGGTACGAAGCTAGCAAAAAGATTAGCTCGTGGTGACCCTGGTATTAATCCCTTAGATAGTGCATGTAAAGAACACGATATTGCTTATTCTAAATTCAAAAGTACACCAGATCGCAACATAGCAGATCGGATTTTGGCTGAAAAGGCTTGGAGTCGAGTTAAATCTACTGACGCAAACCTAGGTGAACGTGCGAACGCATTGCTAGTTACCAATATCATGAATGCTAAGGCTAAATTTGGGATGGGTATGGCGAAAATGAGGAGTAAGAAGAAAACGAGCACACGAAAGAAAAATAAAAAACTTAAGAAAAACATTACCCTGAGAACGGTTATCTCAAAGGCACGTAAATCAATTCAAAGGCAAAAACCTGATTCTTTGAACAGAGCCATTGCGTTAGCACGAAAGGAAGTAGGAGATATAATTAAATATAGGAAGAAAAATGTGAAAGTTCCACGAGTCATACCTATACCAAAAACTGGAGGTATTTTACCATTCCTCGTTCCTTTATTTCTGGCCTTTCTGCTTTAGGATCTTTAGGAGGAGGTGCTACTACAATTGTTAAAGCTGTTAATGCTGTTAAGGAAGCAAAGGACCAGCTTAAAGAGAGTAAGAGGCATAATGAAGAAATGTAATCCCGTCTAATAGGGAAAGGTCTTTATCTCAAACCTCATAAAAAGGGATTGGGGCTATACTTAAACCCAGAGCCAAAAAACTATTGAAAACGCTACCTAAAAGACCATTAACTGAGGTAGATTTGCATAAATATGCAAAAGATCTACCATATTTTCGAGGAGTTTTCATGCGAAATAAGCTTCCAAAGAAACTAAACAAGAAGGAATGCGGTATTATCAACTTGGATATATCATCAGGTCCAGGAACTCATTGGGTAGCGTACTATAAAAATGATGAAGATATTCAGTACTTTGATAGCTTTGGAAATTTACAGCCACCATTAGAAATTAGAAAATATTTAACTAGTAATGTAAGGTATAATTATGCCCCATATCAAACATATAACTCAGTAATATGCGGCCATTTATGTTTTAAATTTTTGTATGATAGTTACAATAAATAAAAGAATATGATTATATGTATGTATTTTTATTTAAAATATTTCCTTTATACAATAGGAACAACAAGGTCCCTTAATTCTATTATATAACTTCAATAGTTTGGTTATTCGCAAAAATTCTCTTTTAACATACTGGCAGTTACAAGTATCTGGATCTGATGTTGAAGTATTGTAAGCCCAACTGCAGGATTCATAATGCTCCCCATATTTTGAAGTCATAATGTTCATTTCTCTATATTCACCCAAAAAGCGGTAGGATTTTTCTATTTCCTGCTTATGTTCTTCTAGTAACAACTTGTCATACTCTTGCAAGAATCTGCTAATATCGAAATGTTTAACAAATATTTGTACTTCTTCATTTAATCTTTCCATATTATTTTATTTCTTCCTTGTCTTAAATTTTTATACTACTGAATCCACCTGTGATTAAAACTGAAATGATTCTCATACCCTTGTAAATCTATATAAATGAGGAGGAAACCACATAATTCTATCATTTTAAATTACACCACAATGTCATTAACACTTACATTAAGCGGAAATTCATCTATATTAACAACTGAGTATTTCCCACCCATAGATTTGTCAAGGGATTATGTATGTGGGTTAATTGATTTCCAAACTTACAATTCAATACCAAATATTGAGAATAAAAAAAATAATCTATTTCACATTGGGAATGTGGTTATAGAAATACCTACAGGATCATATGAGATAGATGACATAGCTGAATATCTTGAGAATCAATTAACTAAATTAAGTAAAGAGAGTTACTATATAAAATTGCGTGCGAACAATAACACTTTGAAAAGTGAAATCAAATCTAGTGGACCTATTTACTTTAACAAAGAGGGTACAGTTGGATCACTTTTAGGGTTTAGTAGGCGACAACTGGAAGCTATTAAATTGCATGTGTCAGATTTACCAGTTAATATAATTAAAGTTAATACAATAAGAGTAGAATGTAATATAATAAGTGGATCATTCATGAACGATACACAAGTACATACACTACACGAATTCTCTCCAAAGGTGGGGCCTGGTTATAAGATTGTTGAGGTACCAAAGAACGTCATTTATTTACCGCTAACCACTCGAAGAATTACTTCCATTAGCTTAAAGCTACTTGATCAGGACGGTGATTTAATAAATTTTAGGGGTGAAACAATAACAGCTCGGTTACATCTTAAACCACAACATGATATTGTATAATAAGGATAAATTACGTACGTTACCTGCCATCAACAACAGTTCTTCTGCAACTCTCATCGAATTTAGACCTCAAAGAGAAAAACGGTTCAAACTTACCACACAAAATAAGATATACTTGAGTACTTTAGGATTTATCATAAAAGACAAGCAATGAGTGAAGTTTTGAGTATAAAGGATGCTGTAAGCTATGATAATAGTGTTGCAAAAATTGAATATCATAGTTACTCACCCTTCACGAACTCTTTCAAAAATAATGATGAAATACGTATAGCTATTCAACATCAAGATATCTATGTACTTCCAAGTGAAAGTTTTATTTACATTGAAGGGAAATTGGAATGTACTCCTAAGCCTGACAAAACTGCAGATGTAAAGTTAACTAATAATGCGATGGCATTTTTATTTGAGGAGATCCGGTATGAAATAAATGGAGTACAAATTGATCGCAATAAAAATGTTGGTCTTACCTCAACGATAAAGAATAAGCTTTCTTTGAACGAAAGTGAAAGTAAAATGCTTCTAAATTCAGGATGGTCTCTCACCAATATATCTCTTAACTCAGAAGGAAACTTTAATTTTTGTATACCACTAAAATATCTTCTTGGATTTGCTGAAGACTATAAGAAAATAGTTATTAATGCCAAACATGAACTAGTTTTGATTCGTTCTAGAACGGACCTAAATGCAATTTATGCTAAAGATTGTGATGGTTCAGTAAATATACTTAAATTACAATGGCATCTGCCGCATGTTACTGTAGCTGATATGGAAAAGTTGTCTCTATTGAAAATTACTGAAAGCAATCACCCAATTGAAATGGTATTTCGAAGTTGGGATTTGTATGAATATCCATCACCACCACAGTCCACCCGCCATACATGGACTGTTAAAACAGTTAATCAACTAGAAAAACCAAGATATGTGATTTTTGCTTTACAAACTGACCGTAAAGATTCAAGTGAAAAAGATGCATCCAAATTTGATCATTGCAACCTAACAGACCTAAAAGTTTATCTAAATTCTGAAAAATATCCATACAATGATTTGAATATAAAATATAATATAGATCAATACGCTATATTATATGAGATGTATTGTAAATTCCAACAGTCATATTACAACCGCCGATCTGAACCATTACTCACTAAAGAGCAGTTCAAAAATTTGGCTCCTTTAGTTGTTATTGATTGCTCACGTCAAAATGAATATCTCAAAACTGGTCCTGTAGATGTAAGCATAGAGTTTCAAACATCTGTGAATATACCGAAAAATTCTGCTGCATACTGTGTACTTATACATGATAGAATAGTTCAGTACAATCCGCTAACTAGTGAAGTTCATTAACTGTAGAAAAAATGAATTGCATCATTGATATTCAAGGGTTCAAAGGACCTAGAAATACGTTCATCTTAAAGGAAATTGCCATTATAACTCAGAATAATCAACTACAGCACTTTATTTTGAAACCAATATACAACTTTGAAAATCTACCGCCGGAGCTACAGAATCAAGCAAAATGGCTAAATCAATATCACCATGGATTTGTTTGGAATGGAGTATTTACTTCACAAGATAGTGTCACTACCCTTTTTAAAGATATTCTCCAAGACAAAATCATGTATGTGAAAGGAAATGAAAAAATCAAGTGGATTACCGATATATTAAAGTTGGAAAATAATGTACCAATTTACAATTTAGATGAAAAGGGATGTCCTATATCAGAAGAATTAAGAAAAAAATATATTGATGTACCACGCTGTATGATACATAATGGTGTATGTGCATTACAAAACGTTTTCCTGTATAAGAAATTTATGGACAATTTTTAATAATAAAATACAATTTTTTAAAAAATCAATTGTTTTATTCACATAATATTATAAACTTTTGTTTTTATTCACTTCAACTGGAACTCTACAGTTTATGAAATGTCCATATTGTAAGTCTGCTTCATTTTCCTCAAATCAACAGATGTAATATCAGATTTATATGTGGAGTCATTTTCTCGGAAGTATTCAATTTCACCATTACTCAAAATTCGTTCTCCTTCAAGTTCATGATATTCATAACAGGATATTTTTAGAGTTCTATGCTCATAGTTGCTATCATATGTACATCGAACTCTCATTGATTTGTCCTCCTCAAAGTTTAATTTAAAATGCCTGTAAAACACACGATCACTCTCTATAATTCCACCTATATCTTTTTCTTTGTTTATTAAGTTTTGCCTGAATCCTTCAATTGCCACCTCAACACTCACTACACTATTTTCTGGTATTAATTCCACATCAGTTTCCTTAGGTGATTCAGTTCCATTTTCTGAAGAGATAACAGAAGAATCATCATCATTTAAGGGTATATTAGTTGTTGTTGTAGGTAATGCATCATAAGTAGCATTACTTAGTGTAAGTAACCGAAATGATAAAGAAATTTGAATGGAATCATTATTTGGCAACTGTATATTAAAATCAATATTATCGCTTGATTTTTGTCCTAAGTTTAAATTGATTGGGAGTGCTAAGCAATTTGCATATAAAGAGCATGCAAATGCAAATGAAATAAACGTTTTTAATGACATAATATCTCTTTATTTGTTTAGTTGTTGATTGCTCAAAACGTTGACAAAGACTATGCATTATTACGGTATTTTAATTGATTATATACAATACCACCCTATCACTCAATTTTCATATCAGAATTTGTTTGGGTATTACTGCTTTCACACTTTTTTACATCTTTTATTTTTTCTGATTTATTTGCTTCTTCTTGCTTTATTGGTTTACGATACCACTCCTCCTCACCTGCAAACGGGCAGTTATGTAGGAAGAAATTGGTACTTGGACGTCTGATCGTCCCATCTTGTAGCCAGCCTACTACAGTTATTTCTCCTCCCTTGACTTCAATCTTAACATGTTCAAATGGATTGATGCGCATCTCACCAAAATTTGAGGGAATTGGTTGACCTCTAGTCAAAGTTAATACCTTGCATCTTTTACCATTTTCAGCAGTCATATATACTTTCATTAAGTCACATCTTACAACTGAATGCACAATCTTCATATACATCCAACCATTCAGACAGGTACAAAAATGCGTTTCATCCCATATAGAATCAGCCCAAAACATTATGCCCTCCCTTTGAAACTATGTTAACCTATCTATTGTCAGATTACCAATGATCAGGTGTTAAAAATGAAAATACATTTATATATTTTCTTTCCTCCATACACCTGAATAATTGATGCTGAGATTTGGGTACATTCATATCAACGTGGATGATATGTTATTTTTGAACTTATGTTAAAATATAATTAATGGTATTATACTAGGATTAAATGCTTTTCATGGGTGAATTGTAAAAACACAGTTTATTCTAATAAATTTATTGCTGAAAAATATGATTGTAAAATATTTTTGCAAAATTCCAGAAACTCCAAATCTTCATTAGCATTTAAATCAGCGCATTTAGCTAGCAACTAAAAACTCTCAACTTGTATAAAAAGTTCCCACGGTCCCCAAAATTTTCCCACGCTCAACCGTCCTAATACCTAAAATTCGCGCAAACATCCGGCGGCCCCTTTTGTACACTCACACATTTCCTGTTATTCCCAATTCAAGCTTTGAAAATTGTCCAAAATAAATTCGTGCAAACATCCGGCGGCCTCGTTTGTAGACCCACACATTTCCTGTTATTCCCAATTCAAGCTTTGAAAATTGTCCAAAATAAATTCGTGCAAACATCCGGCGGCCTCGTTTGTAGACCCACACATTTCCTGTTATTCCCAATTCAAACTTTGAAAAACATCTGGTGTTGTTCTTGCACAATGTATGAGTCATAGCATGAATTTCGCAACAAGTGGAAATATTGTGCAGGTGTTCCACCCACACATTTCCTGTTTTGTCCAAAATAAATTCGCGCAAACATCCGGCGGCCCCGTTTGTACACCCACACATTTCCTATTATTCCCAATTCAAACTTTGAAAAACATCCGGTGTTGTTCTTGCACAATGTATGAGTGTTTGAATATGTATGAGTCATAGCATGAATTTCGCAACAAGTGGAAATATTGTGCAGGTGTTCCACCCACACATTTCCTGTTTTGCCCAAAATAAATTCACGCAAACATCCGGCGGCCCCGTTTGTACACCCACACATTTCCTGTTATTCCCAATTCAAACTTTGAAAAACATCCGGTGTTGTTCTTGCACATTATCGCGGCCCAGGTGTTCCACCCACACATTTCCTGTTTTGTTTAAATTAAATTCGTGCACACATCCGGCGGTCTCGATTGGCTGAATGCTTTATTACAACGACAACGGACATGTGTATGCGCAACCATGCCCTCATTGGTCGAATGCTTTCCACGAACCCATGCCACCCCCACCTCTTATGATCCTCACTTACTACACACCCAACACAACCACCACCACCACATTGACCAAAACCCAACTTACGTCACCACCCACAACACCACCGCCATCTTTAAACCCTCAAGGTCAAATTGTAGCCTACAAGACCACGCCCCAAACACCGACGTCATTTTCAAAGTCAAACAAAGGTCACATTGTACCCCACAAGATCACGTTCTACCGCCATCTTTAAACCCTCAAGGTCAAATTGTAGCCTACAAGACCACGCCTCAAATACCGACAACCACCACCACCACCACATTGACCAAACCCCACTTACGTCACCACACACAACACCACCGCCATCTTTAAACCCTCAAGGTCAAATTGTAGCCTACAAGACCACGCCCCAAACACCGCCCCCATTTTCAAGGTCAAACAAAGGTCACATTGTACCCTACAAGACCACGTACTACATCAAGTACACATGCACTTGATCCAGAACCCGCATAGTTTACCTACTGGCGGATCTTTCCGATTTTTATTCAACCTACTAATACTATTTTTCTTAATTTTTGATCTTCGTTCGTGTATTAAATTAGCTAATTTTTCATATTCCTTTTTATGGGCTTCTAAATAATCCTGATTTGTCTGTGAAGTTGATTTTGTGGGAAATAACGAGAATTTATTATAGTGACCTGTTATCGTTTCGAATGGTGTTAGGTTTGTCGAAGAATGTATAGAGTTATTATATGTTAGGATTGCTTCGTCCATAATTTCACTGATTGGTTTAGTGCTATTCTGGCTATGAATTATCCTAATTATTTCAGTTATCGTGGAATGTAACCTTTCTATGGGTGAGTTACCGGTTGAATTCTTTGCTGATGTCAAATGGGGTTCTATGTCGTATAGTTTTAAAAAATCTGTGAATAGGGTTGACGTGAATTCAAGACCATTATTATAAATTAATTTTCTTGAGATTCCGTGGTGAGAAAAGAAATGTTTGAGACACTGGATTATATTTATATTATTTCTATAGGCACTAGCGAATTTGCTGAATTTGTCTATTATTGTTAGAAAATTTTCTTTGTGAACTGAATAAATGTCTATATGTACAATTTGTAGAGGTTTGTTTGGAGTTTCGGATAATTCGAATTTTAAGGGTTGTCTATTTCGTTCGTATTTATTTCCTAAGAAAATTTCGCAATTATTGATTATTCTTGTTATGATTAATTTCATCTTTGGACAATCATAGGTTCTTCTTAAATGTGCTAGAGTCTCGGTAATCCCTCTGTGATTCGATTTAGTATAAATTTCGATAACTCCCGAATTAACGACAAGACATTGATAATATATAGGAATTCCAAATTGTCGGAATCCTACCGACTGCGCCAATAATGATCTCAGGTAGATTTGTATAGGAAAAAAGATGGATATGGAAGAATTACAACACAATTTTATAAGTTACGAATCAATATATTCCCGAGAACCGATTATTACTAAAGTCCGTACTAAACTGAATTTTAGCTTTTTGAATAAAAGTTACTTAGGGTTTCAGCGGAAACCGTCTAGACGTACAAAACAGAAATTTGTGAAAAAAAAGTGTATGATTACATATAGAACGAGGAAATTTTATGGAAAAACAAAAGTTACATTTAGAACTTATGTTGTGTAAAAAATGCTTTATCAGTTAAAAATGAATGGGAATAAAATTTTACAAACTGTGGGAAAAATATTTTAAGTAAATGAAAATGAAATAAATGAAATTAATGAAATTAATATGCAATATCTGAAATTATTGATTATGTTAGGTTGTATGTGTAGTTGGGAACGTAACTCACGCGCAGAAAACTGCCAACCTGAGTGTCTGATTTTTTCTAACAAATCATTGTACTACCGGGCACCAGGGTACGTACCATCACAGAAGATAACTCTGATCAGAGATAATCTGAGTGTCTGATTACTTCCTAGTGCCCTCACGCACGAAGAGAGGCAGTTTGTCAATTAATACATATTGAAATTATTTTGATGACAGTTGCTCAGATCTTCTTCTTTATTTTCAGAATTAAAGCAAGCGAGAAGACGCATCGTTTTAATTCGAATTTCAATTTGTTTTATATTTTATTTTTTACTTGACGTTTTTATTGAATTTTATATTGAATTGTTTAGTAGTTTGTAGGGTAATTTTAGTTTTGAAGTTTTTTCCTTGAATTAAATTTGTAATATTAGGTTAAGCAAAATAAATTGAATTATTAAATTAAATTTTATCTTTCAGAACTGAGTTGTCCATATAAACCGGCGCTCCCTCACACCTCCGAGACCAGCTCTCACACTGACCTTTCAAATTGTCGAGATTGGGTACAGGCAGTAAGCCTTACTCGACATAATAATCTCCAGTAAAAATCACCAGTTGCATCCGCTAGTGGTGTCTCCCAAGAGTTTATTAGACCACAAGTCCCACGCTACTTGCCCAGATGCACAAAACTGTCTGTCGCTATTATACCAGACAGCAGAAATAAAGGCTCGACTAGTCCTAGACAAATTAGTCATTCGAGTACAACTTCCGATATCCAATCTACCACAAATGAAGTTGTATAGATACATAGATTTGCCATCCATGTTAATAAAAAACAATCATTGGTACCCGATATACAGTACTCGCACGTAACGCACCAGGTACAGACACAGGATATTCCATTATTAAAAACTCAAGATCTAATAACCTTTAAAAAGATCACCCAAAACTCCAAGGAGGACACTTTCATCGCTAATCTGGGCATTCCCATAACAAAGGCTACGATGTCTAAAGAATGCGTAGTGAAGCTGCTCTTTAATCCATTAAAGGAAGAGCCTCAGTGTCAATTCAGAACACAAATACCTCCCAGAGACCTACTTATCAAATTAAGTAAACCCAACTCGTGGATATTCTCGTTGATAGAACCAACAATTGTACACCTCCAGTGTAGGCAACAATTCTTAACCTCAAAGATTGAAGGTCAAGGAATAATTACTATCAACCATCCCTACCAATTACAAGTAGGATCGCCAATCCTACACTATGAGGCAGAGAATATCCAGCCATTGAGTCTCAAACAACCCAACTGCTTTCCGGACATAGCTCCATTAGAGAAACTGGTAGAAAAATACCTCAATGGAACCAAACAAAAGGTACAGTCTGAAAAAATTCAGACAGAACAATACTCAGGAGATGACAATAATAGCATCATCCTAGAAGGTACCCAGTTCCTCATACCAGTCACCACCCTACACATGTACTGGCTACAACATCAGTATCTTTAACTGGTGTTGTCATAACATGTATGGTGCTGTACCTGGTCGCCAAATGGCGAGTCCCATTCGTAAAAAAATATATCACACCGGCCCCTCTCAACAGGACCCGCACCCCACCACCTACTAGGTCAGTGCAAGTGGTGTATAAAAAAAGCCGTATTCCCCGCTGACAATCAAAGTGCCACCTATAAGGTAAAAAGAATGGTTGAAAATAGCCCGAAAACAAATCATGAAAATACTACTTACCTGAGGTGGACCAGCCAGTGTTTCCATGGAAAATCAATGGGAAATTCATCATTTAGGAGTGTCCTGGCTCAGCGGTCTCCATTCAGGACACAGCCGGGCGCTCGCCCCGTTCATGCAACAAAAGCCGGAGAGGCCCCTGCCACCCTCTGGCAACGCGAGCAACACAAATCACCGTGATCCGGGACGTCAAAAACACTGCTGGATACCAGGGATCGCGACCTAGCACAATCCTAAACGATATGGTGAATGAGAAATGAAAACTCACAAAATCCGTTACAATGTAGCTGGCCAGGAAACATAAAACCTTATCCACTTGAGATAAGATTCATGGACCAAAATCGTCTTGCCATAAAACCTAAACAAAACAGTAACCCAAACCTGCATGATTAATTAAGTGCCCACACCTTCCCCTGAGAATTATTCCTCTTCAAAGAGTAATTCTCTTTTTCGCGGGGTGAAGGATTGTTGTATACCCAAAATTACGCATAGTTTACCTAACATAGGTAAATTAAAAAATTTAAATTTGTATTTGCATACATATAAGCTAATCATGCTTAAAACATGGTTAGCTTATCTACTTCCAAGACGAAGAAATTGCCATCAGCAATTTCTTCAAATTCTTTCGAAAATAAACAAAATATTTTCCCACAAAACGACTTGGGAAAAATAAAAGCTTTAAGTTTCATCCCAAGTCGTTTTAATAGAAAAAGCCCCACGACAAATCTTACCTTCAGTAAAATTTGTTGTAAATACGATATGTGTGTACATGTATGCATACATATCGGTCGCATGAAATTATATGTCGGTGAAGACTGAAACGATCAAGTCTTCACCGAAAAAGCTTTTATCAGCGAATTGTCGCGAGCTGCATACATTGTGGGCGCAACAATGTATGCACGGTAGTAAGACGGCGATGGTTTGATATTTATGTAAATATCAAATTTCGTTTCAACCATCGTCCGTCGCGATAATTCTGGGCATGCTTAAACATGTCCAAAGACAAACAAATTTTCTCACGATGGGAATGCTAATTAAGCATTTCCCTATCCTCAACTAGGAGACTTGAAATTTAAAAATCGAAGTCTCGTCGCAGTCGGTTTGATACAATTAATCAAGATACGTGTTCGGGAGCGGCGCGCTATAAAAGTATTCGAAGAGGTTTTAAGAAAAAAGTTTAGGATAGTTTTAAAAACGAAAAAGAAAAGAGTCGGGTCGGTAGAAAGGAATTACTGCGTTTTAATAGCAAAGTGAAAAAAAAAATAGAAAAAGAGGATAAGCCAATGTTAAATAAGTGAAAAAAAAAAATAGAAAAACAGGATAAGAAAATGTTAGTTAAGTGGAAAAAATAGAAAGAAAAGATAAATAAAGAGGTACTACCAAAATTGTCGATTGATTCCTTGTGGTGTGCGCCCGACGAATAAAGATACAAAAAAAGGTGACTAAGCAAGTAGGAGTACGGCTAAGCCAAAACCCTCTATAATATATAACAAAATTGGCGCAAAATTGAATATTTACCTAGACTAAAGCAAATACCATAAGTAGAAAATAAGAAAATAATCAAGAAAAGAGAATAGAAAATTTTATGTAAAACCAAAAGTTCTTGCCAGACCGATCAACGCCAAGTCGGAAAACCACGAAACAAAAACAAACCCCAAAACAGACAAAAGGTCAGCCAAATTACAAACAACAAAAAATAGAACATTCTAGTCAGATTTAATTTTTTTTTTAAATTTAAAAAATAAACGAAAAAGAAAGGGGACAGGAGAGATACAAATTTAGTACAAGAAAATATTATATAAAATAAAAACCACAAGAAGGCCACACTAAGCAATCGGCGAAGTGAAATCGGCTGGACGAATCGTGCCGGACCTAATCATCGCTCTCAGAGTCGTCCCAATCAACCATGCCGACCTCGGGAAGGGCAGGGGTGTCCGTGAACTCCCTCGCCAACCTCTTCGCCGGGGAATCCACGCACAGCGTCGAGAGAGAAAAAGCCGCCTGAAACGAAAAAAAACAAGTTAGGACTGGCGCAAAACACAAAAAAAGGGGGGTGTGGACAAAAGATTCTTACCTGCGGCCACCAGAGACTGCCCCCGGTGAGGAAACAAAGGCACTAACCACCTGTGATAGCCTCCGGCTACGGCCGGGCCGCCCCATACCATACTGGGACGCTCTCCATCCTCCAGCAACACCAAGCGAATTGGCTTCTGCCACCCGGGGGAAACACGCAACACGTATAAAGAATAAAACGTGGAGGTCAACCCCGCAGGACTTTGCCAGGGCTCCTTTTTTAGTTTTACGGTAAATAACATCTCAACAAAGGACTTTTTTTTCCGCTCGGTGAATCAATGAAAAATAAAAACTTGACTGTTCTCACTGAAGAACGATACGTCAGTGAATTCTACAGAGATCTTCCCTGTAGAGATCCCCATAAAAAAAAGTACCGAAACCACAATCAGCGAAATTTAATGAGCCGAAGATAAGAAAATTCAAACTCTAAGAGGTCTGCACCGAAGCCTTTTTGTCATCACCTTACCCCGAGAGTTATTCCTCTTCCAAAAATAACTCTCTTTTACGCAGGGGAAGGATTGTTGTATACCTAAAATTGCCTAAAGTAGGTAATTTAAAAAATAATTATAACTTATTTATCATACAAAGGAATAAGCTAATCATGCTCAAAACATGGTTAGCTTATCTCTCTAGAAGGCGAAGAAATTGCCATCAGCAATTTCTTCACATTCCTTTCTTAAAAACAAAAAGTATTTCCCATAAAATGACTTGGGACAAATATAAGTTTTGAATATCAACCCAAGTCATTTCAATGGAAAAAAGCCCCACGACAAATCTTAAGATTTGTCGTAAATACGATATGTATGTACATGTATACTGTTATGTGTTCGTTTTGTTCATAAACTTTTTTAGTACCATTTGATTCTGCGCAGATGTTTTTTTCTTTTAGGTCTTATTGGGAAAATTAACAATTCAGGAATAGTGAAGGGATGCTCACCTGCATGGATAAACAAAGTACCAAAAATCAGAAAAAAGATAATACATCAGGCACCAAACACAAATACCTACACATATACACACCGAATTGATCAACACTTTACACAAAGGCTTAAAACAGAAAACAACTAGAAGCACATTCAACACAAACACACACACATACACATACACATATTAAAAATATAACCTTGTAGAATATTTAAATTTTCAAATATTCTCTTGTTAAAGCTTAGCCCTAAGATTTTTAAACTAGATCAGTATATAATTAGCTATAGAAATATCTTACATATGCATATTTGTAATTTTTTTCCACAACTGTACTAGCTCGTTCAGCATGAGGTTCGATCGTTACTGTTCAATTCGAGTACATATATGATTATTCATCTTAATTCTTGTCCAGTAATTCCTATAAAGTAAACCAGCAGTAGGTAAATTACTAACTGCTCTAAGATAGTAAGTGTATGAAGCGTACTCTAGTCTGTTGCCAGGAGCTGGTCAGTATACGATATTCAAAATTTGAATATTCAAGTGTTGTCGCTCACACAGCTACTGCTAGCATGGAAAACCCCATGAAGTTCAGTTGACTGAATGTGGTTGCTGCCATGTTTGTTTTTGTTAGGACTGCTTCCTGTAGTAGAAGTAGAGTAAGAGTAAAAGAAGAGTAGAAGAAGAGTAAAAGGCGTGGATCAAGTTTTTCTTTTTTGTACGAGTGGGGAACATAAAATCCTGTGGTTTTTTTTTGTGAAGGAATATCTGGAGATGCGGGAGTAACGAGGTCAAAAATATAAGGAAAACGAGTTCTTCATGCTGACAAGAGAAAGGTAAGTATAGTTACTTATAATTAACTATATTTTGTGTGTAGTCTTTCCTAGTGCGGAATATCTTTATTTATAAAAGTAGATATTGTAGAGGAATCTGCACAAATTTCATTTGTTAAGTATATTGGATGAATTACGTAAAGTGAATAAATTTAAGTTTCTTCAGATCGCGAGTTTCTTCTTGTATTTCCTCTTCTTCGTCATTAAAAAGTTTCGTGGTAACTTTTTTTTTTGTGTGAAAAACACGTGGCGCCCACAAAACCCTACTTTCCTGCAATTTTGTTCACGTATTGAACCCAGACCGTCCACCACTTGAGCTACCATCACTTACGCTTCAAGGGCAGAGTAATATTTTTGGCGCCCAACGTGGGGCCATTGGCTTTAAACCAATATCATTATCTCAAAATTGGAAAAAAAACTTGTACAAAATTTCTTTTAAAAACAGGGAAAATGCCTACAAAGAAGTAAAAGTATACATCTGGGAAAGTTGGGTAAAACAAAATTTTTTATATTCATTACAGTGATTAATGTTTCTAGAAATCTTCAAATCGTGAAAATTGCACGAATTACGGTATCATTTTGAATTTTATTTCGGTATATATATATCTACATACAGATAAGCGTAACAAAACTAGACCGCAATAGTGTTAAATTCCTCTTAATAAACTGGTTGGGAGTTTTAATGGAATTCCTAAAGAGCTGCTAATTTACAAGTATCGGAAAAGCCAGCAATACATTTCTTGCTATTTGTAAAATTTAATTTGGTATATAATTAAAACAAAGATTTTTTTTTCTTTCATAAATTGTGTGGGTGTATTAAATTGAGCCGAGTCGATGTTAAATTTTTTTTTGTTCGCAATTCCATTGGTGCCTACAAAATAGGCATATGATTTTTTTTTAATATATTGTTTCCAGAGCTCAGAAAAATTCAATTTCGGTTGCATCATAATTTCCAGCAACGGGGACATGCAAAGCCCCCTTCATATAATTTTGGTCAAATATTGCAGGTCATTGCATTCCTAATCAGTTGTAACCAACTCAAGTTCACAGCTGTTATCTCCTATAGTGGAAGGATTTTTTTTTTGAATTTAGATTCGATTACTGTTTAGTCGGGTGGTGCATTTTGTTAACGTAAGATTCAGCTCTGTGATTAAGAGATCTCTAAGTGAATTATACAGGTGTGATCAAAGAGGGAATGAACGCTAGCTAGATCTGAGACGTGATATATATTTAAAATTATGCCTGTGTCAAAACGAAATGGTGTCTCACTAGGAAAATGTTGGTTCCAATAGTGCATCAAGCGTAGCATAAAATCGGAGATTTAATTTTACTTGCCGCCCTCAGTGAATTTAACGTGATTTTTTTTAAAAGAAGCACCTTCATGTAATACAAATCTAGCTGTAAAACGATCAAATCGTTTTTTTTTTTTTGAAAAGATCATTCGAGGTGAGAGTTTTTAGTTTTTATTTTTCATATATATCATTTATTATCTCTTGAGCTTACATGAAAGAAGATCATATTTGCCCTGTGAGCTCGGAAAATCGCATTATAATAATCGGATTACGTGTCATACAGGTGATACTTAAAACTTTGCTTCAGTAGTGAAAATCAGATAAAATTTGTGCTTTTTTATTAATCTGTAGTTTGTATAACAACCTATAATCATAACCTGTTATTTAAAACAGGCCTAATAATTTTTAATTGTTTTCTATGCTACGTACTGCCTATATGTAATATATAATTTGGAAAAGATTTCTACATTTCATAAGCAAACTCCTTAAGTATACCTGCAAGCATACATATTTAATATTAATAGTGAAGTTCATGTTCTTAAAAAAGAGTTTTATACAAGATCTTAGCTTAGTTGTATTAGACCCAAATCTGGTATAGCATATGGTGGTGTATATGGTGCTACAGAATTATATACGGAGTTTATCCCAAGGGATTGAACCTCTCCAATACGAATAAAGTAATATCGCGATATACAAAAGTATCGATTTTGAACAGCGTAACATTTTTTTATTATAATATTAATTTTATAAAGGAGCATATTGATAATATACGACAGCGTGTTCTTTTTATAAGAAGTTATTGACAACATAGCTCCAGCGCGAAATTTTAAAGTAAAGATAATAAATACTAGAAGTTTATTTCTAATAATATTAGTTTCTCGTCGATTTTATACATATATATACATATATATATAATAAGGGTTAACTAGAGGTCCTGCAAATTCTGTACATGAAAACACAATATTAATTTAGATTCGTTCTTATGACATAAGATTGAAAATGTGCAGAAAATGACTGAACTTTAATTTTCCACATGATAATGATATGATGATATTCATACTATTTTTGAAATTATGTTTGAAATTTTGCACTGCATCCTGTAATTTAAATATTTTATACTAACGTATTTATGCAATAACATGAACTTAATGTTTATTGATAAGAAAACGATTTTCTTCTAATTATTAAATTACAATTTTCATCGTTAGTCTTAAATAGTTCACATAGGATATCATTGGTTGGATTGACATTCATAACAAAGTGGTAATTTTCTCATTTAATAAATAGAGATTCATTGAAGAACACGGCACTTTGTTTATGTGTGTGTAGAATTGCAATGAGCTTCAACTGCACGTGCAATTGGTTTCGTATCTCTTATACTAGATGGTAGATCCTCGCAGCCATAGCATGAATTTCGAAACGAGAAGGATACTTAACACTTAAACTGGAATCACATTCCCAGATTACTAGTAGATTTTGATTCTAGTGAATGGGCTTGGTCTTCTTTTGATAGAGATAATAGTTTTAATAAACATTAATTACGATTTACTTTAATTTAGATGATAAGTAATGAATTCTTTTCCAAGATAGTACGAATAATTTAAAGTATTCTGCAGTTTAGCAAGTAATTGAATCATTGGAATTTGGGAAATCAGAATTTGAGTATTAGAATATAATTTTTTGTTTTTAGGTATAGTATATACGAGCTTTATTTTGAATTTTGGACAAATTACTTCATCGTAAGGTACCATTAAGTGAGTACGCGTCGCATCTCGTAGTTTTTTAAAGTTAATTCAGGTCCCGAAGTAAAATGGAGGTTAACCGCCTTAGTCAAGAGGAACTATCTTACCAGTTGCTAGTCCGAGGTTTAGAGGTTGGCGCAGTAGATGAAATGCGCAAACAGCTAAGAAGTGCTTTGAAAATGGAAAAGGCAGGTGAAGTTTTGAGGGCCGAGCAATACCCTTTTTCCTTTGACGAAGATGTAGAAGCGTTAAAAAGTAAAGTTTCCGAGATTAATAGTATGATAGAAGCTTTCGCGGGTGATTCATCTTCTGCGAGTTACGCAAGGATTGTTACAAAGATCAACTGGTCATTAGATCGGGTAAAGCGCATGAAACCCGAAAAGACAGAGCATTCAGCTATTAAGAAAAAATTGAAAGTTGAGTTAGTTTCTGTTCTCGGATCACTTCAGTCGAAAGTTGAAGATGATTCAGGAAGTGTTTCCTCAGATGCGGGCGAAAATAATGAAGATGATCTAGACCAAACGATATCTTCTGCTCCACGAAGGTCCCATAGAGTTCCAGTTTACAAATGGAACATTCAATTTTCAGGCGAGCAGGGTCAGTCACTCAGTTGCTTCCTAGAGCGAGTGACAGAGTTAAGCGAAGCTCGGGGAGTTTCGAAGGTACAATTATTTAAATCAGCACTAGATTTGTTTAGTGGTCGTGCTCTTATATGGTACCGAGCGAACAAGACAATATTTGGTTCCTGGGACCAGTTAGTAGAAGAACTTCGTAAAGAATTTCTCCCCATAGACTATGATGAACGCCTTACGGATGAGATCAAAAGGTATACACAAGGGAAAGATGAGCCAATAGGTACTTATGTAGCAGTAATGACAACCTTTCACGACTGACTGATTCGATGACTGAGGCCCAGAAGATGCGAATCTTGAGGAAAAATATAAGTCCTTTCTACCAGAGTCAGCTTGGTTTGTGTGAAGTTGATTCTATTAAAGATTTAGTAATTAAAGGTAGAAAGCTTGAACCTGTACGAGTTTCAGTAGAAGGCTTCGAACCTCCTCCATCTAAACGTAATTCACATTTAATTGAACCTGATCTTGCATATGTCTCGTGTGAAAATCCGAATCTTTCCGTTATTGCAACCCAAGTAAGCACAAGACCCGTGTACAAATGTTACAATTGTAATAGAGAAGGTCATACATTCCGTTTTTGTCGAGAGCCCAGTCGTTGTTTTGGTTGTGGTAAATTGGGTGTTACCAGGAGTCGATGCCATGATTGCAACCAACAGAACAGTACTAATAACCGGCCTAGAAGTTCGGGAAACGAACTGGGAGCTCAGTAGTGAGCGGTGTCCTGAGCTCAGAGGTGTCCAATAGAGCCGCAGTAGTTAGCAAGTCTAATATTTTTAATTGTGAGTGTGGGAAAATTGAGGAGTCTTTCAAAACGGCGATGCTGGATTTTATTTTCACACGAGTGAGAGATGATGAAAGGCCATATCTCAAAGTTTCCGTTTTCGATATACCAATTGTTGGACTATTGGACTCAGGTGCTTCGAAGACTGTAGTTGGTAAAGTTGGTGGGCGTATATTAAGTCCACTAAAAATCAAGATACAGAAAGCAAACGTAGACATAGCCACACGTGCGAACGGAGATAAAGTAAAAGCATACGGTATACTAAATTTACCCATAGTTTTGGAAGGCAACGTAAAAGTTTTAGAAGTTCTTATCATTCCATATCTGCCTCATGAAATTATACTTGGGACTGATTTTTGGAGGAAAATGTCTATTAGTGCAAACTTAAATAAAAATAGCTGGAACTTCACGGCACGTATAAGTGAAATCCGACTTAGCGCATTTGAATCCAGATCGATGCTCATAGAAGATCAATGAAGGCAGCTTGATGACCTTGTATGAGATGCTAGGGGTAAAATGGATGAGGGATTGGGTCAGACCAACGTTGTAGAGCATGTCATAAATACGAACTTACGCCCGATCAAACAACGATACTACCCAGTCTCTCCAGTTCTCCAAAAAGCCATAAACACCGAGCTCGGTAAGATGTTAAAAGACGGTATTGTTGAACCTTCCACTAGTCCGTGGTCCTCGTTATGGTGAAGAAAAAAGATTTTACATTGATTATAGAAAACTCAACAAGGCTACGGAAAAGGATGCATTCCATTCCTTTTGTACCCTCAATTGTAGACAAGCTGAGAGACGCTAAGTATATATCTTCATTAGATATAAAGTCAGCTTTTTGGCAAGTACCAATGGCAGAAGTCTCCAAACAGCTTACGGCATTTACTGTACCTGGGAGAGGGTTCTTTCAATTTCGTCGGATGCCATTCGGTCTAACAAACTCCCCTGCCACCTGGCAGAGACTTATTGATAGGGTCTTGTATGGAACATTAGATAACCATGTATTCGTATATCTTGATGACATTGTTATTGCAACGCAAACTTTCGAAAAACATCTAGAAGTATTGAGTGAAGTACTACTGCGTCTACAGAATGCAGGGCTAGTTACAAGCTACGATAAATGTGAGTTCTGTCGTTCGGAGCTTAAGTATTTGGGTTATGTTGTCGGTGCTTACGGATTGCAGGTGGATCCAGATAAAGTAAGGAGCATTTTAGATATCCAGCGACCAAAGAGTATTAAAGATGTCCGCAGGTTCATAGGAATGGGCGCCTGGTATCGACGTTTTCTACCGTCGTTTTCGTCGCTATCGGTACCAATAACAGGGTTGCTTAAAAAGAATAAAAGGTTCCTTTGGACTGAAGAGTGTGAGGAATCCTTTTAGTTGATTAAAGATAAATTAGTGAAAGCTCCAATACTTTCATGTCTTAACTTTGACTTTCCTTTCACCGCGCACACGGATGCTTCTGGCTTTGGGATTGGTGCTGTACTCACTCAAGAGCAAAGTGGTACAGAAAATGTCATTGCATATTTGAGCCGTTCTCTAAATCGTTGCGAGCGCAACTATTCGACGACAGAAAGGAAAAGTCTCGCAGGCTTGTAGGCTGTGGAAAAATTAAGACCTTATTTGGAAGGCTCTCGGTTTGTAATCGTTACTGATCACGCTTCCTTGGTTTGGCTGAACAACTTGAAGGGCCCAACCGGACGCCTTGCTCGATGGGCTGTAAAAATGCAGCAATATGATTTTGACATCATACATAGGAAGGGAAAAGAGCACGTCCTTCCAGACTTTCTGTCGCGATCTGTGCCCACCACTATAGACTCCATTGAGCCTGTTCCAAACATTAATTCCACAGATAAATGGTTCAACAAGATATGCACGAGAGTAAAATTAAACCCGTCGGAGTATCCTGATTGGCAAATTATGCAGGGTAAGTTGTTGAAGCACGTCCGAATCAAATATCCTTCACTAGCAACGGAGTTTATTGGAAAGAAGTGGTACCAAAAGATAAAAGAGCACCGGTTTTGTACACTGCACATAACAAAGAAACCTCAAGTCATTGCGGTATTCAAAAAAGTTACGATCGTCTCTAAAGACAATTTTACTGGCCAGGGATGCGGAAGGACATAGCGAAGTATGTAAGAGGCTGTCGATCGGTGAAACCGGAGTTACAGAAACCCACTGGGTTAATGGCAACACGGCAACAAGCGAATTGCCCTTGGGAAACGCTATGCGTAGATTTAATAGGTCCACTTCCAAGATCAAACCGATGTTTTTCTTTCATTTTAACAGTAGGTACTTGATCAGTTAAGTAAGTTCGTACTGTTATTCCCTTTAAGATCTGCTAAATATGTATGTCAAAATATTGAAGATAATGTTATTTTATTATTCGGAGCACCTAGGAATATTGTTTGTGACAACGGTGTTCAATTCAAAGGCAAGGAATTTGGTAATCTCTGTACGACATATGGTATAGATATAAATTTTACTGCCTTTTACCATCCTCAGGCAAATATTTCTGAAAGAGTAAATAGAGTGATGAAAACTATGCTACGTTCCTACGTTTCGGATAATCACCGTAACTGGGATATACACCTGCGAAAAGTAGCTTGTGCTATACGAACTTCACAGCACGAGACGACGAAATTAAGCCCTTATTTCGTGAATTTTGGGAGAGAGATGTCTATTTGCGGAGAAAAAGTCAAGTCATATGGAGTAAGTGAAAAGTTAGATGTTCATGCATATGCTAAGGCCCTCCGTGAACTACAAGAAGACGTAAAGGCGCGTTTATTAAAAGCTTCCGAATTGAGTCGTAGACAATATAACCTTCGTAGAAGAGACGTGGATTATTTAATAAAAGATTTGGTCTGAAAGCAGAATTTCGTATTGTCCGATGCAGCAAAATATTTCACTGCAAAGTTAGCGCCGAGATATGTAGGACCATTTACCATAGTACGCAAAGTTTCACCGTGGACCTACGAACTCGAAGATAAGCATGGGAAAAGGAGTGGTATTTGGCATGTTAAGGACCTTAGACCATATAGCTCATACTTACCAGATGAATAATTGATGATTCTGTTATGTATGTAAATTATACCCTAGAAAAGTATAAAAAGGGAATAATTTTAGGAGGCATACATACATGTATACATGTTGGAACATGATTAGCTTACCTTCAAAAACATTTGAAGAAAGCGAATCAGTTCTTAAAATTCCTAAAAACCATAAAATTTATAAAATATTAAAATTTTCCAAATCACTCAGTTCCACATAAGCTAACCATGCCTAAAGCATGGTTAGCTTATCTATTCAATCAGTGAAGAAAATTGCGTCAGCAATTTTCTTTACATTCCATGAATTAAAAAAAAAATTTAATTTAAAAAATAAAAGCAAAGACAAATCGTACCTTCAGTACGATTTGTCGTGAAAATTACAATATGTATGTACGAACGTACATACATATCACAAAAAAGCTTTCGCGATAAGAAGTGCGTGCCGCGAAAATACATTATATGTATACGCGCGCCGCAATTTCAATCGACGGGACGGTGGCTGATGTTTATAAAAACATCAAATTTCAAGCCATCGTCCAACGAAAAATATTCTGGACTTGTTTAATCAAGTCCACAATAAATGAAAATTTTTCTCAGGGTAGAAATGCAACTATGCATTTTCTACCCTGACCGACGGCTCTTGATCGCGATGAAAATGATCAAGAGTGCAGTCGAATTTTGTCACGAAATAAGTTGATTTTTAACTTGATTGCGGATTGGTCTCGGTCTTGAAAAATACTAATAAAAGGTAGTCTCGGTCTTGGAAAATACTAATCAAAGTTTTAGTTGAAATTTGTTTAATAGTACGAAAGTGAAAATCGAAACATAAAATTAAATACAAGAGAAAAGAAACGAATTTCGTAATTACCATAAAATGAAAGAATATCTAAAGTTCAGTGTAAAAATATCAAACACACGAAATTCGAGCGAAACTAAGAGATAGGAAGACAAGTGTGAAATTTGAAGAAAATAAAATGTTATAGTGAGCTCAAGAGTGTGTTTTACTGAGTGTGTGGTTAGCTGGGGCAAGGACCCAACACGGATACCGATTCAAGTAAAGAGAAGGTAGGAAAATATTTAGCAATTCAAACTCTTATCTTCCCTGTTTTTTCGTTAAAACTACTGTGCATCAGCTATTGCATTTTGTTTTGCAAAGTGATATAAGGAGGAGGAAATATGACTTTCTTGTTATCAATTCCTGTTAGTGCTACTAAGAAGAGTTCTTTCCTTCGGGTGATCATATTCTGGTTAATAGCACGCTTTCATTACATGGTTGTTAATTGGCCTGACGATCTTTGCTTTAAGATTACTTTCATACAGTGTTGGAGAAATGGGTAGTTATTTTTGTGTAACATTCACCTTAAAATAGTGCCTTTCTAACAAACTAAGCTAATGCAACTAGATAACCTAGTTAAAGCTTTAGTTTTAAGAGCTGTAACAACATAATTGCTTTTCTCTTTAAGTAAAAATTGCCGATATTTATAAGCATTAAATTTTAGGGGTGTGGTATTTCGTAACATCTCTGATTCACCTGAAATATAAAAGATTTTGGAACAGTACCAAAATCTTTCAGAAGAAAGGGGGGAGTGTTATGGGTTCGTTTTGTTCGTAAATTTTTCCAGTACCATTTGATTCTGCGCAGATTTTTTTTTTCTTTTAGGTCTTATTGGGAAAATTAACAATTCAGGAATAGTGAAGGGATGCTCACCTGCATGGATAAACAAAGTACCAAAAATCAGAAACAAGATAATAAATACATCAGGTACACAAACACAAATACCTACACATATACACACCGAATTGATCAACACTTTACACAAAGGCCTAACACAGAAAACAACTAGAAGTACATTCAACACGCACATACACATACACATATTAAAAAATAACCTTGTTAATATTTAAATTTTCAAATATTCTCTTGTTAAAGCTTAGGCCTAAGAATTTTAAACTAGATCAGTATATAGTTTGCTATAGAAATATCTTACATATGCATATTTGTAATTTTTTGCCACAACTGTACTAGCTCGTTCAGCATGAGGTTCGATCGTTACTGTTCAATTCGAGTACATATATGATTATTCATCTTAATTCTTGTCCAGTAATTCCTATAAAGTAAACCAGCAGTAGGTAAATTACTAACTGCTCTAAGATAGTAAGTGTATGAAGCGTACTCTAGTCTGTTGCCAGGAGCTGGTCAGTATACGATATTCAAAATTTGAATATTCAAGTGTTGTCGCTCACACAGCTACTGCTAGCATGGAAAACCCCATGAAGTTCAGTTGACTGAATGTGGTTGCTTCCATGTTTTTTTTTTGTTAGGACTGCTTCCTGTAGTAGCGATAGGTCGCTCTTCATTTGGAAAAGAGTAAAAGGCGTGGATCAAGTTTTTCGTTTTTGTACGGGTGGGGAACATAAGATCCTGTGGTTTTTTTTTTGTGAAGGAATATCTGGAGAAGCGGAAGTAACGAGGTCAAAAATATAAGGAAAACGACTTCTTCATGCTGACGAGAGAAAGATAAGTAGTTACTTATAATTAACTATATTTTGTGTGTAGTCTTTCCTATTGCGGAATATCTTTATTTATAAAAGTAGATCTTGTAGAGGAATCTGCACAAATTTCATTTGTTAAGTATATTGGATGAATTACGTAAAGTGAATAAATTTAAGTTTCTTCAGATCGCGAGTTTCTTCTTGTATTTCCTCTTCTTCGTCATTAAAAAGTTTCGTGGTATCTTATTTTTTTGTGTGAAAAACCACGTGGCGCCCACAAAACCCAACTTTCCTGCAATTTTGCTCACGTATTGAACCCAGACCGTCCTCCACTTGAGCTACCATCACTTACGCTTTAAGGGCAGCGTAACAATACATATATATCGGGCGCATCAAATATTACGCGGTGAAGACCAAGACGATCGAGTCTTCACTGAAAAAAGCTTTCTCAGCTAATTGTCGCGCGACTTATATAATTCGCTTAGCGATGGAGAGAAAAAAACAATCCGTTGGAGAAAATCAGTCAATCAAATAAAACATTATAGATACATATATCCAAAAAGAAAAATGAACTTTATTACAATTATATTTCTTTACAATTCCGTTAAGACGGTCTTAAAGCTCTCGACAAACTGCTTATATCATCTTCTTCATTTTTACTTCGCAGAGCTTTTTACACGTTCAAAATTCTTATCTAAGCACTTTGCTTTTACCGTGAGAGCGGAACTTATTTTTATTTTTAATGAATTCGGAGTAGATGCAACCTAAAAAACAAGCATAGCATTTCATTAACGGTGGGAACATGGTTAATTTAATTTAACCATACCATGGATTTTTCCTTAGGTTGCACTTTTGGCGTCTTCATTATATCCGCTCTCATATCTTGGTGTCGGAAAATTTCGAGGTCAATATATGTAACTCCTCCCCGCTTTGGGTCAGAGGTCTCCGGCTTCAAGTTATTTATAATTTTAACCTTATCTTTTTTACTCTTCCAAGACCTAAACGCTATAATAACTATAGCAAGTAAAACTAACATAATGATTATACCAACATCAGTGCCAAACATAATATTCCTGTGGTATTTTAATTCCTGAATTTCTTCTAAATTATTGATATTTTCTTTGATAATTTTCTCAAAGTCAATTGGTTTTACAAATGCTTATTTATGTTCTGTTGCTGGGTAATAGCACTTGTCTAGTATGGTAACTTTTTTATTATAGATTTTTTTCTGCTTTAACCCTAATGTACAATTACTGTAATTAATCAAATAGTTTCCAGTTAGAGTGATTCTTCTCTTGTCGCAATTATGCCACATAGTATCATTGTACATATTTTTCAATAAAATGGATTCATCATCTATCTCTTCTATACTAGTTACATTGTTATACTCTAAATTACAATTTTCTTGGATAATACAACTCTCACTCAGCCTTAAGTCCTTTACTAGTGCCTGTTCATTATATTGATATATTCTTCCTTTTACTTCGACAATTGAATCTTCCGGTTTACTGATCTCTAAATGTTTTGAATTCGCATTGGTTTAATCACTTGTAATTCAGTTAATATATAATTTTTGGGTATCTTAATCGCAAAAACTAGACGTCGGTCGTCATATTCCATGAATCCTGCTTTTAATAGCTTTCGTTTATGTAAATCTATATTATATAAATCAAATTCTTCCAACGTCATAATACTTGGGTGAATGAGATTATGCTTAATTGCCATGATATTGTCGAGAATCTGGTTTACTTTATTTTCTAAATACTTTCTAAATATTTTCTAAAGCTTCTAAAATCTTTTCTCTGTCGTCTTCAATTAACAATTTTAAATTACATATCGTTTTATTAAAGTGATCGTTAATTTTTATTTGTTGGTTTAGATTTTGAATGGCCTTATGATTGTTATACCCTAGATGAAATCTAAAGGGGTATACTAAGTTTGTCATTCTGTTTGTAACACCTCGAAATAATGATGGTAGAGCAAAATGGATTGGACACCCACGCATAATATTAAAAGTTATTTTGATTTTTGCATGTCCGTCCGTCTGTCCGTCCGTCTGTCCGTCCGTCCGTCCGTCCGTGCGCACGATAACTCGAGAACGCGTACACTTAGAGAGCTGAAATTTTGTACACAGACTTTAAAAAAAAAAGTAAAATTAAGTTCGAAAATGAGACAAATCGGGCAACTCCTTCGTGGGGTTGCCATACAAAAATTTCGTTTTCCGTTATATATTTGAACACTGCCTGAGAACGAGTCGCCCTAGAGAGCTGAAATTTGGTACGTGGACTAAATCGGGCAACCCATTCTTGGTGTTGCCATATAAAAAATTAGGTTTTTTTATGTATACTGTGAAAACGATCAGCCCAAGACATTTTTATTGTACTAAAAACTTCTTCAGAATATGAAATCCTATAAAATTGGTTATAATTATTTTTTCTGTCCGACGAACCGTTCTAGAAATATATGCGAAAAACCACTGCAAAAATCAAAATTGCTCAAATGGGTACCCATACGAAATTTCATACGGACATTCATTTAGGGTATCATAAGAATTGGTCTTAGACCAATTCTAGCTTTTTCACTTGTTTTCGTCTATAATTTGTAAATGTTGGGTTATGTCCTGTCGGTCAGTATCGTCCATAGTTCCAAATATCCATTTTTCTAACGTACCGCCTACATTTATTAGTGCCCTCTTTTGCCTGTTTGATCTTTTCATTGCTCTGATTTTACTTTTAATTGTTTTGAATTCGGTGTCAAGTGCTCGTTTGTCTTCCGGTTTTAAAACCTCCATGTTAAGTGCTAACTGATTTACAATATTCGTAAGTTCAATCGGATCAATTATGTGTAGGACTATATCTGTATTATTGGCTATTCTATTTCTACCTATTTAATTCTTATTTTCACATACCCGTTTTCTTCTCGTATCGGATGCACCTGTAGTAGCCCTTGTACTGTTTTTGTCATCGCCATGAGTATTATTATGATTATCTGCAAATTTATAGGGTTTTTAATATTGGTTAAATGCACATTGTCTAGTGGATACTTTCTAAAATAGGCTTGGTCCTTATGTCTTACTCTTCTATAATTTTTTATATACCCTACCATTCTTGCTTCATTATAGTTTTCCCGTTTTTTATTGATTTTACGAACCAGCTCTTCTTTTTTATTTAACACAGTTTTTCTACTAGAGGTCTTGTGTCATTTAAATTATTCGCATCCCTAGGTGTCATTGATATAGCGGAGTGATATCTATCATTATAATTCCCAACTGCTTTTTGCATCTTTTGTTCTAACGATATGTCGTCATCAATTGAATGCAATCTTTCTACATCTGCATTACCTGTAGGACTATTAGGCTTAGTCCAATGCCCTTCTATACCATTTTCCTGCAAGTATTTCTTAATTTGTTCCGCTTTAAACTCGTTATCCATGACAGTTTTTCTTGGCTTATTAAATGTAGCTACATATATATCCTTCAAGTATAGCAATTTTCTTTACCCAATTTCTATCATTTATAAGATATGTTACAGCAAATTTTGTTAATTTATCTATAATGGTTATAAAAGTTTGTTTATTGTAATGAAAGGTATCTAAATGAATAATGTCATTTTTATTGTTTGGTGTTTCTGTTATAGTTAGTGTTGGTTTTATAGGGTTTCTATCATATTTTATTTCCTGACATTTTTCGCAATTATTTATTATTAATTGGATGTGTTCCAGTAACTTTGGTAATAGATTTTATCCTTAAGTGTTCTATAAGTTTCGTTAATACCACTATGTAATGATTCTTTCGTATGGTATAGTGATATTTGCTTATGACATTCTTCCTCATTCTGTATTTCCTGGGCTCTTTTAGTAACTTTCATGAATTTGACTCTTCTATCTCCTGAGAATAATTTTATAATAATTTGTTGCACTTTATTATAATCCCTATCTTCTACCTCTGAATATATACCTATATGTCCCGTTTTCACAAACCTGTTTAATATGTCTGTAATAATATCTTCCGTATTCTGCGGGTTAATCTGTATTATTCTTCTCTGATGTGTTAGCTCAATGTCTTCATTTTGATTATAAGTCAATATTATCTGGGTTTTGTATTTATTTAGTATTTCCTCTTTTATACCAATATGATCCAATAGTTGTTCCCCTGCCGAATGTACCGTACCAGGTCCATGTTGGATTCACTGCTTTTATTTTCATTGATTTGTGGACTATTTTCTAGTCTACTCAGAGAATCGGCTACTTTATTTTCTCTACCCTGAAGGTACGATGTCAAAATTATACTCTTGGAGTTTTAAAATCCACCTTTGATTTCTTTGAGAGAATTCTTTACCTTTATATTTAGCATATAGGTATTTTATTGCGGCATGATCGGTAAGGATTTTATATTTTCTTCCATGCAAAAAGGGCCTAAAATAATTCACAGAATGCACGATGGCAAGAAATTCTTTGTCTGTTACACTGTAATTTTGTTCGTGATTATTTAAAGTCCTGGAAACATAGCACACTGGGTGGCCTTCTTGAGAAAGAACCGCTCCAATGGCATAATTACTCGCATCAGTGGTAACAACGAACTCTTTTTTGTAATCTGCGAATTTTAGAATGGGATGTGATGCTATTAGCAATTTTAATTTTTCAAAAGCTTCTAATTGGTATTGATTTTGGCATCTTTTTTCAAATATCTAATCAAAGGATGTGCAACCTTGGCATAGTCTTTAATGAATTTGCGGTAAAACCCTGTCATACCTAAGAAGTTTTTCAATTGTTTTTCGGTTTTTGGTAGTTTCACTCTCTTCCCTCTTTTGCTAGGACATGTCCTAAGAACTCGGTTTCTCTGTTCATAAAGCTGCACTTATCGGCTTGTATTTTCAGATTGTGCTCGGTTAACTTTTGGAATATTTTTTCTAATGAATTCAGATGTTCCTCTAGAGTGGTGGAGAAAATGAGGATATCATCTAAGTATAATACACATATTCTATTTATGTAGTCCCTTAATATTTCATTAATTAACCTTTGAAATGTGGCAATTGCGTTCTTCAAACCGAAGGGCATCCTGACGTATTCATATAGACCTGCTGGAGTTACAAATGCCGTTTTCTCTATATCCTGCTTAGCCACTAAAATCTGGTGATATCCCTTGGCTAGATCTAGTGAACTGAAATATTGGGCTTTTCCCAGTTTGTCCAGGATACTATCAATGTTTGGTAACGGGTATTTATCGTCGACCGTTACTTGGTTAAGCTTCCGATAATCTACTACTATTCTATATTTTTGAATACCTGATTTATCCTGTTTTTTGGGTATAACTATAATGGGAGAACTGTATTTACTATTGCTTTTTCTTATGATACCTTGATATGTAGCTTGCGCTGTATACATTGTGGGTGCGTACAACAATGTATGTACGATAGCAAGACGATGGTTTAATATTTATAAAAATATCAGATTTCATTTGAACCATCGTCCGGCGCGGCAATTATGATTGTGGAAATAATTTTCTCAGGATACGTATGCTATTTAAGCATTTTCCAATCCTGAATAACGAGACTTGAGTTTGAAAAAATTCAAGTCTCACAGAGTAGATTTTTGCCCATTGTGGAAGAAACTTCTTGGTCGATCGCTGGTGATGTAAAGTGACTTGTCATAGGAAAACAAAACGAGAATTGTGAATATTATAAAATTGTGATTCGGGGTTTAGGAAAGTTTGTGAGTCTGAAAAGAAACATTGTAGTCCAACTTGACAAATAAATTGTGGTTACTAAATAAATTGTGATTCATATAAAGAAAAAATTTTGATTTTTAATTGAGCCCTGGATACCAGTGAAATGAAGTTCCCGAAGCGAGGTAACCTAAAAGGGGATACAACGAGAAACAACCGGATTTTCCGACAACGGTGGTGATCAGTGAGTGCTTATATAGTTACAGAATAAGAGTGTAACAGGAGCCACCATCAGCCTCGGTTTCAATTGGACAAATGCTTCCTCTGCTTCCCTAGTCCAATGTAGTGTTTTTCCTATAGATTTACCCTTGGACGCTAACCCTATGAACCTCTTCATTTCTGTAAATGTACACGGTTTCGGAAAATTTAACATGATGTTCACCTTCTCTGGATCGGTACGTAAGACTTTTGTATCTATTATAAATTCTAGGTACTTCAATGACTTTCGAGCGAACTGCCATTTTTTTATATTGACAGTAAGATTTGCCTCCTCTAGTCTACTCGTAACCAAACCTAAAACTTGAATATGCTCCTCGTACGTCTCCGTAGCTATAATTATATTATCGAGATACGAGAAGACCCCCTCTCAATATCGACAAATGTGAGGTTATGACTTTCCACAGGAATCAGAAACTAATCACTTATGATTATGTGTTCTCGGATTCCACGATTGGCCGCCGCAAGGGTGCTGCTTGTGACTTGGGTGTCAAATGTGACCATAGATTGAATTTTATCTCCCACATTAACTACACGGCATCTAAGAGTAGTTCTATGCTGGCCTTTATCAAATGCTGGTCTCAAAAGTTCTCGAATCCCACCATAATATTGCGTTTGTACACTTGCTTTGTAAGACCTCGCCTTGAATACGCTAGCCAGGTCTGGTCTCCATTCGAGGGTACACACATCGATCGCATCGAGTCTGTTCAGCGGAACTTCCTGCGCTTCGCTCTTAAGCACCTACCCTGGAACAATTCATTGATTCTTCCACCTTATGTGGATCGCTTGAAGCTTTTGAATATGCACTCCCTTGAAAAACGTCGCATGGTCGCCGATGTAACTTTTGTGCATCAACTCTTAAACGCGAATATTGATTCTACTTAGCAAAATCTTTTTCCGTGATAGTGGGCACAATTTGAGAGGTTACCTCTGTTGCATGTTAACACCGCAAGATCCAACTTTAGTATGTATGAACCCATCAATCGCATATGCATTGGTGTTAATATTTAGGCTGAGCATTTTGTCGATAACATTTCAAAGCATGTTTTAAAAAAACGCCTATATAATACTTAATTTTTTGTTTCCATGTCGCATTGCATGTCATATCATTCGGTGTTTGGTCTATGTTTAGTTTAAGATACTAATACTAACACCGACTAAGTGATGAGATGCATATATTGTTGACCGTTTATTTATTAAACGTGTCCATGTAGCGAGCATGTGTTAAGCTGGTTCTGATAGTCATTATTAAAGAAATTTTGTGTATCGAGTTTTTACAGTCGAACCCACGTGCCAGTTACCCGTCTATCGTACACACCCCGCTATACATACGAGACTGACTGGATAGTTAAATTCAGGAAACTCCTAAGGGTACACACTAAGGTACTCAGAGCTCAACACTTTTGCTACAGAAGAAGCCACTATAACTTTCAAGTTTGAGCATTAATGAATCTAATTTAAGCATTGCATATTAATGTTTAGGTTAGGACTAGATTTTGTGTGTCCTTTATTTCTATGATCGAAATTTAAATATGAGAAAGCTTGACATTACTAGATTGAACTCATTCTAGCTATAGAATCAAAAGAAAATTTAATGTCTATATGGAATTGGACCACATAGTTTCGCACATCCGAATCATGAGTAATGGATGAGGAGAGAGAAAATAATGATTTGAAATACTAGAAAGATCCTAGCTGTTAAATTATTATCACATGTTTTCGTGTTATCTACCTAGCCGAGGTGTACTAGCGTGTCGCCCTGCATATACAACGCTTGAACTTCACGTCCAAGTCATCCTCACTCATATGCTGCCATGACAAAAATGGCGCACAACGTGGGGCCAATGACACAGTGAGTACTTTAGACCTCCTCACTTCCTTACTGAGTCATTGGTACTCGGCTCCACATGAAACGTCTGTTCAAAGCGTTCTCAATTTTTCTAGTTTTCTTACACATTGTGCGCGTCCATAGTTATGCTTCCGTCAAAAAAAGGGCGCCCAAAGTGCGGCCACCTCAGTTAGACTTTGATCTCCGGCTGTCAGCTATTGCTTAACTGGAAATCTCATATCCAGTGGCAGCTGTATGCGGACTTGGGTCTAACTGTTTTTTTTTACCTAAAATTTTTCTGCTGTCGTTTAAATTTTCAAGTTTGTATAGTCTTTCAGATTAAAGTTTTTGAGATTTTTGTAGAGTTTTTAAGTTTAAAATTTTTTTCGTGAGTTAAAATTAAAGTTTATTTCAAGTTTCAAGCTTCAAAATTCGAATTTTTTTGGTAAAGTTTTTTAAAGTTTCGGTTTTTAATCTTTCCTGCTGGCCTTCAGGAAATGTTGGGTGATCGCACGCAATTTTCTCTCCTGGGGCCGGATTCTGTAACACGGAGAACTTGGGAATTTGGGAAATGAGAATTTCGTTTTCTTAGAATTCTTAATTCCCTAATTCTCCATTCCCAAGTCACTAACATGGTTGGAGAATTAAGGAAAACGTAAGAAATGTGAAAAAGTGCGAATCGCCTGGGACGATTAAGGGTATCAGTTTTTGTTGTAGAGGGTTGGCCTTTTTTTGATATGTGAGGTACATCTGCCTATTATCTTCCACTGTCGAAATAAATTTAAATTTCTTTTTTGTTGGGGTAGTTTTTGAGGGATGTAGGAGGGTAGGTTTTCTCGAGTTTTTCCGGGATAATGAGAGAATGGAGAGAAGGAGGAGAATGTATGTGGTATAAAAAAAAATGGGAGCTCAGGGCGAACAAGATAGGTTTAGGAAATGAGGCGGGGAGAGTGTGGGGTAGAAATGGAGGCTGATTAACGGAAATTTAGAAAAAAATAAAGACAATATTAGGAGCTGTAATAATTCGCAGGGTAAGCTCAGGATCTGTAAGCCCAATAAAAAAGATAAGTATTCACTTTGGTAATTAGGTATGCATGAGTATTATAGGCTATATTTGATTTCGATTAACGGTAATTTTCAGATTTGAGCAGCCTCGGCGGTAAATTTAAATTTTGCTATCGCAATATTCACTGGTGCCTAACTCTGTGTGGGAGGGCTGTAGAGTATTGATGTTTTTTCCTGATGGATTAAGGGTTTAGAGTGCAAAAATATAGGTGAACAATTTTGGGGGGCAGGGTGGTTTTGTGGTTGGGGGTCGTACCACCCCTCATAGGGGGTTGCCCAAAATACGTCATGTTTGGTACCAAATTAAAGAGGGGGAGGAGAGGGTAATCGAGTGGTGTAGTTTGTCTTTGACCGTTTTAACGCGATAGCTGACTTTTGACCGCCGAAAAACGATTTTTTACACTAGCGTCATATACACCCAGTTCCTGTATTTTGCATATATTTCTTCCGTTCTTTGTTTTACATCCATTATTACTCCGTTGTGAAGATTTTTGTCATGGGAAGTAATTTTCCACAACTTACTAGTTCTTCGCAATGATGAGTTGAAAATATGTCAATTTTTGTACCCAAAACGGCCATTTTTTCACCTTAAAATGGACCGATACACTTCTTTTACAGTTATCTCCAAAACCGTTTATCGGATTCAAAAATTAATTACATATTTAATTAGGGGACACAATTTAGATGCGATTTCATCCTACACACAAGCTTTACAGTGTATAATTAAAAATTTTACAGCATCTCTTCTGTAGTGGAAGACGACCAAATTGATCATTTTCGCGTGATTTATAATTTTTAGCGCGTACCTTGAGACACAAAATCCATGTTCCTCTGTAAGTACTGCATGGATTTCCATAATTATTTTTTTTAAATATAGCCAGGATATGCAGTGAATACATAACTCAATTTGAAATTCCTAGATACCTAGATACCTTCATAAAATGCAACAAAAGCAGAAAATACAATTCTTCCACTTACTTTTCCACTTGCAAGACACCGGAGAATTACCAATTTTTTGAAAATTCTTCGTTTAGATTTTTTCTCTTTTTGCTTATTGTTCGTACCTTGTTGTATCTGATTATATATTTCTGACAGTAACATTCAGCATTTTTTTTGTCGTTCAACCTTGCATATCCGCCTGTAGTCAATTTTTCTTTCGCTGAAATCTTTTTAATATGCTCTGTCCGTAAATCTTTTTGGATTTCCTTCTCAGGACAAACATTTTGTTGCCATCTTCTTTAAATACTTACCTTTAACTTAAGATTTGGTTGATACGGTTTTATAGGTTTGTTATTTAGTTTCAGATCTTTTTCGTTCTGGTCTTGATAGTACAAATAAGCGTGAAGAATAAAAATGTAAACAGAGCATTTTTATTTTTCACGCTTATTTGTACTAACTCTCGACCAATGCACTTTTTCTCTCGTTTAAATTTTTGCAAGACAAGTTTCGCATACATTTTCTTTGATTAGATTTTTCTAATACCTTATAGTAGTAGTACATAAATGTCTTTTCGTTGAAGTTTCTCCAAGCTTTTCATGTCGGAAAAAAACATATGGCTAGTAATCACTACTGATTTAAAATGTAGCAAACAATGAAAGCTATGGTCTTGCAGTACTACTGAATCGACAGTTCTCAGTCTCAGTCGCCTGGATTGTCTAAAGAAAATTCCGCTGAAAACCCATCAATTCGATTGTCTAGTCATGTTAAGACATCCAAGCTGCAGCTGAGACTTACAGTCGAATCCACAGTCAGTTGCCCCTCTATCGTTCACAGCCAGCTATACATGAGAGACTGATTGGAGTTATATTCAGGAAGCCCTTAGGCATTGCCGTCCTTATGGCAGAAACACATCCAGGCCACGAGGCTTCCTCGAGGTGTTGTCAAAATTTCCAACACGGGTTTTTAAATTATACAACACAAAACCAAGCCAGGAGCTAGCCTCAAGGCCTAGCCGCAAAGCGCGCTTTGCTCAATGTTGAAAATTTTCCTCTCTCAGGCCTACTTCTGTCAACAGATGTACTAACAAAATTACAATGACAGCACCGAGCCTGGTGGTATCATTTTGTTTTCATTTCTCTGAGGCAAGCCTTGAGGCGAGCTGCGAGGAAGCCTGAGAGAGGCCAGGCCTGAGCCTTGCTTGGATGTGTTTCTGCCATTATGTTCCAGGCCGTGATATCAGATCTTTTGAATCTATTGGATTAGTACGATCTCATATATTTTTGCAAAGCATAATCGCTCTTTGAATGTATTAGAGTAGTACGACTTCGTGCTTTTGCAAGTAAAAATAACCGGCCAAGTGCGAGTCGGACTCGCGCACGAAGGGTTCCGCACTATCGTACAAAATTTAACACTATGTACATTTTGAAAAAATAATAATAATGCTGTCATTTGAAAAAAAAAATGCTACTTATGATAATAATAAGGAATGTGAATAAAACGAGGCAAAAACACAGAAAAAATCTGTTTCTTGTATGGGGGGCCCCTTTAATTTTTAATTCAATTTAATTTTTATTTTTTGTTGTTATAGCGGCGATAGAAATACACACTCCGTGAAAATTTCAACTGTCTACCTGTTACGGTTCATGAGATACACCCAAGTGACGAACGGACAGCGAAGTCTTAGTAATAGGGTTCCCGTTGTTACCCTTTGGATACAGAACCCTAAAAAGGCACAATCGCTTTCATGGCCTGGCACATAAAGACGACCATGCCCTGCCGGTAAACACTAAGGCGCTCAGAGCTCAACACTTTTGCTACAGAAGAAGCCACTATATAATTCAAGTCGGTATTGTTTAATTGTTTTTATATTCGTTTGAGCATAATTAATGAGCCTAATTTAAGCATTGCATATTAATGTGGTTAGGACTAGATTGTGTGTCTCCTTATTTTTCTATAAGCGAAATTTAAATATAAGAAAGCTTGACATTACTAGGTTGAGCTCAGTCCAGTATAAAATCACAAGAAAATTCAATATCTGGAATTGAACCAAAGAGTTTCGCACATCCCAATCATGAGTATCTAATCCTAATGGATGAGGATAGAGAAAATAATAATTTGAAATACTAGAAAAGCCTAGCTATTAAATTTTTATGACAATTGTGAGCTGATTACCAATGACGTTTTTATATTGAGCCAAAATAACTATTAAAACGTAGATATTAAATAACAAACATTGAATTTGAATAATTAATTTACATATAGACATGTAATTGACTAGTGAATATTAAGATTTTTAACACTGAAGTACATATGTGGCGACGCTTCTATCCCGGTTCGAACATTCCTACCCTTATTCCCAACTGTATAAACCGGGTTAAACGTAAAGAGGCATAACGTCCTTAAAGCTGGCAGAACCAAAATGGCAGAACGGGTTCTGAGGTAGTGGTAAATTTAAGGCTCATTTAAGGCTAATTTAATGCCCAAAATCTAAATTCAAGGCCCCCATAGTTTTCCCAGAAATCACGGTTCTGCTAGCTTTAGATAAAGTTAGCAGAACCAAACAACCTATTAAATTTACAATTGCGATATAAAAAGTATATAGGAATTTAAGGCTAGTTTAAGGCTCCATAAAAAACGGCACATAAATAATTTTAGTTTATAATCCCACAGAATTCCTCCAAAGGACAAGAAAATTGGAGCTGATGATTTATAAAAGAATACCAACACTGGACTAAATAGCCCTACAAACTAATTTCCAAGCAAAAATCGCATTTGTTTTGAGGTATCTAATTAGAATTCAATGAGCCTTAAATTCTGCCGGTCCAATTTAAGCTGTTTTTTAATAATAGGTGTCGATTTTTCCCGGTTCTGCTAGCTAAACACGGTTCTGCTGCTGAGCCTAGTGCTAAAATGCGATTCCTCTTCACAAAACGAATCATTTTTTCAGCATTTAATTAGAATTCAACGAGCCTTACATTCTGCCGGTCCAATTTAAGCTGTTTTTTAATAATAGGTTTCGATTTTCCCCGGTTCTGCTAGCTAAACGCGGTTCTGCTGCTGAGCCTAGTGCTAAAATGCGATTCCACTCCACAAAACGAATCAGTTTTTCAGCATTTAATTAGAATTCAATGAGCCTTAAATTCTGCCGTTCCAATTGAAGCTGTTTTTTAATAATAGGTGTCGATTTTCCCCGGTTCTGCTAGCTAAACGCGGTTCTGCTGCTGAGCCTAGTGCTAAAATGCCATTCCTCTTCACAAAACGAATCATTTTTTCAGCATTTAATTAGAATTCAACGAGCCTTAAATTCTGCCGGTCCCATTTAAGCTGTTTTGTAATAATAGATGTCGATTTTCCCCGGTTCTGCTAGATAAACGCGGTTCTGCTGCTGAGCCTAGTGCTAAAATGCGATTCCACTCCACAAAACGAATCAGTTTTTCAGCATTTAATTAGAATTCAATGAGCCATAAATTCTGCCGGTCCAATTTAAGCTGTTTTTTAATAATAGGTGTCGATTTTCCCCGTTTCTGCTAGCTAAACACGGTTCTGCTGCTGAGCCTAGTGCTAAAATGCGATTGCTCTTCACAAAACGAATCAGTTTTTCAGCATTTAATTAGAATTCAAAGAGCCTTAAATTCTGCCGGTCCAATTTAAGCTGTTTTTTAATAATAGGTGTCGATTTTCCCCGGTTCTGCTGCTGAGCCTAGTGCTAAAATGCGATTCCTCTTCATAAAACGAATCATTTTTTCAGCATTTAATTAGAATTCAACGAGCCTTAAATTCTGCCGGTCCTATGTAAGCTGTTTTTTAATAATAGGTGTCGATTTTCCCCGGTTCTACTAGCTAAACACGGTTCTGCTGCTGAGCCTAGTGCTAAAATGCGATTCCTCTTCACAAAATGAATAAGTTTTCCAGCATTTAAATTGAATTCAACGAGCCTTAAATTCTGCCGGTCCAATTTAAGCTGTTTTTTAATAATAGGTGTCGATTTTCCCCGGTTCTGGTAGCTAAACGCGGTTCTGCTGCTGAGCCTAGTGCTAAAATGCGATTCCTCTTCACAAAACGAATCATTTTTTTAAGCATTTAATTAGAATTCAACGAGCCTTAAATTCTGCCGGTCCAATTTAAGCTGTTTTTTAATAATAGGTGTCGATTTTCCCCGGTTCTGGTAGCTAAACGCTTTTCTGCTGCTGAGCCTAGTGCTAAAATGCGATTCCTCTTCACAAAACGAATCAGTTTTTCAGCATTTAATTAGAATTCAAAGAGCCTGAAATTCTGCCGGTCTAATTTAAGCTGTTTTCCAATAATAGGTGTCGATTTTCCCCGGTTCTGCTGCTGAGCCTAGTGCTAAAATGCGATTCCTCTTCATAAAACGAATCATTTCTTCAGCATTTAATTAGAATTCAACGAGCCTTAAATTTTGCCGGTTCTATGTAAGCTGTTTTTTAATAATAGGTGTCGATTTTCCCCGGTTCTTCTAGCTAAACACGGTTCTGCTGCTGAGGCTAGTGCTAAAATGCGATTCCTCTTCACAAAATGAATAAGTTTTCCAGCATTTAAATTGAATTCAACGAGCCTTAAATTCTGCCGGTCCAATTTAAGCTGTTTTTTAATAATAGGTGTCGATTTTCCCCGGTTCTGGTAGCTAAACGCGGTTCTGCTGCTGAGCCTAGTGCTAAAATGCGATTCCTCTTCACAAAACGAATCATTTTTTTAGCATTTAATTAGAATTCAACGAGCCTTAAATTCTGCCGGTCCAATTTAAGCTGGTTTTTAATAATAGGTGTCGATTTTTCCCGGGACTGCTAGTTAAACACGGTTCTGCTGCTGAGCCTAGTGCTAAAATGCGATTCCTCTTCACAAAACGAATCAGTTTTTCAGCATTTAATTAGAATTCAATGAGCCTTAAATTCTGCCGGTCCAATTTAAGCTGTTTTTTAATAATAGGTGTCGATTTTCCCCGGTTCTGCTAGGTAAACACGGTTCTGCTGCAGAGCCTAGTGCTAAAATGCGATTCCTCTTCACAAACCGAATCATATTTTCAGCATTTAATTAGAATTCAACGAGCCTTAAATTCTGCCGGTCCTATATAAGCTGTTTTTTAATAATAGGTGTCGATTTTCCCCGGTTCTGCTAGCTAAACACGGTTCTGCTGCTGAGTCTAGTGCTAAAATGCGATTCCTCTTCACAAAACGAATCAGTTTTTCAGCATTTAATTAGAATTCAATGAGCCTTAAATTCTGCCGGTCCAATTTAAGCTGTTTTTTAATAATAGGTGTCGATTTTCCCCGGATCTGCTAGGTAAACACGGTTCTGCTGCTGAGCCTAGTGCTAAAATGCGATTCCTCTTCACAAAACGAATCATATTTTCAGCATTTAATTAGAATTCAACGAGCCTTAAATTCTGCCGGTCCTATATAAGCTGTTTTTTAATAATAGGTGTCGATTTTCCCAGGTTCTGCTAGCTAAACACGGTTCTGCTGCTGAGTCTAGTGCTAAAATGCGATTCCTCTTCACAAAACGAATCAGTTTTTCAGCATTTAATTAGAATTCAACGAGCCTTAAATTCTGCCCGTCCAATTTAAGCTGTTTTTTAATAATAGGTGACGATTTTCCCCGGTTCTGATAGCTAAACACGGCTCTGCTGCTGAGCCTAGTGCTAAAATGCGATTCCTCTTCACAAAACGAATCATTTTTCAGCATTTAATGCGAATTCAACGAGCCTTAAATTCTGCCGGTCCAATTTAAGCTGTTTTTTAATAATAGGTGTCGATTTTTCCCGGTTCTGCTAGCTAAACACGGTTCTGCTGCTGAGCCTAGTGCTAAAATGCGATTCCTCTTCACAAAACGAAGCATTTTTTCAGCATGTAATTAGAATTCAACGAGCCTTAAATTTTGCCGGTCCAATTTAAGCTGTTTTTTAATAATAGGTGTCGATTTTCCCCGGTTCAGCTAGCTAAACGCGTTTCTGCTGCTGAGCCTAGTGCTAAAATGCGATTGCACTCCACAAAGCGAATCAGTTTTTCAGCATTTAATTAGAATTCAATGAGCATTAAATTCTGCCGGTACAATTTAAGCTGTTTTTTAATAATAGGTGTCGATTTTCCCCGGTTCTGCTAGCTAAACACGGTTCTGCTGCTGAGCCTAGTGCTAAAATGCGATTCCTCTTCACAAAACGAATCAGTTTTTCAGCATTTAATTAGAATTCAATGAGCCTTAAATTCTGCCGGTCCAATTTAAGCTGTTTTTTAATAATAGGTGTCGATTTTCCCCGGTGCTACTAGCTAAACACGGTTCTGCTGCTGAGCCTAGTGCTAAAATGCGATTCCTCTTCACAAAACGAATCAGTTTTTCAGCATTTAATTAGAATTCAATGAGCCTTAAATTCTGCCGGTCCAATTTAAGCTGTTTTTTAATAATAGGTGTCGATTTTCCCCGGTGCTACTAGCTAAACACGGTTCTGCTGCTGAGCCTACTGCTAAAATGCGATTCCTCTTCACAAAACGAATCATTTTTTCAGCATTTAATTAGAATTCAACGAGCCTTAAATTCTGCCGGTCAAATTTAAGCTGTTTTTTAATAATAGGTGTCGATTTTCCCCGGTTCTGCTAGCTAAACACGGTTCTTCTGCTGAGCCTAGTGCTAAAATGCGATTCCTCTTCAAAAAATGAATCATTTTTCCAGCATTTAAATAGAATTCAACGAGCCTTAAATTCTTCCGGTCCAATTAAAGCTGTTTTTTAATAATAGCTGTCGATTTTCCCCAGTTCTACTAGCTAAACACGGTTCTGCTGCTGAGCCTAGTGCTAAAATGCGATTCCTCCTCACAAAACGAATCATTTTTTCAGCATTTAATTAGAATTCAACGAGCCTTAAATTCTGCCGGTCCAATTTAAGCTGTTTTTTAATAATAAGTGTCGATTTTCCCCGGTTCTGCTAGCTAAACGCGGTTCTGCTGCTGAGCCTAGTGCTAAAATGCGATTCCTCTTCACAAAATGAATCATTTTTCCAGCATTTAAATAGAATTCAACGAGTCTTAAATTCTGCCGGTCCAATTTAAGGTGGTTTTTAATAATAGGTGTCGATTTTTCCCGGGATTGCCAGTTAAACACGGTTCTGCTGCTGAGCCAAGTGCTAAAATGCGATTCCTCTTCACAAAACGAATCATTTTTTCAGTATTTAATAAGAATTCAACGAGCCTTAAATTCTGCCGGTCCAATTTAAGCTGTGTTTTAATAATAGGTGTCGATTTTCCCCGGTTCTGCTAGCTAAACGCGGTTCTGCTGCTAAGCCTAGTGCTAAAATGCTATTCCTCTTCACAAAACGAATCATTTTTTCAGCATTTAATTAGAATTCAACGAGCCTTAAATTCTGCCGGTCCTATGTAAGCTGTTTTTTAATAATAGGTGTCGATTTTCCCCGGTTCTGCTAGCTAAACGTGATTCTGCTGCTGAGCCTAGTGCTAAAATGCGATTCCTCTTCGCAAAACGAATCATTTTTTCAGCATTTAATTAGAATTCAACGAGCCTTAAATTCTGCCGGTCCTATGTAAGCTGTTTTTTAATAATAGGTGTCGATTTTCCCCGGTTGTGCTAGTTAAACACGGTTCTGCTGCTGAGCCTAGTGCTAAAATGCGATTCCTCTTCACAAAACGAATCATTTTTTTTAGCATTTAATTAGAATTCAACGAGCCTTAAATTCTGCCGGTCCAATTTAAGCTGTTTTTTAATAATAGGTGTCGATTTTCCCCGGTTCTGCGAGCTAAACGCGGTTCTGCTGCTGAGCCTAGTGCTAAAATGCGATTCCACTCCACAAAGCGAATCAGTTTTTCAGCATTTAATTAGAATTCAATGAGCCTTAAATTCTGCCGGTCCAATTTAAGCTGTTTTTTAATACTAGGTTTCGATTTTCCCCGGTTCTGCTAGCTAAACACGGTTCTGCTGCTGAGCCTAGTGCTAAAATGCGATTCCTCCTCACAAAACGAATCATTTTTTCAGCATTTAATTAGAATTCAACGAGCCTTAAATTCTGCCGGTCCAATTTAAGCTGTTTTTTAATAATAGGTGTCGATTTTCCCCGGTTCTGCTAGCTAAACACGGTTCTGCAGCTGAGCCTAGTGCTAAAATGCGATTCCTCTTCACAAAACGAATCAGTTTTTCAGCATTTAATTAGAATTCAATGAACCTTAAATTCTGCCGGTCCAATTTAAACTGTTTTTTAATAATAGGTGTCGATTTTTCCCGGTTCTGCGAGCTAAACGCGGCTCTGCTGCTGAGCCTAGTGCTAAAATGCGATTCCACTCCACAAAGCGAATCAGTTTTTCAGCATTTAATTAGAATTCAATGAGCCTTAAATTCTGCCGGTCCAATTTAAGCTGTTTTTTAATACTAGGTTTCGATTTTCCCCGGTTCTGCTAGCTAAACACGGTTCTGCTGCTGAGCCTAGTGCTAAAATGCGATTCCTCTTCACAAAACGAATCATTTTTTCAGCATTTAATTAGAATTCAACGAGCCTTAAATTCTGCCGGTCCAATTTAAGCTGTTTTTTAATAATAGGTGTCGATTTTCCCCGGTTCTGCTACCTAAACACGGTTCTGCTGCTGAGCCTAGTGCTAAAATGCGATTCCTCTTCACAAAACGAATCAGTTTTTCAGCATTTAATTAGAATTCAACGAGCCTTAAATTCTGCCGGTCCAATTTAAGCTGTTTTTTAATAATAGGTGTCGATTTTCCCCGGTTCTGCTAGCTAAACACGGTTCTGCTGCTGAGCCTAGTGCTAAAATGCGATTCCTCTTCACAAAACGAATCATTTTTTCAGCATTTAATTAGAATTCAACGAGCCTTAAATTCTGCCGGTCCAATTTAAGCTGTTTTTTAATAATAGGTGTCGATTTTTCCCGGTTCTGCTAGCTAAACACGGTTCTGCTGCTGAGCCTAGTGCTAAAATGCGATTCCTCTTCACAAATCGAAGCATTTTTTCAGCATTTAATTAGAATTCAACGAGCCTTAAATTTTGCCGGTCCAATTTAAGCTGTTTTTTAATAATAGGTGTCGATTTTCCCTGGTTCTGCTAGCTAAACGCGGTTCTGCTGCTGAGCCTAGTGCTAAAATGCGATTGCACTCCACAAAGCGAATCAGTTTTTCAGCATTTAATTAGAATTCAATGAGCCTTAAATTCTGCCGGTCCAATTTAAGCTGTTTTTTAATAATAGGTGTCGATTTTCCCCGGTTCTGCTAGCTAAACACGGTTCTGCTGCTGAGCCTAGTGCTAAAATACGATTCCTCTTCACAAAACGAATCAGTTTTTCAGCATTTAATTAGAATTCAATGAACCTTAAATTCTGCCGGTCCAATTTAAGCTGTTTTTTAATAATAGGTGTCGATTTTCCCCGGTGCTGCTAGTTAAACACGGTTCTGCTGCTGAGCCTACTGCTAAAATGCGATTCCTCTTCACAAAACGAATCATTTTTTCAGCATTTAATTAGAATTCAACGAGCCTTAAATTCTGCCGGTCAAATTTAAGCTGTTTTTTAATAATAGGTGTCGATTTTCCCCGGTTCTGCTAGCTAAACACGGTTCTTCTGCTGAGCCTAGTGCTAAAATGCGATTCCTCTTCAAAAAATGAATCATTTTTCCAGCATTTAAATAGAATTCAACGAGCCTTAAATTCTGCCGGTCCAATTTAAGCTGTTTTTTAATAATAGGTGTCGATTTTCCCCAGTTCTACTAGCTAAACACGGTTCTGCTGCTGAGCCTAGTGCTAAAATGCGATTCCTCCTAACAAAACGAATCATTTTTTCAGCATTTAATTAGAATTCGACGAGCCTTAAATTCTGCCGGTCCAATTTAAGCTGTTTTTTAATAATAGGAGTCGATTTTCCCCGGTTCTGCTAGCTAAACGCGGTTCTGCTGCTGAGCCTAGTGCTAAAATGCGATTCCTCTTCACAAAATGAATCATTTTTCCAGCATTTAAATAGAATTCAACGAGTCTTAAATTCTGCCGGTCCAATTTAAGCTGGTTTTTAATAATAGGTGTCGATTTTTCCCGGGACTGCTAGTTAAACACGGTTCTGCTGCTGAGCCAAGTGCTAAAATGCGATTCCTCTTCACAAAACGAATCATTTTTTCAGTATTTAATAAGAATTCAACGAGCCTTAAATTCTGCCGGTCCAATTTAAGCTGTGTTTTAATAATAGGTGTCGATTTTCCCCGGTTCTGCTAGCTAAACGCGGTTCTGCTGCTGAGCCTAGTGCTAAAATGCGATTCCTCTTCACAAAACGAATCATTTTTTCAGCATTTAATTAGAATTCAACGAGCCTTAAATTCTGCCGGTCCTACGTAAGCTGTTTTTTAATAATAGGTGTCGATTTTCCCCGGTTGTGCTAGCTAAACACGGTTCTGCTGCTGAGCCTAGTGCTAAAATGCGATTCCTCTTCCCAAAACGAATCATTTTTTTAGCATTTAATTAGAATTCAACGAGCCTTAAATTCTGCCGGTCCAATTTAAGCTGTTTTTTAATAATAGGTGTCGATTTTTCCCGGTTCTGCTAGCTAAACACGGTTCTGCTGCTGAGCCTAGTGCTAAAATGCGATTCCACTTCACAAAACGAAGCATTTGTTCAGCATTTAATTAGAATTCAACGAGCCTTAAATTTTGCCGGTCCAATTTAAGCTGTTTTTTAATAATAGGTGTCGATTTTCCCCGGTTCTGCTAGCTAAACGCGGTTCTGCTGCTGAGCCTAGTGCTAAAATGCGATCCCTCTTCACAAAACGAATCAGTTTTTCAGCATTTAATTAGAATTCAATGAGCCTTAAATTCTGCCGGTCCAATTTAAGCTGTTTTTTAATAATAGGTGTCGATTTTCCCCGGTTCTGCTAGCTAAACACGGTTCTGCTGCTGAGCATACTGCTAAAATGCGATTCCTCTTCACAAAACGAATCATTTTTTTAGCATTTAATTAGAATTCAACGAGCCTTAAATTCTGCCCGTCAAATTTAAGCTGTTTTTTAATAATAGGTGTCGATTTTCCCCGGTTCTGCTAGCTAAACACGGTTCTTCTGCTGAGCCAAGTGCTAAAATGCGATTCCTCTTCACAAAACGAATCATTTTTTCAGTATTTAATAAGAATTCAACGAGCCTTAAATTCTGCCGGTCCAATTTAAGCTGTTTTTTAATAATAGGTGTCGATTTTCCCCGGTTCTGGTAGCTAAACGCGGTTCTGCTGCTGAGCCTAGTGCTAAAATGCGTTTCCTCTTCACAAAACGAATCATTTTTTCAGCATTTAATTAGAATTCAACGAGCCTTAAATTCTGCCGGTCCAATTTAAGCTGTTTTTTAATAATATGTGTCGATTTTACCCGGTTCTGCGAGCTAAACGCGGTTCTGCTGCTAAGCCTAGTGCTAAAATGCGATTTCACTCCACAAAACGAATCAGTTTTTGAGCATTTAATTAGAATTCAATGAGCCTTAAATTCTGCCGGTCCAATTTAAGCTGTTTTTTAATAATAGGTGTCGATTTTCCCCGGTTCTGCTAGCGAAACACGGTTCTGCTGCTGAGCCTAGTGCTAAAATGCGATTCCTCTTCACAAAACGAATCATTTTTCCAGCATTTAATTAGAATTCAATGAGCCTTAAATTCTGCGGGTCCAATTTAAGCTGTTTTTTAATAATAGGTGGCGATTTTCCCCGGTTCTGCTAGCTAAACACGGTTCTGCTGCTGAGCCTAGTACTAAAATGCGATTCCTCTTCACAAAACGAATCAGTTTTTCAGCATTTAATTAGAATTCAATGAGCCTTAAATTCTGCCGGTCCAATTTAAGCTGTTTTTTAATAATAGGTGTCGATTTTCCCCGGTTCTGCTAGCTAAACACGGTTCTGCTGCTGAGCATACTGCTAAAATGCGATTCCTCTTCACAAAACGAATCATTTTTTTAGCATTTAATTAGAATTCAACGAGCCTTAAATTCTGCCCGTCAAATTTAAGCTGTTTTTTAATAATAGGTGTCGATTTTCCCCGGTTCTGCTAGCTAAACACGGTTCTTCTGCTGAGCCAAGTGCTAAAATGCGATTCCTCTTCACAAAACGAATCATTTTTTCAGTATTTAATAAGAATTCAACGAGCCTTAAATTCTGCCGGTCCAATTTAAGCTGTTTTTTAATAATAGGTGTCGATTTTCCCCGGTTCTGGTAGCTAAACGCGGTTCTGCTGCTGAGCCTAGTGCTAAAATGCGTTTCCTCTTCACAAAACGAATCATTTTTTCAGCATTTAATTAGAATTCAACGAGCCTTAAATTCTGCCGGTCCAATTTAAGCTGTTTTTTAATAATATGTGTCGATTTTACCCGGTTCTGCGAGCTAAACGCGGTTCTGCTGCTGAGCCTAGTGCTAAAATGCGATTTCACTCCACAAAACGAATCAGTTTTTGAGCATTTAATTAGAATTCAATGAGCCTTAAATTCTGCCGGTCCAATTTAAGCTGTTTTTTAATAATAGGTGTCGATTTTCCCCGGTTCTGCTAGCGAAACACGGTTCTGCTGCTGAGCCTAGTGCTAAAATGCGATTCCTCTTCACAAAACGAATCATTTTTCCAGCATTTAATTAGAATTCAATGAGCCTTAAATTCTGCGGGTCCAATTTAAGCTGTTTTTTAATAATAGGTGGCGATTTTCCCCGGTTCTGCTAGCTAAACACGGTTCTGCTGCTGAGCCTAGTACTAAAATGCGATTCCTCTTCACAAAACGAATCAGTTTTTCAGCATTTAATTAGAATTCAATGAGCCTTAAATTCTGCCGGTCCAATTTAAGCTGTTTTTTAATAATAGGTGTCGATTTTCCCCGGTTCTGCTAACTAAACACGGTTCTGCTGCTGAGCCTAGTGCTAAAATGCGATTCCTCTTCACAAAACGAATCATTTTTTCAGCATTTAATTAGAATTCAATGAGCCTTAAATTCTGCCGGTCCTATATAAGCTGTTTTTTAATAATAGGTGTCGATTTTCCCCGGTTCTGCTAGCTAAACACGGTTCTGCTGCTGAGCCTAGTGCTAAAAAGCGATTCCTCTTCACAAAACGAATCACTTTTTCAGCATTTAATTAGAATTCAATGAGCCTTAAATTCTGCCGGTCCAATTTAAGCTGTTTTTTAATAATAGGTGTCGATTTTCCCCGGTGCTGCTAGCTAAACACGGTTCTGCTGCTGAGCCTAGTGCTAAAATGCTATTCCTCTTCATAAAACGAATCATTTTTTCAGCATTTAATTAGAATTCAACGAGCCTTAAATTCTGCCGGTCCAATTTAAGCTGTTTTTTAATAATAGGTGTCGATTTTCCCCGGTGCTACTAGCTAAACACGGTTCTGCTGCTGAGCCTAGTGCTAAAATGCTATTCCTCTTCATAAAACGAATCATTTTTTCAGCATTTAATTAGAATTCAACGAGCCTTAAATTCTGCCGGTCCAATTTAAGCTGTTTTTTATTAATAGGTGTCGATTTTCCCCGGTTCTGCTAGCTAAACACGGTTCTTCTGCTGAGCCTAGTGCTAAAATGCGATTCCTCTTCAAAAAATGAATCATTTTTCCAGCATTTAAATAGAATTCAACGAGCCTTAAATTCTGCCGGTCCAATTTAAGCTGTTTTTTAATAATAGGTGTCGATTTTCCCCAGTTCTACTAGCTAAACACGGTTCTGCTGCTGAGCCTAGTGCTAAAATGCGATTCCTCCTCACAAAACGAATAATTTTTTCAGCATTTAATTAGAATTCATCGAGCCTTAAATTCTGCCGGTCCAATTTAAACTGTTTTTTAATAATAGGTGTCGATTTTCCCCGGTTCTGCTAGCTAAACGCGGTTCTGCTGCTGAGCCTAGTGCTAAAATGCGATTCCTCTTCACAAAATTAATCATTTTTCCAGCATTTAAATAGAATTCAACGAGTCTTAAATTCTGCCTGTCCAATTTATGCTGGTTTTTAATAATAGGTGTCTCTTTTTCCCGGGACTGCTAGTTAAACACGGTTCTGCTGCTGAGCCTAGTGCTAAAACGCGATTCCTCTTCACAAAACGAATCATTTTTTCAGTATTTAATAAGAATTCAACGAGCATTAAATTCTGCCGGTCCAATTTAAGCTGTTTTTTAATAATAGGTGTCGATTTTCCCCGGTTCTGCTAGCTAAACGCGGTTCTGCTGGTGAGCCTAGTGCTAAAATGCGATTCCTCTTCACAAAACGAATCATTTTTTCAGCATTTAATTAGAATTCAACGAGCCTTAAATTCTGCCGGTCCAATTTAAGCAGTTTTTTAATAATAGGTGTCGATTTTCCCCGGTCCTGCGAGCTAAACGCGGTTCTGTTGCTGAGCCTAGTGCTAAAATGCGATTCCAATCCACAAAGCGAATCAGTTTTTCAGCATTTAATTAGAATTCAATGAGCCTTAAATTCTGCCGGTCCAATTTAAGCTGTTTTTTAATACTAGGTTTCGATTTTCCTGGTTCTGCTAGCTAAACACGGTTCTGCTGCTGAGCCTAGTGCTAAAATGCGATTCCTCTTCACAAAACGAATCAGTTTTTCAGCATTTAATTAGAACTCAATAAGCCTTAAATTCTGCCGGTCCAATTTAAGCTGTTTTTTAATAATAGGTGTCGATTTTCCCCGGTTCTGCTAGCTAAACACGGTTCTGCTGCTGAGCCTAGTGCTAAAATGCGATTCCTCTTCACAAAACGAATCAGTTTTTCAGCATTTAATTAGAACTCAATGAGCCTTAAATTCTGCCGGTCCAATTTAAGCTGTTTTTTAATAATAGGTGGCGATTTTCCCCGGTTCTGCTAGCTAAACACGGTTCTGCTGCTGAGCCTAGTGCTAAAATGCGATTCCACTCCACAAAGCGAATCAGTTTTTCAGCATTTAATTAGAATTCAATGAGCCTTAAATTCTGCCGGTCCAATTTAAGCTGTTTTTTAATACTAGGTTTCGATTTTCCCCAGTTCTGCTAGCTAAACACGGTTCTGCTGCTGAGCCAAGTGTTAAAATGCGATTCCACTTCACAAAACGAATCAGTTTTTGAGCATTTAATTAGAATTCAATGAGCCTTAAATTCTGCCGGTCCAATTTAAGCTGTTTTTTAATAATAGGTGTCGATTTTCCCCGGTTCTGCTAGCTAAACACGGTTCTGCTGCTGAGCCTAGTGCTAAAATGCGATTCCTCTTCACAAAACGAATCACTTTTTCAGCATTTAATTAGAATTCAATGAGCCTTAAATTCTGCCGATCCAATTTAAGCTGTTTTTTAATAATAGGTGTCGATTTTCCCCGGTGCTGCTAGCTAAACACGGTTCTGCTGCTGAGCCTACTGCTAAAATGCGATTCCTCTTCACAAAACGAATCTTTTTTTCAGCATTTAATTAGAATTCAACGAGCCTTAAATTCTGCCGGTCCAATTTAAGCTGTTTTTTAATAATAGGTGTCGATTTTCCCCGGTTCTGCGAGCTAAACGCAATTCTGCTGCTGAGCCTAGTGATAAAATGCGATTCCACTCCACAAAGCGAATCAGTTTTTCAGCATTTAATTAGAATTCAATGAGCCTTAAATTCTGCCGGTCCATTTTAAGCTGTTTTTTAATACTAGGTTTCGATTTTCCCCGGTTCTGCTAGCTAAACACGGTTCTGCTGCTGAGCCTAGTGCTAAAATGCGATTCCTCTTCACAAAACGAATCAGTTTTTCAGCATTTAATTAGAACTCAATGAGCCTTAAATTCTGCCGGTCCAATTTAAGCTGTTTCTTAATAATAGGTGGCGATTTTCCCCGGTTCTGCTAGCTAAACACGGTTCTGCTGCTGAGCCTAGTGCTAAAATGCGATTCCACTCCACAAAGCGAATCAGCTTTTCAGCATTTAATTAGAATTCAATGAGCCTTAAATTCTGCCGGTCCAATTTAAGCTGTTTTTTATTACTAGGTTTCGATTTTCCCCGGTTCTGGTAGCTAAACACGGTTCTTTTGCTGAGCCTAGTGCTAAAATGCGATTCCACTCCACAAAGCGAATCAGTTTTTCAGCATTTAATTAGAATTCAATGAGCCATAAATTCTGCCGGTCCAATTTAAGCTGTTTTTTAATACTAGGTTTCGATTTTCCTGGTTCTGCTAGCTAAACACGGTTCTGCTGCTGAGCCTAGTGCTAAAATGCGATTCCTCTTCACAAAACGAATCAGTTTTTCAGCATTTAATTAGAACTCAATGAGCCTTAAATTCTGCCGGTCCAATTTAAGCTGTTTTTTAATAATAGGTGTCGATTTTCCCCGGTTCTGCGAGCTAAACGCGGTTCTGCTGGTGAGCCTAGTGCTAAAATGCGATTCCACTCCACAAAGCGAATCAGTTTTTCAGCATTTAATTAGAACTCAATGAGCCTTAAATTCTGCCGGTCCAATTTAAGCTGTTTTTTAATACTAGGTTTCGATTTTCCCTGGTTCTGCTAGCTAAACACGGTTCTGCTGCTGAGCCTAGTGCTAAAATGCGATTCCTCTTCACAAAACGAATCAGTTTTTGAGCATTTAATTAGAATTCAATGAGCCTTAAATTCTGCCGGTCCAATTTATGCTGTTTTTTAATAATAGGTGTCGATTTTCCCCGGTTCTGCTAGCTAAACACAGTTCTGCTGCTGAGCCTAGTGCTAAAATGCGATTCCTCTTCACAAAACGAATCATTTTTTCAGCATTTAATTAGAATTCAATGAGCCTTAAATTCTGCGGGTCCAATTTAAACTGTTTTTTAATAATTGGTGGCGATTTTCCTCGGTTCTGCTAGCTAAACACGGTTCTGCTGCTGAGACTAGTGCTAAAATGCGATTCCTCTTCACAAAACGAATCAGTTTTTCAGCATTTAATTAGAATTCAATGAGCCTTAAATTCTGCCGGTCCAATTTAAGCTGTTTTTTAATAATAGGTGTCGATTTCCCCCAGTTCTACTAGCTAAACACGGTTCTGCTGCTGAGCCTAGTGCTAAAATGCGATTCCTCCTCACAAAACGAATCATTTTTTCAGCATTTAATTAGAATTCAACGAGCCTTAAATTCTGCCGATCCAATTTAAACTGTTTTTTAATAATAGGTGTCGATTTTCCCCGGTTCTGCTAGCTAAATGCGGTTCTGCTGCTGAGCCTAGTGCTAAAATGCGATTCCTCTTCACAAAATTAATCATTTTTCCAGCATTTAAATACAATGCAACGAGTCTTAAATTCTGCCGGTCCAATTTATGCTGGTTTTTAATAATAGGTGTCTAGTTTTCCCGGGACTGCTAGTTAAACACGGTTCTGCTGCTGGGCCTAGTGCTAAAATGCGATTCCACTCCACAAAGCGAATCAGTTTTTCAGCATTTAATTAGAATTCAATGAGCCTTAAATTCTGCCGGTCCAATTTAAGCTGTTTTTTAATACTAGGTTTCGATTTTCCCCGGTTCTGCTAGCTAAACACAGTTCTGCTGCTGAGCCTAGTGCTAAAATGCGATTCCTTTTCACAAAACGAATCAGTTTTTGAGCATTTAATTAGAATTCAATGAGCCTTAAATTCTGCCGGTCCAATTTAAGCTGTTTTTTAATAATAGGTGTCGATTTTCCCCGGTTCTGCGAGCTAAACGCGGTACTGCTGGTGAGCCTAGTGCTAAAATGCGATTCCACTCCACAAAGCGAATCAGTTTTTCAGCATTTAATTAGAACTCAATGAGCCTTAAATTCTGCCGGTCCAATTTAAGCTGTTTTTTAATAATAGGTTTCGATTTTCCCCGGTTCTGCTAGCTAAACACGGTTCTGCTGCTGAGCCTAGTGCTAAAATGCGATTCCTCTTCACAAAACGAATCAGTTTTTGAGCATTTAATTAGAATTCAATGAGCCTTAAATTCTGCCGGTCCAATTTAAGCTGTTTTTTAATAATAGGTATCGATTTTCCCCGGTTCTGCTAGCTAAACACGGTTCTGCTGCTGAGCCTAGTGCTAAAATGCGATTCCTCTTCACAAAACGAATCATTTTTTCAGCATTTAATTAGAATTCAATGAGCCTTAAATTCTGCGGGTCCAATTTAAACTGTTTTTTAATAATTGGTGGCGATTTTCCCCGGTTCTGCTAGCTAAACACGGTTCTGCTGCTGAGCCTAGTGCTAAAATGCGATTCCTCTTCACAAAACGAATCAGTTTTTCAGCATTTAATTAGAATTCAATGAGCCTTAAATTCTGCCGGTCCAATTTAAGCTGTTTTTTAAATAAGAGGTGTCGATTTTCCCCGGTTCTGCTAACTAAACACGGTTCTGCTGCTGAGCCTAGTGCTAAAATGCGATTCCTCTTCACAAAACGAATCATTTTTTCAGCATTTAATTAGAATTCAATGAGCCTTAAATTCTGCCGGTCCTATATAAGCTGTTTTTTAATAATAGGTGTCGATTTTCCCCGGTTCTGCTAGCTAAACACGGTTCTGCTGCTGAGCCTAGTGCTAAAAAGCGATTCCTCTTCACAAAACGAATCACTTTTTCAGCATTTAATTAGAATTCAATGAGCCTTAAATTCTGCCGGTCCAATTTAAGCTGTTTTTTAATAATAGGTGTCGATTTTCCCCAGTTCTACTAGCTAAACACGGTTCTGCTGCTGAGCCTAGTGCTAAAATGCGATTCCTCCTCACAAAACGAATCATTTTTTCAGCATTTAATTAGAATTCAATGAGCCTTAAATTCTGCCGGTCCAATTTAAGCTGTTTTTTAATAATAGGTGTCGATTTTCCCCGGTTCTGCGAGCTAAACGCGGTACTGCTGGTGAGCCTAGTGCTAAAATGCGATTCCACTCCACAAAGCGAATCAGTTTTTCAGCATTTAATTAGAACTCAATGAGCCTTAAATTCTGCCGGTCCAATTTAAGCTGTTTTTTAATAATAGGTTTCGATTTTCCCCGGTTCTGCTAGCTAAACACGGTTCTGCTGCTGAGCCTAGTGCTAAAATGCGATTCCTCTTCACAAAACGAATCAGTTTTTGAGCATTTAATTAGAATTCAATGAGCCTTAAATTCTGCCGGTCCAATTTAAGCTGTTTTTTAATAATAGGTATCGATTTTCCCCGGTTCTGCTAGCTAAACACGGTTCTGCTGCTGAGCCTAGTGCTAAAATGCGATTCCTCTTCACAAAACGAATCATTTTTTCAGCATTTAATTAGAATTCAATGAGCCTTAAATTCTGCGGGTCCAATTTAAACTGTTTTTTAATAATTGGTGGCGATTTTCCCCGGTTCTGCTAGCTAAACACGGTTCTGCTGCTGAGCCTAGTGCTAAAATGCGATTCCTCTTCACAAAACGAATCAGTTTTTCAGCATTTAATTAGAATTCAATGAGCCTTAAATTCTGCCGGTCCAATTTAAGCTGTTTTTTAAATAAGAGGTGTCGATTTTCCCCGGTTCTGCTAACTAAACACGGTTCTGCTGCTGAGCCTAGTGCTAAAATGCGATTCCTCTTCACAAAACGAATCATTTTTTCAGCATTTAATTAGAATTCAATGAGCCTTAAATTCTGCCGGTCCTATATAAGCTGTTTTTTAATAATAGGTGTCGATTTTCCCCGGTTCTGCTAGCTAAACACGGTTCTGCTGCTGAGCCTAGTGCTAAAAAGCGATTCCTCTTCACAAAACGAATCACTTTTTCAGCATTTAATTAGAATTCAATGAGCCTTAAATTCTGCCGGTCCAATTTAAGCTGTTTTTTAATAATAGGTGTCGATTTTCCCCAGTTCTACTAGCTAAACACGGTTCTGCTGCTGAGCCTAGTGCTAAAATGCGATTCCTCCTCACAAAACGAATCATTTTTTCAGCATTTAATTAGAATTCAACGAGCCTTAAATTCTGCAGATCCAATTTAAACTGTTTTTTAATAATAGGTGTCGATTTTCCCCGGTTCTGCTAGCTAAACGCGGTTCTGCTGCTGAGCCTAGTGCTAAAATGCGATTCCTCTTCACAAAATTAATCATTTTTCCAGCATTTAAATAGAATTCAACGAGTCTTAAATTCTGCCGGTCCAATTTATGCTGGTTTTTAATAATAGGTGTCTATTTTTCCCGGGACTGCTAGTTAAACACGGTTCTGCTGCTGAGCCTAGTGCTAAAATGCGATTCCTCTTCACAAAACGAATCATTTTTTCAGTATTTAATAAGAATTCAACGAGCATTAAATTCTGCCGGTCCAATTTAAGCTGTTTTTTAATAATAGGTGTCGATTTTCCCCGGTTCTGGTAGCTAAACGCGGTTCTGCTGGTGAGCCTAGTGCTAAAATGCGATTCCTCTTCACAAAACGAATCATTTTTTCAGCATTTAATTAGAATTCAACGAGCCTTAAATTCTGCCGGTCCAATTTAAGGAGTTTTTTAATAATAGGTGTCGATTTTCCCCGGTTCTGCGAGCTAAACGCGGTTCTGCTGCTGAGCCTAGTGCTAAAATGCGATTCCACTCCACAAAGCGAATCAGTTTTTCAGCATTTAATTAGATTTCAATGAGCCTTAAATTCTGCCGGTCCAATTTAAGCTGTTTTTTAATACTAGGTTTCGATTTTCCTGGTTCTGCTAGCTAAACAGGGTTCTGCTGCTGAGCCTAGTGCTAAAATGCGATTCCTCTTCACAAAACGAATCAGTTTTTCAGCATTTAATTAGAACTCAATGAGCCATAAATTCTGCCGGTCCAATTTAAGCTGTTTTTTAATAATAGGTGGCGGTTTTCCCCGGTTCTGCTAGCTAAACACGGTTCTGCTGCTGAGCCTAGTGCTAAAATGCGATTCCTCTTCACAAAACGAATCAGTTTTTCAGCATTTAATTAGAATTCAATGAGCCTTAAATTCTGCCGGTCCAATTTAAGCTGTTTTTTAATAATAGGTGTCGATTTTCCCCGGTTCTGCGAGCTAAACGCGGTTCTGTTGCTGAGCCTAGTGCTAAAATGCGATTCCAATCCACAAAGCGAATCAGTGTTTCAGCATTTAATTAGAATTCAATGAACCTTAAATTCTGCCGGTCCAATTTAAGCTGTTTTTTAATACTAGGTTTCGATTTTCCTGGTTCTGCTAGCTAAACACGGTTTTGCTGCTGAGCCTAGTGCTAAAATGCGATTCCTCTTCACAAAACGAATCAGTTTTTTAGCATTTAATTAGAACTCAATGAGCCTTAAATTCTGCCGGTCCAATTTAAGCTGTTTTTTAATAATAGGTGGCGATTTTCCCCGGTTCTGCCAGCTAAACACGGTTCTGCTGCTGAGCCTAGTGCTAAAATGCGATTCCTCTTCACAAAACGAATCAGTTTTTCAGCATTTAATTAGAACTCAATGAGCCTTAAATTCTGCCGGTCCAATTTAAGCTGTTTTTTAATAATAGGTGGCGATTTTCCCCGGTTCTGCTAGCTAAACACGGTTCTGCTGCTGAGCCTAGTGCTAAAATGCGATTCCACTCCACAAAGCGAATCGGTTTTTCAGCATTTAATTAGAATTCAATGAGCCTTAAAATCTGCCGGTCCAATTTAAGCTGTTTTTTAATACTAGGTTTCGATTTTCCCCAGTTCTGCTAGCTAAACACGGTTCTGCTGCTGAGCCAAGTGCTAAAATGCGATTCCTCTTCACAAAACGAATCAGTTTTTGAGCATTTAATTAGAATTCAATGAGCCTTAAATTCTGCCGGTCCAATTTAAGCTGTTTTTTAATAATAGGTGTCGATTTTCCCCGGTTCTGCTAGCTAAACACGGTTCTGCTGCTGAGCCTAGTGCTAAAATGCGATTCCTCTTCACAAAACGAATCACTTTTTCAGCATTTAATTAGAATTCAATGAGCCTTAAATTCTGCCGATCCAATTTAAGCTGTTTTTTAATAATAGGTGTCGATTTTCCCCGGTGCTGCTAGCTAAACACGGTTCTGCTGCTGAGCCTAGTGCTAAAATGCGATTCCTCTTCACAAAACGAATCATTTTTTCAGCATTTAATTAGAATTCAACGAGCCTTAAATTCTGCCGGTCCAATTTAAGCTGTTTTTTAATAATAGGTGTCGATTTTCCCCGGTTCTGCGAGCTAAACGCGGTTCTGCTGCTGAGCCTAGTGATAAAATGCGATTCCACTCCACAAAGCGAATCAGTTTTTCAGCATTTAATTAGAATTCAATGAGCCTTAAATTCTGCCGGTCCATTTTAAGCTGTTTTTTAATACTAGGTTTCGATTTTCCCCGGTTCTGCTAGCAAAACACGGTTCTGCTGCTGAGCCTAGTGCTAAAATGCGATTCCTCTTCACAAAACGAATCAGTTTTTCAGCATTTAATTAGAACTCAATGAGCCTTAAATTCTGCCGGTCAAATTTAAGCTGTTTTTTAATAATAGGTGTCGATTTTCCCCAGTTCTACTAGCTAAACACGGTTCTGCTGCTGAGCCTAGTGCTAAAATGCGATTCCTCTTCACAAAATTAATCATTTTTCCAGCATTTAAATAGAATTCAACGAGTCTTAAATTCTGCCGGTCCAATTTATGCTGGTTTTTAATAATAGGTGTCTATTTTTCCCGGGACTGCTAGTTAAACACGGTTCTGCTGCTGAGCCTAGTGCTAAAATGCGATTCCAATCCACAAAGCGAATCAGTTTTTCAGCATTTAATTAGAATTCAATGAGCCTTAAATTCTGCCGGTCCAATTTAAGCTGTTTTTTAATACTAGGTTTCGATTTTCCTGGTTCTGCTAGCTAAACACGGTTCTGCTGATGAGCCTAGTGCTAAAATGCGATTCCTCTTCACAAAACGAATCAGTTTTTCAGCATTTAATTAGAACTCAATGAGCCTTAAATTCTGCCGGTCCAATTTAAGCTGTTTTTTAATAATAGGTGGCGATTTTCCCCGGTTCTGCTAGCTAAACACGGTTCTGCTGCTGAGCCTAGTGCTAAAATGCGATTCCTCTTCACAAAACGAATCAGTTTTTCAGCATTTAATTAGAACTCAATGAGCCTTAAATTCTGCCGGTCCAATTTAAGCTGTTTTTTAATAATAGGTGGCGATTTTCCCCGGTTCTGCTAGCTAAACACGGTTCTGCTGCTGAGCCTAGTGCTAAAATGCGATTCCACTCCACAAAGCGAATCAGTTTTTCAGCATTTAATTAGAATTCAATGAGCCTTAAATTCTGCCGGTCCAATTTAAGCTGTTTTTTAATACTAGGTTTCGATTTTCCCCAGTTCTGCTAGCTAAACACGGTTCTGCTGCTGAGCCAAGTGCTAAAATGCGATTCCTCTTCACAAAACGAATCAGTTTTTGAGCATTTAATTAGAATTCAATGAGCCTTAATTTCTGCCGGTCCAATTTAAGCTGTTTTTTAATAATAGGTGTCGATTTTCCCCGGTTCTGCTAGCTAAACACGGTTCTGCTGCTGAGCCTAGTGCTAAAATGCGATTCCTCTTCACAAAACGAATCACTTTTTCAGCATTTAATTAGAATTCAATGAGCCTTAAATTCTGCCGATCCAATTTAAGCTGTTTTTTAATAATAGGTGTCGATTTTCCCCGGTGCTGCTAGCTAAACACGGTTCTGCTGCTGAGCCTAGTGCTAAAATGCGATTCCTCTTCACAAAACGAATCATTTTTTTAGCATTTAATTAGAATTCAACGAGCCTTAAATTCTGCCGGTCCAATTTAAGCTGTTTTTTAATAATAGGTGTCGATTTTCCCCGGTTCTGCGAGCTAAACGCGGTTCTGCTGCTGAGCCTAGTGCTAAAATGCGATTCCACTCCACAAAGCGAATCAGTTTGTCAGCATTTAATTAGAATTCAATGAGCCTTAAATTCTGCCGGTCCATTTTAAGCTGTTTTTTAATACTAGGTTTCGATTTTCCCCGGTTCTGCTAGCTAAACACGGTTCTGCTGCTGAGCCTAGTGCTAAAATGCGATTCCTCTTCACAAAATGAATCAGTTTTTCAGCATTTAATTAGAACTCAATGAGCCTTAAATTCTGCCGGTCCAATTTAAGCTGTTTTTTAATAATAGGTGGCGATTTTCCCCGGTTCTGCTAGCTAAACACGGTTCTGCTGCTGAGCCTAGTGCTAAAATGCGATTCCACTCCACAAAGCGAATCAGTTTTTCAGCATTTAATTAGAATTTAATGAGCCTTAAATTCTGCCGGTCTAATTTAAGCTGTTTTTTAATACTAGGTTTCGATTTTCCTGGTTCTGCTAGCTAAACAGGGTTCTGCTGCTGAGCCTAGTGCTAAAATGCGATTCCTCTTCACAAAACGAATCAGTTTTTCAGCATTTAATTAGAACTCAATGAGCCTTAAATTCTGCCGGTCCAATTTAAGCTGTTTTTTAATAATAGGTGTTGATTTTCCCCAGTTCTACTAGCTAAACACGGTTCTGCTGCTGAGCCTAGTGCTAAAATGCGATTCCTCCTCACAAAACGAATCATTTTTTCAGCATTTAATTAGAATTCAACGAGCCTTAAATTCTGCCGATTCAATTTAAACTGTTTTTTAATAATAGGTGTCGATTTTCTCCGGTTCTGCTAGCTAAACGCGGTTCTGCTGCTGAGCCTAGTGCAAAAATGCGATTCCTCTTCACAAAATAAATCATTTTTCCAGCATTTAAATAGAATTCAACGAGTCTTAAATTCTGCCGATCCAATTTATGCTGGTTTTTAATAATAGGTGTTTATTTTTCCCGGGACTGCTAGTTAAACACGGTTCTGCTGCTGAGCCTAGTGCTAAAATGCGATTCCTCTTCACAAAACGAATCATTTTTTCAGTATTTAATAAGAATTCTACGAGCATTAAATTCTGCCGGTCCAATTTAAGCTGTTTTTTAATAATAGGTGTCGATTTTCCCCGGTTCTGGTAGCTAAACGCGGTTCTGCTGGTGAGCCTAGTGCTAAAATGCGATTCCTCTTCACAAAACGAATCATTTTTTCAGCATTTAATTAGAATTCAACGAGCCTTAAATTCTGCCGGTCCAATTTAAGGAGTTTTTTAATAATAGGTGTCGATTTTCCCCGGTTCTGCGAGCTAAACGCGGTTCTGTTGCTGAGCCTAGTGCTAAAATGCGATTCCACTCCACAAAGCGAATCAGTTTGTCAGCATTTAATTAGAATTCAATGAGCCTTAAATTCTGCCGGTCCATTTTAAGCTGTTTTTTAATACTAGGTTTCGATTTTCCCCGGTTCTGCTAGCTAAACACGGTTCTGCTGCTGAGCCTAGTGCTAAAATGCGATTCCTCTTCACAAAATGAATCAGTTTTTCAGCATTTAATTAGAACTCAATGAGCCTTAAATTCTGCCGGTCCAATTTAAGCTGTTTTTTAATAATAGGTGGCGATTTTCCCCGGTTCTGCTAGCTAAACACGGTTCTGCTGCTGAGCCTAGTGCTAAAATGCGATTCCACTCCACAAAGCGAATCAGTTTTTCAGCATTTAATTAGAATTTAATGAGCCTTAAATTCTGCCGGTCTAATTTAAGCTGTTTTTTAATAATAGGTGTCGATTTTCCTGGTTCTGCTAGCTAAACAGGGTTCTGCTGCTGAGCCTAGTGCTAAAATGCGATTCCTCTTCACAAAACGAATCAGTTTTTCAGCATTTAATTAGAACTCAATGAGCCTTAAATTCTGCCGGTCCAATTTAAGCTGTTTTTTAATAATAGGTGTCGATTTTCCCCAGTTCTACTAGCTAAACACGGTTCTGCTGCTGAGCCTAGTGCTAAAATGCGATTCCTCCTCACAAAACGAATCATTTTTTCAGCATTTAATTAGAATTCAACGAGCCTTAAATTCTGCCGATTCAATTTAAACTGTTTTTTAATAATAGGTGTCGATTTTCTCCGGTTCTGCTAGCTAAACGCGGTTCTGCTGCTGAGCCTAGTGCAAAAATGCGATTCCTCTTCACAAAATAAATCATTTTTCCAGCATTTAAATAGAATTCAACGAGTCTTAAATTCTGCCGATCCAATTTATGCTGGTTTTTAATAATAGGTGTTTATTTTTCCCGGGACTGCTAGTTAAACACGGTTCTGCTGCTGAGCCTAGTGCTAAAATGCGATTCCTCTTCACAAAACGAATCATTTTTTCAGTATTTAATAAGAATTCTACGAGCATTAAATTCTGCCGGTCCAATTTAAGCTGTTTTTTAATAATAGGTGTCGATTTTCCCCGGTTCTGGTAGCTAAACGCGGTTCTGCTGGTGAGCCTAGTGCTAAAATGCGATTCCTCTTCACAAAACGAATCATTTTTTCAGCATTTAATTAGAATTCAACGAGCCTTAAATTCTGCCGGTCCAATTTAAGGAGTTTTTTAATAATAGGTGTCGATTTTCCCCGGTTCTGCGAGCTAAACGCGGTTCTGTTGCTGAGCCTAGTGCTAAAATGCGATTCCACTCCACAAAGCGAATCAGTTTTTCAGCATTTAATTAGAACTCAATGAGCCTTAAATTCTGCCGGTCCAATTTAAGCTGTTTTTTAATACTAGGTTTCGATTTTCCTGGTTCTGCTAGCTAAACACGGTTCTGCTGCTGAGCCTAGTGCTAAAATGCGATTCCTCTTCACAAAACGAATCAGTTTTTCAGCATTTAATTAGAACTCAATGAGCCATAAATTCTGCCGGTCCAATTTAAGCTGTTTTTTAATAATAGGTGGCGATTTTCCCCGGTTCTGCTAGCTAAACACGGTTCTGCTGCTGAGCCTAGTGCTAAAATGCGATTCCTCTTCACAAAACGAATCAGTTTTTCAGCATTTAATTAGAACTCAATGAGCCTTAAATTCTGCCGGTCCAATTTAAGCTGTTTTTTAATAATAGGTGGCAATTTTCCCCGGTTCTGCTAGCTAAACACGGTTCTGCTGCTGAGCCTAGTGCTAAAATGCGATTCCACTCCACAAAGCGAATCAGTTTTTTAGCATTTAATTAGAATTCAATGAGCCTTAAATTCTGCCGGTCCAATTTAAGCTGTTTTTTAATACTAGGTTTCGTTTTTCCCCGGTTCTGCTAGCTAAACGCGGTTCTGCTGCTGAGCCTAGTGCTAAAATGCGATTCCTCTTCACAAAACGAATCAGTTTTTGAACATTTAATTAGAATTCAATGAGCGTTAAATTCTGCCGGTCCAATTTAAGCTGTTTTTTAATAATAGGTGTCGATTTTCCCCGGTTCTGCTAGCTAAACACGGTTCTGCTGCTGAGCCTAGTGCTAAAATGCGATTCCTTTTCACAAAACGAATCACTTTTTCAGCATTTAATTAGAATTCAATGAGCCTTAAATTCTGCCGGTCCAATTTAAGATGTTTTTTAATAATAGGTGTCGATTTTCCCCGGTGCTGCTAGCTAAACACGGTTCTGCTGCTGAGCCTAGTGCTAAAATGCGATTCCTCTTCGCAAAACGAATCATTTTTTCAGCATTTAATTAGAATTCAACGAGCCTTAAATTCTGCCGGTCCAATTTAAGCTGTTTTTTAATAATAGGTGTCGATTTTCCCCGGTTCTGCGAGCTAAACACGGTTCTGCTGCTGAGCCTAGTGATAAAATGCGATTCCACTCCACAAAGCGAATCAGTTTTTCAGCATTTAATTAGAATTTAATGAGCCTTAAATTCTGCCGGTCCAATTTAAGCTGTTTTTTAATACTAGGTTTCGATTTTCTCTGGTTCTGCTAGCTAAACACGGTTCTGCTGCTGAGCCTAGTGCTAAAATGCGATTCCTCTTCACAAAACGAATCAGTTTTTCAGCATTTAATTAGAACTCAATGAGCCTTAAATTCTGCCGGTCCAATTTAAGCTGTTTTTTAATAATAGGTGGCGATTTTCCCCGGTTCTGCTAGCTAAACACGGTTCTGCTGCTGAGCCTAGTGCTAAAATGCGATTCCACTCCACAAAGCGAATCAGTTTTTCAGCATTTAATTAGAATTCAATGAGCCTTAAATTCTGCCGGTCCAATTTAAGCTGTTTTTTAATACTAGGTTTCGATTTTCCCCGGTTCTGGTAGCTAAACACGGTTCTGCTGCTGAGCCTAGTGCTAAAATGCGATTCCTCCTCACAAAACGAATCATTTTTTCAGCATTTAATTAGAATTCAACGAGCTTTAAATTCTGCCGGTCCAATTTAAGCTGTTTTTTAATAATAGGTGTCGATTTTCCCCGGTTCTGCTAGCTAAACACGGTTCTTCTGCTGAGCCTAGTGCTAAAATGCGATTCCTCATCAAAAAATGAATAATTTTTCCAGCATTTAAATAGAATTCAACGAGCCTTAAATTCTGCCGGTCCAATTTAAGCTGTTTTTTAATAATAGGTGTCGATTTTCCCCAGTTCTACTAGCTAAACACGGTTCTGCTGCTGAGCCTAGTGCTAAAATGCGATTCCTCCTCACAAAACGAATCAATTTTTCAGCATTTAATTAGAATTCAACGAGCCTTAAATTCTGCCGGTCCAATTTAAACTGTTTTTTAATAATAGGTGTCGATTTTCCCCGGTTCTGCTAGCTAAACGCGGTTCTGCTGCTGAGCCTAGTGCTAAAATGCGATTCCTCTTCACAAAATGAATCATTTTTCCAGCATTTAAATAGAATTCAACGAGTCTTAAATTCTGCCGGTCCAATTTAAGCTGGTTTTTAATAATAGGTGTCGATTTTTCCCGGGACTGCTAGTTAAACACGGTTCTGCTGCTGAGCCTAGTGCTCAAATGCGATTCCTCTTCACAAAACGAATCATTTTTTCAGTATTTAATAAGAATTCAACGAGCCTTAAATTCTGCCTGTCCAATTTAAGCTGTTTTTTAATAATAGGTGTCGATTTTCCCCGGTTCTGGTAGCTAAACGCGGTTCTGCTGGTGAGCCTAGTGCTAAAATGCGATTCCTCTTCACAAAACGAATCATTTTTTCAGCATTTAATTTGAATTCAACGAGCCTTAAATTCTGCCGGTCCAATTTAAGCTGTTTTTTAATAATAGGTGTCGATTTCCCCGGTTCTGCGAGCTAAACGCGGTTCTGCTGCTGAGCCTAGTGCTAAAATGCGATTCCACTCCACAAAGCGAATCAGTTTTTCAGCATTTAATTAGAATTCAATGAGCCTTAAATTCTGCCGGTCCAATTTAAGCTGTTTTTTAATACTAGGTTTCGATTTTCCTGGTTCTGCTAGCTAAACACGGTTCTGCTGCTGAGCCTAGTGCTAAAATGCGATTCCTCTTCACAAAACGAATCAGTTTTTCAGCATTTAATTAGAACTCAATGAGCCTTAAATTCTGCCGGTCCAATTTAAGCTGTTTTTTAATAATAGGTGGCGATTTTTCCCGGTTCTGCTAGCTAAACACGGTTCTGCTGCTGAGCCTAGTGCTAAAATGCGATTCCTCTTCACAAAACGAATCAGTTTTTCAGCATTTAATTAGAACTCAATGAGCCTTAAATTCTGCCGGTCCAATTTAAGCTGTTTTTTAATAATAGGTGGCGATTTTCCCCGGTTCTGCTAGCTAAACACGGTTCTGCTGCTGAGCCTAGTGCTAAAATGCGATTCCTCTTTACAAAACGAATCAGTTTTTGAGCATTTAATTAGAATTCAATGAGCCTTAAATTCTGCCGGTCCAATTTAAGCTGTTTTTTAATACTAGGTTTCGATTTTCCCCGGTTCTGCTAGCTAAACACGGTTCTGCTGCTGAGCTTAGTGCTAAAATGCGATTCCTCTTCACAAAACGAATCAGTTTTTGAGCATTTAATTAGAATTCAATGAGCCTTAAATTCTGCCGGTCCAATTTAAGCTGTTTTTTAATAATAGGTGTCGATTTTCCCCGGTTCTGCTAGCTAAACACGGTTCTGCTGCTGAGCCTAGTGCTAAAATGCAATTCCTCTTCACAAAACGAATCACTTTTTCAGCATTTAATTAGAATTCAATGAGCCTTAAATTCTGCCGGTCCAATTTAAGCTGTTTTTTAATAATAGGTGTCGATTTTCCCCGGTTCTGCTAGCTAAACACGGTTCTGCTGCTGAGCCTAGTGCTAAAATGCGATTCCTCTTCACAAAACGAATTATTTTTTCAGCATTTAATAAGAATTCAACGAGCCTTAAATTCTGCCGGTCCAATTTAAGCTGTTTTTTAATAATAGGTGTCGATTTTCCCCGGTTCTGCGAGCTAAACGCGGTTCTGCTGCTGAGCCTAGTGCTAAAATGCGATTCCACTCCACAAAGCGAATCAGTTTTTCAGCATTTAATTAGAATTCAATGAGCCTTAAATTCTGCCGGTCCAATTTAAGCTGTTTTTTAATACTAGGTTTCGATTTTCCTGGTTCTGCTAGCTAAACACGGTTCTGCTGCTGAGCCTAGTGCTAAAATGCGATTCCTCTTCACAAAACGAATCAGTTTTTCAGCATTTAATTAGAACTCAATGAGCCTTAAATTCTGCCGGTCCAATTTAAGCTGTTTTTTAATAATAGGTGGCGATTTTTCCCGGTTCTGCTAGCTAAACACGGTTCTGCTGCTGAGCCTAGTGCTAAAATGCGATTCCTCTTCACAAAACGAATCAGTTTTTCAGCATTTAATTAGAACTCAATGAGCCTTAAATTCTGCCGGTCCAATTTAAGCTGTTTTTTAATAATAGCTGGCGATTTTCCCCGGTTCTGCTAGCTAAACACGGTTCTGCTGCTGAGCCTAGTGCTAAAATGCGATTCCTCTTCACAAAACGAATCAGTTTTTGAGCATTTAATTAGAATTCAATGAGCCTTAAATTCTGCCGGTCCAATTTAAGCTGTTTTTTAATACTAGGTTTCGTTTTTCCCCGGTTCTGCTAGCTAAACACGGTTCTGCTGCTGAGCCTAGTGCTAAAATGCGATTCCTCTTCACAAAACGAATCAGTTTTTCAGCATTTAATTAGAACTCAATGAGCCTTAAATTCTGCCGGTCCAATTTAAGCTGTTTTTTAATAATAGGTGGCGATTTTTCCCGGTTCTGCTAGCTAAACACGGTTCTGCTGCTGAGCCTAGTGCTAAAATGCGATTCCTCTTCACAAAACGAATCATTTTTTCAGCATTTAATTAGAATTCAACGAGCCTTAAATTCTGCCGGTCCAATTTAAGCTGTTTTTTAATAATAGGTGTCGATTTTCCCCGGTTCTGCGAGCTAAACGCGGTTTGCTGCTGAGCCTAGTGCTAAAATGCGATTCCACTCCACAAAGCGAATCAGTTTTTCAGCATTAATTAGAATTCAATGAGCCTTAAATTCTGCCGGTCCAATTAAGCTGTTTTTTAATACTAGGTTTCGATTTTCCCCGGTTCTGCTAGCTAAACACGGTTCTGCTGCTGAGCCTAGTGCTAAAATGCGATTCCTCTTCACAAAACGAATCAGTTTTTCAGCATTTAATTAGAACTCAATGAGCCTTAAATTCTGCCGGTCCAATTTAAGCTGTTTTTTTAATAATAGGTGGCGATTTTCCCCCGGTTCTGCTAGCTAAACACGGTTCTGCTGCTGAGCCTAGTGCTAAAATGCGATTCCACTCCACAAAGCGAATCAGTTTTCAGCATTTAATTAGAATTCAATGAGCCTTAAATTCTGCCGGTCCAATTTAAGCTGTTTTTAATACTAGGTTTCGATATTCCCCGGTTCTGCTAGCTAAACACGGTTCTGCTGCTGAGCCTAGTGCTAAAATGCGATTCCTCCTCACAAACGAATCATTTTTTCAGCATTTAATTAGAATTCAATGAGCCTTAAATTCTGCCGGTCCAATTTAAGCTGTTTTTTAATAATAGGTGTCGATTTTCCCCGGTTCTGCTAGCTAAACACGGTTCTTCTGCTGAGCCTAGTGCTAAAATGCGATTCCTCTTCGAAAAATGAATCATTTTTTCAGCATTTAGATAGAATTCAACGAGCCTTAAATTCTGCCGGTCCAATTTAAGCTGTTTTTTAATAATAGGTGTCGATTTTCCCCAGTTCTACTAGCTAAACACGGTTCTGCTGCTGAGCCTAGTGCTAAAATGCGATTCCTCCGCACAAAACGAATCATTTTTTCAGCATTTAATTAGAATTCAACGAGCCTTAAATTCTGCCGGTCCAATTTAAACTGTTTTTTAATAATAGGTGTCGATTTTCCCCGGTTCTGCTAGCTAAACGCGGTTCTGCTGCTGAGCCTAGTGCTAAAATGCGATTCCTCTTCACAAAATGAATCATTTTTCCAGCATTTAAATAGAATTCAACGAGTCTTAAATTCTGCCGGTCCAATTTAAGCTGGTTTTTAATAATAGGTGTCGATTTTCCCCGGTTCTGCTAGCTAAACACGGTTCTTCTGCCTGAGCCTAGTGCTAAAATGCGATTCCTCTTCAAAAAATGAATCAATTTTTCCAGCATTTAAATAGAATTCAACGAGCCTTAAATTCTGCCGGTCCAATTTAAGCTGTTTTTTAATAATAGGTGTCGATTTTCCCCAGTTCTACTAGCTAAACACGGTTCTGCTGCTGAGCCTAATGCTAAAATGCGATTCCTCCTCACAAAACGAATCATTTTTTCAGCATTTAATTAGAATTCAACGAGCCTTAAATTCTGCCGGTCCATTTAAACTGTTTTTTAATAATAGGTGTCATTTTCCCCGGTTCTGCTAGCTAAACGCGGTTCTGCTGCTGAGCCTAGTGCTAAAATGCGATTCCTCTTCACAAAATGAATCATTTTTCCAGCATTTAAATAGAATTCAACGAGTCTTAAATTCTGCCGGTCCAATGCTGGTTTTTAATAATAGGTGTCGATTTTTCCCGGGACTGCTAGTTAAACACGGTTCTGCTGCTGAGCCTAGTGCTAAAATGCGATTCCTCTTCACAAAACGAATCATTTTTTCAGTATTTAATAAGAATTCAACGAGCCTTAAATTCTGCCGGTCCAATTCAAGCTGTTTTTTAATAATAGGTATCGATTTTCCCCGGTTGTGATAGCTAAACGCGGTTCTGCTGGTGAGCCTAGTGCTAAAATGCGATTCCTCTTCACAAAACGAATCATTTTTTCAGCATTTAATTTGAATTCAACGAGCCTTAAATTCTGCCGGTCCAATTTAAGCTGTTTTTTAATAATATGTGTCGATTTTTCCCGGTTCTGGTAGCTAAACGCGGTTCTGCTGCTGAGCCTAGTGCTAAAATGCGATTCCACTCCACAAAGCGAATCAGTTTTTCAGCATTTAATTAGAACTCAATGAGCCTTAAATTCTGCCGGTCCAATTTAAGCTGTTTTTTAATAATAGGTGTCGATTTTCCCCGGTTCTGCGAGCTAAACGCGGTTCTGCTGCTGAGCCTAGTGCTAAAATGCGATTCCACTCCACAAAGCGAATCAGTTTTTGAGCATTTAATTAGAATTCAATGAGCCTTAAATTCTGCCGGTCCAATTTAAGTTGTTTTTTAATACTAGGTTTCGATTTTCCTGGTTCTGCTAGCTAAACACGGTTCTGCTGCTGAGCCTAGTGCTAAAATGCGATTCCAATCCACAAAGCGAATCAGTTTTTCAGCAATTAATTCGAATTCAATGAGCCTTAAATTCTGCCGGTCCAATTTAAGCTGTTTTTTAATAATAGGTGTCGATTTTCCCCGGTTCTGCGAGCTAAACGCGGTTCTGCTGCTGAGCCTAGTGCTAAAATGCGATTCCACTCCACAAAGCGAATCAGTTTTTCAGCATTTAATTAGAATTCAATGAGCCTTAAATTCTGCCGGTCCAATTTAAGCTGTTTTTTTATACTAGGTTTCGATTTTCCTGGTTCTGCTAGCTAAACACGGTTCTGCTGCTGAGCCTAGTGCTAAAATGCGATTCCTCTTCACAAAATGAATCAGTTTTTCAGCATTTAATTAGAACTCAATGACCCTTAAATTCTGCCGGTCCAATTTAAGCTGTTTTTTAATAATAGGTGGCGATTTTTCCCGGTTCTGCTAGCTAAACACGGTTCTGCTGCTGAGCCTAGTGCTAAAATGCGATTCCTCTTCACAAAACGAATTATTTTTTCAGCATTTAATAAGAATTCAACGAGCCTTAAATTCTGCCGGTCCAATTTAAGCTGTTTTTTAATAATAGGTGTCGATTTTCCCCGGTTCTGCGAGCTAAACGCGGTTCTGCTGCTGAGCCTAGTGCTAAAATGCGATTCCACTCCACAAAGCGAATCAGTTTTTCAGCATTTAATTAGAACTCAATGAGCCTTAAATTCTGCCGGTCCAATTTAAGCTGTTTTTTAATACTAGGTTTCGATTTTCCCCGGTTCTGCTAGCTAAACACGGTTCTGCTGCTGAGCCTAGTGCTAAAATGCGATTCCTCTTCACAAAACGAATCAGTTTTTCAGCATTTAATTAGAACTCAATGAGCCTTAAATTCTGCCGGTCCAATTTAAGTTGTTTTTTAATACTAGGTTTCGATTTTCCTGGTTCTGCTAGCTAAACACGGTTCTGCTGCTGAGCCTAGTGCTAAAATGCGATTCCAATCCACAAAGCGAATCAGTTTTTCAGCATTTAATTAGAATTCAATGAGCCTTAAATTCTGCCGGTCCAATTTAAGCTGTTTTTTAATAATAGGTGTCGATTTTCCCCGGTTCTGCTAGCTAAACGCGGTTCTGCTGCTGAGCCTAGTGCTAAAATGCGATTCCACTCCACAAAGCGAATCAGTTTTTCAGCATTTAATTAGAATTCAATGAGCCTTAAATTCTGCCGGTCCAATTTAAGCTGTTTTTTAATACTAGGTTTCGATTTTCCTGGTTCTGCTAGCTAAACACGGTTCTGCTGCTGAGCCTAGTGCTAAAATGCGATTCCTCTTCACAAAATGAATCAGTTTTTCAGCATTTAATTAGAACTCAATGACCCTTAAATTCTGCCGGTCCAATTTAAGCTGTTTTTTAATAATAGGTGGCGATTTTTCCCGGTTCTGCTAGCTAAACACGGTTCTGCTGCTGAGCCTAGTGCTAAAATGCGATTCCTCTTCACAAAACGAATCAGTTTTTCAGCATTTAATTAGAACTCAATGAGCCTTAAATTCTGCCGGTCCAATTTAAGCTGTTTTTTAATAATAGGTGGCGATTTTCCCCGGTTCTGCTAGCTAAACACGGTTCTGCTGCTGAGCCTAGTGCTAAAATGCGATTCCACTCCACAAAGCGAATCAGTTTTTCAGCATTTAATTAGAATTCAATGAGCCTTAAATTCTGCCGGTCCAATTTAAGCTGTTTTTTAATACTAGGTTTCGATTTTCCCCGGTTCTGCTAGCTAAACACGGTTCTGCTGCTGAGCCTAGTGCTAAAATGCGATTCCTCTTCACAAAGCGAATCAGTTTTTGAGCATTTAATTAGAATTCAATGAGCCTTAAATTCTGCCGGTCCAATTTAAGCTGTTTTTTAATAATAGGTGTCGATTTTCCCCCGGTTCTGCTAGCTAAACACGGTTCTGCTGCTGCGCCTAGTGCTAAAATGCGATTCCTCTTCACAAAACGAATCACTTTTTCAGCATTTAAGTAGAATTTAATGAGCCTTAAATTCTGCCGGTCCAATTTAAGATGTTTTTTAATAATAGGTGTCGATTTTCCCCGGTTCTGCTAGCTAAACACGGTTCTGCTGCTGAGCCTAGTGCTAAAATGCGATTCCTCCTCACAAAACGAATCATTTTTTCAGCATTTAATTAGAATTCAACTAGCCTTAAATTCTGCCGGTCCAATTTAAGCTGTTTTTAATAAAAGGTGTCGATTTTCCCCGGTTCTGCGAGCTAAACGCGGGTTCTGCTGCTGAGCCTAGTGCTAAAAATGCGATTCCACTCCACAAAGCGAATCAGTTTTTCAGCATTTAATTAGAATTCAATGAGCCTTAAATTCTGCCGGTCCAATTTAAGCTGTTTTTTAATACTAGGTTTCGATTTTCCCCGGTTCTGCTAGCTAAACACGGTTCTGCTGCTGAGCCTAGTGCTAACATGCGATTCCTCTTCACAAAACGAATCAGTTTTTCAGCATTTTATTAGAACTCAATGAGCCTTAAATTCTGCCGGTCCAATTTAAGCTGTTTTTTAATAATAGGTGGCGATTTTCCCCGGTTCTGCTAGCTAAACACGGTTCCGCTGCTGAGCCTAGTGCTAAAATGCGATTCCACTCTACAAAGCGAATCAGTTTTTCAGCATTTAATTAGAATTCAATGAGCCTTAAATTCTGCCGGTCCAATTTAAGCTGTTTTTTTAATACTAGGATTCGATTTTTCCCCGGTTCTGCTAGCTAAACGCGGTTCTGCTGCTGAGCCCTAGTGCTAAAATGCGATTCCTCTTCACAAAACGAATCAGTTTTTGAGCATTTAATTAGAATTCAATGAGCCTTACATTCTGCGGTCCAATTTAAGCTGTTTTTTAATAATAGGTGTCGATTTTCCCCGGTTCTGCTAGCTAAACACGGTTCTGCTGCTGAGCCTAGTGCTAAATGCGATTCCTGCTCACAAAACGAATCATTTTTTCAGCATTTAATTAGAATTCAACGAGCCTTAAATTCTGCCGGGTCCAATTTAAGCTGTTTTTTAATAATAGGTGTCGATTTTCCCCAGTTCTACTAGCTAAACACGGTTCTGCTGCTGAGCCTAGGTGCTAAAATGCGATTCCTCCCTCACAAAACGAATCATTTTTTCAGCATTTAATTAGAATTCAACGAGGCCTTAAATTCTGCCGGTCCAATTTAAACTGTTTTTTAATAATAGGTGTCGATTTTTCCCCGGTTCTGCCAGCTAAACGCGGTTCTGCTGCTGAGCCTAGTGCTAAAATGCGATTCCTCTTCACAAAATGAATCATTTTTCCAGCATTTAAATAGAATTCAACGAGTCTTAAATTCTGCCGGTCCAATTTAAGCTGGTTTTTAATAATATTTGTCGATTTTCCCCGGTTGTGCTAGCTAAACACGGTTCGTCTGCTGAGCCTAGTGCTAAAATGCGATTTCTCTTCAAAAAATGAATCAGTTTTTCAGCATTTAATTAGAATTCAATGAGCCTTAAATTCTGCCGGTCCAATTTAAGCTGTTTTTTAATACTAGGTTTCGATTTTCCTGGTTTTGCTAGCTAAACACGGTTCTGCTGCTGAGCCTAGTGCTAAAATGCGATTCCTCTTCACAAAACGAATCAGTTTTTCAGCATTTAATTTGAATTCAACGAGCCTTAAATTCTGCCGGTCCAATTTAAAGCTGTTTTCTAATAATAGGTGTCGATTTTCCCCGGTTTCTGCGAGCTAAATGCGGTTCTGCTGCTGAGCCTAGTGCTAAAATGCGATTCCACTCCACAAAACGAATCAGTTTTTCAGCATTTAATTAGAACTCAATGAGCCTTAAATTCTGCCGGTCCAATTTAAGCTGTTTTTTAATAATAGGTGTCGATTTTCCCCGGTTCTGCTAGCTAAACGCGGTTCTGCTGCTGAGCCTAGTGCTAAAATGCGATTCCACTCCACCAAGCGAATCAGTTTTTCAGCATTTAATTAGAATTCAATGAGCCTTAAATTCTGCCGGTCCAATTTAAGCTGTTTTTTAATAATAGGTGTCGATTTTCCCCGGTTCTGCGAGCTAAACGCGGTTCTGCTGCTGAGCCTAGTGCTAAAATGCGATTCCACTCCACAAAACGAATCAGTTTTTCAGCATTTAATTAGAATTCAATGAGCCTTAAATTCTGCCGGTCCAATTTAAGCTGTTTTTTAATACTAGGTTTCGATTTTCCTGGTTTTGCTAGCTAAACACGGTTCTGCTGCTGAGCCTAGTGCTAAAATGCGATTCCTCTTCACAAAACGAATCAGTTTTTCAGCATTTAATTAGAACTCAATGACCCTTAAATTCTGGCGGTCCAATTTAAGCTGTTTTTTAATAATAGGTGGCGATTTTTCCCGGTTCTGCTAGCTAAACACGGTTCTGCTGCTGAGCCTAGTGCTAAAATGCGATTCCTCTTCACAAAACGAATCAGTTTTTCAGCATTTAATTATAACTCAATGAGCCTTAAATTCTGCCGGTCCAATTTAAGCTGTTTTTTAATAATAGGTGTCGATTTTCCCCGGTTCTGCTAGCTAAACACGGTTCTGCTGCTGAGCCTAGTGCTAAAATGCGATTCCTCTTCACAAAACGAATCAGTTTTTCAGCATTTAATTAGAACTCAATGAGCCTTAAATTCTGTCGGTCCAATTTAAGCTGTTTTTTAATAATAGGTGGCGATTTTCCCCGGTTCTGCTAGCTAAACACGGTTCTGCTGCTGAGCCTAGTGCTAAAATGCTATTCCACTCCACAAAGCGAATCAGTTTTTCAGCATTTAATTAGAATTCAATGAGCCTTAAATTCTGCCGGTCCAATTTAAGCTGTTTTTTAATACTAGGTTTCGATTTTCCCCGGTTCTGCTAGCTAAACACGGTTCTGCTGCTGAGCCTAGTGGTAAAATGCGATTCCTCTTCACAAAACGAATCAGTTTTTGAGCATTTAATTAGATTTCAATGAGCCTTAAATTCTGCCGGTCCAATTTAAGCTGTTTTTTAATAATAGGTGTCGATTTTCCCCGGTTCTGCTAGCTAAACACGGTTCTGCTGCTGCGCCTAGTGCTAATATGCGATTCCTCTTCACAAAACGAATCAGTTTTTCAGCATTTAATTATAACTCAATGAGCCTTAAATTCTGCCGGTCCAATTTAAGCTGTTTTTTAATAATAGGTGTCGATTTTCCCCGGTTCTGCTAGCTAAACACGGTTCTGCTGCTGAGCCTAGTGCTAAAATGCGATTCCTCTTCACAAAACGAATCAGTTTTTCAGCATTTAATTAGAACTCAATGAACCTTAAATTCTGCCGGTCCAATTTAAGCTGTTTTTTAATAATAGGTGGCGATTTTCCCCGGTTCTGCTAGCTAAACACGGTTCTGCTGCTGAGCCTAGTGCTAAAATGCTATTCCACTCCACAAAGCGAATCAGTTTTTCAGCATTTAATTAGAATTCAATGAGCCTTAAATTCTGCCGGTCCAATTTAAGCTGTTTTTTAATACTAGGTTTCGATTTTCCCCGGTTCTGCTAGCTAAACACGGTTCTGCTGCTGAGCCTAGTGCTAAAATGCGATTCCTCTTCACAAAACGAATCAGTTTTTGAGCATTTAATTAGAATTCAATGAGCCTTAAATTCTGCCGGTCCAATTTAAGCTGTTTTTTAATAATAGGTGTCGATTTTCCCCGGTTCTGCTAGCTAAACACGGTTCTGCTGCTGCGCCTAGTGCTAAAATGCGATTCCTCTTCACAAAACGAATCACTTTTTCAGCATTTAATTAGAATTCAACGAGCCTTAAATTCTGCCGGTCCAATTTAAACTGTTTTTTAATAATAGGTGTCGATTTTCCCCGGTTCTGCGAGCTAAACGCGGTTCTGCTGCTGAGCCTAGTGCTAAAATGCGATTCCACTCCACAAAGCGAATCAGTTTTTCAGCATTTAATTAGAATTCAATGAGCCTTAAATTCTGCCGGTCCAATTTAAGCTGTTTTTTAATACTAGGTTTCGATTTTCCCCGGTTCTGTTAGCTAAACACGGTTCTGCTGCTGAGCCTAGTGCTAAAATGCGATTCCTCTTCACAAAACGAATCAGTTTTTCAGCATTTAATTAGAACTCAATGAGCCTTAAATTCTGCCGGTCCAATTTAAGCTGTTTTTTAATAATAGGTGGCGATTTTCCCCGGTTCTGCTAGCTAAACACGGTTCTGCTGCTGAGCCTAGTGCTAAAATGCGATTCCACTCCACAAAGCGAATCAGTTTTTCAGCATTTAATTAGAATTCAATGAGCCTTAAATTCTGCCGGTCCAATTTTAGCTGTTTTTTAATACTAGGTTTCGATTTTCCCCGGTTCTGCTAGCTAAACGCGGTTCTGCTGCTGAGCCTAGTGCTAAAATGCGATTCCTCTTCACAAAACGAATCAGTTTTTGAGCATTTAATTAGAATTCAATGAGCCTTAAATTCTGCCGGTCCAATTTAAGCTGTTTTTTAATAATAGGTGTCGATTTTCCCCGGTTCTGCTAGCTAAACACGGTTCTGCTGCTGAGCCTAGTGCTAAAATGCGATTCCTCTTCACAAAACGAATCATTTTTTCAGCATTTAATTAGAATTCAACGAGCCTTAAATTCTGCGGGTCCAATTTAAGCTGTTTTTTAATAATAGGTGGCGATTTTCCCCGGTTCTGCTAGCTAAACACGGTTCTGCTGCTGAGCCTAGTGCTAAAATGCGATTCCTCCTCACAAAACGAATCTTTTTTTCAGAATTTAATTAGAATTCAACGAGCCTTAAATTCTGCCGGTCCAATTTAAACTGTTTTTTAATAATAGGTGTCGATTTTCCCCGGTTCTGCTAGCTAAACGCGGTTCTACTGCTGAGCCTAGTGCTAAAATGCGATTACTCTTCACAAAATGAATCATTTTTCCAGCATTTAAATAGAATTCAACGAGTCTTAAATTCTGCCGGTCCAATTTAAGCTGGTTTTTAATAATAGGTGTCGATTTTTCCCGGGACTGCTAGTTAAACACGGTTCTGCTGCTGAGCCTAGTGCTAAAATGCGATTCCTCTTCACAAAACGAATCATTTTTTCAGTATTTAATAAGAATTCAACGAGCCTTAAATTCTGCCGGTCCAATTCAAGCTGGTTTTTAATAATAGGTGTCTATTTTACCCGGTTCTGGTAGCTAAACGCGGTTCTGCTGGTGAGCCTAGTGCTAAAATGCGATTCCTCTTCACAAAACGAATCATTTTTTCAGCATTTAATTTGAATTCAACGAGCCTTAAATTCTGCCGGTCCAATTTAAGCTGTTTTTTAATAATAGGTGTCGATTTTCCCCGGTTCTGCGAGCTAAATGCGGTTCTGCTGCTGAGCCTAGTGCTAAAATGCGATTCCACTCCACAAAGCGAATCAGTTTTTCAGCATTTAAGTAGAACTCAATGAGCCTTAAATTCTGCCGGTCCAATTTAAGCTGTATTTTAATAATAGGTGTCGATTTTCCCCGGTTCTGCGAGCTAAACGCGGTTCTGCTGCTGAGCCTAGTGCTAAAATGCGATTCCACTCCACAAAGCGAATCAGTTTTTGAGCATTTAATTAGAATTCAATGAGCCTTAAATTCTGCCGGTCCAATTTAAGCTGTTTTTTAATACTAGGTTTCGATTTTCCTGGTTCTGCTAGCTAAACACGGTTCTGCTGCTGAGCCTGGTGCTAAAATGCGATTCCTCTTCACAAAACGAATCATTTTTTCAGCATTTAATTTAAATTCAACGAGCCTTAAATTCTGCCGGTCCAATTTAAGCTGTTTTTTAATAATAGGTGTCGATTTTCCCCGGCTCTGCGAGCTAAACGCGGTTCTGCTGCTGAACCTAGTGCTAAAATGCGATTCCACTCCACAAAGCGAATCAGTTTTTCAGCATTTAATTAGAACTCAATGAGCCTTAAATTCTGCCGGTCCAATTTAAGCTGTTTTTTAATAATAGGTGTCGATTTTCCCCGGTTCTGCGAGCTAAACGCGGTTCTGCTGCTGAGCCTAGTGCTAAAATGCGATTCCACTCCACAAAGCGAATCAGTTTTTCAGCATTTAATTAGAATTCAATGAGCCTTAAATTCTGCCGGTCCAATTTAAGCTGTTTTTTAATAATAGGTGTCGATTTTCCCCGGTTCTGCGAGCTAAACGCGGTTCTGCTGCTGAGCCTAGTGCTAAAATGCGATTCCACTCCACAAAGCGAATCAGTTTTTCAGCATTTAATTAGAATTCAATGAGCCTTAAATTCTGCCGGTCCAATTTAAGCTGTTTTTTAATACTAGGTTTCGATTGTCCTGGTCCTGCTAGCTAACCACGGTTCTGCTGCTGAGCCTAGTGCTAAAATGCGATTCCTCTTCACAAAACGAATCAGTTTTTCAGCATTTAATTAGAACTCAATGACCCTTAAATTCTGCCGGTCCAATTTAAGCTGTTTTTTAATAATAGGTGGCGATTTTTCCCGGTTCTGCTAGCTAAACACGGTTCTGCTGCTGAGCCTAGTGCTAAAATGCGATTCCTCTTCACAAAACGAATCAGTTTTTCAGCATTTAATTAGAACTCAATGAGCCTTAAATTCTGCCGGTCCAATTTAAGCTGTTTTTTAATAATAGGTGGCGATTTTCCCCGGTTCTGCTAGCTAAACACGGTTCTGCTGCTGAGCCTAGTGCTAAAATGCTATTCCACTCCACAAAGCGAATCAGTTTTTCAGCATTTAATTAGAATTCAATGAGCCTTAAATTCTGCCGGTCCAATTTAAGCTGTTTTTTAATACTAGGTTTCGATTTTCCCCGGTTCTGCTAGCTAAACACGGTTCTGCTGCTGAGCCTAGTGCTAAAATGCGATTCCTCTTCACAAAACGAATCAGTTTTTGAGCATTTAATTAGAATTCAATGAGCCTTAAATTCTGCCGGTCCAATTTAAGCTGTTTTTTAATAATAGGTGTCGATTTTCCCCGGTTCTGCTAGCTAAACACGGTTCTGCTGCTGTGCCTAGTGCTAAAATGCGATTCCTCTTCACAAAGCGAATTAGTTTTTCAGCATTTAATTAGAATTCAATGAGCCTTAAATTCTGCCGGTCCAATTTAAGCTGTTTTTTAATAATAGGTGGCGATTTTCCCCGGTTCTGCTAGCTAAACACGGTTCTGCTGCTGAGCCTAGTGCTAAAATGCGATTCCACTCCACAAAGCGAATCAGTTTTTCAGCATTTAATTAGAATTCAATGAGCCTTAAATTCTGCCGGTTCAATTTAAGCTGTTTTTTAATACTAGGTTTCGATTTTCCCCGGTTCTGCTAGCTAAACGCGGTTCTGCTGCTGAGCCTAGTGCTAAAATGCGATTCCTCTTCACAAAACGAATCAGTTTTTGAGCATTTAATTAGAATTCAATGAGCCTTAAATTCTGCCGGTCCAATTTAAGCTGTTTTTTAAAAATAGTAATGTGTCGATTTTCCCCGGTTCTGCTAGCTAAACACGGTTCTGCTGCTGAGCCTAGTGCTAAAATGCGATTCCTCTTCACAAAACGAATCATTTTTTCAGCATTTAATTAGAATTCAACGAGCCTTAAATTCTGCGGGTCCAATTTAAGCTGTCTTTTAATAATAGGTGGCGATTTTCCCCGGTTCTGCTAGCTAAACACGGTTCTGCTGCTGAGCCTAGTGCTAAAATGCGATTCTCTTCACAAATCGAATCAGTTTTTCAGCATTTAATTAGAATTCCATGAGCCTTAAATTCTGCCGGTCCAATTTAAGCTGTTTTTTAATAATAGGTGTCGATTTTCCCCGGTTCTGCTAACTAAACACGGTTCTGCTGCTGAGCCTAGTGCTAAAATGCGATTCCTCTTCACAAAACGAATCATTTTTTCAGCATTTATTTAGAATTCAACGAGCCTTAAATTCTGCCGGTCCTATATAAGCTGTTTTTTAATAATAGGTGTCGATTTTCCCCGGTTCTGCTAGCTAAACACGGTTCTGCTGCTGAGCCTAGTGCTAAAATGCGATTCCTCTTTACAAAACGAATCACTTTTTCAGCATTTAATTAGAATTCAATGAGCCTTAAATTCTGCCGTTCCAATTTAAGATGTTTTTTAATAATAGGTGTCGATTTTCCCCGGTGCTGCTAGCTAAACACGGTTCTGCTGCTGAGCCTAGTGCTAAAATGCGATTCCTCTTCACAAAAGGAATCATTTTTTCAGCATTTAATTAGAATTCAATGAGCCTTAAATTCTGCCGGTCCAACTTAAGCTGTTTTTTAATAATAGGTGTCGATTTTCCCCGGTTCTGCTAGCTAAACACGGTTCTTCTGCTGAGCCTAGTGCTAAAATGCGATTCCTCTTCGAAAAATGAATCATTTTTCCAGCATTTAAATAGAATTCAACGAGCCTTAAATTCTGCCGGTCCAATTTAAGCTGTTTTTTAATAATAGGTGTCGATTTTCCCCAGTTGTACTAGCTAAACACGGTTCTGCTGCTGAGCCTAGTGCTAAAATGCGATTCCTCCTCACAAAACGAATCATTTTTTCAGAATTTAATTAGAATTCAACGAGCCTTAAATTCTGCCGGTCCAATTTAAACTGTTTTTTAATAATAGGTGTCGATTTTCCCCGGTTCTGCTAGCTAAACACGGTTCTGCTGCTGAGCCTAGTGCTAAAATGCGATTCCTCTTCACAAATCGAATCAGTTTTTCAGCATTTAATTAGAATTCCATGAGCCTTAAATTCTGCCGGTCCAATTTAAGCTGTTTTTTAATAATAGGTGTCGATTTTCCCCGGTTCTGCTAACTAAACACGGTTCTGCTGCTGAGCCTAGTGCTAAAATGCGATTCCTCTTCACAAAACGAATCATTTTTTCAGCATTTATTTAGAATTCAACGAGCCTTAAATTCTGCCGGTCCTATATAAGCTGTTTTTTAATAATAGGTGTCGATTTTCCCCGGTTCTGCTAGCTAAACACGGTTCTGCTGCTGAGCCTAGTGCTAAAATGCGATTCCTCTTTACAAAACGAATCAGTTTTTCAGCATTTAATTAGAATTCAATGAGCCTTAAATTCTGCCGGTCCAATTTAAGCTGTTTTTTAATAATAGGTGTCGATTTTCCCCGGTTCTGCGAGCTAAACGCGGTTCTGCTGCTGAGCCTAGTGCTAAAATGCGATTCCACTCCACAAAGCGAATCAGTTTTTCAGCATTTAATTAGAATTCAATGAGCCTTAAATTCTGCCGGTCCAATTTAAGCTGTTTTTAATACTAGGTTTCGATTGTCCTGGTCCTGCTAGCTAATCACGGTTCTGCTGCTGAGCCTAGTGCTAAAATGCGATTCCTCTTCACAAAACGAATCAGTTTTTCAGCATTTAATTAGAACTCAATGACCCTTAAATTCTGCCGGTCCAATTTAAGCTGTTTTTTAATAATAGGTGGCGATTTTTCCCGGTTCTGCTAGCTAAACACGGTTCTGCTGCTGAGCCTAGTGCTAAAATGCGATTCCTCTTCACAAAACGAATCAGTTTTTCAGCATTTAATTAGAACTCAATGAGCCTTAAATTCTGCCGGTCCAATTTAAGCTGTTTTTTAATAATAGGTGGCGATTTTCCCCGGTTCTGCTAGCTAAACACGGTTCTGCTGCTGAGCCTAGTGCTA